>OZ001243.1:19957032-20557032 GCA_963924025.1 Ischnus inquisitorius | reverse complement strand
GGAGATTGTATATGCAAGCCCATACCCGTCTTATAAGGCTTCAAGTAAAGACCTTTACCCAACGCAATGGCTTCCATCGCTTCATTGTGACGTTTACTCTCATTTAATTGTTGCTTCGCAGCGCTCGCATCGTTTACTGCTTTTGCGATACCTGCAGCACCACCAGCTAGAGCTCCGGTGGCACTTAGACCGGCAAAGATGGGTATGAGAAAGGGTAAGAAGCCGCCAACCTTTTTTGGTACAGGTAGAATTCGAGGTAACACCACTTTCCGTTTTCCTCCAGCTTTCTTTACAGCGTCCTGCGCACCCTTGAGTGCTGATTTAATGACCTTACGAGAATCATTGTGCGGCGTCATGGATTTTCTAGCCGCACCGATTACATTTCTCAGTGATATCCCCTTTCGAGATTTTTTCACCCCCATACCAAATTTCGTTTTAGCTTTCATTATATTAGCTACACTCCAGGCTGCAGCTTTTTCCGCGAGACTAGCGTCTTTAGCGAAAACTCGTTTCCAAGCTTGCTCAGCGAGCACTTTATCAGAGGTTTGTCGCGCCGCTGGATTTTCTCGGGTTTTCGAGTACGCGATGTCGTGTTCCTTGCAAGCCGCGTCAAGAGGATTTATTCCTGGATCACCGCGAGCAAGACGTTTTGACAAATTCGTGTCTGGTCCACAATACTGATAACCAGGCAGATGAAGCTCAACCGGAAGCTTATTGATAAGCGTGCTCAGTCCACCTTTACCCTTCTTTTTAACGTGATTTCTACTTTTAATATCTCTATGAACGATCATACTCGTTCGAAAGACGATTCTCGACTGAGTACTAGTATGGGTGCAGTATTATATTTGTAGAGTAGATTTTTTTTCTGCTACTTGGGTTCCATACAAAAGGATAATTCTCAGCTGAGAAGAAAGTCTTATAAGGATTGTATTTATGTACAATTGTTTAGTTGCAATCGAGTTGAGGTTCAGAACACGTTGCAATATGAAATTCAAAGAACACTCGATAAAGCTTCCAGTTCCAAATTTCGACGAACTTGCACAGCAAAATGTAAAGAAGAGGGGGAAACGTCATGGAGAGCTATTGCCGGATAGTGTGCGTGCAATTATTTGTGGTCCCTCTAATTGCGGCAAGACTAATGTTCTCCTCGCTCTCATAACACACCCGCATGGTTTAAGATTCGAAAATATCTACATTTATTCAAAATCCTTAAATCAACCAAAATATCAGTTTTTACAACAACTATTAAATACAGCACGAGTAGGTGATTATTTTCCTTTCAACGAGCATGAAGAAGTAATCAGACCGGAAGATGCACGTCCAAACTCGATCATGATTTTCGATGATGTTGCGTGTGAGAAGCAAGACAATATTAGAGCTTTCTTCTGCATGGGCAGACATCGAGATGTCGATTGCTTCTATCTCTGTCAAACGTATGCTCGCACCCCCAAACACCTTGTGCGTGATAACGCGAACCTCTTGATACTTTTTCGACAAGATGAAATGAATCTAAAGCATATCTATGATGATCATGTTAACACTGATATGACATATGCACAATTTAAGGATTTGTGTTTCGCCTGCTGGAAGTGTGATAAATATGGTTTTATTGTGATTGACAAGGACAGTGAATTACGTGAATGTAGATATAGGAAAGGATTTGACTGTTTTATAAACGTACCGTCGTCTACAAAATAAACACATTCAGGTTTCAAACTCAAAAGAGTCAAGATGCAGAGTGCAGAATTTAACAAAGAAAAAAGCTTCTTGGATCAAATTGCAAAGGCAAGTGATGCGATCCGGAAAAAGCACAAAACGCTAAGGTTGGAAAAGATTTCAACTGAGAAGATTATGAGTGATGTTTTTAAGCCTGTGGTAACTCCTCTGGAAAAACTAGTTGATCAGTCAGTAAAACAAGAACCGGTTGTAAAGCAAGAGCCTATTATAAAAAAGGAAGAAACGCACAATTATAATGATTCTATGGATCAATTTGATCGCACTTTCGATCGTACTTTTGCGACGGCTTATGGAGATTCATCGGAAGAAGAAGAAGAAGGGGAAGTATTAAATACTACTATACGAGACGCTGAACCTTCAAAAGTCCATGATTTCACTCAGCGCTATCTCAAAATGTTTAATAGCGCGGCTCAAAAAGATTTCGATATTTCGTATGGGGTACGCAAGCTACAAGGAAATCACTTAATGATTGGTGACTCACCAATTACATTCGACAATAATAACATTCATATTAATGATAAGAATTTTAACCAAAGCGAGGGTTTGCTTGAATTACTCTTTAAAAAAACACCGAATGAAACCCTCGTGAATGCACATGATATAGAAACCTATCGTAAAATTCTTCTCATGACAAATGCACATAGAAAATATTACAACAGTGATAATGCATTACGTGAAGGTAAAAGCGCTAAATTTAGAAATATAATTGCACCTATGTTCGATTCACCGGTAAAGAGATTACAAAATAGAACACCAAAGAGATCATCGCAATCAGGCAAAGGCTTACCAGAATATATGATTGCTAAAAAGCGAAGTAAATTGGACTATGTTTATTGGGATGATCCGAATGAACTAGTGGATCGACTGCGATTACTCCTCGCTTCTCAAACTGCTGGGAATTTCAGTCATTCGAATGAAATAGTCTCTATCATTGAAGAACTGCGTGAAGCTGGGATTATTTATTAATAATAGTGCACAATCGTTAGAGCTCAGTCTTACTCTGACTATCAAAATGAGCGTTGATGTATTTGGACGCCAGTTGACGAGTAAAGGTGGAATTAAGGGTATCAGCGTTGTTCGTGGACCGCCTGGCAATGGATTCAAGATAACAGCTGATGGTCAATACGATATGGACAATAGAAGATTATGTAATGTCGCAGACCCGAAAGATCAAAACGATGCTATCTCGGTACAAGTAATGCAAGATACAGTAAAACAAGAAATTCGTTTGGTCTATCACATCACAGCTTCTTTGCGTAATGATATAGACGATCATGATATGATGATTAATTCTCTACGATCGAAAATAGAAAATGATTTCACGAAACAACATATTGACTTTGAGACAGTACAAGAGTTAATAACTCACAATTCTCAGCTCATTGCTCACGTTGAAGACAGAGTGAAAGCATTGGAGCGATCGCAAATCAATGAGGAAAACAATAAGTTGTTGATGCATGGTCTTGAATCAACTGTAAACGAGCGATTTGAACGATTGGAGACGGACAATAAAACCGGACAAGCATTAGCATTACGGAATGCTCAAGTGATCGCGGATTTGGATGCACGTTTGATCACATTAGAAAAATGAATGAGAACAAGGTTGCACTAGTGGAGGAACTTCATAGACCTGCTCGAAAAAATTATCCTCGTCGTCGTGTGAATATGCGAGGATTGGATGAGACCTGGCAAGCTGATCTTGTGGACATGTCGGCATACGCAAAATACAACAATGGTTTTGTATTTTTGCTGACAGTTATCGATATTTTTTCTAAATTCGCCTGGGCTATACCGATGAAGAGTAAAAGTGGCAAAGATACTGCGAATGCTATGCAATCTGTACTTGCAGAGGGTCGCATACCAAAAAAACTGCACGTTGATCAAGGAAAGGAATTTTATAATCACACTTTCAAACAATTATTACGACGTTATGATATTCAACTCTACTCAACGTTTAGTAACTTGAAAGCGTCAATCTGCGAACGTTTTAATCGGACGCTAAAAGGACAAATGTGGAAGCAATTTAGCTTGCAGGTACTTACAAATGGATCGACATTTTGCCTGATTTAATATCAGGTTACAATGATACGAAGCATAGTACCATTAAAATGAAGCCAAAAGATGTCACAATTGAAGACGAAAAAAAACTCCTATCGAGTGTATATAGAAAACATTGAGTAAATCGTTCGCGACAGATAAAATTCAAAATTGGTGATAAAGTTCGAATTAGCAAATACAAGCATGTTTTTGAAAAAGGTTATACACCGAATTGGACTACGGAAATTTTCACGATAAATGAAGTACGAAATACGGATCCTGTAACGTACGAACTTGTGGACTATCGAAATCAACCAATTGAAGGTGGCTTTTATCAGGAAGAACTCACCAACGTCAAAAATGCTGATATTTATCTAGTGGAGAAAGAACTTCGAAAAAAAGGAAACAAGCTATATATAAAGTGGTTAGGTTTTGATAATTCACACAACAGTTGGATAAATAAGTCTGATATGTAGAAAAATTTAAATAAAGATATCATGTGATTAAAACATACATCCTCTGTATTCATTTCACGCAGTGTGTATCTCTTTCAATTCACTAGCTTAAGCATAATTCCTTCTCATACATTGAGTGTGGGGTGATGTCTCTCTCTCTCCAAGATGCTCCATACTATGCTCTAGACGCTGGTTCATGCAACGCCGCATATGTGTGCAGCCACACACACGCGTGCTACCCACGTACGGATCGTAGCTGGCACCCCCGAAAAAACGTGACGCGTTTCGCGTCATCGAAGACCCGAGCTGGGGGGGCCCACGAGGACCCCACCCACGCATGCACGCACGCACGTGTGCGTCCATGTGACCCCCGCGTACGTGTGCCCCCTACACACGCACGCTAACCCCCCCCCCACCATTTGCGCTCTACGACGCCTATGTGTACGCGCGTCCGTGTGATCCGTGTACGTGTGCACGCACACACGGTGGCTCAGAACCCGCCTTGTTACACTACTTAAAGTACTTGTCTCACGCACTCCAAAGTTATTGTTCGACAGACTGGCAATAACTACGGAAAATCGGCATCGGAGCTCTCGACGACCCAAGGATTGGCTTCAACCTCCCAACTGCAAGACTGAGCTATACAAAAATTCATTCACCGGGGCAGCTCCTGCTTTTTGGAATGGGCTACCATCTAGTGTACGCGAAGCGCCAACTGTCGAGGCGTTTAAAAAACTCCTGTATTCGTATTTATTATCGAACATTTAATTTGTACCTGACTAGCCACATAAGCTACATGTTTACCTGTTTCGCGACCGAAAATTATACGATTTCCCCTGCATCCCCTGGCGGGTGGACCGAGTAGCTCGACAACGGGGTGCGGGTAGGTTTTCGCTGCTTGGCTGTTTTCGTTTTCTTGTTTTCTCGTTTTTCGCTCGCTCTTCCGCTCTTTGTATCGCTTCTAGTCTGTTATCTCATTTTATCACCATTTATCAACTGTTTTTCATGTACACTAATTATTTATTTTATTTTTTGTATATACTCGTAACACCACAGTGCAATACCCGAAAATTATATCAGTAGTTATTAAGTGCGGCATAAATCCCTTATTTACCGAAACTCTAAACTCCTGACTCCTAACTCTGTTACTTTTAATTCTTCATTTCTCCTTTATTACTTTCTCATAAACACCTCCATATCTCTCTACTGTATACTCATTATCTCGTTTTATGTACTTATACTGTATTATTTCCTCTTATTTTTATACACCACTCGAGTATCTCTGCGTTTAACTCTGTACAAATAACGTATGCACAACACTATGTATTTTTTGGCTAAGCGCTTCAGGGGACTTGTCCCAGAGCGCGAAATAAATATCGCTTTCTCTCTCTCTCTCCTTCTTTATTCTTACGCGACCCTTGCCAAGAGGCGCTCTCTAGCGTGCGCTCGGGTAAATCCCTCTTTATCCTTACGCGACCCTTGCCACGAGGCACTCTCTAGCGTGCGCTCGGGTAAATCCCTCTTTATCCTTACGCGACCCTTGCCAAGAGGCGCTCTTTAGCGTCCGAGGGCCACTCGTTCACGCTGACAATCAACATAACAGGTAAGATTTTCATATTATTATCATATTTAACAACCACACATGTCCAGTACTGCTCTAATCCCTGACCGGCGCATTCCGGCCTAAACGAAGAGCAATCATACAGTATTCTGTAGACGGTCGCTTTAACATCGAGTATAGTCATAAAATTTTACATCGACAACATAGTCTGCGACGTAACAATAGTCAAAGGTTCGTTGACTATTACCAAATAGTCGTTGGTTCGGCGAAAATTAGCTGGCGCCCAAAAGAAATTCAGGTAATCAAAATTCGTCAAACAGAGCCCCGGCAGCCCCTGACCCAGGTCACGCCGGGTGTGGCTTCTTTAATATTAAAATTATTGTTCGTCAAAAAAGAAGCCTGTCTCATTTGGCGCCCAACGTGGGGCACGCTGTGAAAAAATTTGCGTCAAAATCATATATAGTGCTGAACATAATATGTCGAATATTAATTTCGAAGAGTCGAGTGAAGCGAACGAATATTCGAGAGTCAAATCTTCTAGAGTCACACCGTTACGCTCGAGCTGTCTTGCTGTTCGAGCGCGCGTAGAAGTAAACAAAGCGACGTAAACACACGAGACGTTCACCGGTCCGTCGCATGAATATCCAACGCTTCTCAATTCTCGCTTCGCCTGGCTTTATTCTGAACTTTATTCTGTGTCAATTCTCTGTGAAATATTTAATATTTTCATAACCGTCTAAATTAATATTTCTATCTGTCGCTAACTGCTTATTATTTATTATTTATTTCTGTATTGCTATTTATTATTTATTTTGTACCGTTATTATTATTTTTTCCTGTGCGACTATTTATTTATTTATTATAGAAAATCGAATACAATACAATAGCCCAATTGTTCGTCAAAAGAATCGTCGAAAATTAAAAGGAAAATATTTTATCGAATTTCGTGATCTTTCCAGGAAATTTCGGCAAATTAATTGGAAATCTGTGATGAATTAAATAATGACATCGATGTTCTTTTCACCGCCGAAATGTTACGCGAGCTGGGACAAAAATAGTCAAATGGAAAATCAATCGTCAAATAATCGGGTATCGTCTGGGTCTCTGAACTAGCGGTCTTCATGTCGTCTGAACTGGGAACCGTGATGGGAGGGGATAGGCCGGGCGTGCTCGGACAGGTTGACAATGACATGTTTGACGGGGGATTCGACTCAAACCGCGAGTACAGGCGCGATACGCAGACAAGGCGTCCTTCCGTTAGGTACGTGATCTACCACGCCGGTGGGCAGAGGGAAAGGATCGAGCGCGCCTACCCCGATTCAAAGTGAGACTGTACAAGTGAAAAGCATGATGTCACGTATAGAAAACAGATTAAATACACACGATGCGTTTAATCTGTCGGTATTTGAAAAATTTAGGGCACTCGAGGGCAAATTGGATGAACTCTTAGGAAAAATGAGTTCGAAGAATTCTCAAACGGTTGAGAATTCGCGGACGTCAAACCGTGCTGGAGGGGGAAATGTTCTGGATGACGCGCAAGATGTTTAGCCTCAAGCGTCGAATGTGTTTCCGGAAGGTATTAACGCGAGTCATTATTTGCCTTGAACGTTAAATTCGGGAAATGCGGGTAACGATGGTAACGTGCGAGATGATTTTCCTCAAACGTCCATCGATATTGAGAATACGGGCGAGGTTTCTCAAGAAAGATTATTGAATCCCTTGGGAGCGCTCGTTCCGGTTGATAGTATTTTTGGGTTGTCTGAGTTGTCTAATACTCGTCAACAAAAATATAGTCTATTGAGAAACGACCGAGATTCGGCTAATTTCGGGAGAAAAGTGCGAATAACAACGCGAACGTCCAGTTGTCAAATACAAAGTTTACAAATTATCGCGAAGAAGATGCGATAGACTACACGAACACCCGCTTGTCAAACACGAGTCACGTAGATTCGTCCTATTTTGACAGACAAAATTTGAGTCAACACAAATTTGAAAATTTCAATCGCGAAATCGACGAACTGTCAAATAGCCTAGTTACATTAACCGCGACGCGTATAACACCCAACGGCGAACGGTTAATAGAAGACAATTATTTAACTAGCGAAGAATACCAACACCTGGTAGAGCGTAGAAGGGAAATAGCCCGAATGACAGAACGAAAACAAAGGGGAGCGGCCCGAATCGCAAATCGACAACACAGACCTGACGACCGATCGACAACACCGCGACGGAGAATATTCTCCAGCTTAGTAGCGATTCGAGCGATAGCGACGACGATGCGCGACAATTTTACGAATATCACAGGTTGCGATTTAAACCTTTAAATACCAAGTTGTCGAACTCTTCCGACGGAGATCACAAAATTAAGACAAATCACCCTAGTTGTAACTTTAAGTCGACAAGGTTAGTTAACACCTCTGGTCCACCAGAACCGTATGAAAGCAGATACAACCATCAAGATCCCGAACCTTTAAGTCATCACAGACGATTCGAGGCGATCACGGGAGACGGTTCTACGAGGAAAGGATCCTATCTTACACGCGACTACCGCCGACCATCAACAAGAGAGTCGGGCAAAATCACGATTCGTCCATATTCGAGAAACAGTGACACACTCGAAAGACGGCCACCATCAGTCGAAAAAAGAGGTTTGCTGTCCTCGAGTGACGCGACAACCAACTGCAACGGTGAACATTATGGAAAATATCCTGAGTCACTAATCAAATCGGTTGCCTCTTCAACAGATCGGACCAGCATCATGAGCAAAGAACGCCTGGCAAAGCCCTTAGAATAAAACATCTCGTGGGGATACACCGATCCGAACGACAACGATGCTGAAGACATCCGATTCGACAAACATCGTGGACAGCGGGGAAGCAGATATGTTACTGCAATGACACTCTGCCGTACTGAAGCCCCTACTGACGTGTACAGCATTCATCACACAATAGCGCTCGATGAAGGTGAAAAGGAAAATTGGTCGGACGATTTCTTCCGCCTGACGTAAGAAAAGCTCACACGAACAACTGTGACGCCGTTAACAGAAGATACGGATTTGACAATTAACATGGGAGACCAATCGCAGGAATTGTCGACTTACCCTGGGGATCAAGCTGATCTGAGCAACATTGTTTGCTAGAATTGCGGTCAAAAGGGTCACACAACAAAGTCGTGTTTCGCCGAGCGACAGCTCGTATGTCACGCCTGCGGTGCCATTGGTCACGGGAACAGAGACTGCCCGATGCTCGCCGAATACCACACGGATGGCCGGTACGAAGAAGATGACAGTAAAGACCAAGGTTATCTGACATCGAATCTGTCCAAACGGAATGCGGGGAATTCAAAGAAAGTTCAACTGCATCGATTCGATTCCATGATGGAGAATTTGACGAAAATCGTACGTCAGCCGGATCAGAACCGGTAACGAAACCGTCAACCAATCTCGGGGTATCTGAGGACGAATTCGACCTTACCGAGCCCGCTGTTTTAGACAAGCCACGAGAGGAAAATACGGACCTGTCTACATCGGTAGGAGACAAAGGAAGTGACGCAATCATCGTCAACACACCGGATAATCTGTCACGCATCCGTCTCGAGAGGCTCCTGGACGAACAACCAATCGACTTGTCAACATCACATTCGGTCGATCATCTGACGGAAAAACAAACGCTCCGCAAACAAAACAGCTTTGTCAAATGGAAGAACGCTAAGAGAACTTCATCACAAATCCTCGGCTTCCATCGAAACCCAAGTACACGATTCGACAAAGCAGACCAAACACCACAGCTGAAACCGAATAGATGCGAACGAAAACGGAATTTCCGAATCCCATGCGGCGTAGACACATTAATCTTCGACGAATATATGTCAAAAATTTGCGTCGTGACGCAGGAAATTACTTTTCGCCGTCGATACACACGCTCGAAACATCGATACACCAAGGAAAGGGGTTGAGCCAATTTGGCATCCTTGAAGACTCCATGACATTCATCCGTACTCGCAACCTCGAGGGACGAACTGCTTCTCGACGATAGTTACGAGCATTTGTCATTACAACGCGACTCCAAGTTTCGAGAAAACTCCGTGTCATCGACTCGACGAACAAAATTGAAGACCAGGAAGAAATCTGCGTCATCATCCCGACGGAATGCAAGAAAAGTGACGAGTGAACCGAATTGTAAAAATCTCTCTACCGGTTCAAATTATCGCCAAGTTATTTTGTTCTCTTCCATTAATATTGCGTTAAAGGTCACGAGAAAATCTGACAATGTTTAGTTAAAAAAGAACAAAGAAGAAAAGAAAAGCGAAAGAAAACGATATTACGCTTAGAGTGAGATACTCTTGTTTTGTTCAACGTGACCAAATGTAACGTTAAGTTGTTTACTTCAAAATTAATTAATATAGGTAACAGTGTCAACCATGCGTTTTCCATGATTTAAATGTTTATGCACTCCTGCCTGCTACCTTACCGTCCTTCCTATTGTTGTACCGCCGGAGCCCGGGTGATCAGTCCGTGCTGGACGGGTGAGATATTATCTCCGAAGATTTTGGGATGTTACCAGTGAGGGGTTAGAACCCCAGTGAGGACTACAACTCGTAGGCACAATAACAATTTATTGACGAAATAGATAACAGAGTAATAAACAATTTCACTTTACAATTTGCCTTCTTTGCACACAACTTTACAAAGTTACTTCACAAGTCAACTTTGAGACTTAATTCCGCACTCGGGTTCCAGGTCCGACCCTCACCCGCCAGTGCCACTTAATACGTTCCCTTGCCCGGAACACTCTATGTTACCTTTTGGATTCCAATACCGAATCCCTGGGACCAGACGCACAGTTTCTCGAGTCAAAAACCAGACTGTCGAATGCTCGCTCGCGTATCATTATATATCGAGCGAGAGCATCAGCATTATTTATTAGACAAAACATTATTTCTTAAAACTCCGCTTTTCATTGTTTACTGTTTATTTTCCGTCGCTCCAGATTCCGTACGTCCACGGAATATGGAGGCTCCGCGCTACTTGAACTGCTGACGCGCTGCTCTACTTATCCGCGATCGAGAATCGCTCGATGCGTCGATTGCTCAATCGCCCGCGACGCGCTCGATTTCGGTAATTACATTCGCGCTCGGCTCGCCCGCTGCTCGCATACCTCGGTTGTTGCGCAATGCACCTTGCGACAACAACCGGCGTACTCGGGGTACAACATTCCTCCCCCCTTGAAAGAAAAGAAATTCGCTAATTTCTTTTCGCTCGTCTCCTGGCGAGCCAACGAACCGACGTATCAAAATTCTCATCAAAACCCGAATATACAAAGTTGACAATATTTTACATAAATCCATGCCCAGTATTCACGTCCCTCAGTTTCACAAAATTCATTTATCTCAGAAAAATTCGGATTTTCGAATGTTAACACAACTCAATAGTTTTCCGGAATTCAAATATCCCCACAGAACCCCATCTCTTAGCAAACTACTAAATATTTAACGTTTCCCGAATCATGGAAAATTCCCATATTCACCAAAATTCTACCATTTACGGAACCCCGGCACCTGACAACTCCCAGAAATACCACTGAATTTAAATATCCAACAAAATTCAAACACCTCGTGTCACACAGATATTTCACCTGACCTGTTTGTGATTTTTGACAAAAGAACTATCCTTTGGAAACTTTAGCAAATTCGTAACATTAACGTATCATTCTGAAGGTTCCCCGTGCCTCCGCTCTATGTCGCCGTAACGAAGCCCACCTCACGCGTCTCGCCTCCTTCGGCCGTTCCCGCGCGCGGCTTATCCATGAACTCCTTCCACGTTCTCCCCGTCTTCGAGGGGTGTCCGCTCCCTTGTTGTTCCCCTGGCGATAACTTCCTCTCTTCCACATGCCGCAACCTCAGCTGGCAGTCCTTCCAGAAGTGTCCCTGCCCCCCGCAGTAATTGCAAGACAACTTCACCTGATGCACCTCCCGCGCCGATCCCGGCATAGGGAGACTGAGTCGCCCGGATTTCCTCGGACACTCACGCCTGATGTGCCCTGCCTCCCCGCAGGTATAACATTTTCTTGGAGAATGATCTCCCGCATCCGGAGATGCTTGGGGCTGGCCCCCGTTGGAGCTTCCGTTGCTCCCCTCCGACCCAATTATCCTTTCCACCTCGAGAGCGCCAACTACGGAGTCGTGCAGACCCCTGTAGTTCCGTGAGCGCACGATCAGCTGTATTTCTCTGCTGAGTCCGTTCTCGAACGCGCTCTGCGCACTTTTCCTCGTTGCCCTCTCGATGTAACGCGAACCATGCGGTTCCTCGCCCTCGCAGAGCTTCTCCACCATCTCCACTGTCAGCTTCTCGACGCGCGTTGCATAAGTTGACACTGCTTCGTCCGTCCGCTGCCGCAGCTGACTGAATTCATACTGCAACGCGGATAGTGACTTCCTTTGCGCGTAGAGTGATTCCATCTCCCTCCTGAGATCCTCGAATGTCTTGATGTCCTTGTGTCTCAGCTCCCGGGTCACCCGACCCTTGATCCTTCCACTCCGCACGAGAGTAAGGAGTATTGGCCGTTCCACGGGGTTTGTCATACCCCTTACTGCCTCACAAGCCTGCAGGAACCCATCCAGTTCCCCAGGGTCACTCCCATCGAATTCCGGAACACTCCTGAGCCCGAGACCCACGTCAAGGTACACACCCCCCCGTTCCCCCGCGTGCAGCGATGCTCGCCCGACTCGTGGGAGGTCCGGTGTTGTCAATATGAGGTCAATCTTTCGCTCTACCTCTCTCGCGACAGCTTCTTTGAATTTCGCCTCTTCGTCCACCGCTTCCCTGTCTACATGCCCCGTTGCCACCGGCATTGCCGCTATCCCGTTCGGCTGACTCGCCGGAGCCGTTTCTGCTGGTACCGCTGCTGTCGTATTCACCTGTCCCGCCGCCGCTATCGCCGCTGCCGCCGCTGCTGTCCCGGTCAGCCCTGCCACCGTTGGCACGTCCCTGAATAAAGTTCGGCGAACCTCTGCGAGGCCCAACCCCTCAGGAGGATACACCCTGGTATCGTTCCCGAAGGTGGCCGTCCAGTTTCGCCCTGGGTCGCCCCCGAAGACGTTCGCATGCCGCTCATTGGTGTTTTGCAACTGCAAACGCAGTCGCTCGATCTCGTTGTCCACCGCCCGGGGGCTGATGTTTGCCATTTCTGTTCCTGGCTCGAACAAGCTCTCGTCGATATCGTCCAGCTCGTCGTATGTGGTCCCCCGCTGCAAATTCACCCCGTACAAAGGGTTTGGTGACTGTTCCTCGTCTCCCGCCGCTCGCTCCGGCGATTGCGCTGCCAGGTTTTCCCTTGCAACCTGCGTAATCCCAGCCAATGCTGTCTCTAACCCTGCTGCTACCCCCTCAGTAGTAGTGTACAGGTATAGGGAGACAGGATTTACCCCCTCCATGCGGACACTGGCGCCATACCCCCTCCACGTCTACCCCCTCCCCCCTTGTCTGGGGGCCCCTAAGCCCCGCCCCCGCGATTATAGGGACCAATGGGAGCGAGGGTGGGAGAATTCTCTGGGCTCTGATTGGTTGTGACGTGTTCGCCGACGTCTGGCAGACTCCCCCTCCCCCCACTGACTGGGGGGCCTCAAGTCTAGCGGCGCTGCATTATAGGGACCAATCAGAGAGAAGGTGGGAGAAATTCTCCGAGCTGTGATTGGTCGAATGATTTTTCCGTGGCGCCCTCTATAAATTTTCACAGCCTTTTCAGTACTAATATTAGTGTCCGATTTCCCGGCGATCTGATTGGCCCTGCTGGTTAGCGGTCAAGTTCTCATGGCGCCCTCTGTAAATTACCGATGTTTATTCTACAGTCGGTAATAAAGTTACCGTACTCTACAGTCGGTAATGAGGTTTTCGCTCTTTCTCTACTATTTTGACGGTAACACAGTCGCAGCAGGTAAGAAATAAATCGGTATGTTCGGTATACATGATTATTTATTATTATTTAGCATCTTAGTAGCGTTCTGTACAATCCATCCCGTATCCTTCCCCGTTAAGTAAAGTTTACAATGCACAGTTCATAAAATTGGGATATGTTTGAATACATGGTTATCGTATCAATAGGGCTAAGTGACGCGAAGTTTTATAGTGAGGCCGACGAGAAAAAACCTTACCGCTACTTATAATAATGAATACAACGAGATACGATTAATAATACTGAATCGACGAAATTGGCTGATAATCGGTAAAGTTACTGGTAGAGCTGTGGGTAAATGTTCCATTACGCATGGTCTTGTGTTTTATGAATAGTATATCCTAACCAGCAAAAGGATATATATTCGATTGTGGGCTATTCAAAGCGCACTTTTCTTGTTCTTGATGAGGGCTTTTTTCAACTCGTTTGTGATGAATGGTATGCCCAATACCGTCAATTCCAGGAATACGATGCCGAAGGTGAACTCGATGAACGACGGTTCTAATCGTCGTTTGACGGCCTCTTTCAAAGACTTGAAATTGTCTTTTATCAAGTCTTTGACACGTGACCCGTCCACCTTGTCTGGCGTCTCTTTTGGTGGGATGTGCATCAGTAACTCGGCACAAAGTACTTCTGCACACGTCTGAACATGTGTGACGTTTCGCTGTAGGCGTCTGAAGCGTTCGTCCGTGCATACTAATAAGCTGATAAGACCCTCGAACGATGGTTTTTGCATCACAACGGCCGGTGAATACTTCTTGCGCTTCTTTGATGGTGATTCTATTCCCTCGTCCTCGTCCTTCTCAGCGGGGTTTTCTTGAACGCGGTGATCAAACGCGACAGATTTTGCGCCGAAACTCGAGGTAAACACTACTTCACACTCGCCGACGCGAATGGATGATGGAGTACGCCAACCCGATCCCCAGGCGATCTTCTGGCTGCCGTCAAAGTATTTCGAGATAGCAGGTAGATGGGTTTGCAATAAACTCCAAGCCGCCGACTCGAAGACAATGCCACCCGCCATGCTGTTGTTCTGGAGCTTGACAACGGGTTGTATACTTCCGTCGGCACGTAGTTGCAGGCCAATGCTCACTTTTTTTGTCTCAGACTGGTTGAGGGTATACGTTGCGCCGAGAATTAGCGGTGATTCGAGACGCTTTTTCTCTTCCTCCGGTAATACGTGTTCCATGGTCGAAGATTGTAAACCGTAGTCCCGTAGATCTTCAACACTGATAGCTTGGCTCATCTTGAACAATGAACCACGAAAACCGTGACACAAATGCAAAAAAAAAAAACCCAAAGGGTGAACGTCAAGTCTCTCTAGCAGCTCACGGGCCGCACTGCCGACGTTTGGTGTATCGTGGCGCTTATATGTGGGTGCAGGACGCCATGGCGCTAGTATCTGTATAAATTTCACATTCGCCCCTGTGGAGGGGAGAACCGGTTGTAAGATCGCGATGCATACGTTAATTCAAACACCTGCATACGTGAAAGAAAAGCCGATATACTTGAGGAAAAGATATCGATCTTTGAATAATACAAAGGAACGCCGGAGCTATAAATTTGGTGTCCCAGAGATCTGAGATATCGATCCCTGGACCGCACAGGTGGAGATTTTCGTTCCTCGAAAAGTCGTAAAATGGAAAATAGTTGCCGGTCACAACACGCGTTTACCTTACATTGAAAATTCGGCGATCTCCTGTAGCGTATCGTCACGGTCGTAAACCAATCTAGACCGTTAAAATTGTTCGATCGTAAAAACGAAAAGGAAATGCGTCGCATCTTTGAGATAAACAGTTATGTGTAGCGGCGGGGTTTCCATATTGTTTAGTGTGAGGAAAAGAGAGTTTAGCGCTGAATCGGTCTATAGATCCCTATCTATTTTAAAAGGTCACAGTTGGGCCGCGGGTATCTGTAGTTCTTTTTTTATGACTGCTAAGTTCTAACCCTTCAAGCTGAGCTTCGAGAAACAGATTTTTTTTTCTCGAGAGGGGTATTCAACCGATTTTCGACGGTTCGAGAATCTGCACTAGTTACAGCTAGTATTGTTTTTATGTATAAGACCCGGGCCGTATTATAGTGCAAGGTTGCGCGCAAAGTCAATAGAATAGGTTCGCTTCAGGGAGTCCTATGTTTTCACTGCCGTCACGCATTGCTTTGAGACACCGAAAAGAGGTGAAAAAAATAAGCCGGGTCACTACAATGAGAGCAATATCGGCCGTTTCGAAAATCGGAGATTACGGCGGCAAGAACAATGTTCGCCACAGTCCAGGCAATGTTTGTCAGTGGTAGTGTCGCATCCTCTGTTTTACGCATTTTCCTCAGCAAGAAAATGTGGTAGGGGTGTACGGGAAATCTATAAAAGGTTTGGAAATTCAAATCTTTGGCAATTCTCTGGTGAGAACTCGTTCGTGAAGCTTCTCTCAATTTCTCGAGTGTTCAACGATTCATTACGTGACGTGACTCTGCGCAAGTTTGTACGAAGCATCGAAGCAAAAAATATTGTGCTGCGAAAAGGTGTATCTTTGCTGATACACATTTTGTGTCATCTACCAATATTTCGTGAGAAAACGGTGATTGTGACTGTGTGTGTGTGTATTTTTTTCGTTTTTCGTAAAAAATTTGAAAAATGGAAGCGCACCGTGCCCGCGTTCTCATTAAGTCGCTCCGTAAGACGGTTAGCTTAGCGCGAATTAGGAGCGCTGTTATCGCGAGACGCTGTACGGGGCCATGGACCAGTCGACTCGACGGTATGACCCTCCAACGGGCTCAACGAGAGTTCCGCTCGATCTTGAGACAATTGCCGTTGAGGGTTATCGGTCGGCTGCACAATCACAGTGCGTTTAACGGGTCGCTCGATGCGATCGTAATCGCCGCGAGCGTTGTCCAAGAGCGTATCGGTACGCATCTGCACGTGGTTCGCGATCTCGTTTACAGCAGCGAGAACGCACAATGCGGTCTCGATATGCTTGCCTCGGACACCGAAAGCTCCGAGGCAGACGACGACGACGACGACGACGATGACGATGACGCTGGTTATGACGGTGGCGACGACGACAACGATGATATCGGTGACGATGCCGAGAGCATTGACGATACCGCTGGCAACGACACCGAGGATAGTGGCAGCAGGGCTGACATGACACGTGACGATAGTGATAGTGGCGACGCTATGGATGTGGACCGGCGGCAGTTCGAAGACACCGTCGACGGCGCCGATGATAACGAGCCGCAGTACGACTCGATCTCCACGGCTGAGACGTTCGTGGTGGAAAACGAACCATCGGCGGAGGCGCTACTCGATATGGAGGTGGACGTAATTATGGAGCGTCAGCCGTCCGTTATTATGAGTAAGTGCATATTTTATAATACATATACATATATATATATATATATATATATATTTTGCCTCTCCGTTAAGGAGATGGTCAGGAATTGGTTTAACTTTGCTTGTTAAACCATAGGTGTAGAGGAGTGGCTCCAAGGGCCACAAGAGTACGAGCGGCTCAACGGGTACAACCCGAACGGTCCCTCTATTTCACCTGTTACCCGAAGACCTGACCCTGCGGTCGTAAACAGCCCTATTTCCTCCCGTCATTACGACCCTGCCTCCGACAATGACGACGACGTATCCACCGTTTATGACGCGGATGAATTTGGCTCCGTCGACCTCGTACCGTACCGGGTGCAACAAGTGCCATGGTACGATTCGTACGGTGAACTGGGCCAAGGATCCGACAGTCATGACGATGATTACGATGATCTAGTCATTGTTCGGATTATGGAATCGTCAAGCGGATTCCCAGAGCCATAAAATATTTACGATATCATATCGTATATTTTTATCCTTCCTCAGACCGTTCGGACTCGGCCTCGTCACGCCCAACGTGTGTATCATCATCATCATCATCGTCATCATCATCATCATCATCATCATCATCATCATCATCATCATCATCATCATCATCATCGTCATCATTGTAACAGGTAGCCAGTCGCGGAAATAAATGAAGTCGTTTATTTATCGGGTTGAAAAAGAAGTTAAGTTTATTAGTCGCAGCGATAATTAATGAATTGACGGGGAGCGTACCGTCTTACAATTGGGGCTGGTGGTCGTAGACTGATCGTTCGGAGCGTCGAGGCAAAGGGTCTCGACGCTCTTTGTTACGCGCGAGAGGTAATCCTCCGCGCTGATAACGGCCACCGTGCGGATGCTGGGCGCGCGGCGGCTTGACCGTTGCCGTGAGACGACGGTAACATCGTCGCTCTCACGGCAAATTTTGCTGAATGTGCACAAGTTCTCAGAACGAGAACTTGATGCACAATAAAACATTTGAAACATTAAAAAAGACTATGGGACCGTTACACTCCCCCCCTTGGAAAATTTCTCGATGCTCCTGCATCGTTTTACAAAAAATTTGTGTTTGTGTGTCTCTATACAATTAGCAAATTTTGAATTTTTTTTTTTTTTTTTTAAATACTGTCATTTCGTGTAAATTTCAGTGTAGTGTATTTAAAATGTTCCGGGTTTTTTTTTCCAGGTTATTGATTCGGTTCCTTTTTTCGTTTTTTAATTTTCGGATAATGTAGATTCCTGTAACAGTCTAAAAAAACGTTTAGTTGTTCAGGTTAGTAGGGGTAGTTTTGTTATTTTGGATAGGTTAGGATGGATCGAAATTTGAAAAAAAAATTATTTTTTTTTTTGAACCATTGTTGTCTTTTCTGCCTTTCGGTTGACATTACTCGGTTTTAGTTGTACTTCCATCCTCCCCTTTTTTTTTTTTTTTTCTTATACTCTTTTCCTTTTGTTCGCTTCTCTTCTATTGGTTTTTGTTTCATTTTTTTTTTGATTCCACATTTTTTCCTTTATAGATTGTGTTGGCCTGAAACATTCTCGATTCTAATTAGTGTTAGGTTAGTGGGTTGGACATGTTATCCAGGAGTTGGTTCGCTTGGTATAGCGTTTCTGGAAAAGAAAGGATGTAATAAGGTTTTTTTTTAAAAAAAAACGAGTTTCGATTACTTGAAAGAAAAGAGAGAAGAGAAAAAAAAAATTCTCTCTCTTTTTTTTTTATTTATTTGAGATGATATGTTTTAATAATAGTATATATATAAAAAAAATTAGAAAAAGTAATATAAAAAAAAAGGTAATAATAACAAAGTGTCTGATTATTTATAAATGTGTTACGGAGTATGTGTGTTTGAGTGAGTTAGTCCGTTCGTTTGTGTTTACAAGTTTTCTGTCCTAGTTTCTCGGTCAGAAAGATTTTCGTCCGTACGTGATTCGAAATCCGTCGGAGTGTTTCGATCGGTTGCTGATGAATCCACTCAGCAACCGTCTCTTCTGTTAGTTCAGTCTGCGTTTGTGCGTCGACTGCTTTTGTTATTGGTTCGTTTAGTAATGTTTCGGCCGACGCATTTGAGTGGGAGTACGTTTCGGGGTCTGTCTTTGGTTCTGTCTTTATTAGGGGTGGAGGAGTTCCGGGAGGTGTTGCCGGTAAGTAAGTTTTTTCGAGAGAGGATGAGTCCTTGGTCTCGGTCGTCTCGTCTGTATCGTCCGAATCCTCGTCCTCTGTTTCGTCCTGGTCCATTGGTTCGGGTATCGTGTTTGTGTTTGTATGTAGACCGAGTTTTTGTTGAAATTCCCATATGGGGAAGTGCGGAGAAATTTCGCCATTTTCTCGGTTCGTAAAGTACTTTAAGCACCAATTAAAATGTTCAACCATTGTTTCCTTCTCCTTCATGGTTGTGCACAGTGGACAAAGTTGTTCGGCTGTGCTTGTAATGCCGAACACCCTAACGCTCGTGGTTAGTGTTTCGGGGCAGTTTACAATGTGGGCTCGGCATTGCTCCGGAACTTCGTTTTGCGCTCCACAAATCGGGCAGTTATACATGGGATTCATGATGTTATTGGCTGTTTTAGAAAGGTGCGATTTTGTTAGTATTATTTTGAATGTAATTATTACTATGACCCTTGTTAATACGATTGTTTTGCGTGTGCATGCACGTGTATCCGTGGCTTTGTTAGTAATTATTCCCAACATGTCTAAGGAGTATAGATTAGCAGTATATTTATATTTATGAGATTATTATCATATATTTTCGTATGAATGTGCCTTTATGGCAATTCGTCTCTGTTAAGGTAGGTCAACGCGTAAACTGGTCTGCGTTCTATTTGCGGGGGCCCTTCGGTTATAACCGCTACTTCTCTAGTAGTCGCAACTGCTGGCCTAGGTGTTTCTACCAGTTCTACGGGTTGTCGATAGTACGAAACGACTTTGTTTTGTGCGTCATCAATTAGTTTCGGGTGTTTCCGTTTTCTAAGTTTTCCTGCGCACGACAGCAATTTTCCCAAGGTTGAAATTTTACTAAATACTAAAAACTTTCAAGCGAAAGTTAGTAATATCAATATTATACCGATGGAGATTCCGCCATACTTAAATATTGATTCCAGGGTTGAGACTGTGTGGTTCAAATAATGGGATTTTGATTAATCTTTTGCTTTGGCAATTACAGGTTTTAGTGCTACTTCGTTTGAATCTAGGTTTGAAAGTCCTGTAGATATTTCTGGTTTAGTTATAATTTCTGTTTCCGACATCGATTCTTGCTATCGATTTCTCGATCATTAATACAAGAGAGTGTGGAAAGTCTGATTTGATTGATGAGGTTATCTCCATCGTCGGTGTCAACATAGTTGTGTGGGTTTTCACTTGGCAAGATGATTCGATTTGAGTTATTCCGATATTGCTTATAACTTATTGGTTACTTACTACTTACTTATTACTATTATTACTTATTGTTTTTATAACTGAGTCTCGATTGTCTCAAAGGAAATACAGTGTTTCCGTGGCATAGATAATAACTGCTCTTTTTTATGTTGCATTGCGTTCCCAACACGAAGCAAAATTGCGTTACTGCCAGCATGTTCTTCTCTGCAGAACATGGTGATGGAACGTTTAGTTTCAATTTCGGATATTATTGTGTTTCCGACACGTGGTTGTTGTTGCAGAAACTGATTTTTATCGCTATTTTTGTTGTTGATCTAAACGTTGGGTCGCTTTCTTATTTTTAATTGCTCTTCCTGCTATCTCCGATGTTTGAAGTCGAGCAACCTCGCGAAAATCCGATGTTGATGGTTGAGGATTTTGTTGTAGATCCTGCTGAGAACGTGAAGGTGATCTGAACGTTGGTTGCGGTGGTGGTTCACCATCGTTCTCGTTGTCGATTGAATTCTGAATGCTCATCGGCAACAGTTCAACTTCTCTTTCCATCGGAGTTTCGTCGCTTGTTTCCATTTCTATTATCAATTCGTTTTCCGTAGTTTGTTCCGTTTCGTTATCCTTTTTATCGAAATCGATGTGCCTTTTCGGGCTATCATCTTTATGTTGCCTGCATGGGCTGTCGCTAGCATTAGGGTGTCTACTTGGACTATCGCTAGTTTTATGGTGCCGACTTGGGCGGTCACTAGCATTAGGGTGTCTACTTGGACTATCGCTAGTTTTATGGTGCCGACATGGGCGGTTGCATGCTTTTTCGTTATTCTCTAGCTCCGTCGAGCTATCTTCTGCTGCAGTCAAGAAATATCGGCCGGTTATTTCTTCGGTCTTCCAAGTGCGTTTCTCGGTCTTATCGCTCTTGAATGATCTTTTGGTCTGTTCTTTAGTGACCCTATCTTTTGGTCGCAATTTTCGCGTCCAAAGTTCTAGTTTTTTGCGTTACGAAACTTTTGAGTCCTTGCCCTATGTCGTTGTTAGACGGTGTTGATATAGTGTATCATCATCATCGATGGATGAGTCTATTAATGGTTCGCTCCCCATTGTTTTTGTGTATTTGTTTGGTTTTTTACGTAGTCTCTTCCGGTTGTTGCAAGGTCTAGTCCTGGTCGATCTCCATTAGAACAGTTTCTGGAGTTTTTTGTACTTCTTCGTCTTGGGATTGTTGGTACGCGGACGCTTCATTGTGATCTGAGTTACCAACATCCTGTTGAAACGTTAGCTTTTCCCTCGGGACTGGAATTACCAGAATTTTCGTCTGTAGATGCAGCGAGGTTGGTACCGAGGGTGATACCGAGGTTGTGAAGATGTATCAAATAACGTTTTTGGGTTTTTTTTTTTTTGTGTAATTTTCGTACGTCTAAGGGCTCTAGAGATTACCTCCCGTAACGCTGTTTCGTGAGGTGGAAGTCGGGTTGTTTTTGAGGATGTTGTATAGCGCTTGCTCGATTTGCGCGAGATTGAAGTTACTATTTTGTGAATCGCGATTTCCTCTGTCTCTAGAGTCATCTGGGCTATCCCGATCTCGAGAGTTACTGCGTTCCCTCGAGTTGTCGTGATCTCGTGCATTGCTGCGATCTCGAGAGTCATCTCGATCGCGGGAATAGTCACGATCGAATCGACCGCGTTGTCGACTACGCGAGTCGTTCGAATTACGCGACGTATCCCTACTGTAATTGCGTGAGTTTCGGCTGGGCGAGTTGTCTCGTGAATCCTGCGGGTTGCTTCTGTCAAGATCTCGAGAATTACCGTGGCTGCGTCCAGCGCGGCCATTGTTCCGTTTGTTAAGTGGATTTGACAGATTGCGTCCTCTCGAATTTCTGTCACTAAACCGTCGGTTTTTTCGGCGTTTTTCGACGTAGTTGCGAGCACGTCTCACCGACCTACAATCGTATGTTTGGTGAGTTGGGTTTTCCCCGTGAATTTCGCAGAGTTTAATGTCTGGATTATAGACGATATCGTCGATCGCGTCGGATATCGACGTGAATCCAGCTTTTGCTTGTATTTGTGTTTCTTCTTTTTCCTCTTGATGGATTTCCTGCCTGCGAAGCAGTTTCGTCTCGATTAATTCCGCTGCCGTAATGGCTTCGTCAATCGATTGCCACGTTTTATGTGTAAGTAAATTACTTATTTGGTTGGAAAGTCCGCGGATGTACGCTTTTATGATTACTTTATTTACTTCGTTTATTCCGTGCGCTAGATATTGAGACTGAGCGGGAGTCTTAAAGACTTCGGTTAAGCGCTCGTGTATACGTTCCGCGATTTTTCGGGTACGCGCAGAATACGTTTTTACCGGCTCGTTATAATTTTGGCTGTTTGTTTTTAGTTCGAACTCTAGATCGAATAGTTCGTATGGTTTCTCTAAATAGTCCTTAAGATCTTTGAGGAATGTTTCTATATCTGCATAAGTTTTGGCTGTTACTACATCGGCTGCTTCACCTGATAGTTTGCAGTGTAGCATGTCCAAAAAGGAGCTCATATTTTCTGCAGAGACCATTTTTGCAGCATGCCTACAAGGCTGCGCAGACTGTTCCAGCGGTGTGTCTTTTTCGTTGAACGATGGTATGTTGTTAAGCACGTCTCGGAGTGTTAAGAAGCCTGGAATATCATGGTTTTGTTCCGTGCGAGATCCATCTGTGGTTGCAATTGTGGCCATTGTGGTCGGATAGCAGACGCACTGATCGTGCGTTGCTTATTAGCAACAATCGATAATAATCATTTGTTCTTAAGATTACGCTTATGCGGTGTAATTTTGTAGATAAAACTTGTATTGTTGTGTTGGTTTTTTATATTTTCTTTTTTTGTAATTGATTATTTGAGAAGAGGAGAAAGGGAGACATTTTTTTTTTTCTCTTTTTTTTTTTTTTTTTTTTTTTTACAAACTAATTACCCAAAAATAGTCAAATTGTTGAAAATTATTTTTGTTAAATTGAAACGATTGTTGAGTCGCCAGAATCGCTTTAAATGCAGTAAATCATTTGTTATTAAATTTAAAGAATTGTTTTTGCAATGTAAATATTTTTTTTTTTTTACAAAATTGAAATAATTGTTTAAATAATGTAAATAAACTGCAATAGTTGTTTAATGTCGTAAGTAATTTTTATAAAGTTGACATAATTGTTAACATAATTTTATAAAGTTGAAGTGATTGTTTAAATGTTATAAATAATTCTTATAAATTCGAAATAATTGTTTAATTAATGAAAATAATTTTTTATGAGGTTACAATAATTGTTGTTAACGTTATAAATAATTTTGTAAAGTTAAATGAGTCGTTTGGTTGAAATAAATAATTTTTGTTAAAATGAAAAAATTGTTTAAATGACGTAAATGATTTTTGTTTTTTTTTTTTTTGTTTTATAATGGTTAAAACGGTGTAAATAATGTTTATAAACCTGAAATAATCACTTAATTGTTATAGATAATTTTGGTTAAACAAAAATAATAATTTGTTTGATGAAAATAGTTTTTTCAAAGTAAAAAGGATTGCTTCATCAAAGTAAATAATTTTTTATTCAATTGAAATAACTGTTTAATTGCTGAAAATAGTTTTGTGAAGTAAAAAGAATTGTTTGGAAACGGTGAATAATTTTTGTTGAATTTTGAATTATTGCCTTAATGGCAAAAATAATTCTTTATAAATTTTAAATTATTGGATAAATGGCAAAAAATAATTTTCGTAAAATTTTGAATTATTGCCTTAATGGCAAAAATAATTCTTTATAAATTTTAAATTATTGACCAAATGGCAAAAATTATTTTTTGTAAAATTTTAAATTATTGCCTGAATGGCAAAAATAATTTTTGATAAATTTAAAATTATTGCCTTAATGGCAAAAATAATTTTTTGTAAATTTTTAAATTATTGCCTAAATGGCAAAAATGATTTTTTATAAATTTTAAATTATTGCCTAAATGGCAAAAATAATTTTTTGTAAATTTTTAAATTATTGCCTTAATGGCAAAAATAGTTTTTTGTAAATTTTTAAATTATTGCCTTAATGGCAAAAATGATTTTTTATAAATTTTAAATTATTGCCTAAATGGCAAAAAATAATTTTTGTGAAATTTTTAAATTATTGCCTTAATGGCAAAAATAATTTTTGTAATTTTTGAATTATTGCCTAAATGGCAAAAAATAATTTTTGTAGAATTTTAAATTATTGCCTGAATGGCAAAAATAATTTTTGATAAATTTAAAATTATTGCCTTAATGGCAAAAATAATTTTTTGTAAATTTTTAAATTATTGCCTAAATGGCAAAAATGATTTTTTATAAATTTTAAATTATTGCCTAAATGGCAAAAATAATTTTTTGTAAATTTTTAAATTATTGCCTAAATGGCAAAAATGATTTTTTATAAATTTTAAATTATTGCCTAAATGGCAAAAATAATTTTTTGTAAATTTTTAAATTATTGCCTTAATGGCAAAAATAGTTTTTTGTAAATTTTTAAATTATTGCCTTAATGGCAAAAATGATTTTTTATAAATTTTAAATCATTGCCTAAATGGCAAAAAATAATTTTTGTGAAATTTTTAAATTATTGCCTTAATGGCAAAAATAATTTTTGTAATTTTTGAATTATTGCCTAAATGGCAAAAAATAATTTTTGTAGAATTTTAAATTATTGCCTTAATGGCAAAAATAATTTTTTATAAATTTTGAATTATTGCCTAAAAATATTTAGAAACTTCATTCGTTTTCGCAAAGAGGCGAAATCGTGCCAAGAAAAGAAAACTTGCTGGACGAAACGAGCGAAAAAGCAAAGCGTACCTGTCGCGTGCACGGTCGTACGATTCCGACAAAGGCGCCTCTATACGCCCATGCGGAACACGCTCGGTTCCCGTTTTTTCGAAGCTCGTTTTTTTTTCACATATAGGGAGTTAAATTTGAAGGTACTTACGTTGTCACGATGAGGAAGAGAACGAATTTTTGCATGTAATTGCGGGTTTTTGTTGTTTTTAAATAGTTCTTCCTTCCTTCCTGTCGTTTGGTTTCGCTTGGATTTTTTTTCTCTCTCTCTCTCGTCCTTCCTTCGTTTGAGGCTTCGCTTTCCTCTCGACGTAATCCTCTTTTTTTTTTGCACTTTGGCGCTGATGATTTTTTTTTCACGCTTTCACTGTTTTTTTTTTTCACGTTTTCACTGTTTTTTTTTTTTTTTGTGTTTTCACGCTTTCACTGTGTTTTTTTTTGTGTCGCGATGATCGCGTCGATTGAGGAGTGTAAAAAATTTTTTTTCGAGAAAGAGCGCTAGATTTCGAGTAACTATTATTTTTTCCAAATCTAAAACACAATAAAAAAACGATTTTAATCAAATTTCGCGGACGCGGCTTTTAGTTCGGAACTTCTGACACCATGTAACAGGTAGCCAGTCGCGGAAATAAATGAAGTCGTTTATTTATCGGGTTGAAAAAGAAGTTAAGTTTATTAGTCGCAGCGATAATTAATGAATTGACGGGGAGCGTACCGTCTTACAATTGGGGCTGGTGGTCGTAGACTGATCGTTCGGAGCGTCGAGGCAAAGGGTCTCGACGCTCTTTGTTACGCGCGAGAGGTAATCCTCCGCGCTGATAACGGCCACCGCGCGGATGCTGGGCGCGCGGCGGCTTGACCGTTGCCGTGAGACGACGGTAACATCGTCGCTCTCACGGCAAATTTTGCTGAATGTGCACAAGTTCTCAGAACGAGAACTTGATGCACAATAAAACATTTGAAACATTAAAAAAGACTATGGGACCGTTACAATCATCATCATCATCATCATCATCATCATCATCATCATCATCATCATCATCATCATCATCATCATCATCATCATCATCATCATCATCATCATCATCATCATCATCATCATCATCATCATCAGCATCATCATCAGCATCAACATCAGCATCATCGTCATCATCATCATCATCGTCGCTATATGCATCGTGGGAGGCCGAGACAGCTGCGGCCGTCGCCCAGTTGGTGAGTGGTCCCAATATTGCGACACAGTGCGGTGGTGGTCATGCGCGACCAAACAGCAACAATGTAGATATTATAAATAGTAGCGAGGAACGAAATGTTGACGACAGCGATGAGATGAGCGATGACCGTCGGGAAGAAGTCGCGGATGACGATGACGAGCGGCTCTTGCCCGAGGGTCATCGTTTTCGCATAATTGGTGTACCGAGGGACCATTTATTAAAAAGATTTAAAATCAATAGTCGTCAAACGGAGCTTTCAATAACAAGTCCGCCGCCCACTATCAATCCCGTTTCTTGGATTCGCAACGCGATTCGCGATATCCACGCCTATTTTGTAGAGGGTCGTTCGCCAAACGACAGAATCGGTATCGCGTTTGAGGCCGCCGGTATGACTAACGGATCCGCTGGCGTATCCATGAGGCCCTTATGGCGTTTCAATTACGAGCAGCTTTGGGATCTCCTTTGTAGCGTCAATCAAAGCGCTAGAATCCTTTCGGTATACGATACGCTAATATTCACGGTGACATACGTCGATATGGTTAGCGGCTCGCGCGGTTTAGACAGTAAAATCGCTAGCAATCGTTCCATCGTCGTAATCGGGAATTCTGATAATCTATGCTTCCCTCGATCGATCGTTGTAGCTCTTGCTAATACGCGTAATAAACAAGATCGAAGCGTCGAATCTAAGCTTTTTTACGACAAGATTCGTCACAAAAACTCGAAGCTTCAACGAGACGAGGCCGTAAAACTCGTGAACGATGCTCGTGTCGTAGTACCGGTGACGGGGTGTACGGTAGCGGAAATCGAAATTTTCCAGCGGTACTTTATGGCCGCCGGTATAGCGGTGGTCGTACACGACTGGGCCTCTCTAGGTAGCGGCGCGGAACCCATCTTCAATGGACAATCGCGCTTTCAAGACGCACCGGCGCGCACGGTTTTGAACATCGGTTATTTCGCGAACGATAATCACTACTCGCCGATCACGAATCTTTTAGCCGCGGCCGGTGATCGAAACTATTGTATTCCGTGTAACAAGGCTTACCGTTTTCTGCAACAACACACGTGTACGAGTCAATGCCCGCGCTGCTATGCGTCGCCACCGTGTCCCGTGAGACCCGCCGACGATAACGATGATGATACCGAGGTCCGCGGCGAGTGGTCGTGCGAGCAATGTAATCGGTTCTTTCACAGCGCAGCGTGTTTTGACAATCATCTCAAAGCTCGCGAACATCGTCTAAGAACGCCAAGCGCTGATCGCAAATCTGTTTGCGAGACGGTGCGTTTTTGTAAAAAATGCTTAAAACTGTTTGATGCTACGCAAAAAGGCCATATGTGTGGTAAATCTTTCTGCCAGTTATGCCGAAGTGTACACGGGTACAATGAGTTTTGCTACATGCAACGGGTGGCAGAGCGTACTATAGCGGCCGCGACTGAGCACCCGCGAACGCTCTTTATTTTCTATGACTTTGAGACACGTCAAGACACGCTGTACAGTAAAACGCCCGGTGACGATACTCGCGAACATATTGTCACGCTTTGTGTCGCGCAACAGCTTTGCGAAAGATGCTTCTCGGCCGACGCCGATCTAAGTGTCGGACACGACTGCGGTTGGTGCGGCGTGCGGCAACATGTTTTCCGAAGATCACCCGTCGCTGAACTAATCGAACTCGCGGTACGTCCTGCAACAGCCTTCAAGAAGATAGTCTGCATCGCACACAACGCGAAAGCGTTCGACGCACAATTTATTTTGCGCCACGTTGTCGAACAATGCAAAGATATCGGTATGCCGAAACTTATTCTCACGGGAAATTCGATAATCTCGATGCGTATAGGCCGCACTGTTTTTATCGATAGCATGAACTATTTTCACATGCGTCTCAGTGCTCTCCCAGAGGCCTTCGGCTTCAAGGATAAAATGGGAAAGGGCTACTTCCCACACTTGTTTAACACGCTCGAGAATCAAGCGTATAGAGGCGAACTACCGGCCGCCGAGTTCTATTCGCCCGAGACTATGAGCCCCGCCGGTTACAAAGCGTTCAACGAGTGGTACGTCGAAACAGCCGCAACGAACGAAATTTTCGATTTTCAAGTCGAGATCGAGAAATATTGCAAAATGGATGTCAATATTTTGAGACGGGCTTGCAAGGAATTTCGAAATATTTTTCTCGAAGTCGGCGATGTATGTCCATTCACGGAGGCCGCAACAATCGCGTCGGCTTGCTCGAAAGTGTTTCGGCGCAACTTTTTGGAACCGGAGACAATCGGTCTTATACCTAGCGGCGGTTACAGACTCGCGGACAGTCATTCGAGGCAAGCCAATGAATGGCTTTTATGGACGGAGCATCGCGTAGGACACGAGATTACGCACGCTACGAGAGGTCGTGAGTTCAGGCTACCCGAGGGACTGCTCGTCGACGGGTACGCTGAGATAGACGAAGATCGGTTTGTCTACCAGTTTCACGGTTGCTATTGGCACGGCTGCCCTCGCTGTTTCCCCGAGAACCGTACCAAGCGGTCGCGCGCTAACGCTGAATCGTACGAGCAGCGTTACGAGCGTACTCTGGCAGCCGACGCTACGATTCGCAAGCAGGGTTACGTGTTAGAGGTCGTGTGGGAATGCGAATTTAACGATGAGCGAAAGATCAACCCGGCGATCAACGCGTTTTTGCGTGATCATCCGCGCCTAAAGACCATCAGTCTAAATCCTCGCGACGCATTCTTCGGCGGTCGAACGGGTAACACCGTCACCGTATACGATGTTGCGGAAAACGAAAAAATCAACTATATCGATATCTGCTCGCTCTATCCGTATATTTCGAAAACGGGCCGTTTTCCTAAAGGACATCCCACGATTTACGTGGACACAGAATGCGATGCGCTGCTGAACGGATCGTACGAGGCTCTGGGCACGTCGATTAACGGGCTGATACGGTGTACGGTTTTACCACCCAGGCAGCTTTTCCATCCGGTTCTGCCCGTGCGCATGCACGAAAAACTTCTTTTCGCACTGTGCCGCACATGTGCCGAGGAAAAAACGCAGACTTCGTGCCCTCACGAGGATGTGAACGACCGTGTATTCACCGGCACATGGGTGGTCGATGAGGTTCGGAAAGCAATCGAGGTCGGGTATCAAATCGTTAAAATATCGATTATTTGGGCGTACGAGATGACCCAATACGATCCGGAAACGCGCACTGGTGGTCTCTTTGTCAATTATATCAATACCTTTTTGAAGATTAAGCAAGAGGCTAGCGGCTGGCCCGCGGAATGCATCGATGCCGCCTCGAAGGCAAAGTATATCGAAGACTACGAGCGCGCTGAAGGTATCCAATTAACGGCTCAAAAGATCGAAAAGAATTCGGGTCTACGATCTGTCGCGAAGCTTTGTCTCAACTCGTTTTGGGGTAAATTCGGACAACGGGATAATTTAACACAAACGACGGTGATCAATAATCGCGAACAACTATTGCTGCTTTTGGGGGACAACGATAAAGAGGTGAAACGCCTACTACCGGTAAACGACGATGTTCTATACGCTAATTGGGTATCGATAGACGAGGCCGTCGTACCTTCCTCGCAAACGAGTGTCGTCATCGCGGCATACACAACGGCGCAAGCACGCTTGAAATTGTACAGCTACCTCGAGAGGTTAGGGAGGCGCGTATTGTACTACGACACGGACTCGGTGATTTATGTCAGCACAGGTCAACCGGGCGAATGGGTACCGCCGCTCGGTAACTTCCTCGGCGACATGACCAGTGAGTTGAAAAAGCCGACCGACTACATAAAGTCGTTTGTCTCGGGAGGTCCGAAATTTTACGGCTACCAAGTAGTGAATAGCGAAGACCCCGAAACGATTACGAAAACTGAGTGTAAGGTAAAGGGTTTAAGCCTAAATTATCAGAATTCGAAGAAAATTAATTTCGCGTCGATTAGGGAGATGATTGAAGCCGATTTACCGCGGCGGAATGCAGAGTCAATTCGACTGAATTATTCGACAATTCAGCGAACTGCTCTACACGAAGTCGTAACGCGGGAAATGTCGAAAACGTGCCGAGTCGTTTGCCATAAACGGCGTCATGTGACACACAAACTGTCGCTTCCGTTTGGCTTTAAAAATTAGGCCCTCGGTAAACACACCCTAATTTCGTCGTTGTCGTCATCGTCGTTGTCGTCGTCATTCTTGTAGTCATTGTCTGTTCCTTTAGATAATAATATCACTAATATAAGTTATTTGTATGTATTAGAAATAAGTTTGATAGTACAAAATTAACGTAATATGTATGTTTGTCTGTATGTATATATCTCTAAGAAAATGTAAATATTAACAATAGGGTGTAGTTTTTCACTAGTCGTAAGTTTATAAACCTGTACATAGAAAATTGCTCTTATGAATAAGAAACCCTGATTGTTGTAAATTGTAAAAAAGAAAAAATATGTGATTACGTATCTCAACACGTGAGATAATTTTCAATCGATAATAATAATAAAACATCGCACCAAAATTTGATTTATTTTTGTGAATGACGTAAACCTGTTTGGAACTTGGTAATAAATAAAAATTGAAAAACATTTTTTTCCTCTCGAGAATTTTCTTCGCTTTAAGCTAGGCGGCGCCACATGTGCCGTACAGCCTGGAGAGCACATGTGACCGTGGGAATAAAAGCTGATGGGAACGCTCGCTCGCCCGCTCTTAAGCTGATGATGCGGGCGAACGGGCCTGTGTTAGCTGAACCACCGCCGCGCACACGTCGAACAAGCTTCTCGCGACGTGTGTCCTCCGCGCGCCGCCGCCGCCGCCGTCCGCGTCAAGCTTATCGCCGCGTAGAAACGAGTGCACTCGTAAGAAGTGTTGCATTGTGAATTTGTACGAGGCAGCAAAAAAAATAGTTTGTAAAATGGATGTGCGCTGGAAACATCCATGGACTTCGTTAATTTGCGGTCCAACAGGCTGTGGTAAAACAGTTTTTGTGCGAAGATTCTTACGCCATCTCGCGGCTATGAGCGATGCGATATTTGGTCGTATTTTATTTTATTATGGGGACAATCTCGACGCCGATACTGCAGCTCTCTTTAAGAATTCCTCAATGGCAAATACGAAGATTGAATTTCACGAAGGACTGCCACAACCGGAGGATTATTCCAACGACAACGATTGTAAGAAGTTGGTAATTATCGACGATTTGATGAGAGAATCGTCAAACAATACGATAGTCGATCTCTTTACAAAAGGCAGTCATCATAAAAATATTAGTGTTATTTTTATAACACAAAATATCTTTCATCAAAGACACGGACAACGCGACATCTCGTTAAATGCCAATTTTATTGTTGTTTTCAAAAATCCACGAGATCGGGCACAAATTCAACATCTCGCGAGGCAAGTTTATCCCGAGGATCCACGATTCTTAACGGAGGCCTATCACGATGCGACTGCGCAGCCGCATGGCTATCTACTGTTGGATCTCAAGCAATCCACGCCTGATATGTGCCGATGCCGTACCAATATATTCCCTGATGACACGCAAATGCACGTGTATATACCCAAAAATAAGCGAGGATTTCGTCAATTGAATTGATTCGGTGTATTTAGGCGAATGTCGGAAAAGCAGCGACAACAGTAGCGCGCGAGCGGTGGTTACGCGAACATCTCGGCGAGGAGTTTGAACATGACGATAAAGAAGAAGAAGAAGAACAGAGCGCCGTGTTCTGCGCGATCGCCGATCGGTAAACGGCACGCCGCTTTTCTGAATGCTCTTTGCCATGCTAGTAAAGAGCAGCAAAGAGCACTCCTACGCACGGCCGACGAATCGCTCGTCAAGTGTATCTGTGAATGCGCTCTCAACGTTTTACACGGTGTCGTAACGCTCAAAAACGGCGTGAAAAATCGTCTAAAAAAATATAAAAAGGTATTACGACAACTAGCGCCGTGGCCGGTAGCAAGACAGAGCGGCGGCGGCGGCGGTAAGAGTAAAGTCAGTAGTGCTGCGCGCAAACGTCGGAAATTCAACTGGAGAGCGAAAAAACGGCTCATTATGCAAAAAGGCTGTGGAGCGTTTCTGCCTCTTTTATTGGCACCGATCATCACGAGTTTAGTCAGTAGGCTGTTTGGCGGCAACGGTGGCGGTAGTGCTGACTCTTGATTCAAACTTTCGAGCTACAATGGAGCACGCGAAGAAAATGATTTTAGTGCCGGCGGAAGAGGCTGGGTTATGGAAAGAGCCGATGACCGGCGGTGGAACTCGCGAGCCGTCTGCCGGTCCACCGAGTGTACAGACACCGGGCGACCCTCTGTCGAGACTTGACGAAGAACTTTCGGAAATTTTACACTCGAAAAAGTATCGCGATGACTCGGAAAAGTGGAAGCAATATCTACAGGTACTGCAGAGGTATTTATTTTTGCTCGAAGCGCGAAAGGGTCCATTAGATTCAACGTTACCTGGAGCGAACTCTGCCATGCCGCACGAGCAGCAAACGCCACTGGGAAACGAAACTTTGAATGATACGGTAATCATCGACAGTGTTCCGCAAACGTATCGACATAAAGCTAAAGCTCTCGTGTCTTATCTTCGCAATTCACCGGCAGCAGTACAACGCATCAGATGGGACCGAGACGGCCGCGTCACTATAGACGGCAAGCTCGTACCCAATTCGAATATTGTCGATCTTATTAACGATGCGGCAAGATCGAGAAAAGAATTTAAAGCCGTGGGACGACGTGAGTTTATTCAAAGTCTACGAGAAACCTCTGTGCCGCGCGAATTTATCGGGAACACACCGCTGTGGGCACTAGGAGAGACGAGATTTGGGAGCAAGCGCACGCAAAATAATCTTCACGAGAGTAACGACGAAACCGACGATTCCATCACCGGAGAAGAAGAAGAAGAAGAAGAAGATACCGCTGCAGCGGCGAAAGGAAAACGACCTGCTGGTAAAAGTGCGGACCGCTTCAGGGCCAACAGTAGCCGTGAAGAAGCCTTCAACGATCGGCGAGGGTTAAACGCCGACTATTCGCCGAGACACACAGACAACGTCAAGGCGGGGAATAGGAAGAAGAAGGACGGTCTGCCTGCAAAGCGTGCGAGGACTGGTGAAATCGCAGCGACCCGGGCTTCAGACGCCGCCGCCGCTGAAACACCTCGAGGGTTTACGCATTGGCTAAAACTATGAATGGCCTTTACTGCCGCTGTCTATTCTAACGTGACCGTCAAAGCCAGAGTGGGAGAGAGAGAGAGAGAGAGAGAGATGCCATACGACAAAGTGTATTATGACCCTTCGCACCCGGCTGGCTACGCCGGTGCAAGACGGCTTGCCGAATTAAAAAAAAATAAAGTAGCCGGTGTTTATGACTGGCTGACCCAACAGGATGCATATACCATTCACAAGCCCGTCAAGCGACGTTTCCCAAGACTTCGCTACAACGTTGACAACATAGACGATGTTTGGGAGGCTGATCTTGTCGATTTACGCTCGTTAAAGAGTTACAACGATAATACCTGCTACCTGCTTACAGTCATCGATGTGTTGAGCAAATATGCATGGGTCGAGCCGTTACAAGACAAAACAGTTCATGCTGTCACGCAAGCCTTTAAACGTATTTTCGAGCGAAGCACCGGCCGCTCACCCATCTGTCTACAGAGCGACAAAGGCAAGGAATTTGTCGGAAAAGAGTTGCAAGCCTTTCTCAAGGAGAACGATATAGCGTTTAGAGTCACGCGTAACCCTGATATAAAAGCAGCGGTTGTCGAACGCTTCAATCGAACGTTGAAAGAGCGAATGTGGCGCTACTTCACACACCGAAATACTCATCGTTACATCGACATTCTACAGCAACTCGTCTACGCCTACAATCATGCCAAACACTCGTCAATTAAGATGCAGCCGGCCGCTGTGACTTTACACAATGCCGATGTAGCGTACGAAAATATGACAGGCGCCGCGTTGAGACAACGCAAAAGAAGGCGTTTCACAGGCGTTAAATACAAGTGCGGCGATTATGTTAGGATTAGTCGAACAAAAGGCACCTTCGAGAAGGGTTACGAGAGGAATTGGAGCGAAGAAATTTTCCGAATCACAAGAGTTACGGTTCGTCAAGGTATCCGTGTTTACGAGTTGAGCGATCTTGAGGGTGAATTAATCGACGGATTTTTTTATACGCAAGAAATCACACCTGTACACGAGAAACGTGTTGCGGAAAATAAAGAATTCAAAATCGACCGTGTAATACGAACAAAAGGACGCGGGGCTTCGAAACAGCTCTTTGTAAGCTGGGTCGGTTACCCTTCGAAATTCAACTCGTGGATACCTGCGTCTAACGCCCACATCCTTGACGACTAGTGTAGTGTATACACTCGGTCAGCATGTACCACGACGAAAATTTTTTTCTCGTGCTGCCTAGTAATAGTAGTATGAAATATTTTCCGAACAACACTACGACAAATTTCACTACGCATCTTTCCCGTGAAATTACCCTTAATGGCCATTGGGTCGTGGGTTTAACCGAAATCCACGTGCCTTGTACGATGATACATATCCAGCGTGACGAGACCGAGGTTCAGTGGACGCAGTGCGACAGAGAAGAAAGGAAAATCAGTCATATACCGTACGGGGTATATAACAATCATGCGGATTTAATGAAAAGTATAAATAGTCTACAAGGAATGAGCGAGGCCGGTATACGCATAGTGAATGCGAAAAACGCAAGCGGCTACGTGGCAATTGAGGGTAAAAAGTGCGGAAAAGAAATTGCAGAATCACTGAATTTTCTGCAGATGAACGACAAGCTACGCGACGTGCTTGGTTTCAACTTAACGCCGGGTAAAGATTGGGAAAGCGACGGGAACTCGTACGTGAGCTTCACGCGCGGAATGCAACGCGAAGGTCAGATGCCTGCTTGCCTAGCTCGTGCTCTCCCCGAAGAACTCTTTGTCTATACGGATTTGTGCGTACCCTACACAGTCGGCGACACACAGGCCGCTCTATTGCGTATAGTAAATCTGAATACTGTCAAATACACGTTTGGCTCGACACAAGTGAAATATTTTTCACCGGCAAATTACATACCGTTGCTCAATAATTGCTTTCGTACGATAGAGATAGATATAAGAGACAAGCTGGGACGGCCAATCACATTTGAGTACGGGACGTTAACGCTGACGCTTCACTTCAAACGGCTCTCTGAGACGAAATGGCGAGCCACTACGCGGCATATTACAAGAATCAAACCGGTGGCGGTGGACGTATGAGCAATGTTTTCGTGGGTGCACCTTATCAAAGAGGCCACGGGATTGGCCGCTTTCTCGGCGGACTCTTCAGGAGTGTACTACCGCTCCTCACGAAAGGCGCTAAAGCCATAGGACGCGAGGCTTTGCGCACTGGCTTGCATGTCATTGAAGATGTAAGCGGGAACAATATACCCTTCAAGGAGTCACTAAAGCGACGTGCCAGAGAATCCGGAGAAAATTTGAAACGAAAAGCCGACGAGAAAATTGCACTACTTATGAACGGCTCTGGCTATAATAAGGCGATCGCCTCGAGAACGATGCAGTCGTTGATTGGTCGCGCAACTCGTCGCACCTCCAAGAGAAAGAGATCTGTCGTCACGAAGAATAAGAAGAAGAAGCAGCAGGGAAAGAAAAGAACCACTGCAAGTGCAACATCACGAAGAAAGAAGAGAAGGACGACACGGGGAAAAGTGACTAAGCCTCGAAAAAATAATAATAAGAGACGCCGCGTTGATATTTTCGGTAGTGCCTAGATATGTCGTTTCTACATTCACACTCGTGCGAGTGTATGAAGTCGGAGCTCGACTTATTCACAATACCACCAACGCAGACGTCTATAGAGGCATCGCAATGGGTTCACTACAAACCTGTCTCTTCATTGACGGACGACGGTCCCATCGAATTTGTGATACCCGGCCACGGCGAGGAATACCTGGACCTTGCGCACACGATGCTTGCTGTAAGCCTTAAGGTAGTAGCCAGTGGAGGCCACGAGTACAAAGTTGCACCCGTAAATAATTTCTTACACAGCCTCTTCAATCAAGTAGACGTGTTTTTTAATCAAAAACTTGTTGCACCGCCCAATAATGCCTACGCATATCGTGCGTACATTGAAACATTATTGAACTATGGCCCCGCGGCAAAAGCATCGCATCTCACTACGGCTTTGTGGTATGCCGATACACCGGGTGGTTTCGAGTTATTGCCTGGCGCGAGCCCGAGCAACAATGGCCAAGACGCTAGAGCGAGTTATATCAAAGGAGCACGGACCCTGGATATGATTGGTCATCTCCATTGTGATGTATTCAATCAAGACAAATTTTTGCTAAACGGTGTGGAAGTACGACTACGTCTCGTGCGCTCAAAAGACGATTTTTGTCTAATGGAATCACCAGAAAAAGATTGCACGCACAAGATAATCATTCACGATACAACACTGATGATAAGACGGGCGAAAATCAACCCCGGAGTGCTTATAGCCCATGCAAAAATGCTATCCAAAACAACCGCAAAATATCCTATAACACGTGTGGAGGTTAAGGCATTTACCATGCATAGTGGCATCGCTGGCGATACACTGGACAATGTAATACTCGGCCAACTACCAAAACGTATAATCCTTGGTTTTGTTAGCAACAAAGCATTCAACGGAAATAAAACGGCAAATCCCTTCAACTTCCAGAATTATTCGATAAATTTTCTATCGCTCTACGTTGACGGCCAGCAGATACCTGGAAAGCCACTACAGCCAGAGTTCGACACCAATAAAACTTGGATCGAGTGCTACCACACCCTTTTTTCCGGCACAGGTATACACTTCCAAAACGAAGGTATAGACATTTCACGAAGCAGTTACGCAAAAGGTTATTGTCTATTCGCTTTCGACTTCACGCCTGATCTATCTGCCAACTGTTTCACCCATTGGAATCTCGTGAAACACGGTACCGTGAGAATCGAAGTCCGTTTCGCAAAACCCCTCGCATCCACGATAAATTGTATTGTCTACGCCGAGTATGACAATGTTATTGAAATTGATTCAACGCGTCAAGTTATCACGGATTTTAGTGCTTGAGCATACATCCCTCCCACCACGGCGTAATAGATGATCACGCATTCTCCCCCTGAGAGGGCGCTATACGTATAGCCGGAACAGTATTTAAGATCGTCTACCAGCGATCATTCGGCATCATTTCGTCTCACGCCTTCAGCATGGACGCAATAGTTGATATTCAAGCGCTATACGGCAAACATGGAGAGTTTCTTCCTAAGGAGATTGCTGTTACAACGCTTCAGGGCGAGCATATCGGCCATTGGGTCATCGATCCGCCCTACGATTTTGGCGAATTACCTAAAGAAGTGCGCTCAAGTAATAATCGCCTAACGTGTTTCCATCACGGCATCGAGTGGGTGGACGGCGATACACCATTGTCAAAAGTATACGTGGCTCTAAAGGCCATGTGCCGATACGCGCTCCGCATATACACACGAGGTGTACAAAAAGCGGAAATTCTACGCGATGTGTTGGGTCGCGACATCGTCAACTTGGAAGATTACGAGGGACCGAGCTTCAAGAACATGCCGGCCTACGATACCTGGTGCATCTATCACGGCGTCTCAAAGGAGGATGCCGCAAAATGTGCATTAAACAACGTGGGAAAAATAAAAAGATGGCTTCAAACTCAGATTTTGGATAACGTTAGTCCCATTTACTCGGAACCAGTGGGCGCCGCCGTAAAGAAAGATCGGACGACCGATACGCCCCGAAAAGCGATACTTATCGATATTCCCAGCGATGCAGATCACGACCCTAAGGGGGGAACCTATATAGCCAAGGTACCAAAGACAAAAGACAGCAGTGCGACGCCGAACACCTGCGACGGCACGGTACCTGCGGAGGGTGAAATCGTTGCCCTTTACCGTAATAAACAACTCTCACCACCACCACCACCGAAGCGCCAACAAACGCCCACAGTCTCCCGTGGCGCTCATCAGCATCAGTATCAGCATCATCAGCATTCTCGAAGACGTCGCCCCCACTCTGGCACAGGAAGCACCTGCAATGAACAGTTTGGAAGTACTGGAGGCTCTACGACATGTCTCAGCTCAGACGAAAGGAGTCTTCCCCGCCGATCGCATCCCGAGTCGCTGGTCTAGACCTGCAGCTATCGTTGCCAACACGGACGATCATACGAAACCTGGAACGCACTGGGTAGCCATATACGTCGACAACAATGGTCACGGGATCTTCTTCGACAGTTACGGACTGCCTCCACTTGTCAACAAACATCATAATCGACTACGAAGAAATACCTCGAGTTACGAGTGGAGCACCAAGCCCCTGCAGTCTATCAAGTCTAGAGTGTGTGGAGAATATTGTGTTATGTTTCTTGACTATATGTCTCGGGGCTACAGCTTGGGTGCTTTTAGCCAGCTATTCTCGAATAATAAGGTGAAGAACGATAATATTGTGCGCCGTTACTACAAAAATCTGCGTTATGTGCAACGTAAAAGACGCGGCACGCCAAACACACGGCGAGCACAAATGTTAAAGGGTGCCGGTAATAGATGTGCAACACACTGTATACAAACATGTACAGCCCGTTTTGGCTGCCATCTGTAAAAAATAACGAATAAAAGAATACCAGCGGTGAAAAAAATTTGATCTCATCTCGATCTTCAACGCTCCCCTCCACCTACAAGCTCGGACCCGTCTTCGGGCAGTATAAAAGCCGCGCCACACATTCGAGAAGCCACACTTCTTGACGATTCGTGGCACCGTCAGCAACCCACGACAAAATGGACATCATCACCGGAATACTCGTAATCGATTGTGGCAAGGACCCTTGGGAACTTCTCCCGGAGGAGCTCGAATATATACCAAAACCCTTGCTGCTGAGGCACTGGGGTGAATACATCGACATCATATGGGATAAACTGCCGGAACACATCCGTCAGGACTCTGAAGTCGCGTCGTACAGACATTGTAAAAAACATTGGGCCCCCGCGGATCTACAAGCTCAACTCGAAGGGTATCCACCACTCCAGAGGGAATGCACAGACTGCCAGCAGGAGATGGCATTAGAAGAAGAGTCGAACGCAGTCCCGCCGACTCAGTCCGAACCTTTGGCGCTTACAACCAAACCTGACCGTGAGCAAGACACACCACTGCTGTCAACAGACTCTACCACGACTCTCGAAACTATACCACTAATTACCGATATATAAAACTGTATACAGGGTAAATTATATATATATATATATATACAAAATGTGAATACACGAAAACGTGTACTTTTGTAAACGTGTTTTTTGTCTGTTCAATGCTACCATCAAAATAGTATAGAGGGAAACTTTATTACCGCCTGTAGAGAGCGAAAACTTCATTACCGACTGTAGAGTACGGTAACTTTATTACCGACTGTAGAATAAACATCGGTAATTTACAGAGGGCGCCATGAGAACTTGACCGCTAACCAGCAGGGCCAATCAGATCGCCGGGAAATCGGACACTAATATTAGTACTGAAAAGGCTGTGAAAATTTATAGAGGGCGCCACGGAAAAATCATTCGACCAATCACAGCTCGGAGAATTTCTCCCACCTTCTCTCTGATTGGTCCCTATAATGCAGCGCCGCTAGACTTGAGGCCCCCCAGTCAGTGGGGGGAGGGGGAGTCTGCCAGACGTCGGCGAACACGTCACAACCAATCAGAGCCCAGAGAATTCTCCCACCCTCGCTCCCATTGGTCCCTATAATCGCGGGGGCGGGGCTTAGGGGCCCCCAGACAAGGGGGGAGGGGGTAGACGTGGAGGGGGTATGGCGCCAGTGTCCGCATGGAGGGGGTAAATCCTGTCTCCCTATACCTGTACACTACTACTCCCCTCGTCCTCGTCCGTGGACGTTGATAGCTCCTGTGCTGCCGGAACCTCTCGTTGTTCCCCAGGCGTTCCTCGCCCACTCATGTATCTATCTTTTTAAACTGTATACGTCCCCTAACGCGGGTCGACGCCTCTAAGAGGGGCTGCAGGCACCCTCTCACACGTCTGGTCCCTCTGTGTACTGCCCGGCTCTACCTTTCACCTAGAGCCGCACTCTCTGTGTACTGCCCGACTCCACCCATCACTTGGAGCCGCTCTCTCTGTATTTCCACGCTTTCTCACTTCGATCTATTTCTCGTAGTCCGTAGCCTCACTCTGGTATCCCACCGCTGCCACCAATGTTGTACCGCCGGAGCCCGGGTGATCAGTCCGTGCTCGACGGGTGAGATATTATCTCCGAAGATTTTGGGATGTTACCAGTGAGGGGTTAGAACCCCAGTGAGGACTACAACTCGTAGGCACAATAACAATTTATTGACGAAATAGATAACAGAGTAATAAACAATTTCACTTTACAATTTGCCTTCTTTGCACACAACTTTACAAAGTTACTTCACAAGTCAACTTTGAGACTTAATTCCGCACTCGGGATCCAGGTCCGACCCTCACCCGCCAGTGCCACTTAATACGTTCCCTTGCCCGGAACACTCTATGTTACCTTTTGGATTCCAATACCGAATCCCTGGGACCAGACGCACAGTTTCTCGAGTCAAAAACCAGACTGTCGAATGCTCGCTCGCGTATCATTATATATCGAGCGAGAGCATCAGCATTATTTATTAGACAAAACATTATTTCTTAAAACTCCGCTTTTCATTGTTTACTGTTTATTTTCCGTCGCTCCAGATTCCGTACGTCCACGGAATATGGAGGCTCCGCGCTACTTGAACTGCTGACGCGCTGCTCTACTTATCCGCGATCGAGAATCGCTCGATGCGTCGATTGCTCAATCGCCCGCGACGCGCTCGATTTCGGTAATTACATTCGCGCTCGGCTCGCCCGCTGCTCGTATACCTCGGTTGTTGCGCAATGCACCTTGCGACAACAACCGGCGTACTCGGGGTACAACACTATTGTAATTGCGAAATCACCATTGCAAATTGACAAAGTATCGATGTGGGAAGATTCTGAGCAAGAACTGCGAGTTTCGCGGTCTCAAAACCACACAGGAATCATCAACGGTAATAATTAAGTCTTGCTGATGATGTCAAGGTTCGAGGGAGGAGAGTGTGACAGGAAAATAATAATCGACTGTCCTCGACGTCATCTAGCTCGCCGAATTACTCGAGAGCTAGCGCAGGGAAAACATCTTGACAAATAATATTATATTAATTATAATTCCTGTTTGTCGTGTCGTCCAAATTATTGTACAACCGTAATCGTCAACGTTAAAACTTGCTAACATCGGTATTTAGTGACAAAATATCCACGAGTCCAACGTACAATTGAACGACGCGGCTTTCGGATTCGCGGGCTAGACGAAGGGCTCGCGACGCGCCTATGCGAGCGCCAAAATATCGAGCGCTCGCTGAATCATCGTCTCTCGATCGTCACTTGTCCGTCGACCGTATTAGAGTACGGCAGGTCAGCCCTCGAGTAGTCGCGATATTTTGTCTCATTAACGAATAAATTATAAGACAATGGAAAGATTGTCATCCGGAATATTTTGTCAAACTGTGTGTGTTTTGTGTTTGATATCTTGGTGATAATTTCACGTAAGTCAAATTACTGAATAATGTCGTATTTCTTGCTCGATTATTTCTGCTTGTGATTTCGCAATAACCGGGTCCTCCAATCCTACCCGCCTTGTGATCGTCTCTGCTAGAATAATTGCTAGCCGGAATTAAATAGTCATAGGTTCGTTGGTATGCCGAAAACCAGCTGGCGCCCAAAAGAAATTCAGGTATTCAAAATTCGTCAAACAGAGCCCCGACAGCCCCTGACTCAGGCCGCGCCGGGTGTGGCTTCTTTAATATTAAAATTATTGTTCGTCAAAAAAGAAGCCTGTCTCATCGTTGAATACTGGCTATCCATGCTTCTCACCCATCTTATATACTAAATTGTTACTTGGATTCCTTGACTTCATTGGTCAAAAGGATATAAACAATTATCCTAGCAGGTGTGATTGTGGTATTCTTTGTGGGTCGAAGAGTGGGGTCCATCAATACATATCGTGGTCTTTTACTCTTCATACCAGGGCGTGAGTCATGGGGCTCTACGTCCTCCCCTTGTTTTACTAACATATATGGACATGGATATTATGTGTATTGGAGAGGTTCGTTCACTGTAATGATAAGGATCATGGGGATGGGGATAAGGCACACGATTGACTATATATACTGTGGTCGCTATCGTGACAATTTCGGAGAATTCCTTGGACAGGAGGAATGTTCCAATAGCTTCTCATAGGCTTGTCATAGGGCACACGGGTGCAGGTGCCCGATGGGCTCTTTAGTTGATTCCCCGTAGCTCCTGATGGGGGTAAGCTCTTTTTTGTAGAAATTAACAATTTGACAAAATTTAAGGAAATAGCACGTAGTTTTCTTAAATAGAAGTTGAATTTTTATTGTTTTTTTTTTCCGAGGAGTTGCGGAATCCTTTTTACGGATTCGCCCCAGGCCGCACGGCTGGGGTGAATCCGTAAAAAGGATTCCGCAACTCCTCGGAAAAAAAAACAATAAGAATTCAACTTCTATTTAAGAAAACTGCGAAGATCGTCGCGAGTCTGATGACGACTACGAGATTCCGACGAAGGAAAAAAATTCTAGAAAATTGGACAAGCCACATGAAAAAAAATCGACAAACCGTCTGGAGATCAGTAATGCTTTCGAAGATGTAAACATTCGGCCTCAAAAAAGGAGATCTACGCAAAACTTCTGCAAAGAAAAGACTCACCAAGGCTATCCGGGAGAGCAAAGCACGAAGCTGGAAGAACCTATGCAAGGTAATTGACCATGACCCCTGGGGCCGAGGGTATCAACTGGTTACCCGAAAGCTCAGCTCAATGGGAGCGGAAGCCCCGCTGGACGCAGGGACAATGGATACTATCGTGAACGCTCTCTTCCCTGAACATCCAGTCAGGAGAAATCCGAGAACACCAGACGCAGAACTGGCATTTCCCGCGTTCACCGAGCAAGAACTGACCATGGCCGCCTCATTCATGAAGAACAAGAAAAAAGAAAACAAGAAACAAGAAAAAAAAGCCCTGAAGGCAATAACTGATAGTTGCCCGCACGTGCTACTGCGCATGTTTAACATGTGCCTAACGACGGGAGTATTCCCGATACGCTGGAAGATTGCGAGACTGGCACTGATAAGCGAGGGGAAAGGCCCACCGGGAGCTCCATCATCGTACCGGCCTTTATGTATGCTGGATACGACGGGGAAGCTGCTTGAAAAACTTCTCAGGCCTAGACTGCAAAAGGCCATCAGGGATGCCGGAGACCTATCCAACAGGCAACACGGCTTTAGAAAAGGACATTCCACGATGAACGCAATCTCAGAGGTAAGAGATGCAGTCGCGAGAGCTGAGACGGCATGCCATCAGGCGAGACCTCTGGTGCTGCTGGTAACGCTCAATGTTAAAAATGCGTTTAACTCAGCGAGATGGGAAGACATGCTGAAAGCCCTAGAGCGAACATTCGCAGTACCGTCGTACCTGCTGACGATGGTCGAGGACTATTTGAAAGACCGACAGTTATTATACGAGACCGAAGAAGGAACGCGAAGGAAAAAAATTACCTGCGGCGCAGCGCAAGGATCCATATTGGGGCCCGATCTTTGGAACGCTTCGTATGACAGCCTACTACGACTGAAAGTGCGGAAGAAGTCTTCCTGGTGGGCTACGCTGCCGACGTCGCAGCGGTAATAACCGCCCGGAACATAGAGCTGGCGCAGTTTAAACTGAACCAGGTGATGAGACGCGTCAACACATGGATGGACGAGCACGGGCTTCAGTTAGCAGTCTCTAAGACGGAGATCGTAATGTTAACGAAGCGGAGGATACCGACTATCTGCCCCATGAACGTGGGTTCCGAGGCGGTGCAGACGAAAAGGTCAGCCAGATACTTGGGAGTAACGCTCGACACTAAGATGACGTACTGGGACCACATTAGTAAGTCCTACGATAAAGCAGCGGTGGTGACAGCTTCCTTAGCTACGCTTATGGATATCATAGGAGGACCCAGCCCGGCCAAGAGGAAGCTCCTCATGGCGACGACTCACTCAATCCTGCTATATGGAGCTGAGATATGGGCCGGCGCCATGAACATCGAGAAATACAGGTCGAGGATGGCAGCCGTCCAGCGGCGAGGCGCGCTTCGAATCGCCTGTGCCTACAGGACCGTCTCGGAGTCGGCTTCTCTCGTCTTGGTGGGTGTGATCCCCATCGACTTACTAGCATGGGAACGTAAGGAAATTTTCACAGAAAGCGCAATCAGAGGTAGAGTAGAGGCTGCTGCCCAAGCACGTGGACGAACCCTAGATAGATAGCAGAGACGCTGGACTGAGGACGACAAAGGCCGATGGACAGCAAGTTTAATCAAGAATCTAGGCCCATGGTTGGGCCGCCAGCACGGCGAAGTGAATTACTACCTGGCACAGTTTTTTACAGGGCACGGGTATTTCAGAGGGTACCTGTACAGGATGGGGAAGGTGAGAACACCCAACTGCCGACTCTGCACAGCAGAGAAAGACGATGCTCACCATACGTTTTTTGAGTGTGGCTACTTTAGAGAAGAAAGAAGAACCCTCAGTGCCACAATCGGAGCTTTCACGCCAGAGAACATTATCGAGGCGATGTTGCTGGAGGAATCTCATTGGTCGGAAGTAGGAACCTACGTGGAAACGATACTCCGGATGAAAAAAGAACAAGGGTGCCTAACGGACCCCCCAGAACAATAAACGGAAGAAGACGGCGACCCGAGTCGGGTTAAGAAGCACGGGCCAGGCCGAAGTAATGCTAACGCAGTTCCGGCCTGGTACACCCCCGTGGTTAGTAGGTGGTTTTTTAGTGGGTGAAGTCCCACACTACCGGGCAAGTGGATGCCCGGTGCCTTTTCAAGGTTTTTCCACCTACAAAAAAAAAAAAAAAAAACCACAGTACTGGTGGACGGACGAGATAGCCGAACTGCGCAAGAGGTGCCTCGCGAATCGAAGACGGGTCACCAGGGCCGGCGCGAGACCTGAAAGGGAATCCCCCAAGAGGCATACAGGACGGAACGAAAGAGACTGAAGAACGCTATAAGAGACAGCAAGGCGCGATGCTGGAAGAAGCTCTGCGAGGAGGTGGACCGGGACCCGTGGGGCACCGGTTACAAGATCGTAACCGGTAAACTGGGGACCCGGGCTCCGCCGGAACTCAAAGACGTGGAAACCACACGACGGATCGTCGACGGACTGTTCCCAACACACCCGATACGCACGGACGTAACGAACGACAACGAGACTTCTGCGGTCCCCGTATTCACAGCGGAGGAGCTTACCAGAGCAGCCAAAGCAGTGAAGACGGGTAAGGCGCCAGGACCTGACGGAGTACCGGGAGAGATTATCCGGCTGATGGCTAGCTAGAGGCCGGAGATACTTCTCGACCTGTACAACACGTGCTTGACGATAGGGAAGAAGGGGAAGGGTGACCCCAGCGCGCCGTCGGCCTACCGGCCACTGAGCTTACTAGACACGACAGGGAAACTGTACGAACGCCTACTCAGACCAAGACTGACGGACGTGATACAGAACGGTGGAGGCCTCTCAGATCAGCAGTTCAGCTTCAGGAAGGGACGATCAACCATCGGAGTAATCCAGAAGGTAGTCGACTCCTTCCAGGACACAGACAGACACTGCAACGTAGTGCGACCTATCGTGCTGCTGGCGACACTGGACGTCAGGAACGCCTTCAACTCGGCCAGGTGGGTTGACATCCTGGAGGCGCTCAGAGGCGGCTACAGGATTCTACCGTACCTGGTCCGGGTAGTGGAGGATTACGTACGAAACCGACGAATTACATACGAGACAACAGAGGGACAGATTACGAGACAAATCATCGCGGGGCGGCCCAAGGATCTATACTTGGACCGGACTTCTGGAACGGACTTTACGACAGCCTGCTTAGCCTGCGTACTCCTCGTCGCATACGGCGATGACGTAGCGGCAGTGATCGTCGAGCGCTCTCCAGAACTGGCGCAGTACAAACCGAATCAGACGATGAGACGGGTCGGACGATGGATGACTGAGCACGGACTGCAACTTGCGACGGAGAAGACAGAACTGCTTCTCCTCACAAGGAAATGCATACAGACGATACTACTGATGAAGTTCGGGACAGACAACAACGAGACCAGAAGGGACGTCAAGTACCTAGGCGTAACCCTAGATACAAAGATGACCTTCTGGCCTCACATACAAAGGACAGCTCAGAAGGCGGCCGAAAGGATAGCATCCCTAAGCCGCCTGATGGCAAATACGAACGGACTAAGACCGTGGAAACGGAGAGTGCTAATGGCGACGGCCCACTCGATTCTGCTCTACGGCGCGGAGATTTGGGCAGACTCCCTGAAGACGAAAAAATACTGCCACGCAATGATGGCAGTACAATGACAGATCGCGCTGAGGATCGCTTGCTCCTACCGGACTGTCTCTGCACAGGCTGTTCTAGTGCCAGCGGGTGTGATTCCCACAGATCTCCTCAATTTCGAGCGCAGGAGGATCTACGGTAAAAGCGCAGACACAAAACGACAAGACGCGGCATCGACAGAAAGAGACAGGACGCTACAGACGTGGCAACAACGATGGACAAAAGAAACGACAGGAAACTGGACAAGACGACTGATAAAGGACCTGAGACCGTGGGTCCGTCGGGATTCTGGGGACGTAAATTTTTACGTTACCCAATTCTTGACGGGACCCGGCTACTTTAGACAGTACCTACATAGAATGAACAGAGTACGAAGACCGGACTGTACATATTGTGGACACGAACGAGACGACGCGGAACACACCTTTTTTAGATGTGACCGCTGGACGACACTGAGACACGAACTAGAATCGGCCGTTGGAAGCATCACCCCCGACAACATTGTCGGGGTGATGCTCCACGGAAACGACGACTAGCAAAACATCGCCACATACATAGAGACAATACTGAGACGGAAGAACGCGGACGGCTGCCTGACATGACAGACTAGACGCGACAGATGAAACAGAAACAGATCGTACACACAACATGTGACAAGACTAACACAGACAGACCCCCCGATCAGAAGTAATATTAACATAGTACCTGGTCGGGGGCGGACGCGAAGGAGGTGGCGGTTTAGTGGGTAGACCAATCGGGAGTCCCACATTTGCCCCAGTCCGCACGGCTGGGGTTTTTCTTTCGCGGGAAATGCAGCTATTTCTTCAGATACGTCGAAGTTTTGCGTAGATCTCCTTTTTTGAGGCCGAATGTTCACATCTTCGAAAGCATTACTGATCTCCAGACGGTTTGTCGATTTTTTTTCATGTGGCTTGTCCAATTTTCTAGAATTTTTTTCCTTCGTCGGAATCTCGTAGTCGTCATCAGACTCGCGACGATCTTCGCAGTTTTCTTAAATAGAAGTTGAATTCTTATTGTTTTTTTTTCCGAGGAGTTGCGGAATCCTTTTTACGGATTCGCCCCAGGCCGCACGGCTGGCGTGAATCCGTAAAAAGGCCGCACAGTCCGGTCTTCGTACTCTGTTCATTCTATGTAGTGTGACGCGTTTTTTTTGGCGCGTCACAAGAATCGCGTCATCGGCGGAATTTTGGTCCCGCCGAGCACACGTTCTCCCCACCGACAGAGTCCCAAGCGATCTCAAGGGTTCAGGATAAGTTAAGCGCGCAAATTTATTAATTTCCCGTATTTTTATTATTATTTTCCGAGCCTTTACGGGACGAATAGATCGGAAACATGGTTCTTCTGGTCTACGGTACCGCTACGGGGGTCATCGCTACTTCTCTCACCAATTCGACATCCAAAAATCACCGCTCTGGGCGCATCGATATCGAAGAAGTCGCAGCTTAGCGATGTCAGCATCGTCCACGATGTCTGTTGCCCCGGGACCAGCGTCTACGAAAATCTACGAGCGAAGCGTCACGAAGACGGTCGAACGAAGCGTCAGCGCCGTTATCGTTCGAATATTAATTTCGTGCGTGCGATAGTTCGCGAAAATCGTAGGGCGTCGCCAGGTACCGGGCAAGCGAAATTATTTGTAAAGGGAGGGGAGAGCGAGACAGCGAAACGAATTAGCGTAGATCACTCGAGGACTCTCGTCGTATCTTTCGTGGTGTGAGGACGTGTGCTCGAGTGATCGAGATGGCCAGAGGGACAGTTCCGAGTAAAGGGTGGATTCCACTTCGGTACCGTGCCGATCGGAACTCCGGGATTATCTCAGGGTTGGAGGAAGGAAAAATCGGATAATTCCCGGGTAAACACCCGAGTCTCTCCGGTAAGGCTTTCGTCTTTTTCCTCGGTCGCGTTTTCATTTTTGTGTTTTATTTTTGATTTATTAATTTTGAGTGTGCGCGTCACTCGCGCGATGACGGTTGCCGTCCCGGGCAAAAATATTAATCGTGGGTGGGCCCGTATTAAGGCGTGACGGTCCCGTCTCGCATTTTCTTTAATTTGGTTTGGTTTTGTGTTAACTTGTTTGAGCCTTTGAGATCGTTTCATTTGGTAAATTGTTCGATTAAATTTTGTACGCGAGAGATCCATAAGTGTGGCGTGCGAGTCCCGGTCCCGCACGCGCCGTCTAGCCATAGGCCGATCTGTTTATCGTGCATCGTGGCTGCGACACTGAAAGCGGGACTCGTCAGGGTCGTATCGCACCGGTCAACCACCCGGTTAGAATTGTATTTTTGTGTAACTTCGTGTACCGGATTTTGCGAGCCAAGACGATGAAATTTTAGTAGGGAAAATCGTTTATTGATCGGAATTATTGGAATTGGTATTTTGTTAGAAATTTGTCCCGGTAAATTGAGTAGCTGGGAGAAATTTTAGTAGGCTGAATTTTTGTTCAATAAATTTAATTGTCGTGTTCTCTCACTTCCTTGTTCGGTGATTTATTTATTTCTTTGGTACCTCGTGTGTCGTGTCGCCTATGAAACGGACCGCCCCTCTACCCGCAAAAGCTGCAGCTAGTCGGTACCGTCAAATTCGTTATCGTTCACTATCCAAAATCCGATCGTGTCGAGCGCGATGCTCGGCTGGCGCCCTCAAAAATAAAATAACGATCGAGACGAATTTTTGTGGCCTTTGGGTATGGGTTTTTTTGTTAAAAAGGGTGCGTCAAATTTTTCGGTCACAGTAGGTACTGTCTAAAGTAGCCGGGTCCCGTCAAGAATCGGGTAACGTAAAAATTTACGTCCCCAGAATCCCGACGGACCCACGGTCTCAGGTCCTTTATCAGTCGTCTTGTCCAGTTTCCTGTCGTTTCTTTTGTCCATCGTTGTTGCCACGTCTGTAGCGTCCTGTCTCTTTCTGTCGATGCCGCGTCTTGTCGTCTTGTGTCTGCGCTTTTACCGTAGATCCTCCTGCGCTCGAAATTGAAGAGATCTGTGGGAATCACACCCGCTGGCACTAGAACAGCCTCTGCAGAGACAGTCCGGTAGGAGCAAGCGATCCTCAGCGCGATCTGTCATTGTACTGCCATCATTGCGTGGCAGTATTTTTTCGTCTTCAGGGAGTCTGCCCAAATCTCCGCGCCGTAGAGCAGAATCGAGTGGGCCGTCGCCATTAGCACTCTCCGTTTCCACGGTCTTAGTCCGTTCGTATTTCCCATCAGGCGGCTTAGGGATGCTATCCTTTCGGCCGCCTTCTGAGCTGTCCTTTGTATGTGAGGCCAGAAGGTCATCTTTGTATCTAGGGTTACGCCTAGGTACTTGACGTCCCTCTGGTCTCGTTGTTGTCTGTCCCGAACTTCATCAGTAGTATCGTCTGTATGCATTTCCTTGTGAGGAGAAGCAGTTCTGTCTTCTCCGTCGCAAGTTGCAGTCCGTGCTCAGTCATCCATCGTCCGAGCCGTCTCATCGTCTGATTCGGTTTGTACTGCGCCAGTTCTGGAGAGCGCTCGACGATCACTGCCGCTACGTCATCGCCGTATGCGACGAAGAGTACGCAGGCTGAGCAGGCTGTCGTAAAGTCCGTTCCAGAAGTCCGGTCCAAGTATAGATCCTTGGGCCGCCCCGCGATGATTTGTCTCGTAATCTGTCCCTCTGTTGTCTCGTATGTAATTCGTCGGTTTCGTACGTAATCCTCCACTACCCGGACCAGGTACGGTAGAATCCTGTAGCCGCCTCTGAGCGCCTCCAGGATGTCAACCCACCTGGCCGAGTTGAAGGCGTTCCTGACGTCCAGTGTCGCCAGCAGCACGATAGGTCGCACTGCGTGGCAGTGTCTGTCTGTGTCCTGGAAGGAGTCGACTACCTTCTGGATTACTCCGATGGTTGATCGTCCCTTCCTGAAGCTGAACTGCTGATCTGAGAGGCCTCCACCGTTCTGTATCACGTCCGTCAGTCTTGGTCTGAGTAGGCGTTCGTACAGTTTCCCTGTCGTGTCTAGTAAGCTCAGCGGCCGGTAGGCCGACGGCGCGCTGGGGTCACCCTTCCCCTTCTTCCCTATCGTCAAGCACGTGTTGTACAGGTCGAGAAGTATCTCCGGCCTCTAGCTAGCCATCAGCCGGATAATCTCTCCCGGTACTCCGTCAGGTCCTGGCGCCTTACCCGTCTTCACTGCTTTGGCTGCTCTGGTAAGCTCCTCCGCTGTGAATACGGGGACCGCAGAAGTCTCGTTGTCGTTCGTTACGTCCGTGCGTATCGGGTGTGTTGGGAACAGTCCGTCGACGATCCGTCGTGTGGTTTCCACGTCTTTGAGTTCCGGCGGAGCCCGGGTCCCCAGTTTACCGGTTACGATCTTGTAACCGGAGCCCCACGGGTCCCGGTCCACCTCCTCGCAGAGCTTCTTCCAGCATCGCGCCTTGCTGTCTCTTATAGCGTTCTTCAGTCTCTTTCGTTCCGTCCTGTATGCCTCTTGGGGGATTCCCTTTCAGGTCTCGCGCCGGCCCTGGTGACCCGTCTTCGATTCGCGAGGCACCTCTTCCGCAGTTCGGCTATCTCGTCCGTCCACCAGTACTGTGGTTTTTTTTTTTTTTGTAGGTGGAAAAACCTTGAAAAGGCACCGGGCATCCACTTGCCCGGTAGTGTGGGACTTCACCCACTAAAAAACCACCTACTAACTACGGGGGTGTACCAGGCCGGAACTGCGTTAGCATTACTTCGGCCTGGCCCGTGCTTCTTAACCCGACTCGGGTCGCCGTCTTCTTCCGTTTATTGTTCTGGGGGGTCCGTTAGGCACCCTTGTTCTTTTTTCATCCGGAGTATCGTTTCCACGTAGGTTCCTACTTCCGACCAATGAGATTCCTCCAGCAACATCGCCTCGATAATGTTCTCTGCCGTGAAAGCTCCGATTGTGGCACTGAGGGTTCTTCTTTCTTCTCTAAAGTAGCCACACTCAAAAAACGTATGGTGAGCATCGTCTTTCTCTGCTGTGCAGAGTCGGCAGTTGGGTGTTCTCACCTTCCCCATCCTGTACAGGTACCCTCTGAAATACCCGTGCCCTGTAAAAAACTGTGCCAGGTAGTAATTCACTTCGCCGTGCTGGCGGCCCAACCATGGGCCTAGATTCTTGATTAAACTTGCTGTCCATCGGCCCTTGTCGTCCTCAGTCCAGCGTCTCTGCTATCTATCTAGGGTTCGTCCACGTGCTTGGGCAGAAGCCTCTACTCTACCTCTGATTGCGCTTTCTGTGAAAATTTCCTTACGTTCCCATGCTAGTAAGTCGATGGGGATCACACCCGCCAAGACGAGAGAAGCCGACTCCGAGACGGTCCTGTAGGCACAGGCGATTCGAAGCGCGCCTCGCCGCTGGACGGCTGCCATCCTCGACCTGTATTTCTTGATGTTCATGGCGCCGGCCCATATCTCAGCTCCATATAGCAGGATTGAGTGAGTCGTCGCCATGAGGACCTTCCTCTTGGCCGGGCTGGGTCCTCCTATGATATCCAGAAGCGTAGCTAAGGAAGCTGTCACCACCGCTGCTTTATCGGAGGACTTACTAATGTGGTCCCAGTACGTCATCTTAGTGTCGAGCGTTACTCCCAAGTATCTGGCTGACCTTTTCGTCTGCACCGCCTCGGAACCAACGATCATGGGGCAGATAGTCGGTATCCTCCGCTTCGTTAACATTACGATCTCCGTCTTAGAGACTACTAACTGAAGCCCGTGCTCGTCCATCCATGTGTTGACGCGTCTCATCACCTGGTTCAGTTTAAACTGCGCCAGCTCTATGTTCCGGGCGGTTATTACCGCTGCGACGTCGTCAGCGTAGCCCACCAGGAAGACTTCTTCCGCACTTTCAGTCGTAGTAGGCTGTCATACGAAGCGTTCCAAAGATCGGGCCCCAATATGGATCCTTGCGCTGCGCCGCAGGTAATTTTTTTCCTTCGCGTTCCTTCTTCGGTCTCGTATAATAGCTGTCGGTCTTTCAAATAGTCCTCGACCATCGTCAGCAGGTACGACGGTACTGCGAATGTTCGCTCTAGGGCTTTCAGCATGTCTTCCCATCTCGCTGAGTTAAACGCATTTTTAACATTGAGCGTTACCAGCAGCACCAGAGGTCTCGCCTGATGGCATGCCGTCTCAGCTCTCGCGACTGCATCTCTTACCTCTGAGATTGCGTTCATCGTGGGATGTCCTTTTCTAAAGCCGTGTTGCCTGTTGGATAGGTCTCCGGCATCCCTGATGGCCTTTTGCAGTCTAGGCCTGAGAAGTTTTTCAAGCAGCTTCCCCGTCGTATCCAGCATACATAAAGGCCGGTACGATGATGGAGCTCCCGGTGGGCCTTTCCCCTCGCTTATCAGTGCCAGTCTCGCAATCTTCCAGCGTATCGGGAATACTCCCGTCGTTAGGCACATGTTAAACATGCGCAGTAGCACGTGCGGGCAACTATCAGTTATTGCCTTCAGGGCTTTTTTTTCTTGTTTCTTGTTTTCTTTTTTTTTGTTCTTCATGAATGAGGTGGCCATGGTCAGTTCTTGCTCGGTGAACGCGGGAAAAGCCAGTTCTGCGCCTGGTGTTTTCGGATTTCTCCTGACTGGATGTTCAGGGAAGAGAGCGTTCACGATAGTATCCATTGTCCCTGCGTCCAGCGGGGCTTCCGCTCCCATTGAGCTGAGCTTTCGGGTAACCAGTTGATACCCTCGGCCCCAGGGGTCATGGTCAATTACCTTGCATAGGTTCTTCCAGCTTCGTGCTTTGCTCTCCCGGATAGCCTTGGTGAGTCTTTTCTTTGCAGCCTTGTGCTCTGCTGATATGGCCGCCGCATCTGGTCTCGATGGAGCTCGTTGTGCCCTTCGGCGAAGCTTGAGAGCTACTCTCCGCAACTCAGCTATGTCGTCAGACCACCAGTATGCCTGGGTCCTGCCCTTCCACGGCCGTTTCCGAGGCATCGATGCTTCACAGGCCCGTGTGATGAGTTGCATCACTCTGCTCACCATCTCTTCCGTCGTCGCTCTGTCGGCATGGTCATCGGGCGCAGGCGTCGTGCTCTCAAGCCGATCCCTTAAGACTGCGTCAAACCTTCCCCTGTCCATTCTGTTAACATTCCATCCGCGTGGATTTCGGATTCTTTTCTGCAACCTTCTTTCGTCGTACAACTGGAACGTTATATAGTTGTGGTCGCTGCCCGTGTAGTCCTCCATTACCCTCCAATCCGTCGCCCGGGATGCTAGACATTCCGACACCAGCGTGACGTCCGGACCGGAGTAGGCAAAGCCAGGTCGCCGATAGGTTGGCCTTTCTCCTCTATTGAGCACAATCAGGCTAAGTCTTGCAGCCATCTCTAAGATCAGTCTGCCTCGACTATCCGTGTGTGGCATGCCCCACTCTAGTGCTCGCGCGTTTAGATCGCCGGCTACGATGAAGTTACCTGGGAGGTTGCGGATGGCGTCCTCCAGCGCTTCAAGTTTTTCCTCAAACTGTCGGATACTGTCATTTGGAGACAGATAACAGCTGACTATCGTCGTGTCTCCGTGCTTTATCCAGACGAACCCGGTTCCAGCTCCACGGCGCTCCACTCGGATCTTCTGGGCATAGGTGACCCAAATTGCGGCAGTTCCCAACAAGTCGGTGTACCACGACGCAGGATCTCTACTTCGGTACGGTTCGCTGATCATTGCAATCTGGACGTCAGTCTCAATAGCGAGCTGCGTTAACAAATCATTGGCGACACTGCTCCTTTTTCGGCGTCCGAGCCTCAGGGAACTTCTCCCGAGGTTTCGCGGGCGTCCGATTGTACATCTTATTTTTCCTCGCCATGGTTCGCCATGGTTGCTCCACCACCGTCAGTTCTTCTTCCTGTTGATCATGCTCCGGCGGGCTCAGTGGCGACGTTCTGCGGCGTTTCCGCGCCGATTGAGCTGTTTGTTCGGGTGCAGCGTTTCCCCCGTTCCTGGGTTGAACCGGTTTACCCTTCTTTTCCCTTATCTCGCAGATCGCGTCCACGCTCTCCGTGATGTTCTGGAGCCCTATCTTGACGTCCATACGCTGTTCTTCTGTTTATTGACGGCCTGTCGCATGTTTTGCAGCGACTTCTCCATCGAGTTCAAATATTCTTCCTCTTCAATATACAAATCTACTATCTGTGGTGGAGCGTCGAGGGCCTCTTGCCCTTTGTCCCTCGTCCCCACCAGGCCTCTCAGCTTGTTGCCGGCATCGGCCATTGAAGATTCCTCTCCGGGCTGCGTTCGTTTCCCCGGAGTTGTTCCGTCATTCCGTAGGGTTGAAAGAATCTTCCTATATTTCGTTCTCTTGAAGGCGTCTTTCCTTCGCCTTTCCTCATCGCTCCTAAGCCAGCCGGGTCTCCCATCGGCTTCGGGCTATCGATATTGCAGTATTCCGATGACGACGTCTGCGGGCCTGCTTTCGCACTCTGACCAGACGCCGGTACTGGGGATGCGACCCCCTGCACCGTAATCCATTTTCCTTTATCGACCTCCATCCGGGTTTTTGAGTCAGGGCACCCACCCCTAGTCCTTGGGTCCGCGGTTGCTTATTCGTTACCACTAGGGCACTCATATCACAACTTACCAGCCTCCACTCTGGCTTTCCCCTTATCCGCCACCTGGGGATGCGTCGGGTAGCCTGGACGCCAGCCGCCGACCCAGTACTGTGGTTTTTTTTTTTTTCCGAGGAGTTGCGGAATCCTTTTTACGGATTCACCCCAACCGTGCGGACTGGGGCAAATGTGGGACTCCCGATTAGCCTACCCACTAAACCGCCACCTCCTTTGCGTCCGCCCCCGACCAGGAACTATGTTAATATTACTTCTGATCGGGGGGTCTGTCTGTGTTAGTCTTGTCATGTTGTGTGTACGATCTGTTTCTGTTTCATCTGTCGCGTCTAGTCTGTCATGTCAGGCAGAGCTCAGAGCAGCAGTCAGAAAAGTTATCCGACACCGTGCGACTGGTTGAGTGAGTAGACAGACTCGAGCAAAGGGTTTCGTAAGTAGTTTAAACCAAACAAGTCGGACAGTAGTCCGACACACTGTATCTATTGTACTTCTGAAAAGTGTTGAGCGTTTTGAACGCCAAATAAAGTTCACGTAAAATTCCACAACCTTTCTCGTGTGTTATAACATTCGCTAAGGGTTCCAACCCTTAACTGGTAATCCCGAACAACGTTCTGAGAAGGGCGTAATATCACCGGGCTCGGAGTAGCTACCCGAGATTCGGCGGTACAACATTCTGTATTGCCGCTGCCTCGGCCATTTTTGTCGCCGTTCTCTGTATGAGCTTCAGCAGCTCTGTTTCGTCCAGTTCGTCTCGTCTCGGTGTTGCGTTTTGCGGCTTTGGCACTTTCCGTCTGTCCTGTCTGTGCTGTCCTGTCTCCATTTTTGTAGTCGCTGTCGATCGCGGAGGAGTAGCTCGCCACGCTCCCCGCGTTCGATTCGCTGTCCGTCGTGTCACGTCTCAAGAGTCGTAGTATGGTTCTGTCCGGGTTCTTCGTCGTTTTCCCTCGATCCTGGACCTGGGTGGATGGTCCTGGTGGAGGGGTCTTCATCCTCTGCGGGGCCAGTCCGGTCTTCTGTCCTGTCTGTCCGTCTGCTGTCTGGTTCCTTGGTGGTGGGGTTGGGAGCCCCGTGGTCGCTGATGCGTTTGACCGTTTTTCATTACTTGTACTTTTCATGTTTTTGTTTCCTCCTGCTCCTTTTTTTTTTTTGTGAGTGTGCGCGTGTTGTTTGGGTATAGGTTGCCGTACTCCTCCGCCGCTTTGCCTCCTCCACCGACTGCCCCTCCGCTGGCACCAGTGGCCTCATCGAGCCTCACCGAGGCGCCCCCGCTACTGCTGCAGGGCCCTTTCCGGGCGCCACCCGGCACTACTACAGTATGGGGATTTTTCGCTGGCTGATAGGGCAGCTAGGTCCACCTGGCTAAGGGGACCCGGGCCCCTGTACTATCCAGCGGCCCAGGAGCATCAGGCCTGGTTTACTCGGGGTACCCTCTAGCGCTTCGCGTTGGGGCCGCCTGCAGCGGAGAGCGGCGGAAGAGCTCCAGCACCATCACCTAGTGTTGAGTGTGCGTGATCTGAGTGCCCGTTCACGTGACATTTGCCAGTCCATTCACTCCGGGAGATCCCGTTTATAGGGTCTCCGCACTTTCGCTTTTCGGGAGTCCCCGTTTATAGGGGGCCCCGAGCATTCGTTCTCCCAGGGTGACCCGTTTATAGAGTGCCTGGACATTTGCATCACTGGCGTGTCACTCGGGCGTATTTGTGTTAGTGTTTGCGACTGCGTGTGTGTGTGTGTAGCCTGGTTTTGGTCCACCCCGATCGTTTCGGTACCCTCCATATCTGGAAGGCGTCCCCCTATCCGCCACCTGGGGAGGCGCCCGATGCGGGACCGGCAACCCGACACGGGATTATTATTATTATTATTATTATTATTATTACGAAGGAGGAAGTCGAGGAAGCCCTGAAGCGGAACCTGCAGGACTACGATGGTAGCCTCACCGTCGTCGTGACTAGGCCCAACCAGAGGGAGCCGCGCCTGTCGCTAGTCACTCTCGAGGAGGGTGCAGTGACCAGGCTTCTCGTGACTGCCCGCATAAAGGTAGGATTCGTTAACTGCCGAATCAGACGACGAAACGAAGTGGAGCGTTGCTTCAAGTGTCTGGCCTACGGACACCGCAGTCACAACTGCAAAGGTCCGGATCGGAGTAAGCTGTGCTTCCGGTGCGGCTCGGGGGAGCACAAGGCAGCTAGCTGCAAGGCGAACCCGCACTGCTTCCTGTGCACCGGAGAGGGCACCGGCCCCGCTGAACAGAACCACTCGGCGGGATCAGGTGCCTGCAAAGCTTTCCGGGAGGCCCGGGCAAAAGCACTACGATAAATGGCTGTAGTCCTGCAAGGCAACATGAACAGAAGTAGGACGGCTCATAACCTCTTGGACCAGATCTGCTCCGAGAAGTGCGTTGATATTGTCCTTATCAGCGAGCAGTACTGGGACAGAGAAGCCCAAGGGTGGTACTCCGATGAGCTTGGCACTGCTGCTATATGGATCCCGGATCCGCGGTCTTTCCATATTGCGGAAAACGGGTCCGGCAGAGGTTTCGTCTGGGTGAGGCGCGCAAACGTATTTTTCGTTAGTGTATACCTCACCCCCAACAAACGAATAGACGACTTCCAGACCAAACTCGACTGCCTGGAAGATGCAATCCGAGACCTCCAGGGCGAACTGATAGTGGCCGGGGATTTCAATGCAAAGGCTTCCGAATGGGGGGGAAGCTGGGCCTGACTCGAGGGGACGACGGGTCATGAATATGGTGTCGAGGGTAGGGCTGGTAGTCCTCAATACTGGCTCCACCTCGACCTTCCGAAGGCCCGGCTACAGGGAGACTATCATCGACATCTCCCTGGCAACCGAACAACTCGCAGCGAGAATCGAGGACTGGCGGGTGATCGAAGACTTCACGGGAAGCGATCACCAGTACATCATGTTCCGCGTACATGATGACAGACCAGTTCCGGCTCCCACACAGCGAGCACCCCCCAGGTGGAAAATAGAGCAACTAGATCGAGCACAACTGTCCCGGTCACTAGAACGCGGCCAGCAAGCACTGGAGGCAGCTCGGGTTAGCACACAACCTCCTGCGCAGGCCGAAATGTTGACGGACGCCACCATGCTTCTGATACATCTGAGGAGACGTCCTACCTACTAGTGGACGAACGAGATCGCGGCCCTCCGAAGGAACAGCCTGCGCCGTAGGCGCATTGCCCAGAGGGCCAAAAGAAGCGATCGCGACGCAGCCCCGAAGGCCGCCCAATATAAAGCGGCCAAAAAAGCTCTCGGACGGGCCATCATGTCCAGTAAGCGGCCCTGCTGGATAACGCTGGGACAGGAATTGGACAACGATCCGTGGGGACTAGGGTACAAAATCGTCACCCACAAACTGGGGGCCTTTGCTCAAGGAACCCCCCGTGATGCGGGGACAATGACTACCATCGTCAGTACCCTTTTCCCAACTCACCCGAAAAGACTGGAAGTCCCGGCGACATTCGGACCCCCTGATGCCCCGCCTTTCACTGGGGCAGAGCTTTCCAAAGCCGCGTCTTCAATGCGGAACAGGAAAGCTCCAGGACCGGATGGACTTCCAGCAGAGCTGCTGAAAGCCATAACAGAGAGTCACCCTCACCTCTTGCTTGATATGTACAACTCCTGCCTGAAAACGGGTACATTCCCGCGCCGCTGGAAGACAGCGAGACTTGTGCTGATCAGTAAGGGTAAGGGTCCAGCAGACGCTCCAGCATCATACAGACCTCTGTGCATGCTGACACCGCATGCACAGAGGACATGCTGACATGCTGACACCGCAGGCAAACTCCTGGAGAAACTGCTCAAGCCTCGCCTACACGCAGCCGTACGGGACACGGGTGATTTAGCCCCCCGGCAATACGGTTTCAGGCGGGGCGTCTCCACCATCGACGCAGTCCAGGAGGTAGTAGACACCGCCAGGACGACGGAGCGGGGCAATCACTATTCCCGCCTCGTATGTCTGTTGGCCACCTTAGATGTGAAAAACGCCTTTAATTCCGTACGGTGGGACAAGGCACTGGACGCTCTGGAACGAGATTTCCAGGCTTTGCGGAAAATTCATCGAAAACAATTCATCGAAACACAATTCATCGAAAACAATTCATCGAAAACAATTCATCGAAAACACAATTCATCGAAAACAATTCATCGAAAACACAATTCATCGAAAACAATTAATCGAAAACACAATTCATCGAAAACAATTCATCGAAAACACAATTCATCGAAAACAATTCATCGAAAGCACAATTCATCGAAACCAATTCATCGAAAGCACAATTCATCGAAAGCACAATTCATCGAAACACAATTCATCGAAAACAATTCATCGAAAACAATTCATCCGCCGTGCGGGGCACGGCGAAGGGTGTGTGGAAATAGTATTCTGCGTGGAAGAGTCGAGTGCGTGCGGGGCACGGCGAAGGGTGTGTGGAAATAGTATTCTGCGTGGAAGAGTCGAGTGCGTGCGGAGCACGGCGAAGGGTGTGTGGAAATAGTATTTTGAGTGGAATAGTTGTGTTCAAGCGAGATGTGTCGAGAGATGTATGTATAAAATGTATTTTTGATAAATTGTACTTTCCGGATTGATAACCAATTAAGAAAAAAAAAATTAAAAAAAAAAAATTATGTTATATTTCTTGGAAATTTTATTTTCGATGAATTGTGTTTTCGATGAATTGTGCTTTCGATGAATTGTTTTCGATGAATTGTGTTTTCGATGAATTGTTTTCGACGAATTGTGTTTTCGATGAATTGTTTTCGACGAATTGTGTTTTCGATGAATTGTTTTCGATGAATTGTGTTTTCGATGAATTGTTTTCGATGAATTGTGTTTTCGATGAATTGTGTTTTCGATGAATTGTTTTCGATGAATTGTTTTCGATGAATTGTTTTTCGATGAATTGTTTTCGATGAATTTTCCGCATACGGATTTCCAGGTCCCCGAGTATCTCCTGCGGATTCTCGGAGACTACTTGAGGGACCGATGGCTAACCTACGATACGGAGGGTGGCCCGATACAGAAAGAGCTTACGTCGGGGGCCGCTCAAGGCTCCATACTGGGACCCGACATATGGAACATCTCATATGACGGGATCCTTCGTATGGCGATGCCAGAGAACTGCTTCCTGATCGGGTACGCAGACGACATAGCGGCGGTTATCGTCGCTCGAGACATAGACGCCGCTCAGATGCGTCTCAATCAGGTGATGCGTCGAGTTAGCTCCTGGATGGAGGATCACGGGCTTGAACTAGCAGCAGCAAAGACCGAGATCGTGCTGCTCACAAAGAAGCGCATTAACACCTTGCGCCCTATGCAAGTAGGAGACGCGACGGTCCAGACCAAACTGACGGCAAAGTACCTGGGGGTGACGCTCGACAACAAGCTCACCTCCGGGGCTCACATAATCAGAGCGGCGGATAAGGCGGCAGCGGTGACAACGGCCCTTAGCAGGATCATGGCCAATGTTAGAGGCCCACGGCCCTGCAAAAGGCGCCTCCTCATGCGCACCGCCGGGTCCGTAATGCTATACGGAGCTAAAATCTGGGCCGGAGCGCTGCTTTGCGGAAAATTCATCGAAAACAATTCATCGAAACACAATTCATCGAAAACAATTCATCGAAAACAATTCATCGAAAACAATTCATCGAAAACACAATTCATCGAAAACAATTCATCGAAAACACAATTCATCGAAAACACAATTCATCGAAAACAATTCATCGAAAGCACAATTCATCGAAAACAATTCATCGAAAACACAATTCATCGAAACACAATTCATCGAAAACAATTCATCGAAAACACAATTCATCGAAAACAATTCATCCGCCGTGAGGGGCACGGCGAAGGGTGTGTGGAAATAGTATTCTGCGTGGAAGAGTCGAGTGCGTGCGGGGCACGGCGAAGGGTGTGTGGAAATAGTATTCTGCGTGGAAGAGTCGAGTGCGTGCGGAGCACGGCGAAGGGTGTGTGGAAATAGTATTTTGAGTGGAATAGTTGTGTTCAAGCGAGATGTGTCGAGAGATGTATGTATAAAATGTATTTTTGATAAATTGTACTTTCCGGATTGATAACCAATTAAGAAAAAAAAAATTAAAAAAAAAAAATTATGTTATATTTCTTGGAAATTTTATTTTCGATGAATTGTGTTTTCGATGAATTGTTTTCGATGAATTGTGTTTCGATGAATTGTGCTTTCGATGAATTGTTTTCGATGAATTGTGTTTTCGATGAATTGTTTTCGACGAATTGTGTTTTCGATGAATTGTTTTCGACGAATTGTGTTTTCGATGAATTGTTTTCGATGAATTGTGTTTTCGATGAATTGTTTTCGATGAATTGTGTTTTCGATGAATTGTGTTTTCGATGAATTGTTTTCGATGAATTGTTTTCGATGAATTGTTTTTCGATGAATTGTTTTCGATGAATTTTCCGCATACGCGGAGCGCTGCGGTATGAAATGTACCGAAAACGCATAGCCGCAGTGCAACGGAGAGGGGCACTCCGAATCGCGTGCTCCTACCGCACGGTCTCGGAGCCCGCAGCGCTGGTGGTCGCTGGAGTTATACCCATCGACTTACTAGCCCAGGAGCGACAGTTTATCCACCAGCAGACGCCTGCTCTGGGGAAATAAGATGCACGGACAATTGCCAGAGCCAGCACAATGCAGGCCTGGCAAGAAAGATGGCAAAACGAGACGAGGGGCAGGTGGACAGCTAGGCTTATAACCCGGCTGGACATCTGGACCGACCGATACGAGGGTGAGGTAGACTACTACCTCACCCAATTCTTGACGGGGCACGGCTTATTTCGCTCTTACCTGCACAAAATGGGTAAGGTGCCGGAACCGGGCTGTGCCTACTGTGACTCTCCCTCGGACAATGCTCTCCATACCTTCTTCGAATGCGGAAGGTGGAGGCTTGAACGAGGGACCCTGGAAGAAGGCCTCGGGCATGTTACGCTCGAAAATATCGTCGGCATCATGCTCCGAGACCAGGACGCGTGGTCGAAGGTACAGCTCTACATCGAGACTGTCCTTCGCCACAAAAAAAAAGACCAGGACAATGCCAATCAGGCTTAGTTGACGAGAAAATAGGAGAGGAGCCCATCAGGGCTCGGATGAAGCCGTCCTCATGACGAAGGAAACCCACCCCGAAGTAATGCGAAAGCGGTGCCGGGGTGGATCCAGATACACTGGAAGATGACATGAGAGGTGGGGTTTTAGCTGGTAGGCCACGATAGGAGATTCCAGCACACGGAGTTCACGTGCCCCTCCATGGTGTATAAAACATTTCCCCCCTCTCTAAAAAAAAAAAAAAGAAAAAAAAATATTATTATTATTATTATTATTATTATTATTATTATTAAGAAGTAATTGAAATAATTCGTACCTGCAGATTTTTCCATATCCGTTTCGGACTTGTCTGAATCATTCGGCATCCCTGCACCCTTTTTCGGTGAACTCTTTTCTGCCAGCATCACCTCGCGGTCTTCCGATACATCAATTGTATTCAGATATTTTTCGTCCCCTGAAAAAGAAACTATGCTAATGAAAAATGGTGTCAATTACATGATGGTGTCAACTGAACACACACACACAGATTTGGTGAAAAAAAAAATTTACCAAAACAAAGCTTCTTGACGAAGCATATCGAAAAATGAAAAATGTTGTTAATCGGCTTCGAAAATCAATTTTTTTTTACGAAATTTTTTTCGGAAAATCAAAGCATAAGATAACGTGGTTATTTTTTAACATAAGTTCGTTATCTCGTGTTTCGATTTTTTTTTGCGAAATTTTTTCTCAATAAATCCAAAGACGAATTAATGAGGATGTGGTAAGAATTGATCGATGGACGTGAAAAAGTTTGTGGGGAAAAAAATAAAAACAAGAGATTCCGAGGTTTTTTTAGTGAAGAATACCGTCCGAGAATTCTAGATTATGCATATACATGTGTTCTTATGCAACCCGTCCCTTCACTGGCTTTTTCACCCTACAAGTCTGAAACGGAGCGCGAATTGCAACGTGCATTTAAGTTCAAAACGGAGCGCGCAGCACGACATTTTACGGAGGTTTGGGGGCGGAGCCCACTAACAAGTGCCTCCGCGCCCGCAGGGCGCTGAGGCGCTTGTTTTTTTATGCTTTTTTCAGAAAATTCCAAGATATACACAAATATCGAAAATTTGTTAATTAACCGCATTGTCGGGTTATTATTTATTTACTTTTTGTTTAAATAATTTTTCATTTAATTACGAAACAACGTTTCCGATACGATTGACATTTTTTCTTCGAAAATTTATTCGAAGTAAACAACATGTAAAATGAATTGTTTTGCAGCACGAAACTAAGTTTGTGATTTTTTCGAATTGTTCTCATTTTAGTTGGTTCACCCGAGTCTGCAAGAGGTTTTGCGAGACGGACGATATGTTTTACACGCTATGCAGTAAAATTCAGGTTAGGAAGAGAAGGAGGAGGGACATCGCGAATGGTGATAACACTACCCCGCTCGGTGGCAAAATTAAATAAATAAAAACATTTTTCTTCCAAAAAATGTAAAAAAACGCCGCCAAGTAGTTTTATAGTAATTTATTTGTTTGTAATCTCCAAATCTAAAATAAAAAAATAAATAAATGAATAAAGTCAAGCAGTAATTTCACGAAGAGTATTATTTTTTTTTCAATCAAAACAAGTATGCTTCAAATTTTAGTCTTTAATCGTGGCGTCCTAGTGGCAACTATAACACAGGGTTTGTTTGAAAATTACGCCCGGTGTTATATTATGAAACACTGATTGATTTTTTCATTTATTTCGTAATTGACGAGAAAAACGCGGTTGAACTTGAAGACACCCAATATTGGCGTATAACTACTTGGTAGCGCTCGACCCCGCGCGCATATTCCTGCGGGTATTAAAACTTTTAAAAACTACTTGGCGTCGAGACGCTGCCGCGTCTCTTGATATTATCAATACTATACAAAAAAAAATGCATATATATATCTACGTATAGTCACACTTTCGTGATCGCGTATTTTAGGCCAAAAAAAAGTAAATTTACGCAAATTCAAAAGGAGACAGCAAACTGCGAATCCTCCGTTGCTCATTTATTTTCTCTGCGATATGTTTGGTTCGTTTAACGTTTCAGAGAAGAGCGGACGTGTTTGTCCGAGCTCCTAATTAAAGATTAATAGTAAGAAGTGGGATTGTGATCCAATAATTGCTTGAATTTCGACTGAACAAATCCGGAATTGGTTCAAGGGATTGAGATCGCAGACGGACTTTCTTAATCTGAAGACCGATTGAATCGAGCAATCGACGAAAAATAAATTGATTTTTTTTTCGTCCACGGAATCTGCCATCGTGGATACGCTGAGAGTCAAGAAGAAGCGAGGAGGACCAAGAAAGGTTTCCGTGATCCAAGCGGTACATACACCAGACGAAACTGAGGTACGCAAAGACATGCAACGAACTCCGATTGCGCCAGCGGGACAAGAAGTCGCAAATAATTGCGAAGCGACAGGAGATCATCGCAATCAATTACCGAATAATATCGGTGAAGAGATTGACGATGTTGTACCGAATCTGGAGCGAATGAGTTTATTTGATAATCCTCGAAGTCGAGCACGGAACTTCATAGATTTGTCGAAAGTTTTACCAAATTTTGACCCAGTCGACTCGGACATTGACATACAACGATGGATCGAAAAAATAGTAGAGTATGCGCAAATGTACGGGTGGGACGATTTGGCAACGAAGCACTACGCTTTATCGAAACTCGAAGGCGTCGCGAGGAAATGGGGAGACAGTTAGCCGAGAGCCGATCGTACATGGGACGATTGGAAACGTCTATTAACGAGATCATTCCTCCGAGAAGAAACCGGTGTGAAGAAAGTATTAGCCGCACAAAACTATAACCGCAAGATCGGCCAAAATATTGTCGAATATTTCTATGATAAATTGTCACGCTGCAATAACGCTCGCATGGCCGACCGTGAGATCGTCGAATGGATAATCGATGGATTGGATAACGTTCAATATCGCTCATACTCGGGACCTTTTTCACGATACGAACATCCAACGGATTTGTTGCCGGATCTGAAAAGTGGAGATACTTTCATAAAAGATCATGTTCGACCAGTAACAAAATCACCGTACCGGAAAAAGGGAAGCCAGCATTTTGGTCACCAGAAGACGAAGGATAGAATTCATTTCATCAAAACCGAGATCAAGAAAAGTCGAATGACACGCAAGTAGATAAAACAAAGGATATGTCTAAAATTACGTTTTTCACGTGTGGTAATCCAGGACACTATGCACGCAATTGTCCCGAAAAAGTGGAACATAAGGAGCGACGAAAAGAAAACAAAACGGACGGAAACAAAAAAGTTTTGCATATTCATGGCAATTCTCACGGAAAATTTGTCAAGGACGCAAAGGTGAACGGTAAGGGAATTCGATGCTATATCGATTTGGGAAGTGCAGTCACGACGATAAGATGAGATTACGCTGACCAACTTCATCTGAGCTACTACGAGGAAGTCTTAACACCGATCACGGGGTACGGTGAAGGCGCGGTTACACCAATCGGTGTGATGACCGTCGAGATCAATATTGACGATGTCAAGGCAAAATGCGATGTCTTCATTATACCGGAGAAGGCACAAATCGTACCCTTGTTAGGCGGACATTCGTATACGGAGCAAGCGCACGTTCATATTTTGAACACACAAGGAGCGTTGGAGATTGCAAACGGACTGGACGAGTGGCTGAAAATCGAAACTACGAGACCGAACAAAACGAAATTCGTCGCTGGAGAAGACGTCGTCATTCCAAGAAATTACCTTGGGCATATTAATGTCGGTGGAAATATACCGAAGAAAGATTTTTATTTCGAAGGCGGAGCTCAAGAATCGGGAAAAATGATTCCACGATGCATAATCAGCTCGAACGAGAATGGTGAATCGGTCATACCGATGATGAATTTGAGTTGCAACGATATAACGGTAAAGAAGGGACAACTGATCACGCGAGGAGAAGTCTGTGCAGAAGAGGAGACAACAGGAGAATTAAATGCCGATGAGATTCAAGAGGATGAAGTCGACTCGGATTTACCAAAAGAGGATCTCACGAAACTCGTGAAATTAGTGAATCAGTACCGAGGAATCGTTGCCAAAGACATCAAGCAAATGGGAAAAACGAACGTGGCGGAAATGGCGATTCAGTTGAAGACTGAGAAACCGATTTACTATCGACCTTATCGGCTCTCGTATCACGAAAAAGAACAAGTCAGAGATATGATTACCGATCTCAAGAACGCAGATGTAATCGAAGACAGTACGTGAAAATACGCAAGTCCAATTACATTGGTGCAAAAAAAGACCGGAGAGATAAGAATGTGCGTCGATTATCGAGCCTTGAACAGAATTACGATAAAGAACAAATATCCGATGCCACTGATAGATGATCAGTTGAAGAGACTCAGAAATAAACGAATTTTCGCGAGTCTCGATTTATTAAGCGGATACTACCAAGTTCCGGTGGCTCACGATTCGAGGGATAAAACTGCGTTTGTCACACCGAGCGGACATTATCAATTTAAGCGGATGCCCCTCGGACTCTGCAACGCGCCAGCCGTATTTCAAAGAATGATGAACGTCGTTTTCGAATCGTTGGATGGGGACGTGGCCATGGCTTACCTCGACGACATCATTACAGCAAGCTCGACTCTCGAAGATAGAATGAAGAAGCTCGAAAAAGTTGTCAACGTTCGTAAAGAAGCAGGCTTGACGATTAATCTCAAGAAATGTCATTTCTTCAAACGTAAGGTGGAATATTTGGGTTTTTTAAATCTCGCAATTCGGAACCGAGCCAGGTACGAGGAAAGTTAATTGCGTAAAATCTTTTTCAACACCGACGAACGTGAAAGCCGTCAGAAGTTTCGTGGGCTTGGCCAGTCACTTCAGAAGGTTCGTAAAAGGTTTTTATCAAGCCAGACGATCGTACTAAGACTGTGAGGAGAGGATTCAATGGGACGAACACAAAATAAACGTTCTCTTGATTTCAGTGAAAATTAACGAACTCAGCAACTCTTTATTCTTATACGCTATGAAAAATAAACTCGCTCGTGTTCAAGTCTTGCCTCCTCGAGAGTTCGGCGATCGTCTACCGGCGTGGACGCCACGCTTAGCTACCTCACGCTCTCGCACGCCATTCGCCCGTTCCCCCGCACGCCATTCGCACGTCTCCTCGCGCTCTTCACTCTCGCCCGTCGACTCACGCGACAGCGCCCGGCCAACCTGGAGCGGCTGTTTCCCCTCGCGAGAACACGCAGAGACACATTCAACACTTCCACCGTTTCTGCGTTTCGCACGCTCGACTACACCCACACTCTCTCGCAGAACACAGAAACCCTCTCCCGGAAGGGCTTTCGTGAATAGCCTTTTGCTTCTCAGTACAAATATATTCTATTCTTAGCTCTTTGGCTTCGATTTTCTCACGTACGAAGTGATACCGGATGTCAATGTGCTTGGTGCGTTTGTGAAACTCGGGATTTTTCACCAATCTAATCGCGCTCATATTGTCAACAAATATGACAGTTCATGGACGCATGTCCATGAAAAGCACATGAACATTCGATATTTTCTAACAATCTTCGCGCGACGTCACTGACGCTGCAACGTACTCGGACTCTGTTGTACTTAACGTGACCAATTTTTGGCGTTGACTAGCCCAAGTTACAGGACCACCGGCGAGCTCGAAAACATACCCAGTCGTCGATCTCCTGGTCTCCAAATCACTCACGAAATCGGCATCCGAATAACCGATCAACTCTGGCGCGCTTCCACCGCCTCGAAACTCTATTCCGTACTCTACTGTTCCGGACAAATACGCGATGATTTGTTTCACCGCTCGCCAGTGATCGCGATTATGATTATTCAAAAACTTACTCACTAAATTTACCGCGTAAGCGATATCGGGACGAGAAACGATTGCCAAAAACATGAGTGACCCGACGGCCTCTCTGTATGGTACACTCTCGACATTGTGTTCTCCTTCGACCACGGGAAGCAACACGACATTTGTATTCGACGGTATGCTCACCGGCTTCGCGCCGCTCATCCCGAATCGCTCGATCACGCGTCTCGCGTATGCGCTCTAATGCACAAACAATACTCGCTCATCTCGATCACGTTCAATCTGCATTCCGACGAACAAACTCGAATCACTGATCGCGATTTTGAACGATTTGTCGAGATGACTCAGCACGCATTCCGACGCTTCGCTCGTATCAGCGGCGATCAAACCATCGTCGACAAACAACGCGAGATATACAATCGACTTCCCGACATTTCCAACGAATATGCACTTATCCGCGTTCGTTTCACGGAACTCGAATTTTCTTAGAAAAACGCTGAATCGAGGTTCTAGCACCTCGGCCCCTGTTTCAGGCTATAGAGGGATTTTTATAAGCGACACACGACACTTTTTCCCGCACTCTGCTTCACGCTCAAACCCTTCGGCACTTCCATGAAGATTTTTTCGTCGAGCTTTCCATAAAGATAAGCTGTTTGTACATCGAATTGTTGCCAACTCGAGATTATTCTGGGCTACGATTGCGAGAAGTACTCTCAGCGAATAGTATCGCCCGACCGGTGCAAAGGTTTCCGTGAAGTCGATTCCTTGCTGCTGCATGAAGCCTCGAGCGCAGAGGCAGGCCTTGTATTTGAACACGTTCCCGTCGGTGTCCTTCACGATCTTGGAGATCCATTTTGAGTCGATGACTTTCATCCCCGATTTCCTCTCGACTAACGATCATGTTCCGTTCTCTTCGTGAGCGCTCAGCTCCTTTTCGATCGCATTGATCCATTTTTCCGAGTCTCGATTTGTCGTTGCCTGCTCGAGCGTTCCCGGAACGTCGTACTCAACGAGATTCGTCTCGTATTGCAACGGTCGTTGCTACAACCCCGACAACCCCGATCGCGTAAGTTTCGCAGCGCATCGTTTCGCGCCGGGACAGCCAACTCCGGTCTTTTGTCAGCCGGATTCTCGTTGGCTTGAAGGAACACTTCGTCGTCTTCCTCTTCGTCCTCTTCTTGACCACCGCGTTGGTCTCGAGCAGCTTGATCTTCCGGTTCCACCTTCGGTAAGATTATTTCGTCGTCCGAGTCACGATTCGTTGTCAAAAAAAAAAACTTCTCGGGTCTTTCATGCCTCATACGATGCTCATGGACGAAACGATAACGGACTAATTCTACGTGATATCGGAAACGAAATGAACCGTTTGGAATCTTAGAATCGCATTTTATTATATAAGGCCTTTCGGAGACTTCCAGACGAATTATTCGAAAAATTCGTGAAATGTGGTAAAAAATCTGGAATGTGAAAAATATTTGGTTAGGCAGACGAAAAAAATTAGCGTATAAATGCTTTATATACATGTGCTCTTGAGCAAACTGTCCCTCCACTGGCTTTTTCACCATACAAGTCTGAAACTGAGCGCGGAGCGCGACGTGCATCCAAGATCGAATCGGAGCGTGTAGCGCGACGTTCATCCAAGTTCGTATCGGAGCGCGTAGCGCGACGTGAATTTAAGTTCAAAACGGAGCGCGCAGCGCGACGTGTACCCCTGTGAGTGCCTTAAAAAATGTCCCGAAGGAACGTTTTTCGGGGGTTTGGGAGCGGAGCCCGCCAACAACTGCCTCTGCACCCGCAGGGCTATTTTTCGGGGGTTTGGGAGCGGAGCCCACCAACAAGTGCCTCTGCGCCCGCAGGGCTGTCTCAGAAAAACGGTTTGAAAAACGCAGAAGAGTTTGGTCGCTTAGCGCTCATTGCACATAAGTTTGAGAACACTTCTCGATTGCATAAAAATATGAGAAAATTCATGCATATTAAAGGTACTCAAAAGATTAATTTTGCATAATAATAATTCCAAAATGTTATTAACAAAATGATGAAAAAAAAAATTAGTCAACAAATTTTCCCGTAACCCAATTTTTTTTCGTTATTCGTTCATTTTTCTGAATACGTATGTGTTCCGGATTTTACCGAACCGCTGTTCGGATCGAGAGCAGGATGTTCGCGCGGGAAGGAGTTTTCAGGGTACAAAGAACGTGACACACAAAACCGTTTATTCCAGGATAAACTGAGCCGATACGTTTATTTCTTCGCATACGAATAATCGTTGCGGGTAGCCAAGTACAAAGAAAGTTCACCTGTTGAGCAGATCGAGAGTGCTCACTGTTACGAACGAGGAGAGAGATCGTGAGTCGACAAGGACGATCGAGAAAACCCGTTGAGCCGTTGACCGTTGAGCTGTTCCTTTCCCACGAGGTGTATCCTTAACTCTTCTTTTCCACCCTCGCCGAGGATGGTTGAGTGCTCACAGAGTTCGTCCGTCACTCACTTCACAATCACGAACACACGAGTTGTGAATTTACAAAGAGCAGAGTCCCAAAAAGCACGAGAAAGCCGAGAGAATATTAGAGCTGACACACACGTGAGCGCGCTTAGATTCACCGGTAATTAATGGCGACCGTTCGTCGAAGCCGGTAGCTCGTTCTCTCTCGTAGAGCTGCGGCGTGACGTCATTGCCGCGCACGCGCGAGAAACGATCTTTGATCGATAGCCGGAACGTGCTGCCGCGCTTGCGAGCGCGTCAACGACGATCACTGAACGACCCTCTCCGTAACATTCCCGCCCGCCATCGTCGAGGCATCGAGGATGTTAGTTGCCACCATCCGTGAAAAGTAGCAAGAGTTTTGCTATAGGTCGTGTGAGAGTCGTTGTAGCCGTTTTGAGAGAGACCACACGTGTCAGTCCATCCCGTCCTGGATGAAGCTCCGTGACCCGTGCGAGAGGCCACCTCCCTGGTGGTGTTCTCTCATCGGTGATGAGCACAAGCGACCCGATCTTGAGAGCGTCCTGGGGGTATTGCCACTTCGAGATCGCTTGCTGCTGTTGGAGATATTGCGCTGACCACGTCTTCCAAAATTGCTGAGTTCGTTGCTGGAGTTGCTGCCAATGAGAGAGCCGAGCCGTGTTGAGATCGAGCAACGAAGGCTCAGGAACTGTTGTAAGAGCCGTTCCCGTAAGAAAGTGCCCTGGTGTGAGCGCAGAGAGGTCCTCAGGATCGTCGCTGAGCGGCTCCAAAGGCCGAGAATTGAGGATGGCCTCGATCTGGGCAAAGAGCGTAGCGAACTGCTCGTAGGTGAGCAGTGACTCTCCTACCGTCCGCCGAAGATGGTGCTTGGCTGATTTCACTGCAGCTTCCCATTTCCCGCCCATGTGCGGGGCTGCAGGGGGGTTGAACGTCCAGCTAACGCCCTCCCTTGCGAGCTCCGATGCGACAATCCCATGTTCACGAGCGCTCGACGTGAACAGCTGCTTAAGCGAGGCCTCCGCTCCGAGGAAGTTTGTCCCGCAATCCGAATACATGTCAGACGGGATGCCTCTTCGTGAGACAAACCGCCGGAATGCCGCGAGAAACGTTTCCGTTGAGTAATCCGTGACAACGTCGAGATGCACGGCCGATGTTGTGAGGCAAACGAATACACAAAGCCAACCCTTGTGCGTCTTTGCGCCTCGCCCTTGCCATGCTTTGAGTGTGAGCGGACCCGCGTAGTCGACTCCCGTGTGCGTAAAAGGGCGCGATGGTGTAACCCGACAAAGAGGTAGTTGGCCCATCAATTGGTGGGCACGGATCCCCCTCTGTCTGGCACAGATCACGCACCTAAGCACATGAGCCTTTACCGGAGCCCTTCCGCCAAGAATCCAAAACCGTTGCCGAATATACGCCAAGGTGAGCTGCGTCCCGCCATGAAGAGTACGTCGATGAGCTTCATCAATTACCAGTGATGAGAGATGAACGTTTCGAGGGAGAATTGCCGGATGCTTGAATTCCTCATCACGAGCTGCGTTCCCGAGTCGACCACCGACTCTGAGAACCCCGTTCGAGTCGATGAAAGCCGTGAGTCGACTCAGAGGATGAGAAGTGTGAAGCGCGTGCCCCCGTGATAGCGCTCTGAGCTCTGACCCAAATGCTGCTGCTTGTGTCGCCTTCACCCAAAATTGTTGAGCTCCTCGTAGCTCTTGAGGAAGTACAAGCCGTCCTGAGGGTGTATTCGGCTGCTTTCTCAGTCGATTTACCACCCTGAAATAAAGAGCTGTTACCCGAAAGAGCGTGAAGAGCGAGGAATACCTGAACAACAGATCCCAGCGACAGTCTTGATCAGAGACTATCCCAACGAGCGACTGTCCAGGCCTCGCCTCCGTGGTACTCGCGTCATCAGACACGTATGTCTGAGTCGGCCAGTATTCCGCTGACTGGGTGAGCCAAGGAGGTCCTGTCCACCACAAGCGATGCGATACCAGCTCAGCAGTGGTCGTCCCGCGCGACGCACAGTCAGCTGGATTCGATGAGCCGGGTACGTGCATCCAAGAGCCGTTCTTCGTGAGATCCTGGATTTGTGAGACTCGGTTTCTCACGTAATCCTTCCACTTCGACGGGTGAGCTTGTATCCAGGTGAGTACAACCGTTGAGTCCGTCCACAAGAATGTCGCATCCACGTTAAGACCCGCCGTTTTCTTAACGTGATGAACGAGCCGAGACAACATGAGAGCCCCAGCTAGTTCTAACCTCGGGATGGTTAGCTGCTTCAAAGGAGCTACCTTTGATTTTGAGCAAACGAGCGACGTCGCTATGGATGTGGACGGTGAGCCGACCGTAAGATACACTACGGCCGCGATGGCAAGCTGTGACGCGTCGGAAAAGCCATGAAGCTGAACCCGTGCCCCCTGGCACGTGTTGAACCACCGAGGAACGGAGAGGCTAGCCAAATTCTTGAAATCTTCCCTTATCACTTGCCATTTTTCCGAGCACTGAGTTGGGAGTGGTTCGTCCCACCCGAGTTTACGCAACCAAAGCTCCTGGATCAGCATTTTGGCCCGTATTGTCACCGGAGAGATAAATCCGAGCGGATCGAAGATCTTCGCGACCTCTGAGAGCACGGTCCGTTTTGAGACTATTCCTTTGGATGAGGTGAGCCTTGACTTGAACGTAAACACATCTTCTTTCGGCGACCACTGAACTCCGAGAAGTTTCGTTGTGCAGTCGTCAAACTCAATGGCTTGCCGAGTATCGGATGATCCAAGTTGAGTGAGAACCGTCGAGCTCGAAGCGTGCCACTTCGCCAACGGGAACCCGCCCGCGTGGCAGAGCGCCTTGAGCTGATGAGCTGTTTCCAAAAGAGCCTCTTCTGAGTCGGCTCCACCGAAGATATCATCCACGTATCTCCCGTGAAGCAACGAGGGTGCCGCTAGAGGAAATTTATGCCCTTCGTCCTCTGCTAACTGCAACATGACTCTCACTGCCAAGAATGGAGCCGATTTCGTGCCGCATGTCACAGTAGTGAGACGGAAAGGCACAATGTTGAGCTCTTCATCGACCCACAGGATACGCTGAAGATCCTGGTCCTCTTCATGTACCCTGATTTGACGAAACATCTTCGTGACGTCCGTCGAGAATAGATGACGATGAATCCGAATCCAAAGCAGCACGTCAGCGACGTCCAATAAGAGATTTTCACCCGTGTGCATCAAGTCGTTGACTGAGTAACCCGACGCGGTTGAACTGGACCCGTTGAACACCACCCTGAGCTTGGTGGTCGCTCGTTCAGGCCTCAACACCCCGTGATGCGGTAGATAATATTCCAGTCGAGTTCTCGTCGCCCCCGATGTTGAAGGAGCACGCCTCATGTGCCCCAACTCTTCGTACTCCCGTAAGAAGGCTGTGTACAACTCTTTATACACGTCGTCCCGTGATAAACGATGCAGAGTGCCCTCAAGACGACGTCGAGCCGTCCTGAAGGAGTCGCCAAGTAACGTGATGGGAGCCTTCAGAGGAATGCGGACGATGTATCGCCCGTCCTCGTCCCTGGTGTGTGTTGAACGGAAGTAGTCTTCGCACTCTTGCTCTTCAGGCGTCAGCGACGCCTTCTTGCTCGTAGGAACCTCCTCCTGCTCCCAGAATCTCGTGAGAAGATCCTGAAGAGCGTGAGAGTCGTCATCGATCCTTCCTATGAGCGAGATGTTCCGTGTTCGTTGCGAAGACCATGAGTGCGATACCGGGCCGAGCAGAGTCCATCCAAAAATTGAGCGTTGTGCCACCGGCATCGATGAAGCCCCCGAAATAATATCCGGCTTCATAACCTTCCCATAGACGTCCGCCCCGAGCAGAACGTCAACTCCACGAGATTGATAAAACTGCGGATCTGCCAGTTCGAGGCCGTAAAGATGCGGCCACTCACCCACAGACACGTCGGCTGTTGGTAGTGCCGAAGAGATCTGCCTGAGCACATGAGCACAGACCTCGACGCCCTCTGGTGAATGCATTGATCCTAGCGAGAGTTGAACGACTCCCCTGGATCTCGTCGAGTGTGATCCCCCAATGCCGGTAACAAATAATGATGAGCGGTGTCGATGCAGATGAAGAGTCGCAACAAGTTCTTCAGTCACAAAACTGAATTCGGATCCTGAGTCTATCAGGAGCCGTACCTGATGTTGAGTGGTAGCCGTACTCACTATTGCGAGAGCCGTTGCGAGAAGTGACTGAGACGCCGACGAAAGAACTTGTGCCGCCGAATGAGCTGAGACCGAATGCGATGCCCCGAATTGCACAGTCACTGGCGAAAGCAACTGTGCGAGAGAAGAACCGTGATGAGAGAGATTGCAAGCAGAGTTCTGCTGAGCTGAGACCGAGAAAGCAGAACCCTGTTGAGCGATATCCTTTTGAGCTGAGTCCCGGAGGTTGACGACTGCGGAACCTCCCTACTGCGTCGACGAGCTGGCTCCCTGCGACGTTGACGTACCCGCTACTGCCTGAGCCTGAGGCGACGTCTCATGCAGCAACGAGTGGTGTCGACCGCTACACACCTTGCATCCTTGCGAACTCTTGCACACTCGCGCGTTATGGCTTCCCAAACAATTAAAGCAGAGCTGCTTCTCTACGACGAAAGTTCGCCCTTTCTCCCGCCGTCTTCCTGGCAAATGCAGGGCATCCCGAGATGTAGTGGTGTTACGTCCTGGGTTCGACGCCCAGTCAAAAAATTGGTAAATTTTAGACAACTCTTATTTATTGCAATTTACAAAAAAAAAAATGTATTAAATAATACAACGGAAATCAAATAAGAATTATATTTGGTAATTCAAAAATGAGTAAAATTCCATAAAAATGAAATACTCTAATAAATAGGCAATATGCCGTATAAACCAATTTTTTATATTGAAACAGCTAATAACAAAAATAATAATCTAATTAATTTATCGAGTTATCGTTAAAAACAAAAGAACATATACAAGCGAAAGCGCTGTATTTCTCAGTTTCATAAAAAACATTATGTTTTTTGTAACGAAATATAAAAAGTTACGCATTTATAAATTTGATTTAAACAATTCAAAAACATTAAGAAAACACAAAAACTCAAATTAATTTCCAGCCAATTCAGAATAAACTAGGGCTGTTAAAATCAAAATGTTGGCATTTTTTTATATTCAAAATGAAAGTTCGAATACGATATCAACATGAATATAAAAGTTTTCCGAAATCAAACCCTTTCAATAAAAAGGAAATCAATTGTAAAATAAAAATAGTCATACAACTTTCAATACTATTAATCATTTTATTAATCGATATTAATTCTAATTAATGAATATATCGTGTCACAAATATTTTAACATTTTGATGAAAAAGTTTAACATGCTATAGCACAGTAACAAAAGCATTTAAACAAAATCCAATTATGCTATCAAATCCCAAAAATAATTTAGAAACTTTTTGGTCCTAGAATGTTTCTAGCTTTTAGACTTGTATTTTACGAGTTTTTCTACGTTTTTGTAAAATTGTATCCTTTTGTGAAAACATCGTTAAAAATGATTTTATATTCGCGTGAGGCGAAATCAAAGTAAAAAATAACAATAGTAACAATATAGTATGACATACACTACAAAATACTATTACCCGTAAATAACATTTGTTAACAACTTTTCAATATTTATCGTAAATGTAAAATTACAAAAAGAGTAATAATCGTGCTCACTATTATTACAATTATAAAAATTGTGCGAACAATACATTAAAATCCGATTATTGTTAATTAACAATTAACAATATTTTATTCATTTCTATATGACACGATTTGCAATTGACTAATAGAAAATGTTATATTATAACAATGTTAATTTGACATTTTCATAATTAATAAAATTCTTTTTGTAAATTGTCTGTCGTATGAACAATTCTAATAAATAACAATTCGTTTAAATTAAATATTCATTGTTCATACGAGACAATATAAATTCTTATATCATAAATATTGATACTATATAGGACAATATTTGTTAAATAACTATACATTTCGCAGTTAATAACTAATTAACAATAAGTCACGTACGTTAGTACGATAACAATAAATATCGGATATCCAGTCGACTGTGGGACCGGATGAGGCCCAGACATTCAGTCAGCAAAATAATAATCTCGCTTCTCGAGAAATCCGCCGTGATAAGCGCACACGTGCAAAATTGCAAACTCAGCAGTTTGGAACCGTGGGATGCTGCGTCAACACACGGCTCCACGCGCAAGTTCCCCCACCATGGGTAGGCGTTCCGCTACGCCTCCATGCGCGGGTGTCCCCACTTACGGGTACCCCCACCATTGCGCTTGTCGCGTTGTCCGGAGCTCCTTCAGAGCTCCTCAGTCTACATCCGTCGTTAAAACAATTAACATCTCTGCGAAGTTGACTCCGTGGCGGGACAGTCATGTCCCCTCACGTAAAATTTAAATATCAAAAACAATCTAAGTCAATAATAAAAGTCTACATTCGTCGTTCAAACAATTAACATCTCTTCACGAGTCTAGCTCCGTGCGAAGACATGTACGCGCACGTAAAATATTTAAACAAATTTATCAATCATAAATTATTAGTTTACCGCGATCTTAGTGACGCAGTTATGGTGAACATTATTTTTAACACCATGATTTCGATACCTGGCTGTGACCGGGCGGTACTGAGTGACCGATACAAGATATCGAAACGCAAATGAATTCACCGAACATGTGATCCGACATTATAAACTAACTAATATCGAACATCATTAATGAACATTATAAACCAGCGAATATCAACGTGTGAAATGTCAAAATCAGTGTACCGAAAAATATAATTAACCTATACTTTTATTAAATCATGTTAGCTCGAACGAGCTTCCTTCTGTTTCGTCATTTACGACAACGGTGCAACTCACGTGTGAAATCGAACGATGAAACCTATCGATCAATTTAATAATTTTAAAAGAGAATATTCATTTTTACTTTTTAATTCACAATTAATTATCGGTGTCAGGATTTAAATACACTCCTTTCAGACTTACGAGTCGCTGCCTGCTCGTGAATAAATCCTTAAACCCTTATTCATCAGAGCTGATAGACTTACGAGTCGCTGCCTGCTCGTGAATAATTCCCTAAACCTTTACTTATTAGAGCTGATAGACTTCAGGTCGCTGCCGGCTCGTGAGTAAATCCGATAACGCATTAAATATTGCCATCCCCGCAATTTCCTTATTACCATGAGGCGCTCTTTATCGTGCGCTCGGGTAAATCCATTCTTTTATTATTCCTATTCGTATTTTCATAAATTACCACCAACGAATCAATGACGACAGTGAGTCGTGTAGTTTGAATTAAATTTAATTATTTATTTTTATTTGAAAGTTTTAACGTTCGGAAGTCGAACACTAAAAACGTAATGAATATTCTCGACTATAACCCGCTACGCCCATCTACGCAATTGGCAAACAATCAATCAACTATTAAAATGCAAACAATGGGATTAACCCCCGAAAAAAAAATATCATTCATCACTTTTCACCGTAAAAGACATTTGCTCCGATCCCTGACCGGCGCATTCTGGTCTAATCCAACAAGGAGCAATCATTTACAACTTTATTCTTCGTTACGAACGTGGTTGTTCGTAGAAACGCGAAATCAATCGAATCATCGGTGAAAAATCGACGATAACGACGATAAACTCGAAATCGCTTGAAACGAGCATCAACAAAATAAAGCCGCGACGTAACAGTGGGAGCCCTGGCAACAATCGCACGAGTATCCTTGATACGCGCCCCCCGAACGCTGAACTGACGCCTGGTGAGCCGATCCCTTTGCCGAAGTCGCACTCCTGGACGCCCCTGCAGCCGATGCCGATAATGATGCGGCGCCCTTCTTCTGCGCAGCGTCCTTTGAAGCTCCGGCCTTCTCGATGGCGCGAAGCTTGTCGTTCACGTAAGCCTCCACCTCGGCGTAGGTAGGAGGCTCACGAGTGCGACCGAGCGCGAATTCCAACTCCTCTCGCAGCTTTTCGTGTAGATTGCGAGAGAGGAGGTGCGCCCAAATAATGTCAGAGACATCCCTCTCCCCCGCCAAGGTGCTCACGGTCTTTGCCGCCTCCGAGATAACACCATGCACCTTCTTCAACTCTCCCAAGTTCGAAGAAGAGGTGCATGACTTCAAGTCGAGCACCCTGTCGAGATACGACGCGATGAGGCGGCCCTTATCCTCGTATCTCGCCACGAGCGTCTCCCAGGCGCCTTCCAAATGCCCCTCCCGGAGCGGAAATCCCGCGATGAGCCGAGCCGGTTCCCCTCCCACGCTGGTCTTCAGGTACTGAAGCTTCTGCACTTCCTTCAACTCCTTCTGGTCCAGCACCAACGAGCTGAAGAGCGACGAAAAGTTTGCCCAATCTTCGTGCGCTCCCGTAAATCTCGGCAGATCAATACGGGGAAGCTTAACCAGTTGAGCAGAGTCCCCATGAGCAGGCTCCGAATGAGCTGGTCCCAAATTGTGCTTCTGCCGAAGATGGTCGATGGCGAGAAGGCAGTTATTACGGGTGTTCGCAATACCCCGGAACACCTTCGATCGGAAATAGGGATGGTTCAAGTTCGTCGTCGGCCAATGGCTGACGATGAACTCATCCGCCTCCTTCGCCTCTTCGTACAGCTCAGCAACCCGTTTCTCCCAATGGAGAATAGCCGCCCGCGGGACCTCGTGATCCTCAACCTGCGCGATTGAGGTTGCAAACTCTTTTTTTTTTTTTTTTTTAAAAGAGATGTTTATTGATTAATCGTGGATATATAAAGTACATCAGTGGTTACAATTAACATTCAACAAAACCAGAACTTCGATGTTAATTATTGATTTTTTTTATATGCATGTCTGCAAGCTGCAGATCTCACTATATATACATTAGGTGTTCAGGGAACGGCTACAGTGACGAAGAGAGTAGTTTGTGAGTAGATTCGACTGCCAAGGAGTCGCGCGATCGGAGGTGGTCTGACAGTCACCTTATAATTGGGGAAAAGAAGAGGAAATTAATCAACTTCACAATAGTAAAAAAAAACCCCAATTCCAGTTTTTGCGTCAGAGCTTAATACTAAAGTCTTAATAGTATTTATTTTCGTCTTTTTGATGAGAGAGGTGCAATTTACTCTTATTTAGTTTTTTTTTTTTTTTTTTTTTTTTTTTTTTTTTTTTTTTTTAACTCCACTGGTTGGGTTACAGTTGTCTTGGTCTGTGTCGGTGTCGCTCAGAATGCTGTTGTTTCCTGGCACACAATTCAGCCATGTGGGCACAGTTTATATCGAGCCAGTCGTATTTTCCGAATTTCAGTCTGTGAAAGTCGAGAGTGTCGCGCTCAGGGATTGATATAGATCCTATGAATTTATTACGATTCGTCTCGAAGTCGTGATGCTTTAATGAGATCCTTTTATTAGCTTTATTTCTTTTCCAGTGGAATAGCAGCGGGACATTATCGGAATTTTGAATTAGTCCACGTCGGTCACAATGTAGGAACGATTGTGGAGTCAAGTAGCCTATTAACATTTGTCTTTCGGAGATCGGTGCTTCCTGATCCCGGAGCGAATGTATTATCGAGTTGTTGATGTTTCGTAAACTACTGTAGTAGTCTCTCGTGAGTTTTATGGCGAAATTGTCGATTCGTGGTATATTAGCAGCGTCATACAGAATTTTGTTGTTTATATAATGTCGATATTCGGTGTGTTCTGATCGGTATAGGTGCAGGCACATTCTAAGGCACTTTCGTTCGAAGACTCTTAGCTTTTCGATTACTGATTGGCTGCTATTCCACCAGATGGGTGCACCGTATGTTAGGATAGGTCTAATGATAAGCATATATAAAATAACTTTAGTTCTTTTGGTCAGATGCTTATTATGAAATATAGAGCTATTAGCTTGTAGCGCTTTCCTCGCTTTTGTTAGCTGAGTATCTATGTGGAGGTTACCTCGTAGTAATTCGTCAATGGAGATTCCTAAGTATTTGACTATGTTTGTGTGGGGAATTGCAGTTTTTTCATCGGTGTCCGGCGCCGAGATTTCGATATGGAAGTCTTTGTATCCTGCTCTACTTTTGGTAGAGAGGAGTTGAGTCGGTTTTCTGAAGAGGATCGTTTCAGATTTGTTAGGATTTACACGTAGATTCCAGGCAATGTAGTATTGATTAATATTTTCCACCATTTCTTCTAGCTCGAGCTGTATTTTTTGTACACTATTACCTTTAGTGTAAACGATTATATCATCCGCAAAGGCGATTGCAGACGTATTACTATCTAGACTATTAATATTGCATAGGCTTAGTGTATCGGATGTGAAGATATTAAATAATATCGGGGAGTTGACTGTGCCTTGTTGCAATCCTTCATTGATAGAAAAGGTTTCTGACGACAGCGATGTGCCATCCCATGTCACAAAAGTTTTATCCGAGATCATGCTCCAAATCGTAAATATCAACCATTTTGGAAATTTTTTTTTAATTAGTTTATATAACAGTCCGTTAAGCCACACCGAGTCGAATGCCTTCTCCAGATCTAACAACGCGGCAGCGATGAGAAAATTGTTCCCGACATGAGTGTTAACGTCGGACATTAGTTTGTGAATAGCGTGTGTTGTAGAGTGGCGATGTTTAAAGCCAAACTGCATTTCTGGAATGACGTTGTTCTGATCGCAGCATGCTGATATTTTAGAGTTAATTATTGATTCAAAGACTTTACTTATGCTTGGAGTCAGACTTATGGGTCGGTAACTTGATGGATCGTTCGAGTTTTTGTTTTTTTTTAGTATTGGGAGAACTTTAGCCTTTTTCCAACTTGAGGGAAAGTAGTAGTTATTCAGAGCATTGTTAAATAGTATGGTCAACGATTTTATTATTTTCCTAGGGAGATGTTTTAGTATAATCGGTGGAATGTTGTCTAGTCCGTATGATGTTTTATTGGGAAGACGCTTCAAGATTTTGTTCGTTGTTCGTACGTCACAGAAGGGGCTTGAGCCGTCTTCATCTTGTTGGGGGTTAGATGCCGTATTATTATCCGAGAATAGTGCGTGCGTAATGTTATTTTCTCTGGCTGTTTCAAAGTCATTTTTCAGGCGCTCTGCAGTGCTGTCGACCAAGGCTTTAGTTCCAGTGCCAGTATTCAGATAACGGGCGGAGTTTATAGATTCATAGTATGCACCGATGATATTGAGCTTATCTGTGGGGGACGTGAGGATGTATTTGTCATTATCGATTTGAGTATTGCTTTCTGAACATGCGCATCTTTGCAACAGGGCTTGATTGGTTCTGTTAATATGTATGTTGTCGATCGAGAGTGTTTGTTTGGGCCTGAGAATGCGGTTGATTTTTGGGAAAAATTGTTCAGTCTTGCGGTGATCGATTTGTTTTAGTTGATGTGTCCAAAATTTCTCCGAGGCGAGACGAAATTCTTTTTGCAGGGATGCTCTGATCTTTTTTAATAAGGCTTTCGCCTGTTTAGTTAGTTGGAGACGAGAGGTCGGGTCTGTGATATGCAGAGAATGAACGAGAGAGATGAGAAGCGACTTTTTTTTTTGTAATTTTGTGATTCTTGGATTTATGTATTTTTGTGTGCTGTTTTGAGGTTTAATTACTGGGACGGTGTCTTTTATAGTTTTCGAAATAACTTCAGAGATAGCAGCTAGATTAGAATCGATTTCGTTAATTGTCAGGTTACGGTTATCCGGAATAGTTAAGTCGAACGATGCATCAAGTTTTTTCGTGAATTTGCTCCAGTTTGTGGCTTTGAAGTTGTATTTAATTTGCTGCGAGAGCGGATTTAATATCGGGGCGCAGTCTGTGTCCAGTTTGACCATAAACGAAATTGCGGCATGATCACTGTCGTAGGGGAGGACTATAAGTTTGTCGTTATTGCAGTTTATTACTTTCAATCTCGCGTCGATAAGACAGATGTCTAAGAACGTGTGCGCTGGTTTGTACGTTGCTTGCGCTGGTGGGATTATTTTTAACTTGTATTTAATGCTTTGATTTATTTCCCATCGAGCTAGTTGTCTACCTCGTTGGTTATTCGCACGGTCGCCAAATGCGGTTCGCCTCGCATTAAAATCCCCCGCCATTACGTAGTACGTGTCATTATTTTGTAGCTTAAGCTTTTCGAAGAGAGATTCAAGTTCTGAGATGAATAGGGCTCGATTGTCGTTTTTGGCATATACGCTCACTATATACAGTTTTTTAGCTTCGCGGGTAGATAATTTTATAATAGTGTATTCTAGTATATTGTTTAGCTGGGATGATGGATAGTTTATGACCTCATATTGGATTTCTTTCTTAATTAGGACTGCTGTACCACCGCCTCGAAGTGAGTTTGGCCTGTCGGTTCTGATAAGATTGTATTGTTTGAAGGCTAGCTTATGTCTTGCATTTAGCTTAGTCTCTGATAACAAAATAATGTCGTGTTCGTGTTTGGTTGTGAAATTCGTTAGTTCGAGTCTACGATAATTCGCGATAATCGAGTTTACATTTATAGAAGCTATATTAAGTTGATAGATTTCGGGGGGTGAGCTAGTCATTCGCAATGCTGTAGTGAAGTGATTATTGAATCGATTCTCGCTGTGTTTGCTGCTACTTGGTGAGCGATGTTTTTCAGCTGGTTCGTGATAATAGAAGCTAAGTCTCTTTTCAGATCGGATAGCCAGGGTGGCTGTTCTACTGGGCATTGACTGTGTGAGTCTGTCGTGAATCTGAGTTGTGTTGTGTCGCGCGGCGTCTGCGGTGGGAGTCTAGCGGTAGACGGGAGCTGGGTTGATGATGTCATCCTTACTGCCTGTGCGAATGAGACGTTCTCGTTGACGGTTGGTGTGATCCAGTCGATTCGATTCCGAGTAGCTGCTTGTCGTCGTTGTTGTTGGTTTTTCTTCTCGCTCATTGCGAGCTTTAGGTATGGACAGCCTCGATACGAAGCTGGGTGACCAGAGTTTCCGCAATTTGCGCACTTGAGATGTTCTTTGCCAGCTTCTTTTTCGAGTGGGCAGTTCTTTGGGCCATGTGATTGAGCGCATTTCACGCATCTGAACTCTAGGTGGCAGTTTAAGCTAGAGTGACCGATTCGCTGGCATTTTCTGCACTGGTAGAGAGTGGACTTCTTGAGGCGTTCCCATCTGACGCGTTGAAAGGCAACGGCTCGGATTTTTAGCAAGTCGGCCGTCGAACTCTTGCTAGATATTTGTACGATATGGTGATGCCTTTCCGGTTTTTTTTTGTCGAAGTGGAATTCGGTGACGGACAAGCCTTCTACGTTTGGCAGATTTAGATCTAGAAGTTCGCTTTTTATTTCTTCTGCGGTGAAGGAACCTCGGACACCTTTAAGGACGAAGGATTTCGGTTTCTGATCTTTGGGCGTATACGTGAAAAACTGGAGTTTCAGATTGTTCAGCGCCGCTTTGATTTTGTCGTAATTTGTGATTTGTTTGGTGAAGATTGTGTGGGTTTTAATGCCGTCTTCGTCTGATGCTTCTTTGAGCGTGACATCGTTCCTTGGTATTTTTATGCTATTGATCATTGCGATGATCTCGTTCATGTTTGAGTTAGCCACGTATATTGGCGGCGGTCTTTCTCGCTTATTCGAGGGAGTCGGCGTATTGACAGTCGATTCATTATAATTCTGATCGTTGTCTTCGTCTATATCACTCTCGTCGCTGAGAGGTAAGTATTTATTGTCGTCGGGGACTATGTCAGTTGTTCTGGAGTGCTGACGTCTTTTATTCGGGCGTTTGGGAAGTTCCCACCCGGTTGTTGATGTTTGTGCTTCGCTCGTGCCTTGTGTGTCGTTAGATCTCGATGGCGTCTTCGAAGATTTGCGCTTACGTGAGAGCGACGGATCAGCCGTTCCTCTTTTAGGAGATGGATTGGAATCTTTCATCGTTTGCTTGTAAAGTCTGTCAAACTGCATTGTGTTTAGAGCCGGGAATGCCGAGCGGCGAGGACGATGCCCCGTGTTTGCCGGCACTGTCACGGACTTTTTTGCTCCCGGGTGAGCTGAGTGGCCGTCGGCTTTCGCTTTTGCCATCTTAGTTGTTTAGCGCACGGGCTAATCCCGGCGGGTGAATAATTTTTGAGTCACCGAGATGCAGTCGGGTTCGGTCACTTGTGCGAAAATAAAGTAGCTCCATAGGCTACTGTAGATGTTTGTTGTGATTTACACGCACTATTACGCGGAAGGAACACAATTCACTGTTGCTTCGGTGCTGTCAACAGCAGAGCGATGTGTACACCTTCGCTGCCTGAATGAGACTAGAGGTTGCAAACTCCGACAGCATCTCCTGACGCTCCTCCTGCCGGAAAATGCGCGTCACGATTGGCCCCGTAATTCTCGCAGGTGACGGCGAGCGCGAGCGCTTATCCCCCGTTGCCGCCGGAGGGACGACGAGAGACTCCGCCGTATCTCCCGCCGTTAGAGCCGATTCCAAAACCTCGAGAGCTGGGTCCTCCTTTGAGTCAATCGATGTCGCCGAACCCGATTTTCCTGCTTCCATCGTGAACCTGTTGAGCACCGAACGTGTGAGCTGATGCACCAAAAAAATCACGAACGACAAGACAGAAGCACACGGACGACAACAGAGACCGCGCACTCCCGAAAACTACCGAAAATAATTTTAAAACTGCATTAAACAGTCACGAGAATTTCCCGAAAAAATATCCACGCAGCTCTCTATGAGTGCGAGAGAGAAACCGTCCGTTGCACGCGCGAGCCGAGACCGAGAAGCGCGCGAAAGTCTATGCCTATCTGTCACTGCAGGAGTGAGAGAGAGACCCGATAGTCTAAACGCGCACAGAGTACCGCGTGCACGAGGCGCACCGAACGTCTCACGAACTCTCATATACCAGGTGAGAGTGAGAGAGACGACACTATCCCGAGCGCGCGAACGATATACCAAGAGCGTTCGAGAAGCTTCGACGCGCGATCGACCGTTGATCGACGCGTCTCACACACACACGAACGTACCGAGTGTCGAACTGCCGCGACGAGGCTCGTGCCTCTAAGCGCGAGAGATAGAGCAAGACCGACAAACGCCCGTGCCGCTCCCCACACGAGCGAGAGAGAGGTCCGAGCGAGATTTTTGCCGCGCTTTGCGAACGCCCACGCGAACGCGACACTGACTCAACGAAAATAAAAAAATGACAAAAAAAACCACTCGCGAAGATTTGAGCAAAATATTCAGTAACAAAAGTTATATGAAACACTCGCGAACGAATTAACCGAGAATTTTCTCGCGAATGTCCACCAGGAAAAAATTTTCGAGCCAAGTCCCACGAGTAAAAATGTCCAACACCTCACAAAAAACCATGAAAACTCCAGCCGCGAGCTCTCGATCCGGCTCGAAGGACCAAATGTTCCGGATTTTACCGAACCGCTGTTCGGATCGAGAGCAGGATGTTCGCGCGGGAAGGAGTTTTCAGGGTACAAAGAACGTGACACACAAAACCGTTTATTCCAGGATAAACTGAGCCGATACGTTTATTTCTTCGCATACGAATAATCGTTGCGGGTAGCCAAGTACAAAGAAAGTTCACCTGTTGAGCAGACCGAGAGTGCTCACTGTTGCGAACGAGGAGAGAGATCGTGAGTCGACAAAGACGATCGAGAAAACCCGTTGAGCCGTTGACCGTTGAGCTGTTCCTTTCCCACGAGGTGTATCCTTAACTCTTCTTTTCCACCCTCGCCGAGGATGGTTGAGTGCTCACAGAGTTCGTCCGTCACTCACTTCACAATCACGAACACACGAGTTGTGAATTTACAAAGAGCAGAGTCCCAAAAAGCACGAGAAAGCCGAGAGAATATTAGAGCTGACACACACGTGAGCGCGCTTAGATTCACCGGTAATTAATGGCGACCGTTCGTCGAAGCCGGTAGCTCGTTCTCTCTCGTAGAGCTGCGGCGTGACGTCATTGCCGCGCACGCGCGAGAAACGATCTTTGATCGATAGCCGGAACGTGCTGCCGCACTTGCGAGCGCGTCGACGACGATCACTAAACGACCCTCTCCGTAACAGTATGAATTTTTTCAGATTTTTCAATTATCTTTGAATTTTTAGAAATTCCAAATAAAACTCGATAATTTTCTTTTACTCACTCAAAGTCGTCGATGCCAGGTCCGTAGAGCAAAAGGCTTCCATCAAGATGATCGAGAGCATCTTTTTGCGTTTGTCTACGCAAAACTTTTTCTTCTTTACTGTCGTGCGCCGCTTGCTCCTCTGCTCTACTAATTCGCGAATCGTCAACTTGTCGGGCCCATTCGTGAGAACTTGGCCCTGTACTGATTTGCATCTCTTCCATAAAGGCCAACAAAGCGAATCCTCTTTTTTTCTAAGCGCCGTCGCCTGATACAGTCAATTCTGACGTTTCTTCTACATTATTTGCTTCAGACATTGCTTTTTTCTCTTCTTGTGCAGCCGATGCGAAGAACTTCTTAGCCACATTTTGTATCGCTTCACAATGTTTTTTCATATATAAATTATAGGCTGGTTTCGATAAGAAAGCACTCGCCAAATCCATTAGTCCGCAGAACTTATTGCATCCGGCTAAACCTAACCCTAACACTCGCATTACGAAAGCAAATCGATAATTGACATCGTATACACCACTGTCTATTCTTTCACTTGATGGAATGTAGTGAGGCTGTTTACACTTTTCACATGTAACCTTGATGTTGAAACCAAGACCTTCTTTTTTGCATGTTTGGAATGTAACTTTTCCATCACACTTCACACATTTGACTACAGTAGCAATAGTCGAAAAAACAAGAACGAAATTTATCATTCGATAATGTTTTTAGATGTCTTCTACCACCACAGCGGGATTATTTTTTATTTTTTCCGCTGACGCGCTATTAGCTAAAGGTTCGTCGTTTTTACGCTTTTGAGGAGGCACTTTTTTTTTCGTCCGGCACAATTGCCCAATACCGCTCTCACGATCTTGTCTGCTTATTTTTCGAGGTACGAACACGAACGAAAACGGACTCAAACTGTTAGTGTGACTTGCTACTGCTCAGCACGGCATACAGCGGTCATCTGATGTACAGACTAATGTGCATACTAATATACACCATGCCTCGAATATACTTAACGGGACCGGAACAGGCCCGTTTATCAAGAAATTTATTCGGGGTCGAAAAATACAATAGCGCGCCGCGCAGCTGCCGCCCAGGTATAAAACCCGGCATGGAGCAATAGACGCTCAAATACTCATAACTTCGTCAATTTTACTCCGAACGACTTGAAATTTTAACACAATATTATTGAGATAGTATGCATTCATTTAAAAAATATGAAAAAATGGAAAAAAAAATTAAATACTTTACCCCGCCCTTAAGCGGCCTCATCTGGCTCGGCTCGAGCTGTGTTCCGCGTACCGCGCTTCGACGAAATTATCCGCGACTCTGCCTCACAAGTCTTTTCCGCGCAGTTAGGGTGTCTGGGCCCATAACCTATTAAGGGGACTGATTCACCTAAAAAAAACGAGAAATTGAATTTTTTTTTCTCAGTATCTATAAATTTGAATAAAAATTGAGTTTGACACTCTAAAAGTACATGTGATAGACTATACTTTTGAATTTTTTTGGAGCTCTATAGTGCATTCTTCCTGAAAGAGAGACCGACAAACTTTTTTCACTTGTCGTATGTTTCAGACCGAACGAAGCCACGAATCTTCGCTTACGAGGTCTCATTTTGTTCGTTAGACAGTTTATTCCGGAACGAGTGCGGGGATTTTTTTTTAGAGCTACCCCGGTGGACTTATCGAATAAAATGTGTTGAAAAATTCCCTTCTTCCACATTTTCACTCGTTGCCAGGTATACAATGGCGCGCTGTAAATTCATTTTTCCTCGCATGAAAAATTCCCGCACTCGTTCCGGAACATGGTCCGTTACGAAGAAAATGAGACGTCAAGAGCTCAAATCGGTGCAGTCGTTGGATTTGAAACATGCGACAAGCGAAGAAACATATACTTGTTGAGAAATGGGTTTTAAAGTTTGGTGAAGCTAATTGACTCTGGTGACTCAAAAAAAAAAAACAATTTTTTTTTGTTGCATACAAAACTTTTAAACTTTTAAACTTTTTTTTTCGCACAAACAAAAATTGATTTAAAAAAAAAAATTCTTCAGCAACAAATTGTTTTATCGCGAAATAAATGGTAAAAATAGAATTACTGACACGCCGAATGACATTCAATGCAAAGTTCCGCGATGCCGTTTCCAAAATAGGTTACTGGTTCGAGGTTTTGTACTTTTCCACATTGTCACGATACAAATGTTATTTTCACTGATTCTCTCGAAAATGTAGTATCTGTGATGGTCAGTCACGATACTATATCCGGATATATATTCCGGATGCCGGTTTTTCACGCGTTTGACAGATCGAGCAAAAAAATCATGGCTGCCGTAGTTCGCCGGTGTAGGGTAGACCGCGTAGACTCGACGAAGCGCGGTAGCGGCGGTAATCTAACTCGCATCGATTGGAAGTAACGACCGCAGGGTCAGTAAATCGTTACCGACCAAACGTATTTTTATAAAACACAACAAATTTCTCGGGAACTCAACTTATTTTTTTTTATGAAAATGATCTGGTGATTTTTCTAAATGTGTACGATTTTTTTCCGATTTCTATATTCAAGAAAATGACAAATTCAAGAAAATGAACGAATCATCTTCATTAAACAAAAAGTTGGATTGCCAGAATTTTTTTTTTTTTCTTCATTAACTTGTTGATAACTTTTTGCAATTATTATTGTGCAAAATTAATATTTTCCGTACCTTCAATATGCATGGGTTTTTTCGGAATTTTATACCATCGCAAAAACACAATTTTTTAATAATACATGCAAAAATTATTTGTTATCTTACTAAAATGCTTCTAACTTTAGTAATTTTTGGAATTTCGGTCTGGAATTTGGTGTGTAGATAGTACACAGTATGTACTTTCAGAAAAAAATTGAAAAAAAAAAAAACGTTTTTTTTTTTAATTTAGGTGACCCAGCCCCTTTAAGCCCGACGATCGTACTAAGACTGTGAGGAGAAAATTCAATGGAACGAACACAAAATAAACGTACTCTTGATTTCAGTGAAAATGAACGAACTCAGCAACTCTTTATTCTTATACGCTATGAAAAATAAACTCGCTCGTGTTCACGTCTTGCCTCCTCGAGAGCTCGGCGTTCGACTACCGGCGTGGACTACCTCGCGCTCTCGCACGCCATTCGCCCGTTCCCCCGCACGCCATTCGTCCGTCTCCTCGCGCTCTTCACTCTCGCCCTTCGACTCACGGGACAGCGCTCGGCCAACCCGAAGCGCACTTTCGTGTGGAGCACTGAACAGCAACAAGCGTTCGTCGAAATTGAATTGCGACTCTCGCCGAGACCGATATTGGCAATATTCGATTTAAAAGCGAAGACGAAAGTACACACTGATGCTAGCCAATTCGGATTAGGAGCAGTACTTTTACAAGAACAGAAAGACAACAAAAAGACGAAAAGAATGCATCCTGTTTGATATTACAGCCGAAAAACGACGACTGATGAATCTAAGTATCACTCTTATGAGTTAGAAGTGTTGGCTATCGCGCGTGCGTTAGAAAAATTACGCGTTCATCTGATCGGCATCGAATTTACTATCAAAACTGATTGCAATGGTCTGAAGCTTCTGGATAGTAAAAGAGATTTAAATCCGCGGATCAGAAGGTGGGTTGTCAGACTATCGGAGTTTTATTATCGAATTAAATATCTGAAAGGCGATCAAAATTGTGTGGCCTATAGTTTGAGTCGTTTTCAGTCGAATCAGCTGAAGAAACGCCGATTATCGGACTGCCGATTATGGGAATCAGTATAAACACCGATTGGATTGCTGCCATGCACCGGGGAAGTCCGGAAATTCTCTACGTACGAGCTAATCTCGCAATGGGGATGAAGAAACGCACAAGAAATGCACTATGTACAACTCTAGAGTCTACAGGATCACGAAAGGACGATGGCGATTGTACGTACCTGCCGAATTACGGTACGAGGTTGTCGCGACTGCTCACAAAACTCTAGCGCACTTAGGAATTGACAAGACTCTGGCCAAGTTGAAAAAAACGTACTATTTTTCAGAAATGCGAAAATACGTCACGAAATACGTCAATCGTTGCATCAGTTGCATTTATTACAAGGCTCAGACGGGACAGAAGAGTGGATATCTACATCCGATTGATAAAGGATCCATTCCGTTCGAAACGATACATGTCGACCATTTAGGACCTTTCGTGAAGACGATGCGAGACAATAAATACGTGCTGGGTGCAGTATGCGCTTATAGCAAATCAAGAGACGCGGTAGCGTCTCGACGCCAAGTACAAAAAAAAACTTTTTTGACGAGTCGACGAGACGCTACCGTGTAAGCCTACGCCAAAATGCCGGAAGTGGGTCCCGATTTTGAATTAAAATCGATCGTTCTTCCACAACTACGCGTCGGATCTAATTTCTGACCAAAATTTTCTCATATATATTCGACATCAGCTTTCAAACGTGCCTAGTCGCGATTAAATCCGTTGAACCGATGTCGAGATATCATGATATGAGCTTATCGTTTTTCCAGATTTTTTTCGTTTCAACTGTTACCCGTTACCTGTCACCACCGTGAATTTGTCGCTTGTTACGACCGTGAAGTTGTCTCTTGTTACCTCTGTGAAGTTCCTTCTTCCTTGTTACCACTGTGAACCGTTCGCACATGGCTAACATTAGGCGCTCACACAGGCAAACAAAATTGTAGCTGCGATTGGCCGACGCACACATGAAGTATCTCCGAGCGACTCACCCGTGTGTCGTCGTCTGCTCGATCACGATCTATCGAGATAATTATTGGCGTCGAGACACTGCCGTGTCTCATGATAACCCTCGTTCGATTGAAAGGTTTTCGCTCAATGTTTATGCAATTACCTGTTTTACACGAATTGTGAATGCTGTCAATAATGTTCTTCTAAGTGAAGAAAATTATGAAAACAAATCAGTGTGAACATCGAAAATACATCGGTGTGAAGAACACACGGGTTATGTCCGACGGTTGAACGTCCTGGCGAAAAGGCTTTTTTCCCCGACAGTGCGGTTCATGAGTTTTTGTGAAAACTCTCGCGGTAACGTGAACGACGTGCGTGCCCCCCGTGCTCTTGTGTATGTGCGTGTTTAGTGGTTAATGGAGCCCTTTTATCGAGACGCGACCGCCGCGAAAGAGTCGACGGAGTAAGGACTTCGGACAAGAAAAAATAAATAAAAAACCATCTTAGTTTTATCAATACAATGTTTTTTTAATTAAAAGAAAAAAAAAAAATTTCATTGGTCGTGTCGATAGAAAACTCCATCGACTTTTTTGCATCGGTCTTGACAAGAAGGACTCTGTCGAGTCTTTCGCATCGGTCTCGACAAGAAGGACTCCGTTGATTCTTGCGCATCGGTCTCGACAAGGACTCCGATGATTCTTTCGCATCGATGGTCTCGATGGAGACTCGCCGGAGTCCTTCTTGTCGAGACACGACCGATGTGAAAGACTCGCCGGAGTCCTTCTTGTCGAGACACGACCGATGCGAAAGACTCACCGGAGTCCTTCTTGTCGAGACACGACCGATGCGAAAGACTCGCCAGAGTCCTTCTCGAGACCGATGCGAAAGAATCAACGGAGTTCTTCTTGTCGAGACCGATGCGAAAGAATCGACGAAGTCCTTCTTGTCAAGACCGATGGGAAAGAATCAACGGAGTCCTTCTTGTCGAGACCGATGCGAAAGAGACGATGGAGTTTTCTATCGACACGACTGATGAAATTATTACTTTCATTTTGTAATTAAAAATATTTATACTCTGTTGTTCGGTCTCCCTATCGTGTGCAAATACAATTTAATAAATACAATAATAATGACGACTGTGTGTATGACTGTAAAAAATGAGTGAAATCTACAAAAAAAACTTTTTTTTTTTTAAAGTAAAAACTGTACGCCAAGTACGAAAATAGCACATCTATAGATTATTCCAAACGAATTTCCTTAAAAACAGAATATAAAAAAAAAAAAATCATTAGCCAAGTTCCACAGATATTTTATGTATAAATATGCAATGTTAAGTGTTGAAAAAAAAGCGTAATAACTGAAAAATTAAATCAATTAAATAAATACTTGGCACGTTCTTGCTTTTATGCATTACATAACGTTTATTTGAATTCAAGGAACGTGCCAAGTATTTATTTAATTGATTTTATTAGTGGGGGCATGCTCGTGGGGCTTTCGCAGTCCCGTGCTGACGCTACATCGCTCGTGCCGAACGTTGCCCTCTCCGTCACTCCCACGTGGACAGCCGCTGCTACGCCGAGGCACGGCGTTCTTCTAGCCCCCACCACAGCACCGGGAACGATACGCTCGGAAGCATGGGCGCCGCAGTACACCAGGACTACCACAACGACACCAAAGTACTCTAACACAGCCGGGTAGGCTGACTGGCTCCGCATACTCGCTCGGTGTCGCCTTCGCTCACTCACACACCCTCCGCGCTACCACCATCTCTCTCAACCGCTGCTCGACTACCGGGCTGTCTTACAGCACCAACACAACTCGACATCGCTACGACAACAACAATACCACAGCATCTGCGAGTGTTTCACGTTAACGCGCAGTCGATCCCGGCCCACATTGATGAACTTAGAGACTTTAGTTATCGTAATCCTTTTCATATCATTGCAGTTTCCGAAACATGGCTCACTGAAAATATAACCGATTGCTTTGTCTCTCTCGATTCGTTTATTATCTCGCGGAAAGATAGGATTGGTAAGAGGGGGGAGGAGTCACCCTCTACTTCCATACCTCGCTTTCATTCACCCTTGTCGCCGCATCGCCGCGTGAGTATGAAGCCACCCGCGTAAAAAAAAAGAATATGGGATTGATTCTCGCCGAGTAACTCGGCGTATCTCGCCGAGTATATCGCCGAGTATCGCGCCGTATCTCGCCGAGTAATTCGCCGAGAATAGTGCACTGTGCTCAGGCCAATATTCTTTTGGCAGCCTCTGAGAAGCTCGGTGAACCGTTCCCAGCTTCTTACCGCGATTGTCGCGAAACCCATTGGGACGCTTGGGGAACCGTTCCCAGCTTCTTACCGCGATTGTCGTCACACCCATTGAGAAGCTTGGAGAATCGAACCCAGCTTTTTTACCGCGATAATTACGAAACCATGTGTGAATAAAAGAAGAAGAAAAAGTAAATTTTGACAAATGGAAGGAAAAAATAAAAAACGAAGAATCATGCTTAAAAACTATTTTTTCCGGCGGATATGAGTTCCTCGAGCAAAGTTAGGCGCTATAATCCATCATTGGCGGTTGAATTTCGTTTAAGGTCTCAAAAATATTGTGGCGCACTGGAGAAATCTTGGATAGACGAATAAAAAGATATATGTGAGATATGTCCAATAGTTTCCAATATGTTTGGGACTTACTCCAATTTCGACCGCCAATAACATACAGTAGAATTTAACTTTGCTCGGGGAATTCATATCTGCCGAAAAAAATTGGATTCGGGCATTTTTCTTCGTTTTTCAAATTTTCCTTCAATTTGTCAAAATCTACTTTTTGTTATCCTTTCATTTACACATGATTTCACGATAATGGTGGTAACAAGCTGGAAACGGTTCTCCAAACTTCTCAGACGCTTTCGTAACAAACGCGGTTAGAATCTGGGAACGATCCTCCAAGCTTTTCAGACGCTTTCACGACAATCGCGGTAAGAAGCTGCGAACGGTTCTCCAAACTTCTCAGACGCTTTCGTAACAAACGCGGTTAGAATCTGGGAACGATCCTCCAAGCTTCTCAGACGCTTTCACGACAATCGCGGTAGGAAGTTTGGACAGGTTCTCCGAGCTTCTCAATGGGTTTCACGACAATCGCGGTGAGAAGCTGGGAACGGTTCTCCAAGCTTCTTAGACACTGCCAAGAGAATATTGGCCTGAGCACAGTGCACTATTCTCGGCGAATTACTCGGCGAGATACGGCGCGATACTCGGCGATATACTCAGCGAGATACGCCGAGCTACTCGGCGAAATACTCGGCGAGAATCAATCCCATATTCTTTTTTTTTACGCGGGCAAGTCGGAATACCTTATCTGCGAGGCCCGCTGTCCTGCTGGTATAAAAATACTTATTGCGGTTGTTTATCGTCCCCCTCGCGTGGGTTACGCCTTTGAGGACGAAATCATTTCACTTCGGCTAGCATATGACGATATTATTATTCTCGGCGATTTTAACGCTGATCTCCTTGGAAACTCGCTCGAAGCTCGGCAATTAAAATCGTTTTTTAATGAACATGGATTCAGCATAGTACCGTTCCAGCTGACTCATCATACAGAGATCTCCGATACTTGGCTCAATGTTTTCGCGGTTAGCGACGCGGGTAAAATACTGAAAAGCGGCCAATCGAATGTGGATTTCCTTTCGGGTCATGATCCAATTGAGCTCACGTACGATGTCTCAACACGGCGAATGCCCCCCCCCCCCCCCCCCCCCCCCCGAACTTTCCCGTACAGCGCACTTGCTAAGATCACCCCAGCCTCGCTTTGCATGCAATTGTCGAGTCAGGACTGGACAGATTACGCGCGCTAGCACCGTCGATTCTAAGCTTGAGATGTTTTACGGACATGTAATCGGCGTGGTCGAACACCTCGCGCCAATTATTACAGTAAATCTCACACGTCCGCCTGCTCCGTGGATAAATGCTGATATTAGAGCGTGCATGCGGCGTCGCGACAAGGCGTACCACCAGTTCCGGAGGAGTAAAGTGCACGGACTCGGGAACCCAGCACTGCTCGAAAATTATCGTTCGCTCCGTATGGAAGCTAAGGCACTTGTGACAAGGGCAAAAAAATCACATATTCTTGCGAACATTACCTCCTGCCGGAACTCGCGAAGCGCCTGGGCAGAACTGCGTAGAATGGCCTTACTAGGGATACGCGATCGAATATGCCCGTCCACTTCTCACCTGACGATCTAAATCGAGCCTTCTCCGCGGTTTTCTCCGTTCCTCCTCATCTCTCAGATATGTTCATTGCGGCTATCCCCTCGTCTCTACCTGACATCGACATTGGCTATCTTTGATTCACCCTGTCTCCTGTTTCTCACCTTTCTGTCTCCTCTGCCATCCCTCTCAGCACTTCGAATTCTGTCGGCACCGACCTCCTCCCTGTGAGCTACCTTTCCCTTGCATCAACTATCCTTCTCCTGCAAATTACCGAAATTATTCATCTGTCCCTCTCATCATCGATTTTTTCTACCGAATGGCGTCGAGCTTTAATTACACTCATTAACAAGGTACCCACTCGCTCCTCTCCTGCGGACTATCGCCCTATGTCTATCCTTTCGCGCACTCTCTAGAACCGTGGAAAAGCTCGTCCATGAACAGTTGGTAGATTGGCTGGCTGAGCACGATCTCCTTCATGAACGGCAAACGGGCTTTCGTAAAGGGCATAGCACGCAGACGGCACTGCTTAAGTTCACAGACGACGTGCGGCTCGGCATCGATAGACAGTTGCTTACTGTTGCGGTCTTCTTTGATTTCAGCAAAGCGTTCGATACTGTCTGTCATTTAACCTTACAGTACGACTCCCGGACGGGCCAATCACGGATTGAACAGCTGTTGCTTCTGGTGTCCCCCAAGGGAGTGTCCTTGAACCGTTACTTTTTAGCCTTTATCTTGGTGACCTGCCTGTGACGTTTCGCTCGTGCTCTCACTTGCTCTATGCGGATGATCTAGTTATCTACCTTCATTGCACCGTGGATAATCTCCTCGCATCGCTAGACCGCGTCAACGGTGACATCTCCTCTATATACGGCTGGGCCACTCAAAATTCTCTTGCTCTTAACAGTGCGAAAACGAAAGCTATGGTGCTTGGGTTTCCGCATCTCGTCAGTAGCGTCGACCTGACTCTTCTCCCTCCTCTAAGAGTCCTCAATGAGCGTGTGGACTACGTCGTATCCACTCTCTACCCGGGCTATATTATTACGAATACTCTGGGATGTATACAAATAATACAATAAATACAAGACACAAAGTGACTCGAGAATTAGTTACTTCACTACAATCAGTTCAATCAGCTCAGTTCAGAGATAAACGAAGCGATCAAGAGGAAGTTAGTTCGGAAGTAGAAAGTGATCGGAAGATATCGTCAGACATTGAAAATCATTAAGAGTAATTGAAATGAATTGGAAGTCATCAAAAGTCATCGGAAATCATCGGACTTCAACAAAATCTTCAATTACTGGAAGTTGAACAAAAATTCAAACCCGTTTTTTGAATATTGAATAAACAATTTTAATAAACATTCTTAACGCGAAAGTGGGATTCCAAAAGTGTAATTGAAAAATATAACAAGTGTTTTAATAAATAAATAATCGCGACTCTATTACATATATACATCCGCGTGGAGTTTTGTTCATTTTTGAATATTGGTTCCAAGTTCTTCGATTATTATTACTACTACTCCTCGGGACTTCTTCGAATACATAACAACTACCAGTTTATCTGAATTATCTAACTATCAAGAGACGCGGCAGCGTCTCAACGCCAAGTACAAAAAAAAAATTCTTTACGAGTCGACGAGATGATACCGTATACGCCTACGCCAAAATGTCGGAAGTGGGGCCCGATTTTGAATTAGACTCGTTCGTTCTTCCAAAACTACGCGTCAGATCTAATTTCTGACAAAATTTTCTGATATATATTCGACATCAGCTTTCAAACGCGCCTAGTCGTGATTAAATCCGTTTAGCTGATGTCGAGATATCATGATATGAGCTTATCGTTTTTCCAGATTTTTTCGTTCTTTCGTTCAGGCAACTGTTACCCGTTACCGGCTACCAGCGTGAAGTTGTCGCTTGTTACCTCTGTGAAGTTGTCTCTTGTTACCGCTGTGAAGTTGTCTCTTGTTACCTGTGTGAAGTTGTCTCTTGTTACCTCTGTGAAGTTGTTCCTTGTTACCACTGTGAACCGTTCGCACATGGGTAACATTAGGCGCTCACACAAGCAACACAGTTTGTCATCGTGTTGTTAGTCGCACGTTAATTTGACTAACCTATTATTTTAACCTATTATTTTTTTAAACAATGTTCTTTACGTGATTTGTGATTGCCGGCACATAAAATAACCTTACATAAAAAACCAATGCTAAGGAAAATGTTATGAATCACGATTAAAAAAATCAAGAAAAACATATTTTTTTTGTTTTGTTTCTTTTTCTACGGTGCTCAAGATCAAGAGAATCTTCTTGCCGAAGTCCGGTGTGATTGTGTACTTCAAGCGCTAAGAGATGTTTCTACGCAGATAGCGTCGAAATCATGATTTCTCAGCAGGTTTGTTATAGTATCGAGAAAAAATTTTATCGCTCTGTCAGAAAAATTGTAGAAACCTTTCTTCGGTTATCTTGACGGAAGAATTTTATAGGCTCTTTCATCGAATTTCATGATAAGTCAACTCGTCGGCGCTTCCTTCGGTTCTCGTTACGAAAGAAATCTACTATTTTTGGCTTCAATTCTCCGGATGAGAAAATTTTTCTATTTTTTGCTGTGGTTCTACACAGCGCATCGAAGAAAATAATTAAGTATTTGTTTCGACCGGTGAAAAATATTACAGAAACGGATGGTAGAATTCTTTCGTCGAGAGAGTTGTTGGAACGGACGGTATCGTTGTCTCGTTGCGAAAACCAAAGGAAGAGGCAATAGAGCCTTTCGGTCAAGATGACTGAAGAAAGTCATACAGTTCTTTCGACAAGAGAATAAAATATTTCCTCGATAATGTAACAAATCCTGCTAAGGTATATGAATTTATTCGCTATTGTCTTCGGATGTTTTAAAGATATCCATACCGATTCCCAATTGCTGAAATTTTACTAAGAAATCTAAGATGATTGTTTTTGCAATTTATAGAAAGAAAATAATAATACTTAGAATGATAAAAATCAAATCAATAAATAATTGGAAGTAAAAAAGTAATTAATATTATGAATTTCATTTAAAATATCCCAATTTTAGTTTTCATGCTGGTTTTCAAAAATAAGTGAATTCTGTTAAAAACTACTTTTTTTTTCAAAAAAATGAAAAACGTACGCCAAGTACAAAAATGATACAAAAATAGTTAGTTTTAAGAAATTGCCATTGAATGAAATAAAAAATGAGAAAGTAAATCACACGAGCCAAGTTTCAATAAATATTTTTGAATATCCAATGGTAATGTTAATAATTTAAAAAATTGTATGATAACTGAAAAATTAAATTAAAAGAATACTTGGTAAGTCCATTGAATACAAATGGAATGCTTCATGCATAAAGGCAAAGAATACCTCATCTGGATAATGCCAATATCGAAAACAAGAATTATAACACAACTCCGACTAGGCAACACACTCCGAAGCATATTTACCTATAAAGGATCTACGGTTATTCTAGATGCAAATGAAACTTGTACATTATGCAACTTACACGAACAAGACGACTTGGCACATTTTATGTTCCATTGTCCTATTTTCGAAATCTATAGGGCCCACTACCCAAAGACATACTGGGCAAATAATAACCTTGACAACAGGGAAAAATTAGAAAAGCTACTAAATATTAACCAGGCCGACCAAATCACCGATATCTATTATTTTGTAACTAACTCGTTTATGCTCAGAGCGTTTATAATGAACGAATGAACGAACTCACTGGACCTATAAGCGTGCCCCGGTAACCAACATAAAATAGCTAGCTTTAAGGAACGTAGTGTTTAAGGAAAATTTTTGTAAATCAAATGTGCTTGTAATACTTGTACTTCTGTCCACAAATCAACTATACAGCCACTAGGCAGAACTCCATTTGAACAGATTTTGTCTACAACAAATAAAACATCTATCTATCTATCTATCATTCGAAGGAAGGCAGGAACGAAGTTCGATACCATTGAAGGATCCAAACCCCATATCAGTTTAAACAAAATAATCATCTCGGATCAACAATTATATAACTATTTAAATTTCAATAATCTAATCAACGTAAGTTTTCTTTATCTTAATTATTTTATGTTTATTGTGTTGTGACTTCAAACTTAAATAATACGGGAATTAATTAAACAAAAATACATCAATGCTCGGCTTTAAATTAAAGTGAGACCATCGGCCTCTGGTAACTAGTACCAAGGTGAATGCGAGTACATCCGGGCTTCGATAAAAGTGCGCGACGGTCAGGGACTTTGACGGGGTTGAGTTACACTACGCGACGCATCTAGCGTACGGCGTCTCATCGCGCGGCCTTATAGTAAACACCGTCGCCTTATGTTTACTACGCTTTACTATACGCGTACTACGATTCCGTGACTTACACGTTGGTAGAGATCAGTGTCTTTGGTTCGGGTATTCATATCGTATATTAACGCATTCTATACCCCATCCTGAGGAACTCTCCGCAAGGTCAGTCTCAAAAGGGGATTTTAGTCAAATAAAGCGCCTCAATGGTACAAGAACGTGTTAAATGGGAATTTATCCCTTGGCCGTAATTAACGAGGAAATGCTGATTTGGACGTAACATAAGCTAACAAGACCCGAGATGGTTGACAGATTCATCTGTTCGGAGATCCCTAATCACCAATCGAAGCCTATATTGCATCAAATCGTTATGCGGAACATGATCCATGGACCTTGCGGAGCATGGTGCGAGGCGAATGGAAAATGCTCTAAACACTTTCCGGAATCGTTTTGCGAAGAAACAACAATCTATGCAGATTCTTACCCGCATTGTCGAAGAACAGACACCGGAGATTTATACGAACGTCGAGGCGGGCATACCGTCGATAATCGTTGGGTTGTTCCATATTGTCCGACGTTATCCGAAACATTTAACTCCCACATTAATGTGGAGGTTGTAAGAAGTATTACTGCTCCAAAATACTTGTACAAATACATTTATAAAGGACATGCAGCCGCCATTCAAATAACAAACAATGAGAATGGAGATGGCGAAGAACGTATCCTTGATCATGACGAAGTGAAAAATCACATTGAAGCTCGCTATGTTGGACCAAATGAAGCGGTTTGGGGTATTCTCGACAAAAAATGCAAGAAAAAAGTCATCCAGTCATTCGTCTTCCGGTACATGTACCAAACCAACACAGCGTTACGATTCCGGCAGACACGAATGAAGATAGAATAAGAACCCGCGTAAAAAAAAAGAAAATGGGATTGATTCTCGCCGAGTAACTCGGCGTATCTCGCCGAGTATCGCGCCATATCTCGCCGAGTAATTCGCCGAGAATAGTGCACTGTGCTCAGGCCAATATTCTTTTGGCAGCCTCTGAGAAGCTCGAAGAACCGTTCCCAGCTTCCTACCGCCATTGTTGTAAAACCCATTGGGAAGCTTGGGGAACCGTTCCCAGCTTCCTACCACGATTGTTGTAAAACCCATTGGGAAGCTTGGGGAACCGTTTCCAGCTTCCTACCGCGATTGTTGTAAAACCCATTGGGAAGCTTGGGGAACCGTTTTCAGCTTCTTACCGAACTTCCTACTGCGATTGCCGTGAAAGCGTCTGAGAAGCTTCGAGGACTGTTCCCAGCTTTTAACCGCGATAGTTGCGAAAGCGTCTGAGAAGTTTGAAGAACCGTTCCCCGCTTCTTTCCGCGTTTCTCGTGAAAGCCTCTTAGAAACCTGGAGAACCGAACCCAGCTTCTTACCGCAATTGTCGTGAGGGCCTCTGGGAAGCTTGAAGAACCGTTCACAGATTCTTACCATGATTGTCGTGAAAGCATGTGTAAATGAAAGAATAAGAAAAAGTAGATTTTGACAAATAGAAGGGAAATTTGAAAAACGAAGAAATATCCTCGGATTCAATTTTTTTCAGCAGATATGAGCCCCCCGATCAAAGTTGAATGCTACGGTATGTTATTGGCGGTTAAATTTGCAGTGAATGCCAAAAATATTGGAAAATCTTGGACAAATCTCACATATATCTTTTAATATGTCTATCCAAGATTTTTCCAGTGCACCACAATATTTTTGGGACCTTAAGCAAAATTCAACCGCCAATAATAGATTACAGCGCCTAACTTCGCTCCAGGAACTCATATCCATTGGAAAAAATTGGTTTTAAGCAGATTTCTTCGTTTTTCTTTTTTTTTCTTCCATTATTCAAAATTTACTTTTTCTTCTTCTTTCATTTACACATGGTTCCATAACAATCGCAGTAAAAAGCTGGGCTTAGTTCTCCAAGCTTCTCAATGGGTGTCACGACAATCGTGGTGGGGTACTGGAAACCGTTCTTCAATCTACCCAATGGGTTTCACGAAGATCGCGGTAGGAAGCTGGAAACGGTTCTCCAAGCTTCCTGATGGGTTTCATGACGATCACGGTACGACGCTGGGAACGTTTCCCCAAGCTTCTCAACGGGTTTCACGACAATCGCGGTAAGAAGTTGGGAACGGTTCCCCATGCTTCTGAATGGGTTTCACGACAATCGCGGTAAGTAGCTGGGAACGACGTCCCATGCTTCTCAATGGGTTTCACGACAATCGCGGTACGAAGCTGGGAACGGTTCTCCAAGCTTCTCAACGGGTTTCACGACAATCGCGGTAAGAAGTTGGGAACAATTCCCCATGCTTCTGAATAGGTTTCACGACAATCGCGGTAAGTAGCTGGGAACGGCGACCCATGCTTCTCAATGGGTTTCACGACAATCGCGGTACAAAGCTGGGAACGGTTCCCCAAGCTTCTCAACGGGTTTCACGACAATCGCGGTAAGAAGCTGGGAACGGTTCCCCATGCTTCCCGATGGGTTTCATGACAATCACGGTACGAAGCTGGGAAAGCTTCCCCAAGCTTCTCAGAGGCTGCCAAAAGAATATTGGCCTGAGCACAGTACACTATTCTCGGCGAATTACTCGGCGAGACACGGCGCTATACTCGGCGCGATACGCCGAATTCGGCCGAGTAATTACTCGGCGAGAATCAGTCCCATATTCATTTTTTTTACGCGGGTCGTTTTTTTCGAGGATCCTAGGTGTTTTCGTAGATTCTTCGTTCCGGAAGTTGGTCTATCGAGTTTCAATACCGTAGAAGACGAAATCTGACCATGGCCCGATTACACATAAACACGTTTTTGCTCCGATGCAACTACGAATTATCATCGAAAACGTGCCAAAAGCGCGTTTTTTCATAGACCCTTCGCTGTTTTTGTCGATTCTTCGTTCCTGACTCTCGAAAATCGAGTCTCAATACCGTCAACGACGAAATCCGACCATGTCTTGTTTTCACGAAAACACGATTTCGCTTCGACGCAACTTCGAATAATCATCGAAAACGTACTGAGAGTGCGTTATTCCATGGATTTTCGCTGTTTTCGTAGATTCTTCGTTCCTGACTTTTGTACATCGAGTCCGTCGATAACAAAATCCAACCATGACCCCATTTTACGCAAACACGATTTCGCATCGACGCAACATCGAAAAAGTACTGGATGCCAGTTTTTTCCATAGATTTAAGGTGTTTTCGTAGATTCTATGTTCCTGACTGTCGTACATCGAGTTTCAATATCGTAGAAGACGAAATGCGACCATGGCCCGATTTCACGAAAACACGATCTCGCTTCGATGCAACCACGCCGAAACATCGAAAACGTCCCGAAAGGGCGTTTTTTCGTAGAGCCTTTGCTGATTTGTTCGATTCGTCGTTCCTGACTTTGGTACATCGAGTTTCAATACGGTAAACGACAAAATCCGCCCATGTTTCTTTTTCACGAAAACACGATTTTGCTTTGACGCAACTTCGAATAATCATCGAAAACGTACTGAAAGTGCGTTATTTCATGGGTTTTCGCTGTTTTCGTACATTCTTCGTTCCCGACTCTCGTACATCGAGTCCGTCGATAACGAAATCCGTCTGCGGAAAATTGACCGAAAACAATTGACCGAAAAACAATTGACCGAAAACAATTGACCGAAAACAATTGACCGAAAAAACAATTGACCGAAAACAATTGACCGAAAACACAATTGACCGAAAACAATTGACCGAAAACACAATTGACCGAAAACAATCGACCGAAAACACAATTGACCGAAAACAATTGACCGAAAACACAATTGACCGAAAACAATTGACCGAAAACACAATTGACCGAAAATACAATTGACCGAAAAGACAATTGACCGAAAAGACAATTGACCGAAAACAATTGACCGAAAATACAATTGACCGAAAGTACAATTGACCGAAAATACAATTGACCGAAAGTACAATTGACCGAAAATACAATTGACCGAAAGTACAATTGACCGAAAATACAATTGACCGAAAGTACAATTGACCGAAAATACAATTGACCGAAAGTACAATTGACCGAAAATACAATTGACCGAAAGTACAATTGACCGAAAGTACAATTGACCGAAAATGCAATAAATCGATAATTTGGCAAATTCTTTTTTTTATCAATGTTTTTCCCGCTCTTAGCGTAACCCAGAGTCAACGATCGTGGACGTGGCGGGATTCTGACTCCATTTTTTTTTTTTTTTTTTTTGTTTTGTTTTTTTTTTGTTTTTTTTTTGTTTTTTTTTTTTTTTTTTTTTTTTTTTTTTTCATTTATATATCATATCGTCGTTATTAGTTGAAATATGAAAATAGTTCAAACCGTTTTTTCTAATCGCGGTAAGTTCAATAATATGAAATTTTTCGGTCACAAATATAATTTAACTAAAAATAACTTATGAGGTAATACTGCAAATTAAAGAAAAAATACGATCGCTTAGCGATTTTATTCCGTATATTAATCCTCATATCATTTTTCTCGTTTATGAATCTCTTAAATGAAAAATATAACTAAAATACTGGATCATATTCTCGACCTGCTTAGAATTCTACGAAAAGAATAACGAAGTCCGAGTTCGATTTTAGAACGATATTCAATTGGCAATCGCCCGGACGTATTTAATTTTGTTCGCGTAAATTGGCTTGTTAGCGTTCTCCACGATACCCAACAGTCGCTAGTTTGTTTTTTTGTGTTTTTTTTTCTGTTTTTTTTTTTCGTTAATTCATCGATTTTTGGTTATTTATATTATACCATATCGTCGTTATTAGTTGAAATATGATATCGTTCAATCCGTTTTTTTTATCTCGGTACGTTCATTAATAGGAAATTCCTCGGTCACAATATAATATAACTAAAAATATCTTATGATGTAACCATACGGCAAATTAAAGGAAAAAAAAAACGATCGCTTAGCGATATTATTTTGTATCATTGTACCAATGAAAAATATAACTAAAAGACTGGATAATATTCGCTTAGAATTTCACGGAAAGAATAACGAAGACCGAGTTCGACTTTACAACGATATGCAGTTGGCAATTGCTCGGACGTATTCGACTTTGTTCGCGTAAATCGGATTGTTATACTTCTCCACGATAGCCAACAGTCGCTCGTTTTGATTCCTATATTTCTTAGCTTGCGGGGCACCTGTGATCGCATTGCGGATTTGAACAACCTCCATCTCGTTCCTCGATTGTTCGATTTTAAGCGTTGCGATCAATTGCCACAACGTTGGCTTCTTCGCTTTTATCAATTCGTTAAAGCCACGGTGCCACCCTTCAATATTGTTGTTGGTTCGACGCAGGTTCGTGCCACACGCCGCGTAATGATTCCAAAATTTGAATGGAAATTTCGCCGGTCGACGAGTACCTCTTCGGTCCGTTCGACCTATGTACTGTTCTTCGAATGAGAAGAGAAAATTGTCCGTATCTCCGTCTGGATGAGTGAAAAAATTAGTGACGATTTGATCGAACACGCTTTCCACGTCGTCAACCGGAACGAACGCAAGTGCCGCCAATACTTTTATGCTCTTTGCGAATTCTACATCGTTATCGTATCGCGTTTTCAAACTGTACGCTTGGATCTTCCTATACACGGCCTGGTTGAAATGAAAATTACAGAAGCGTACAGTTATCTCCGGGAAAACGCTTAGGAAGGCCTTCGCCGCAGCACGCTCCATGTCGATCATTACCGTTGACGGATTCAACGACGGGTTCGCGTTTTTTAGTGCATTAAGCATTTCCGTATAGATGTCTTCGGACTTTCCCGGCAGCAACACAAATACCGTCGGTATTATTTTTTCTTCGATTACGGCGTGTATCGTGTAGAGCTGCTCGAAAAGCGCTGGGCAGGCGTCGAAGGTTCCATCGGCAAACCAATGCTCTGAACCAGCTAGCAAACTCAAATTTTCTGCTGTCCCAAAAATGAGGATTCGATCGTCTACGTGACCTTTGTCGTAAATTAAGAAATCTTCGTTTTTTTCCGTCTCGCACATTTGTCTTGGGAGAACGATGTTCTCTCGAGACTTTGGATGAGGAGGATAATCTTCCTGCTTACTACGAACGTTTCGTAGAGTTCTCTTCAACGAAGATGTCGATGGCATCTGCGAAACAACCGACTCACTAAGCGATGTTGAAGCCGTAGCAATTATGCGATGTGCACTTTCGGTAGAGGACCGAGCCGTTTCTTTAATCTTGCTGATCAATTGTTCCTTAGCAACGACATCCGCTCTACCAGCATGATTGTGCTCGACTTCTTTCACCACTTCATCGTTACTGGTGATGACACGTCCGGAACAATGTTCAGTTCGAGAAAGAACACAACGCCAATAAGTTCTTTCGTTGTGATCATGATCCCGAAAATATAAGAAACCGTTCAAGAGTAAGCGAGGTTTTCCCTTTTCACTTGGAACGAACTGAAGTGGCATTGTGTTGCCAAAAGCATAAACGAGAATGTATGAATAGATATTTTAATATATATATATATATATATAAATAAATACGAAATAGAATTATATAATAGATATGTAAATCGATGAAAGGCGTTTACCCTAAAAAATACGGAATTATTGGTAGCGTTACAAATAACAGATTCGTAACGTTGAACTATGGAATCGTGAGCCTAATAGCCTCTGCACTCGACGACGACCAAACACCCAATGATGTTGCGAATGATCCGCTCCCGCATGTATAGCGAAGACAGACTCGGTCGCGAGTAGTGGGAGAGTGCCGCAGAGTGAAGAGAGGGAAGGGAAAGAGTGCCGCGGAGTAGGAAGAGAGAAGAGGACGGTGTCACAGGGTGTGTGTGTGTGTGTGTGTGTGTGTGTGTGTGTGTGTGTGTGTGTGTGTGTGTGTGTGTGTGTGTGTGTGTGTGTGTGTGTGTGTGTGTGTGTGTGTGTGTGTGTGTGTGTGTGTGTGTGTGTGTGTGTGTGTGTGTGTGTGTGTGTGTGTGTGTGTGTGTGTGTGTGTGTGTGTGTGTGTGTGTGTGTGTGTGTGTGTGTGTGTGTGTGTGTGTGTGTGTGTGTGTGTGTGTGTGTGTGTGTGTGTGTGTGTGTGTGTGTGTGTGTGTGTGTGTGTGTGTGTGTGTGTGTGTGTGTGTGTGTGCAATTGTACTTTCGGTCAATTGTATTTTCGGTCAATTGTACTTTCGGTCAATTGTATTTTCGGTCAATTGTACTTTCGGTCAATTGTACTTTCGGTCAATTGTATTTTCGGTCAATTGTACTTTCGGTCAATTGTATTTTCGGTCAATTGTACTTTCGGTCAATTGTACTTTCGGTCAATTGTACTTTCGGTCAATTGTACTTTCGGTCAATTGTATTTTCGGTCAATTGTACTTTCGGTCAATTGTATTTTCGGTCAATTGTACTTTCGGTCAATTGTATTTTCGGTCAATTGTACTTTCGGTCAATTGTACTTTCGGTCAATTGTACTTTCGGTCAATTGTGTTTTCGGTCAATTGTTTTCGGTCAATTGTGTTTTCGGTCAATTGTTTTCGGTCAATTGTGTTTTCGGTCAATTGTTTTCGGTCAATTGTGTTTTCGGTCAATTGTTTTCGGTCAATTGTGTTTTCGGTCGATTGTTTTCGGTCAATTGTGTTTTCGGTCAATTGTTTTCGGTCAATTGTGTTTTCGGTCAATTGTGTTTTCGGTCAATTGTTTTCGGTCAATTGTTTTCGGTCAATTGTGTTTCGGTCAATTGTTTTTCGGTCAATTTTCCGCAAAGCAACGAAATCCGACCATGAACCCATTTTACGAAAACACGATTTCGCTACGACGCAACATCGAAAAAGTACTGGAAGTGTTACGTCGCGGCTTTATTTTGTTGATGCTCGTTTCAAGCGATTTCGAGTTTATCGTCGTTATCGTCGATTTTTCACCGATGATTCGATTGATTTCGCGTTTCTACGAACAACCACGTTCGTAACGAAGAATAAAGTTGTAAATGATTGCTCCTTGTTGGGTTTAGACCGGAATGCGCCGGTCAGGGATCGGAGCAAATGTCTTTTACGGTGAAAAGTGATGAATGATATTTTTTTTTCGGGGGTTAATCCCATTGTTTGCATTTTAATAGTTGATTGATTGTTTGCCAATTGCGTGTATGGGCGTCGCGGGTTGTAGTCGAGAATATTCATTACGTTTTTAGTGTTTGACTTCCGAACGTTAAAACTTTCAAATAAAAATAAATAATTAAATTTAATTCAAACTACACGACTCACTGTCGTCATTGATTCGTTAGTGGTAATTTATGAAAATACGAATAGGAATAATAAAAGAATGGAATTACCCGAGCGCACGATAAAGAGCGCCTCATGGTAATAAGGAAATTGCGGGGATGGCAATATTTAATGCGTTATCGGATTTACTCACGAGCCGGCAGCGACCTGAAGCCTATCAGCTCTAATAAGTAAAGGTTTAGGGAATTATTCACGAGCAGGCAGCGACTCGTAAGTCTATCAGCTCTGATGAATAAGGGTTTAAGGATTTATTCACGAGCAGGCAGCGACTCGTAAGTCTGAAAGCTCTAATGAATAACGGTTGAAGGTACAAAGTGGTGTATGATGTATGTGTTGAGTTATCGATGAGGGGAGTGTATTTAAATCCTGACACCGATAATTAATTGTGAATTAAAAAGTAAAAATGAATATTCTCTTTTAAAATTATTAAATTGATCGATAGGTTTCATCGTTCGATTTCACACGTGAGTTGCACCGTTGTCGTAAATGACGAAACAGAAGGAAGCTCATTCGAGCTAACATGATTTAATAAAAGTATGGGTTAATTATATTTTTCGGTACACTGAGTTTACAATTTTCACGTTGATATTGATTCACATTTTGTTTTAATTAAATTTGTTGTGTAATTCGCTAAATGTCTGAATTTGTATTATAATTAATGTTCGCATAATTGATTTTGGCGTTTTATAAAGTTCATTAATGATGTTCGATATTAGTTAGTTTATGATTTCTGATCACATTATCAATGAATTCACTCGTGTTTCGATATCTTGTATCGGTCACTCAGTACCGCCCGGTCACAGCCAGGTATCGAAATCACGGTGTTAAAAATAATGTTCACCATAACTGCGTCACTAAGATCGCGGTAAACTAATAATTTATGATTGATAAATTTGTTTAAATATTTTACGTGCGCGTACATGTCTTCGCACGGAGCTAGACTCGCGGAGAGATGTTAATAGTTTGAACGAAGTATCTAGCTTTTTATTATTGACTTAGATTGTTTTTGATATTTTAATTTTAGGTGAGGGGACATGACTGTCCCGCCACGGAGTTAACTTCGCAGAGATGTTAATTGTTTTAACGACGGATGTAGACTGAGGAGCTCTGAAGGAGCTCCGGACAACGCGACAAGCGCAATGGTAGGGGTACCCGTAAGTGGGGACACCCGCGCATGGAGGCGTAGCGGAACGCCTACCGATGGTGGGGGAACTCGCGCGTGGAGCCGTGTGTTGACGCAGCATCCCACGGTTCCAAACTGCTGAGTTTGCAATTTTGCACGTGTGCGCTTATCACGGCGGATTTCTCGAGAAGCGAGATTATTATTTTGCTGACTGAATGTCTGGGCCTCATCCGGTCCCACAGTCGACTGGATATCCGATATTTATTGTTATCGTACTAACGTACGTGACTTATTGTTAATTAGTTATTAACTGCGAAATGTATAGTTATTTAACAAATATTGTCCTATATAGTATTAATATTTATGATATAAGAATTTATATTGTCTCGTATGAACAATGAATATTTCATTTAAACGACTTGTTATTTATTAGAATTGTTCATACGACAGACAATTTACAAAAAGTATTTTATTAATTATGAAAATGTCAAATTAACATTGTTATAATATAACATTTTCTATTAGTCAATTGCAAATCGTGTCATATAGAAATAAATAAAATATTGTTAATTAACAATAATCGGATTTAAATGTATTGTTCGCACAATTTTTATAATTGTAATAATAGTGAGCACGATTATTATTCTTTTTGTAATTTTACATTTACGATAAATATTGAAAAGTTGTTAACAAATGTTATTTACGGGTAATAGTATTTTGTAGTGTATGTCATACTATATTGTTACTATTGTTATTTTTTACTTTGATTTCGCCTTACGCGAATATAAAATCATTTTTAACGATGTTTTCACAAAAGGATACAATTTTACAAAAACGTAGAAAAACTCGTAAAATACAAGTCTAAAAGCTCGAAACATTCTAGGACCGAAAAGTTTCTAAATTATTTTTGGGATTTGATAGCATAATTGGATTTTGTTTAAATGCTTTTGTTACTGTGCTATAGCATGTTAAACTTTTCATCAAAATGTTAAAATATTTGTGACACGATATATTCATTAATTAGAATTAATATCGATTAATAAATTGATTAATAGTATTGAAAGTTGTATGACTATTTTTATTTTACAATTGATTTCCTTTTTATTGAAAGGGTTTGATTTCGGAAAACTTTTATATTCATGTTGATATCGTATTCGAACTTTCATTTTGAATATAAAAAATGCCAACATTTTGATTTTAACAGCCCTAGTTTATTCTGAATTGGCTGGAAATTAATTTGAGTTTTCTTAATGTTTTTGAATTGTTTAAATCAAATTTATAAATGCGTAACTTTTTATATTTTGTTACAAAAAACATAATGTTTTTTATGAAACTGAGAAATACAGCGCTTTCGCTTGTATATGTTCTTTTGTTTTTAACGATAACTCGATAAATTAATTAGATTATTATTTTTGTTATTAGCTGTTTCAATATGAAAAATTGGTTTATACGGCATATTGCCTATTTATTAGAGTTTTTCATTATTATGGAATTTTGCTCATTTTTGAATTACCAAATATAATTCTTATTTGATTTCCGTTGTATTATTTAATACATTTTTTTTTTTGTAAATTGCAATAAATAAGAGTTGTCTAAAATTTACCAATTTTTGACTGGGCGTCGAACCCAGGACGTAACAGAAGCTAGTTTTTCCATAGATTTTAGGTGTTTTCGTAGATTGTATGTTCCCGACTGTCGTACATCGAGTTTCAATATCGTAAAAGACGAGATCCGACCATGGCCCGATTTCACATAAACACGTTTTTGCTTCGATGCAACTACGAATTATCATCAAAAAAGTGCCAAAAGCGCGTTTTTTCATAGACCCTTCGCTGTTTTTGTCGATTCTTCGTTCCTGACTCTCGAAAATCGAGTCTCAATACCGTCAACGACGAAATCCGACCATGTCTTGTTTTCACGAAAACACGATTTCGCTTCGACGCAACTTCGAATAATCATCGAAAACGTACTGAGAGTGCGTTATTCCATGGATTTTCGCTGTTTTCGTAGATTCTTCGTTCCTGACGTTTGTACATCGAGTCCGTCGATAACAAAATCCAACCATGACCCCATTTTACGCAAACACGATTTCGCATCGACGCAACATCGAAAAAGTACTGGATGCCAGTTTTTTCCATAGATTTAAGGTGTTTTCGTAGATTCTATGTTCCTGACTGTCGTACATCGAGTTTCAATATCGTAGAAGACGAAATCCGACCATGGCCCGATTTCACGAAAACACGATCTCGCTTCGATGCAACCACGCCGAAACATCGAAAACGTCCCGAAAGGGCGTTTTTTCGTAGACCCTTTGCTGATTTGTTCGATTCGTCGTCCCTGACTTTCGTACATCGAGTTTCAATACTGTAAACGACAAAATCCGACCATGTTTCTTTTTCACGAAAACACGATTTTGCTTTGACGCAACTTCGAATAATCATCGAAAACGTACTGAAAGTGCGATATTTCATGGATTTTCGCTGTTTTCGTACATTCTTCGTTCCCGACTCTCGTACATCGAGTCCGTCGATAACGAAATCTGACCATGAACCCATTTTACGAAACCACGATTTCGCTACGACGCAACATCGAAAAAGTACTGAAAGCTAGTTTTTCCATAGATTTTAGGTGTTTTCGTAGATTGTATGTTCCCGACTGTCGTACATCGAGTTTCAATATCGTAAAAGACGAGATCCGACCATGGCCCGATTTCACGAAAACACGATTTTGCTTCAACGCAACTTTAAATAATTATCGAAAACGTACTGAAAGTGCGTTATTTCATGGATTTTCGCTGTTTTCGTAGATTCTTAATTCTTGAATTTTATTTATTTATTTATTTCAATAACACGGGATATACCCAATTACAATTATAGGAATTAAACCTAAAATATAAAATAAAGCGCTGTATAGAACGGTCGCTTAACTAAAGATGCGAAGTAGGCGTGACTTAAATGAATTTGCGGTACCTTCATAATAGTTAAGGTCTTTAGAGTAGGTATTGCCGAGTCTAAGAATTCGTGTGAGCCAGTGACCAGACGCATTGAGCGAACAAAACAGCCGCAGTATGTTGTTGGTAAACGGTGGGTGACGACGCTGGTGGAATATAAGCAACACCGATTATGTGCTTCCTGGCGAGACTTGTGTTGAGATTCCTGTCGCAGCGGTACACGTGGTGACGTGGCATTCCCAGTTCGGATGAGTTTATGGAATAGGTGAGCCAAGTTTCGGTTAAAACGAAAATGTCGTGGTACTGTGCGAGTAGAGCGAGTTGCGAGGTGAGTTCGACAAGCTTTGTGCGAAGGCCGCGAACGTTTTGATAATAAAGGCATAGCGGGTTTAGTTTTTTGACGTTTCGATGCTCACAACACGCGGGATGCCGTCGCGATATTTAATCGTTAAAGCGTTTTCGCCGTTTTTTTTCCTAGTGTCCAGAAGCTCTCGAGCGTCTTCGAGCTGTTTTTGCTGAAGGGGGGTCATGTCGTTGCGCGCCGTTACTGTTATTTCCCCCAGTTTCAGACGAGAACGATTCTTCAGAACGTGCAGCGCATCGTCAGCTGTGTTAAGTGAAACCTTTAGGAGCCTTGTTTTGTTTACGTCAGGCCGAGTCCCAATTCTGGTCACCCTGATGTTGGCTAGCGAGATCTCGAGCGGAGATAAGATTTGTTTAACGTTGTCGAGATCACCGGCTGGTGATTCAGGAACGTTTGATAGGATAACGATGGTCGATCGGCGGTGTCTGTCCTCGAGTTCACGTAGCATACTGTTTTCTGATAAATGTGCGGACGCGCCGGAGTTTGCGGCAGCGCGGAGCTCGAAAATATCGTTATTTACGCTTGCGTTATTTGATACAATATCATCCAATCGAGCGTTTATAGCGGCGTTTTCAGCGAAGAGAGTGCTTATGCGAGCATTAGCTGTTTGAAGACCTTCCGCGATGCCGGTCGAGAGTCGATTGACTGTGGCCAGTAGCCCGTGCTGGTCTCTTTGGACTGTCTCGATGGCAGATGCTTGTCTCTGTTGCTCGAATCTAAGTGGCGAGAGGTGGGTGTCAAGCAGCGAGTCCAGTATAGACGTGAGTTCGTCGCGAGGCACCAGCATGGGCGATGGAGTGGGAGACGGTGAGCGCGGGCCGCAGCAGTGTGAGAAGCCGCCATTAGGCGCCTTTGGGCCACGAGCAGCGCACGACGCGTGGTATGGAGTCGAGCTAATCGGACACAAACACTTTTCTTTCACCGATTTTTTACAGAGTTTGCAGACGGCTGAGAGCGTAGGGGGAGCCAAATAAGACGAGGCAGAGCTCGCAGTTTTATCACTACCATTACCATTATCGCACATTTTGGAGAAAAAGCAGCTTGCACAGGGATGACGTTGGCAGCCGGTCAAGGCACGTGCGAGGCCAGAGTCGGCGAATCGATCGGTCGAGTAATAAGCGAGAATCGATAAGACCAATCGATTCTGCCGTGTGCGGAGCAGCGGGTGGAATAAAGCCAGAGAGGTTATGAGAGTAATCCGTATTTTGCAAGCGTTATCCCAATAAAACTAAGCCACGCACCACTGATTTAATTATCACAAAACGTAGACCGAATCACTCTGCTGGCGTTTGAGAAAGAACGGTCAGATCGAACAGTTTCAGCACAAGCAAGCGGCGATATGCACAGCGGGAACAAATGGACACTTCACGCTTCTATACAAGCGCGCAAGCGACATGACATACATTTTGTACATCGAGTCCGTCGATAACGAAATCCGACCATGTCTCGTTTTCACGAAGATACGATTTCGCTTCGACGCAACTTCGAAAACGTAATGAAAACTGGTTTCTTCATGGATCTTAGGTGTTTTCGTCGATTCTTCGTTCCGGACGTTGGTTTATCGAGTTTCAATACCGTAGAAGACGAAATCTGACCATGGCCCGATTACACATAAACACGTTTTTGCTTCGATGCAACTACGAATTATCATCGAAAACTTGCCGAAAGTGCGTTTTTTCATAGACCCTTCGCTGTTTTTGTCGATTCTTCGTTCCTGACTCTCGAAAATCGAGTCTCAATACCGTCAACGACGAAATCCGACCATGTCTTGTTTTCACGAAAACAAGTTTTCGCTTCGACGCAACTTCGAATAATCATCGAAAACGTACTGAGAGTGCGTTATTCCATGGATTTTCGCTGTTTTTGTCGATTCTTCGTTCCTGACTCTCGAAAATCAAGTCTCAATACCGTCAACGACGAAATCCGACCATGTCTTTTTTTCATGAAAACACGATTTCGCTTCGACGCAGCTTCGAATAATCATCGAGAACGTACTAAAAATGCGTTAATTCATGGATTTTCGCTGTTTTCGTACATTCTTCGTTCCCGACTCTCGTACATCGAGTCCGTCGATAACGAAATCCGACCATGACCCCATTTTACGAAAACACGATTTCGCTACGACGCAACATCGAAAAAGTACTGAAAGCTAGTTTTTCCATAGATTTGAGGGGTTTTCGTAGATTCTATGTTCCTGACTGTCGTACATCGAGTTTCAATATCGTAGCAGACCAAATCCGTATGCGGAAAATTCATCGAAAACAATTCATCGAAAAACAATTCATCGAAAACAATTCATCGAAAACAATTCATCGAAAACACAATTCATCGAAAACACAATTCATCGAAAACAATTCATCGAAAACACAATTCATCGAAAACAATTCATCGAAAACACAATTCGTCGAAAACAATTCATCGAAAACACAATTCGTCGAAAACAATTCATCGAAAACACAATTCATCGAAAACAATTCATCGAAAGCACAATTCATCGAAACACAATTCATCGAAAACAATTCATCGAAAACACAATTCATCGAAAATAAAATTTCCAAGAAATATAACATAATTTTTTTTTTTAATTTTTTTTTTCTTAATTGGTTATCAATCCGGAAAGTACAATTTATCAAAAATACATTTTATACATACATCTCTCGACACATCTCGCTTGAACACAACTATTCCACTCAAAATACTATTTCCACACACCCTTCGCCGTGCTCCGCACGCACTCGACTCTTCCACGCAGAATACTATTTCCACACACCCTTCGCCGTGCCCCGCACGCACTCGACTCTTCCACGCAGAATTCTATTTCCACACACCCTTCGCCGTGCCCCTCACGGCGGATGAATTGTTTTCGATGAATTGTGTTTTCGATGAATTGTTTTCGATGAATTGTGTTTCGATGAATTGTGCTTTCGATGAATTGTGTTTTCGATGAATTGTTTTCGATGAATTGTGCTTTCGATGAATTGTTTTCGATGAATTGTGTTTTCGATGAATTGTTTTCGATGAATTGTGTTTTCGATTAATTGTTTTCGATGAATTGTGTTTTCGATGAATTGTTTTCGATGAATTGTGTTTTCGATGAATTGTTTTCGATGAATTGTTTTCGATGAATTGTGTTTCGATGAATTGTTTTCGATGAATTTTCCGCAAAGCGACCAAATCCGACCATGGCCCGATTTCACGAAAACACGATCTCGCTTCGACGCAACCAGGCCGAAACATCGAAAACGTCCCGACTGTGCGTTTTTTCATGGGCCCTTCGCCCCTTCGCCCTTCGCCGAGTCGATTCTTCGTTTCAGACTCTCGAAAATCGAGTTTCAATACAGTCGACGACGAAATCCGAACATGTCTCGTTTTCACGAAAACACGATTTCGCTTCGGCGCAACTTCGAAAACGTAATGAAAACTCGTTTTTTTCGAGGATCCTAGGTGTTTTCGTAGATTCTTCGTTCCGGAAGTTGGTCTATCGAGTTTCAATACCGTAGAAGACGAAATCTGACCATGGCCCGATTACACATAAACACGTTTTTGCTTCGATGCAACTACGAATCATCATCGAAAACGTACTGAGAGTGCGTTATTCCATGGATTTTCGCTGTTTTCGTAGATTCTTCGTTCCTGACTTTTGTACATCGAGTCCGTCGATAACAAAATCCAACCATGACCCCATTTTACGCAAACACGATTTCGCATCGACGCAACATCGAAAAAGTACTGGATGCCAGTTTTTTCCATAGATTTAAGGTGTTTTCGTGGATTCTATGTTCCTGACTGTCGTACATCGAGTTTCAATACTGTAAACGACAAAATCCGACCATGTTTCTTTTTCTCGAAAACACGATTTTGCTTCGACGCAACTTCGAATAATCATCGAAAACGTACTGAAAGTGCGTTATTCCATGGATTTTCGCTTTTTTCGTACATTCTTCGTTCCCGACTCTCGTACGTCGAGTCCGTCGATAACAAAATCCGACCATGACCCCATTTTACGAAAACACGATTTCGCTACGACGCAACATCGAAAAAGTACTGGATGCCAGTTTTTTCCATAGATTTACGGTGTTTTCGTAGATTCTATGTTCCTGACTGTCGTACATCGAGTTTGAATATCGTAGAAGACGAAATCCGAACATGGCCCGATTTCACGAAAACACGATCTCGCTTCGATGCAACCACGCCGAAACATCGAAAACGTCCCGAAAGGGCGTTTTTTCGTAGACCCTTTGCTGTTTTCGTCAATTGTTCGATCCTGACTCTCGAAAATCGAGTTTCAATACCGTCAACGACGAAATCCGACCCTATCTCGTTTTCACGAAAACCCGATTTCGCATCGACGCAACAATGATTTATCATCAAAAACGTACTGAAAGCTCGTTTTGTGATGGACTTTCGCTATTTTTGTCGATTCTTCGATCCTGACTTTCTTACATCGAGTTTCAATACTGTCGACGACGAAATCCGACCATGTCTCGTTTTCACGCAAACCCGATTTCGCATCGACGCAACTTCGAAAACGTAATGAAAACTCGTTTTTTCGAGGATCCTAGGTGTTTTCGTAGATTCTTCGTTCCGGAAGTTGGTCTATCGAGTTTCAATACCGTAGAAGACGAAATCTGACCATGGCCCGATTACACATAAACACGTTTTTGCTTCGATGCAACTACGAATTATCATCGAAAACGTGCTAAAAGCGCGATTTTTCATAGACCCTTCGCTGTTTTTGTCGATTCTTCGTTCCTGACTCTCGAAAATCGAGTCTCAATACCGTCAACGACGAAATCCGACCATGTCTTGTTTTCACGAAAACACGATTTCGGTTCGACACAACCTCGAATAATCATCGAAAACGTACTGAAAGTGCGTTATTCCATGGATTTTCGCTGTTTTCGTAGTTTTTTCGTTCCTGACTTTTGTACATCGAGTCCGTCGATAACAAAATCCGACCATGACCCGATTTCACGATAACAGGATTTCGCTTCGACGCAACCAGGCCGAAACATCGAAAACGTCCCGAAAGTGCGTTTTTTCATGGACCCTTCGCTGTTTTAGTCGATTCTTCGTTCCAGACTCTCGAAAATCGAGTCTCAATACCGTCAACGACGAAATCCGACCATATCTCGTTTTCACGAAAACCTGATTTCGCATCGACGCAACAACGGTTTATCATCAAAAACGTACTGAAAGCTCGTTTTGAGATAGACTTTCGCGATTTTTGTCGATTCTTCGATCCTGACTTCCGTACATCGAGTTTCAATACAGTCGACGACGAAATCCGACCAGGTCTCGTTTTCACGAAAACACGATTTCGCTTCGGCGCAACTTCGAAAACGTAATGAAAACTCGTTTTTTTCGAGGATCCTAGGTGTTTTCGTAGATTCTTCGTTCCGGAAGTTGGTCTATCGAGTTTCAATACCGTAGAAGACGAAATCTGACCATGGCCCGATTACACAAAAACACGTTTTTGCTTCGATGCAACTACGAATAATCACATCGAAAACGTACTGAGAGTGCGTTATTCCATGGATTTTCGCTGTTTTCGTAGATTCTTCGTTCTTGACTTTTGTACATCGAGTCCGTCCATAAAAAAATCCAACCATGACCCCATTTTACGCAAACACGATTTCGCATCGACGCAACATCGAAAAGGTACTGGATGCCAGTTTTTTCCATAGATTTTGGGTGTTTCCGTAGATTCTATGTTCCTGACTGTCGTAGATTGAGTTTCAATATCGTAGAAGACGAAATCCGACCATGGCCCGATTTCACGAAAACACGATCTCGCTTCGATGCAACCACGCCGAAACATCGAAAACGTCCCGAAAGGGCGTTTTTTCGTAGACCCTTTGCTGATTTATTCGATTCGTCGTTCCAGACTCTCGAAAATCGAGTCTCAATACCGTCAACGACGAAATCCGACCATATCTCGTTTTCACGAAAACCTGATTTCGCATCGACGCAACAACGGTTTATCATCAAAAACGTACTGAAAGCTCGTTTTGAGATGGACTTTCGCGATTTTTGTCGATTCTTCGATCCTTACTTCCGTACATCGAGTTTCAATACAGTCGACGACGAAATCCGACCATGTCTCATTTTCACGAAAACACGATTTCGCTTCGGCGCAACTTCGAAAACGTAATGAAAACTCGTTTTTTTCGAGGATCCAAGGTGTTTTCGTAGATTCTTCGTTCCGGAAGTTGGTCTATCGAGTTTCAATACCGTAGAAGACGAAATCTGACCATGGCCCGATTACACATAAACACGTTTTTGCTTCGATGCAACTATGAATAATCACATCGAAAACGTACTGAGAGTGCTTTATTCCATGGATTTTCGCTGTTTTCGTAGATTCTTCGTTCCTGACTTTTGTACATCGAGTCCGTCGATAAAAAAATCCAACCATGACCCCATTTTACGCAAACACGATTTCGCATCGACGCAACATCGAAAAAGTACTGGATGCCAGTTTTTTCCATAGATTTTGGGTGTTTCCGTTGATTCTATGTTCCTGACTGTCGTAGATTGAGTTTCAATATCGTAGAAGACGAAATCCGACCATGGCCCGATTTCACGAAAACACGATCTCGCTTCGATGCAACCACGCCGAAACATCGAAAACGTCCCGAAAGGGCGTTTTTTCGTAGACCCTTTGCTGATTTGTTCGATTCGTCGTTCCTGACTTTCGTACATCGAGTTTCAATACTGTAAACGACAAAATCCGACCATGTTTCTTTTTCACGAAAACACGATTTTGCTTTGACGCAACTTCGAATAATCATCGAAAACGTACTGAAAGTGCGTTATTCCATGGATTTTCGCTGTTTTCGTAGATTTTTCGTTCCTGACTTTTGTACATCGAGTCCGTCGATAACAAACTCCGACCATGACCCCATTTTACGCAAACACGATTTCGCATCGACGCAACATCGAAAAAGTACTGGATGCCAGTTTTTTCCATAGATTTTGGGTGTTTTTGTAGATTCTATGTTCCTGACTGTCGTACATCGAGTTTCAATATCGTAGAAGACGAAATCCGACCATGGCCCGATTTCACGAAAACACGATCTCGCTACGATGCAACCACGCCGAAACATCGAAAACGTCCCGAAAGGGCGTTTTTTCGTAGACCCTTTGCTGTTTTCGTCAATTGTTCGATCCTGACCCTCGAAAATCGAGTTTCAATACCGTCAACGACGAAATCCGACCATATCTCGTTTTCACGAAAACACGATTCGGTTCGACGCAACTTCGAAAACGTAATGAAAACTCGTTTTTTCTGACCATAACCCGATTACACAAAAACACGTTTTTCCTTCGATGCAACTACGAATTAACATCGAAAACGTACTGAAAGTGCGTTTTTTCATAGACCCTTTGCTGTTTTGTTCGATTCGTCGTTCCTGACTTTCGTTCATCAAATTTCAATACTGTAAACGACGAAATCCGACAATGTTTCTTTTTCACGAAAACACGATTTTGCTTTGATGCAACTTCGAATAATCATTGAAAACGTACTGAAAGTGCGTTATTTCATGGATTTTCGCTGTTTTCGTAGATTTTTCGTTTCTGACTTTTGTACATCGAGTCCGTCGATAACAAAATCCGACCGTGACCCCATTTTACGCAAACACGATTTCGCATCGACGCAACATCGAAAAAGTACTGGATGCCAGTTTTTTCCATAGATTTTATGTGTTTCCGTAGATTCTATGTTCCTGACTGTCGTACATCGAGTTTCAATATCGTAGAAGACGAAATCCGACCATGTCCCGATTTCACGAAAACACGATCTCGCTTCGACCCAACCACACCGAAACATCGAAAACGTCCCGAATGGGCGTTTTTTCGTAGACCCTTTGCTGATTTGTTCGATTCGTCGTTCCTGACCTTCGTACATCGAGTTTCAATACTGTAAACGACAAAATCCGACCATGTTTCTGTTTCACGAAAACACGATTTTGCTTTGACGCAACATCGAAAAAGTACTGAAAGCTAGTTTTTCCATAGATTTGAGGGGTTTTCGTAGATTCTATGTTCCTGACTGTCGTACATCGAGTTTCAATATCGTAGCAGACCAAATCCGACAATGGCCCGATTTCACGAAAACACGATCTCGCTTTGAGGCAACAACGCCGAAACATCGAAATAGTCCCGAAAGGGCGATTTTTCATAGACCCTTCGCTGTTTTTGTCGATTCGTCGTTCCTGACTCTCGAAACTCGCGTCTCAATACCGTCAGCGACGAAATCCGACCATATCTCTTTTTCACGGAAACCCGATTTCGCATCGCCGCAACTTCGAAAACGTAATGAAAACTCGGTTTTTCGAGGATCCTAGGTGTTTTCGTAGATTCTTCGTTCCGGAAGTTGGTCTATCGAGTTTCAATACCGTAGAAGACGAAATCTGACCATGGCCCGATTACACATAAACACGTTTTTGCTTCGATGCAACTATGAATAATCACATCGAAAACGTACTGAAAGCTCGCTTTCATCCATTTTAGCTGTTTCCTTCAATACCGTAGAAGACGAAATCCGACCGTGGCCCGATGTCACGAATACAAGATCGACGCAACCGCGCCGAAACATCGAAAACGTCCCGAAAGTGCGTTATTTCGTAGACCCTTTGCTGTTTTGTTCGATTCGTCGTTCCTGACTTTCGTTCATCGAGTTTCAATACTGTAAACGACGAAATCCGACCATGTTTCTTTTTCACGAAAACACGATTTTGCTTTGACGCAACTTCGAATAATCATTGAAAACGTACTGAAAGTGCGTTATTTCATGGATTTTCGCTGTTTTCGAAGATTCTTCGTTCCCGACTTTTGTGGTCGAGTCCGTCGATGACGAAATCCGACCATGGCCCGATTTCACGAAAACACGATCTCGCTTCGATGCAACTACGCCGAAACATCGAAAACGTCCCGAAAGGGCGTTTTTTCGTAGACCCTTTGCTGATTTGTTCGATTTGTCGTTCCTGACTTTCGTACATCGAGTTTCAATACTGTAAACGACAAAATCCGACCATGTTTCTTTTTCACGAAAACACGATTTTGCTTTGACGCAACTTCGAATAATCATCGAAAACGTACTGAAAGTGCGTTATTCCATGGATTTTCGTTTTTTTTCGTAGATTCTTCGTTCCTGACTTTTGTACATCGAGTCCGTCGATAACGAAATCCGACCATGACCCCATTTTACGCAAACACGAATTCGCATCGGCGCAATTTCGAAAACGTAATGAAAACTAGTTTTTTCATGGATCTTAGGTGTTTTCGTAGATTCTTCGTTCCGGACGTTGGTCTATCGAATTTCAATACCGTAGAAGACGAAATCCGACCATGACCCCATTTTACGCATACACGAATCCGCATCGGCGCAATTTCGAAAACGTAATGAAAACTAGTTTTTTCATGGATCTTAGGTGTTTTCGTAGATTCTTCGTTCCGGAAGTTGGTCTATCGAGTTTCAATACCGTAGAAGACGAAATCTGACGATGGCCCGATTACACATAAACACGTTTTTGCTTCGATGCAACTACGAATTATCATCGAAAACGTACTGAAATTGCGTTTTTTCATAGACCTTTCGCTGTTTTTGTCAATTCGTCATTCCTGCTTTTCGTCCATCGAGTTTCAATACTGTCGACGACGGAATTTGACCATGTCTCGTTTTCACGACAACACGATTTCGGTTCGACGCAACTTCGAAAACGTAATGAAAACTAGTTTTTTTCGAGGATCCTAGGTGTTTTGCAGATTCTTCGTTCCGGACGTTGGTTTATTGAGTTTCAATACCGTAGAAGACGAAATCTGACCATGGCCCGATTACACTGCGACGCTTTTTTTTTGGCGCGTCACAAGAATTGCGTCATCGGCGAGATTTTGGTCCCGCCGAGCACACGTTCTCCCCACCGACAGAGTCCCAAGCGATCTCAAGGGTTCAGGATAAGTTAAGCGCGCAAATTTATTAATTTCCTGCGTTTCTATTTTTATTTTGCGAGCCTTTACGAGTCCGATAGCAGGAAACATGGGTCTTCTGGTCTACGGTACCGCTACGTGGGTCATCGCTACTTCTCTCACCAACTCAACATCCCCAAAATCATCGCTCTGGGCGCATCGATATCGAAGAAGTCGCAGCTTAGCGGTGTCAGCATCGTCCACGATGTCTGTTGCCCCGGGACCAGCGTCTACGAAAATCTACGAGCGAAGCGTCACGAAGACGGTCGAACGAAGCGTCAGCGCCGTTATCGTTCGAATATTAATTTCGTGCGTGCGATAGTTCGCGAAAATCGTAGGGCGTCGCCAGGTACCGGGGAAGCGAAATTATTTGTTAAGGGAGGGGAGAGCGAGACAGCGAAACGAATTAGCGTAGATCACTCGGGGACTCTCGTCGTATCTTTTGTGGTGTGAGGACGTGTGCTCGAGTGATCGAGATGGCCAGAGGGACAGTTCCGAGTAAAGAGCGTTTTCCACATCGGTACCGTGCCGATCGGAACTCCGAGATTATCTTTGGGTTGGAGGAAGGCAAAACGGGATAATTCTCGGTCGAACATCCGAGTCTCTCCGGTAAGGCTTTCGTCTTTTTCCTCGGTCGCGTTTTCATTTTTGTGTTTTATTTTGATTCGTTAATTTTGAGTGTGCGCGTCACTCGCGCGATGACGGTAACCGTCCCGGGCAAAAATATTAATCGTGGGTGGGCCCGTAATAAGGCGTGACGGTCCCGTCTCGCATTTTCTGTAATTTGGTTTTGTCTTGTGTTAACTTGTTTGAGCCTTTGAGATCGTTTCATTTGGTAAATTGTTCGATTAAATTTTGTACGCGAGAGATCCATAAGTGTGGCGTGCGAGTCCCGGTCCCGCACGCGCCGTCTAGCCATAGGCCGATCTGTTTATCGTGCATCGTGTCTGCGACAATGAAAGCGGGACTTGTCAGGGTCGTATCGCACCGGTCAACCACCCGGTTAGAATTGTATTTCTGTGTAATTTCGTGTACCGGATCTTGCGAGCAGAGACGATGAATTTTAGTAGGAAAAATTATTTATTTGAATTATTCGCATTGTTATTTTCGGTTAGAAATTTGTCCCGGTGAATTAAGTAGGTGGGAGAAATTTTAGTAGGCTGAATTTTGTTCAATAAATTTAATTGTCGTGTTCTCTCACTTTCTTGTTTGGTGACTTATTTATTTCTTTGGTACCTCGTGTGTCGTGTCGCCTATGAACCGGACCGCCCCTCTACCCGCAAAAGCTGCAGCCAGCCGGTACCATCAAATTCGTTTCGTCTAACATCATAATCCGATTGTGTCGAGCGCGATGCTCGGCTGGCGCCCTTGAAAATAAACTTCGCGATCGAGACGGATTTTTGTGGCCTTGGGGGTATGGGTTTTTTTTATTGTTAAAAAGGGTGCGTCAAATTTTTCGGTCACAACACATAAACACGTTTTTGCTTCGATGCAACTACGAATTATCATCGAAAACGTACTGAAATTGCGTTTTTTCATAGACCTTTCGCTGTTTTTGTCAATTCGTCATTCCTGCTTTTCGTTCATCGAGTTTCAATACTGTAAACGACAAAATCTGACCATGTTTCTTTTTCAAGAAAACACGATTTTGCTTTGACGCAACTTCGAATAATCATCGAAAACGTACTGAAAGTGCGTTATTTCATGGATTTTCGCTGTTTTCGTAGATTCTTCGTTCCTGACTTTTGTACATCGAGTCCGTCGATAACGAAATCCGACCATGACCCCATTTTACGCACACACGGTTTCGCATCGACGCAACATCGAAAAAGTACTGAATGCCAGTTTTGCCATAGATTTTAGGTGTTTTCGTAGATTCTATGTTCCTGACTGTCGGACATAGAGTTTCAATATCGTAAAAGACGTAATCCGACCATGTCCCGATTTCACGACAACACGATTTTGCTTCAACGCAACTACGAATTATGATCGAAAACGTGCCAAAAGCGCGTTTTTTCATAGACCCTTCGCTGTTTTTGTCGCTTCTTCGTTCCTGACGCTTGGAAATCAAGTCTCAATACCGTCAACGACGAAATCCGACCATGTCTCTTTTTCACGACAACACGATTTCGGTTCAACGCAACCACGACGTAACATCGAAAACGTACCGAAAGGGCGTTTTTTCATAGACCCTTCGCTGTTTTTGTCGATTCTTCGTTCCTGACTCTCGAAAATCAAGTCTCAATACCGTCAACGACGAAATCCGACCATGTCTTGTTTTCCCGAAAACACGATTTCGCTTCGACGCAGCGTTGAATTATCATCGAAAACGTACTGAAAGCTCGGTTTTTCGTGCATTTTAGCTGTTTTCTTAGATTCTTCGTTCCTGATTTTTGAACATCGAGTTTCAATATCGTAGAAGACGAAATCCGACCGTGGCCCGATTTCACGAAAACACGATCTCGCTTCGACGCAACCACGCCGAAACATCGAAAACGTCACGAAAGTGCGGTTTTCGTAGACCCTTTGCTGTTTTGTTTAATTCGTCGTTCCTGACTTTCGTACATCGAGTTTCAATACCGTAAACTACAAAATCCGACCATGTTTCTGTTTCACGAAAACACGATTTTGCTTCGACGCAACTTCGAATAATCATCGAAAACGTACTGAAAGTGCGTTATTTCATGGATTTTCGCTGTTTTCGTAGATTCTTCGTTCCTGACTCTCGTACATCAAGTCCCTTGATAACGAAATTCGACCATGACCCCATTTTACGAAAACACGATTTCGCTTCGACGCAACATCGAAAAAGTACTGAAAGCTAGTTTTTCCATAGTTATTGGGTGTTTTCGTAGATTGTATGTTCCTGACTGTCGTACATCGAGTTTCAATATCGTAGAAGACGACATCCGACCGTGGCCCGATTTCACGAAAACACGATCTCGCTTCGACGCGAATACGCCGAAACATCGAAAACGTCCCAAAAGTGCGTTTTTTTATAGACTCTTCGCTGTTTTTGTCGATTCTTCGTTCCTGACTCTCGAAAATCGAGTCTGTTACGTCGCGAGTTATTTTTGTCGATGCAAATTTTGTAGCAATCAACGATTGACCAAATGTATCTTATGAATATATTTTCTTGATGTTATCGCGACAAATAGGAATAATATATGTATGATTGCTCTGTATTTAGACCGGAATGTGCCGGTCAGGGATTTGAGCAAAACTGGATATGTGCGTTGTATTTTCAATATAATTTTATTCCAGAATATGGATTCTTACCTTATTAGATGTTCTGGCAGGTGGTGAGCTACGGGCGTAGCGGGTATGATGTCAATCGGTGACCACGTGGTCTGGAGATACGGGAACCGTCGAAGCCTCGGACGTTCGGTCGCCTACGATTGTTGATCCAGCACGTATAGCATCCGCTGATTGGAATGCACCGCCGAAAAGTCGAACAGTCGGAGGGTTTCCACTGACCACGTAAATTCGATGAGTTACACTTTCGATGGACACTATTTTTGGTAATTGACGCGTGCTCGAATTTTCGTCGCAAAAGGAAATTGTGGTATTGTTCCACCAATGTTCGCACAAGGAGTAAACGTTGAGAATTTTTAATTCGGACTGCAAAGGTTCTTTTGAACGTTTACCGCGTCTCGAATTACCGGCTGCCACTGCAATGGCTTTGCGGATAGCAAATCTTTTGCCAGCGCGTCTACGACCCATAATTAATAAAGAAATTGAAATCAATGATTACGAGAAGTTTGCACTTGCACAAGTTATACATGTTATCGGATTTACTTACGAGCAGGCAGCGACTCTGAAGTCTATCAGCTCTAATAAGTAAAGGTTTAGGGACTCACTCACAAGCAGGCAGCGACTCGTAAGTCTAACAGCTCGAATAAGCGAGGGTTAAAGGATTTATTCATAAGCCGGCAGCGACTCGTAAGTCTAACAGCTCTAATGAATAACGGTTAAAGGTACAAAGTGGTGTATGATGTATGTGTTGGGTTGATGTTGAAGTGCAAAATAATCGTTGTTCCGTTAAATTACCCTTTATCCAATTGATCAAATGCGTACGGTTCGGTAATGCGTAAATGAGTAAACGCCTTAGTTCAGTTGAACTAACACTATTTATTGATAATTGATTAAAATAAGCACTACACAAATGTTACTCGTCGTATGATTATTAAGATTTATATAAATGCGTGGAAAATTAGTTATTATTGATTAATTATGAAATATAACGATGTTACACGGGTACAATATTTTATAACGGTCCTTAAGACACCGTCTGATCACAGTCAGGTATTGACCGCGTTTTTAATCGTTTAGTAGTTGAAAAATATTCAAGTCACAGATCACTAAGATCATGAACGAATATTGAAAATAATTAAGGAGCACCGCGACGCGTGTGTCTCCGAGAGAGCTAATTATTGTGCTCGGATTGAGAGTCGATTAAAAACTAATTTCGGTTTGAGCGGCATCATCTAGCAAGACTCCCGCGACCAAGACCTTACGGTGGTGGAGGAAACTCTCGCGGAGTGATGGCCGCCTGCCGCACCGATGGAGGGAGAACCGAGCGTGGGGCCTTGTGCCTTCGCAGCATCTCACGGCGGGTCCGCAGCGTCAGCAGATTTGCACGTGTGCTCCGCCGGTAAGCGTTCCGAGAACGGAGGGCCGCTATCTCTGCTGACGGTGCGTCTGGGCCTCGTCCGGTCCCACACTCGATTTGCAACTCGATATTTATTCTTATCAATCTATGTACGTGACTGTAACGCTAAATAATAATTAGCGGTACTATAATTGTATAATATATATTTTCCGACAATAATTTGCCGTATCGTTTTGTTTGCTTTGCAGTGCGTGAACGATAACTCTATTGTTAAGCAAATTGTTAATTTGCAACTTAAATTCATTGTTTCTTGTTATGTGTTTATCGTTCATGCAGTGCGATTGCAATTCACAATATTTACTGTGACAATGAGATGAATAAAAATGTTAATTGTTAATTAACAATTGTTAATTATTGTTAACAAATAATACTATGTTTATAAGGCATTATTGCGCCAATTTCTATAACAATAATAACAAGAACACGTGAATATCGGTCTTTTCTAATTTTGTATATTTAATCATTATCAACAATTTGTTAATAATTGTTATTTATAAGTGAAGCGTAGTGTTTCCCACTGTATATAATTTATTTTATCCTCATTTTGCTACGGATACATAAAATGATGATTTATTCTCGTTCTTGTTTTATAGATACACTGTTCAAAATAAACGGCGATAAGTCGAAATCTATGAGACTTAGAGCCTTGTAGGTTCTACGCCCGAAAAGTTTCTAAATTGTTTGCAGAATATTGTACAGTGATTGGATTTTGTGTAAGTATTTTTGTTCTCTTTATACGGATATAAATGTTGACTTAATTTTCGATCTCGTCTCTATAAGTGAATCTTTCAAAAGAAATGGTCATAACTCGAAATCTATGAGACTTAGAGCCTTGTAGGTTCTACGCCCGAAAAGTTTCTAAATTGTTTGTAGAATATTGTACAGTGATTGGATTTTGTTTAAGTATTTTTGTTATTGAGATATGACATATTAAAGTTTTAAATAGAAATTAAAATTGTTTCCTGAGACTACATGTGTGTTACTGAATTAGCAATTGTTTTAATGGACATAGTCGATATTTATGTTATTGTTGATAAAGTACAGTATTGTGTCACTTAAGTCGCTGATTGTAAAATTATTTATTATGGAATGATCAATTAGCCCAAAGCCGATATTCGCTAACAATGCGTAAAAATAATATATGTATAGGTGTCTTTAGATGATGAATTAACTATGTTCTATATTGTATTGGTAATCATACTACAGTATGACGCCGTATAAGCGTAGTAAAAAGATATATTTGTTTTTAATCAATAGTAATTCCCCAAAAAAAAATATATGTATATATTTATATATATACTAGCGGACCTGCGGGCTCGCGCGCTACGCGCGCTCGCGACTATGGGTTGAAATCGACTGAAATATCTCTCTATGTGATATAGATATCTCACCACCGCCGCCGTGTACAAAAATTGAGAAATTAGAACATTTCTGCTTGCCCCCCCCTCCCAACCGCCGGGAAAATATTTTAAGTCTTTAGAGGGGGCCTGGGCCAGAGATATTCTAAGTCCCTAAAGCCTAAGCCCCTTTAGAATATTTTTTCGAATATATATATTTATAGGTGATATAGATATCTCACCACCACCGCCGTGTACAAAAATTGAGATATTAGAACATTTCTGCTTATCCCTCCCCCCCCCCCCCCTCCCCCTCCCTCTGAGAAAATCTTTTAAGTCTTTAATATATGATAAATAATATATAATAGGGACTTAGAATATTTCGGGCCGAGGCTCCCTTAGGGACTTAGAATATTTCATGCCGAAGCATCCTTAGGGACTTAGAATATTTTCGCTTGGGCCCCTCCAATGGAGAGGGGAGGGGAGGGGAGGGTAGGGGAGGGTAGGGGAGGGGAGGGGAGGGGAGGGGAGGGGAGGGGAGGGAGGGAGGGGAGGGGAGGGGAGGGGAGGGGCCTCGATTCTTGTACACGGCGGCGGCGGCGGCGGCGGCGGCGGCGGCGGCGGTGGCGGCGACAGCGGCGTAATCTTTTTATATATATAGAGAGAAATATATTATATATATATATATATATATATAGCGGACCTGCGGGCTCGCGCGCTACGCGCGCTCGCGACTATGGGTTGAAATCGACTGAAATATCTCTCTATGTGATATAGATATCTCACCACCGCCGCCGTGTACAAAAATTGAGAAATTAGAACATTTCTGCTTGCCCCCCCCTCCCAACCGCCGGGAAAATATTTTAAGTCTTTAGAGGGGGCCTGGGCCAGAGATATTCTAAGTCCCTAAAGCCTAAGCCCCTTTAGAATATTTTTTCGAATATATATATTTATAGGTGATATAGATATCTCACCACCACCGCCGTGTACAAAAATTGAGATATTAGAACAATTCTGCTTATCCCTCCCCCCCCCCCCCCTCCCCCTCCCTCTGAGAAAATCTTTTAAGTCTTTAATATATGATAAATAATATATAATAGGGACTTAGAATATTTCGGGCCGAGGCTCCCTTAGGGACTTAGAATATTTCATGCCGAAGCATCCTTAGGGACTTAGAATATTTTCGCTTGGGCCCCTCCAATGGAGAGGGGAGGGGAGGGGAGGGTAGGGGAGGGGAGGGGAGGGGAGGGGAGGGGAGGGGAGGGGAGGGGAGGGGAGGGGAGGGGAGGGGAGGGGAGGGGAGGGGAGGGGAGGGGAGGGGAGGGGCCTCGATTCTTGTACACGGCGGCGGCGGCGGCGGCGGCGGTGGCGGCGACAGCGGCGTAATCTTTTTATATATATAGAGAGATATAGTATATTAATGGTATTATATATATCGTGTATTAAAATGTTATTGTTAAATTTGACCGTGAATAGACCCAGGACGTAACAAGTCTCAATACCGTCAACGACGAAATCCGACCATGTCTCTTTTTCACGACAACACAATTTCGGTTCAACGCAACCACGACGTAACATCGAAAACGTACCGAAAGGGCGTTTTTTCGTAGACCCTCTGCTGTTTTGTTCGATTCGTCTTTCCTGACGTTCGTACATCGAGTTTCAATACTGTAAACCACAAAATCCGACCATGTTTCTTTTTCACGAAAACACGATTTTGCTTTGACGCAACTTCGAATAATCATCGAAAACGTACTGGAAGTGCGTTATTTCATGGATTTTCGCTGTTTTCGTAGATTTTTCGTTCCTGAATTTTGTACATCGAGTCCGTTGATAACGAAATCCGACCTTGACCCCATTTTGCGAAAAGCGATTTCGCTTCGTCGCAACATCGAAAAAGTACTGAAAGCCACTTTTTCCATAGATTTTAGGTGTTTTCGTAGGTTGTATGTTCCTGACTGTCGTACATCGAGTTTCAATATCGTAGAAGACGAAATCCGACCATGGCCCGATTTCACGAAAACAAGATTTTGCTTCGACGCAACTACAAATTATGATCGAAAACGTGCCAAAAGCGCGTTTTTTCATAGACCCTTCGCTGTTTTTGTCGATTCTTCGTTCCTGACGCTCGAAAATCGATTCTCAATACCGTCAACGACGAAATCCGACCATGTCTCTTTTTCACGAAAACACGATTTCGCTTCGACGCAGCGTCGAATCATCGTCGGAAACGTACTGAAAGCTCGATTCTGAAAGACTGAAAGCTGAAAGACTCGGTCGACTTGTCAACTGAATCGAACAATAGACGATTTGAGGCGACGGAAAGAAGAATGGACGCCATAGAAACCCGAATGGATGAGCATCAGGTGTAGGAATTATCAACTGCGAAGTCGCCGAGTTGCGTCACTCTGGACTCTCGGAGGAGGATATAATTCGTGAGGTCGAAGATCGGGGTAGGCGGGCGTCAAATCTCATTGCTTACGACGTCCCTGAGGCCGCTGACCAGGGCCGTCAAACGATTCTCGAGGCTCTCGCGCCGTTTAGTATTACGTTGTAAGCTCCGAAAATGTATACGGCCCTGCCAAGGGATCGAAAAGGGTACGCTCCCGAATAGAGAGAGCAATAAGCGACGTACGCACAGCAAGTTGCCGAGCTGTGCGCGTGCCCGAAAACAGATAGAAGATCAACAAAATCGATCACCACTCAAGATCGGTCACTTTGCCTCTGGGGACGTCGGATCGGTCGGACGAAAAAGGAATATCGCTCAAGTACCATACTGGACTATTGGTCATCCCCAGGTCTCACGTCCAGTTTCCGCGCTTGCCCAGCTGCAATTTTTCATCAAGTCGAGGGGATTCTCCCGTGCATCCCGCCACCGAGCTCCAGAGGATAAACAAAGAGCCAACGAGCCACTCCGATAAAGCATAAGATAAGTTGACTAAAATTAGAAGCAATTTTTATTTTATGTTTAAAAAATAATAGGGGAGAGCGGGGCAAAATGAGACGGTTAAGGAAAAAAACGCCTTTGCTACGAATGCATAACGGTTAATTATTGTTTTTTAGTCCAAAAACCCATTAGTAAAAAGCATTTTTGCTGTTCGGTGAAAAAAATCGCTGGGGGCAAAATGAGACACCCTCAAATTTTCAATTTTTTTAAATAAAAATAAAATAAGAATTGGAGGTTACGTTTTGATAACCTGAGTTTCCCTGTTGCTCCGTAAGTCATCTCGAACTCATATTGCAGTTAATTATGTCTCGGAAGTGATATAAACAACTGCGCCGTCGAGAAATAAATTTGAAAATTTGAAGTTTCGAAAAACTACGGCACGTAACCAGAGTTCGACGTGTTAGTGACTTGCAACGCCGCCGTTGAGGCTATGGCGTGCTAGTGTACGAACATGTCGGCATTATCGGCGCTGTTGAGGCTATGGCGCGCTACTTCGAACATGTTGCCGCTGGCAATGCTACGTCAGGCTAGTTCAGGCATGTCGCCACTATCGACGCTACCGCGCGTCAATCGCATTGTGTTGCTGCTGTCGAAGCTTTGAATGTAACGTTCCGTTATCGAGTTCTTTCAATTGTGCATAAGAAACAAAATAAGAATATAAAATTCCGTTGTGTGTCACAAGGTGTGATAATTGGTAAGTATTCTCCCTCGACCAAAAGATTATTGACGACAAAAATTACGCAGCAGATTTCGAAAATTAAAAAATGTCTCCATTGAATAGAGATGCGCTATGGTTCGAAATCGGGAAAGGTCTTCTTCTCGACAGACCTGAAACGAGCTTGCGATGGCAAAAGCTATCGAATCAGTAGTTGACAGGAAATTGAGCTACTGGAAAGCGGCGGATGCTTACAATGTTCCCCGGGCGACCCTGCACCGACGAGTAAAATTGTTTCGTGAAAACCCGGACATGGAAATGGCACTTACGAAAGGTGAATATTAAATTTTTGCTGAGTTCATTTTCACGTTATGTAAAATTTTGTTGTTCTTTTCAGAACTAGGTAGCTTTGAAACCGTGTTCACTCCGGCGCAGGAAAAACAACTAGCTGCATATCTACAGAAAATGGAAGCTCGACTCCATGGCTTAAGCAAATCAGAATTGAGGATATTAGCTTGGCAACTTGCAGAGCAAAATAACATTGATCACCCTTTCACTGCCGGCATGGCCGGGAAAGACTGGTTCAAAGGATTCATGACGAGAAATCCTACGTTATCTCTTCGCAAGCCGGAGGCGACGTCTGCAGCCCGAGCGATGGGATTCAATAGAATCGTCGTAGAACAATTCCAGAACTTATTAGAGGCGGCGATTGAAAAACACAACGTCACACCAGATCGAATTTACAACGTCGACGAAATGGGGTGTTCAACAGTTGCCAAACACGTTGCGAACATTATCGCGACAAAGGGAAAGCGGCAAGTCGGCGTCGTGACCTCGGGAGAACGAGGTCAAAATGTGACCATCGAGCTGTGCGTATCTGCCTCCGGAGCTTTCCTACCGCCGCTGTTCATATTTCCACGAGCTCGAATGAACGCTAATCTGATGATCGGAGCACCAGAGGGCAGTTGGGGGTTGTGTCATCCAAGCGGCTGGATGCAAAGCGATATCTTCCTGAAATGGTTTCAGTGGTTCGTCGAATACGTCCACCCTTCAAAGGAAGAACCGGTCCTTCTATTGTTAGATGGGCATACAACTCATACGAAAAACCTGGAGGTTATCGATTATGCGCGAAAACACAACGTCGTTTTGATCTGTTTTCCGCCGCACTGCACCCACCGACTTCAGCCACTGGACGTCAGTGTTATGCGCCCTTTATCTATTTATTATGCTGCCGCGGTGAAAAAATGGATGCGATCGAATCCTGGTCGCGTCGTGAGGCCTGCTGAAATTCCAGAACTCTTTGGTGAGGCTTTCAAGAGGGCAGCTACTCCGGAAACGGCTATGAACGGATTCCGGAAGACTGGCATATGGCCGTTCAGTCGCGACGTTTTCGACGACTTAGATTTTATGCCCGCGGAGGTAACTGATCAACCACCACCTTGTTCACCTGAGAGGTTGGTTCTCGCTAACGACTCCATTGCTGAGGCTGCGGAAACTCGCAGAGTTCGAAGAGATTCGTCGATGGAGGTGACTGACGATAATAATTCCCTACTCGTCGAGGAAAGTTATGGAGCGTATGGCGATTCATTGTCGAGATCGTTTGACGATGGTCAATGTTTGGACGAGACACGAACGGAGGGAGACCAACGAAATCGATCGACAGAAGCACCATCGGACAGAGATGACTTATTCTTCGATGATGTTTATTCACTGGTGGTGAATGCATTGTCAGAAAATTCTTCAGATGAAGAATTTTTGTCTGCTCAGGACTTTCTTGCCAGTCAGACGCAGGCGAGCCAATTTGGGACTAATTCCTCGATCTCGAACTCAGATGACGATTTCGTTTCCGCTCGGGAATTTTTGTCCGGTCAGCCGACGCAGGAGAGTCAATTCCCGGCTACCTTAACGCTGTTGACGCCAAACGACGAATCCTTTTCGTCAAAAAAAAGATCCCTGTCTCCGAAGAAAACATGTCCGGAAGAGCCTCTATCCGAATATTCGCGCGAGAATTTGGAGCTCGGGAGTGTGAAAGGCCCTTTACTCGATGATGCAGCTCTGTCATGCGAAAATATCGACGTCCTTTCAAAATTGAGTCAGTCCTTCAGTGAAGTTTCGATCCAGGAGGCAGAAGAAACCCTGAGCGAGCCGCAGCCACATTGCTCTACTAGCTCTCCGAGAAAGAGGCCTCACGGAAATGCCACAAGCGGTGTAGCTCACAGGTCATACGCACTTCGAGAGAAGCGCCCACGACTATCGGCTGCCCAATTGGTTTCGACAAATAGTGATTCCAATTCCGATGACGAGGACCCACCCGTTGAGATTCTGACGAAATCAACGACACGACGTACGAATTTATCACTGTAAAAATTTAAATTTTTGCTCTTTATTAGTTTTTTCTATAATTTTCGTCGGTTTCAGGTAGACGACAATCTGAGGTAAAGCGAACATGCGAATTCGCAATAACCCCGTATGAAATCCAACCGCTACCGGTAACGAATGCAGTCCAGCCTCGGAAGAGCCGTGCTCGTGGCAAAACTGCCGTTCTCACAGATTCGCCATACAGAGACGAATTATTGGCACAAAAAGAAGGTGCTAAATGCGCGAAAACTTCATCGTCGAAGAACACGAGAAAAGGTTCATCAAAGAAAGAGCCTTCGAAGAAAGCGTCAAAGGAGGCAAAGGAGAAAGATACGTCGATTGATGCATCATCAGACGATGCGCCGTGCATCTATTGCGGGGGCTTGTATTCCAAATCCATTGAAGGATGGATACAGTGCCAAAAATGTGAAGGTTGGGCACACGAAAATTGCGCAGGTATTGAAACTGATGCTTCAGTTTTGTTCAAGTGTGATTTTTGCAAAGATTAACAATTCTAGTGTTATATTGTACGCGAGTATAATTCTCAAAAAGTATATAAGCAATAAACAAGCAACGAACTCGTGTATAATTTATAAAACGGATTCCTCATGTCTATGATTCATTTTGCCCCCGTCATTATCTCCAGTTTGCTTCGACGATTCGATTTCTATCGTGATTTTATTACTGTGCTCAATTTTACGCCGTTAACAATCCTCAGTTTGCTCCCAAAACTCGTTTTCTGTAATCATTTTCGGGCGTCCCATTTTGCCCCGCGCTAACAACACATTTCGCTGTCCCATTTTGCCCCAGCGTCTCATTTTGCCCCGCCATTATCTCCAGTTTGCTTCGACGATTCGATTTCTATCTTGATTTTATTACTGTGCTCAATTTTACGCCGTTAACAATCCTCAGTTTGCTCCCAAAACTCGTTTTCTGTAATCATTTTCGGGCGTCCCATTTTGCCCCGCGCTGACAACACATTTCGCTGTCCCATTTTGCCCCAGCGTCTCATTTTGCCCCGCTCTCCCCTACTCTTCGTTAAAATTACTGCTTGGCTTTATTCATTTATCTATTTTTTTATTTTAGATTTGGAGATTACAAACAAATAAATTACTATAAAACTGCTTGGCGGCGTTTTTTTAAATTTTTTGGAAGAAAAATGTTTTTATGGTTTTTCTCATTCTTTTTTGAAATGTTAAAATATTAGTCAGTATGTGATCGGAACAGCTAATATAAAAAATCGTGCAATTCGACATAAACCTTGTCCATCTACCCATGTCCTCATTTGCCTATCTACCCATCGTCCCCTCTACCCATCTGCCCATCGACCCTTCTGCCAATTTGCCCATCGTCCCATCGACCCTTCTGCCCATCGTCCCATCGACCCTTCTGCCCATCGTCCCATCGACCCTTCTGCCCATCGTCCCATCGATCCATCGCCTATCGTCCCATCTACCCATTGTCTTATTTACCCATCGTCCCATCGTCACATTTACTAATTGTCCCCTCTACCCATCGTCCCATCTACCCATCTGCCCATCGTCCTATCTGCCCATCGATCCATCTACCCACCGTCCCATCTACCCATCGTCCCATCTACCCATCGTCCCATCTACCCATCGTCCCATCTACCTATCGTCTTATCTACCCATCGTCCCATCTGCCCATCGTTCCATCGACCCATCTGCACATTGTCTTATCTACCCATCGTCCTATCTGCCCATCGATCCATCTACCCATCTACCCAAGATCACTTCTGCCCATCTGCCTATCTGCCCATCGACCCATCTACCTATCTACCCGTCTACCCATCGTCCCTTCTGCCCATGTGCCCATCTGCCCATCGTCCCATCTACCCATCGTCCTATCTACCCATTGTCTTATTCACCTATCGTCCCATCGTCACATTTACTAATTGGCCCATCGTCCCAACTACCTATCTGCCCATCGACCCTTCTGCCCATCTACCTATCGTCCCATCTACCCATCGTCCCATCTGTCCATCGACCCATCTACCCATCGTCTCATCTACCCATCTACCCATCGTCCCTCCTGCCCATCTGCCCATCTGCCCATCGTCCCATCTACCCATCGTCCCATCTACCCATCTGCCTATCTGCCCATCGACCCATCTACCTATCTACCCGTCTACCCATCGTCCCTTTTGCCCATCATCCTATATCCCATCGTCCCATCGTCTTATCTACCCATCGACCCATCTGCACATTGTCTTATCTACCCTTGGTCCTATCTGCCCATCGACCCAACTACCCATCTACCCATCGTCCCTTCTGCCTATCTGCCCATCTGCCCATCGTCCCATCTACCCATCGTCCCATCTACCCATCGTCCCATCTACCCATCGTCCTATCTGCCCATCGACCCATTTACCCATCTACCAATCGTCCTTTCTGCATATCTGCCCATCGTCCCATCTACCTATCTACCCATCGTCCTATCTACCGATCTGCCCATCTACCTATTTGCCCATCGTTCCATCTACCCATTTTCCCATCTACCTATTTTCTCATCCAGTCATCTACCCATCGTCCTATCTGCCCATCGACCCATTTACCCATCTACCAATCGTCCTTTCTGCATATCTGCCCATCGTCCCATCTACCTATCTACCCATCGTCCTATCTACCGATCTGCCCATCTACCTATTTGCCCATCGTTCCATCTACCCATTTTCCCATCTACCTATTTTCTCATCCAGTCATCTACCCATGTCCTCATTTGCCCATCTCTCCATTTGCCTATCTACCCATCGTCACATCTACCCATCGTCCCATGTACCTATCTGCCCATCTACCCATCGTTCCATGTACCTATCTGCCCATCTGCCTATCTATCCATCGTCCCATCTACCTATCTGTCTACCTGACCACCTGCCTAGCCGCCCATCTTCGTATCTACCTATCCACCCATCTACGTGTCTACCTGACCACCTGCCTAGCCGCCCATCTTCGTATCTACCTATCCACCCATCTACGTGTCTACCAACCTACCCAACCACCCATTAAGATAAACCCATTCACCCATCTTCTCATCTCCCCATCTACTCATCTCTCCGGGCCTCAGGCTCTCTGTGTAACTCGCATCACACGTTTGACGTCCGCGTGACGTCACATGATCGTATAATCACGAAGTGACAGCTGTAACGCCAGGTGTGACGTATCACGTGTGACGTCACGGCTCGGCGCCCGCTAGCTAGCGCGATCAATAAATCAACGCATGCGCGGTAGGTCTCGCCGCGCACAGCCCACGCACACATGCACACCGACGTGTGACGTCATGGGACATCGGGCGAGGGGACACACTGGAGAAAACGTCGCGAAAGTGTGGGTTTTTCGAGCGACGCGACGATATCTCGAGAACGCGTAAACGGATAGGGATATTTCAGGGCTTGTTGGAAAGCTGGTACCTGAATAATATAATGAAACATTCATCAATTTTTTCATTTATTTCGTAATTTACGAGAAAAACGCGGTTGAACTTCGAGACACCCAATATTGGCGTATAACTACTTGGTAGTGCTCGACCGCGCGCGCGCGCACGCGCGCATATTGCTGCAGGTTTGAAACTTTTTAAAACTACTTGGCCTCGAGACGCTACCGCGTCTCTTGATAATAAGTGCCGGACGGATGGCTGGACGAGTTATTTGTGTGATCGTGCACTTTTTGCCAGTAAACTCAGTATTGATGTAAATGGTTCAAGTTTTCTTACAACATTATTGGTGTTTGTTTGATTTCTTATATTACAGATCGCTTTATGGTTTGGTTCGGAATTTAGACTGTACGAGTAAGGACCCGAATGGACTGTTGTCACAAAACACAAAACACTACAAATTTTGAACAATTCGACGGATTCGCGCCAAAGTCAATTCCAAACTATATTTATTAATGATTTGCTTGTTAAATTCAACGTTGAATTTATTCCTTTTTGAACTTTGGCTCTGAAATTTTAAACAAATTAAACGAGATTTTTTTGACAATTTAAACGTGAATTGCTATCTTTTAACAATTGAAACGTGGATTTCGTTTTTTCAAATGATTAAAATGTGATTGTTAAATTTTTTAGCCAATTAAAATGCGTGATTGTATTGTATTGTATGCAATAATAACATGCATTTCGATTTGTTAAACAATCTGAACCTGTATTTCTGTTTTTTACCCAATTTTCACGCGGATTACGACTTTTTGTACCATGCAAATGGAATCTTCTATTATTCAAACAATTGAAGCGTACATTTCGATCTGTTAAACAAACTAACTCGAAATTTCGAAACAAGTTGGACGTGGAACTTGATTTTTTAAATAAATACAATGCTGTTTTTAATTTTTTATCAAATTAAACGACAATTTGATATTTTTCAATAAAGCCAACGCCAATCATAATTTGTTTAACAATGGGAGCGCGAATGTCATTCGCGCGAACAACTGAACCCCGAACATTAATTTTCCCAACGAACTAAACGTTAAATTGAACGTCAATTTTTATTTATAAAACAAATTGGGCACTAATGTTTTTCGATTCCAGAGAATTATTTACTACATTCGACGGTCTGTTTAGTACCAACATATTTTTTAATTGAATTCGGCAGTGAGAAATAAATGCGTATTAGGCAAAAGTAAACATTGAAAACACCGACTGCAATTTTCAAAATTTAACTAAGATAATTTGGAAAACTTAAGTCGCATTATATTATTAATCATTCTAGGAATTTATCGCTTGTAATAAGTAACAACGTCGGAGAAATTATTTGGATAAATTCAAGAAATTGTGAAGATATTCCTCGATTCAATCAAATTTTGTTTTCGTGGTTCAATTCTTCGTTGGCTCTGCAAGCTTTTAAATTAAATGGCAGATTTAAGAAAAAAAAAACGATTTCAACGGTAGGATAAAATTCACTGTATTCGAAAGAACGAATTCCAATTTGTGATAACTGGTAATATTTGCTTTAATCAATCGCCCCTGACGGTGTGAAACAGGCCAATGGGATACATGTTTGTAAATCAGCTCATATTTTATATTTTTTACTGCTTCAATTTCTTTACGATTGGAAATTGATATGAACCTTGCTCTTGTGTGTTTTAGGTCGCTGATGAACTCCGGGATACAGCAGTCGGTAGGATTTGGGAGGTTGTGGCTCGGCTTTCGTCGTTTCGGTCACATTTGACTCTTCGTCCTCTCCATCGTCTCCGATGCTATACGTGAGTAGGTCACTTCCGGACGGTGACAAGCTTTCCCAATACCGCCAGAAATTCGTCCCTGTCGACATGCTGTGAAGAAAAGAAGAAAAGAACGTGAATAGTTATTTAGTCACATATGCACAAAACTTCCCGCTTTTTGTGCCGGTAAACTGTAGCAAAAGTGACGCTATTCGGTAAAAAAACCTATTGTGCATGCCCAAATAGGCCCCTTTTGTATTTATAATATGCTAGGTAATTTTTAAAACGCGTGTATGAAACATGTATAAAACACAAAAAAATGTTGCAAATATAAAAGGGACACTAAGTACTCAAAAACTGTTTACAAATCTATTTATCCCATTGGATGCGATATATAATCGTGACACACCAACTTTTTTAGACAGCAATCACCCACGGTTTCCGCGCTCGGTTTTATCTGTTATGTAGTCTCAAACTGTACCCATCGATCCGAGGACCCATTCCCGCATTCTCTCATTCTGCCACCCAACTTTCACCTATACACCCATGAACCCATTAATTTATTCCAGAGCTGGGCAAATTAATTTATGTACTGAATACTTGAAGTGCCATGTACTGAGTACTGAAAGTACAAGTTCTCGGCACTGTAAGCATCGTAAGTAAGCATAGTGAAAATAAAGCCACATAGAAGGTGTTAATTCACTATAAATCTTGCTTTCTTGAAATCTTGGTGAGAAGCCACACATCAATAAGCTGAGACGGGGAACGAGGTCGAACTCTGTCTCAATTAATCGAAAATACATCGTCGTAGTCATTTATTGACGTTGCTTTCGATATTTATTGACCTTGTTGAATTTTATTGAAATGCCGCATTTTCGCGATTCAAATATTCCTGCGCGTGAAAATCGTCCCGTTTATCGATTTTCACGAAGAGCGGCGCGCAGGTATTGCCGCAGTGGCTCTGATTGGTCATTAGAATTTTCGTGAGCGGTAATTGGCTCAAACGAAAAATACCGAAATGTGGCATTTTTCGGCCAATCAGAAGGGGGCAAAAACAGTATAAAAGAGCGAGCGGAGCGCAGAAAATCATCAGTCGGCTGAGCGGGCTCCAAGGTACCTTCTCTAGTTCTACTTGGTCGAATAAGCCAAGGGGCTAGGAGAACACGGTATCAGACTCCGATTACCCTTAGTTCCCTAGAGTTTATAGGTTAGTTAACCCAGCGGAGGTGAGCTTGCACCCCGGGAGATTTGATCGTGGCCCCACTTTCGAAATCTTTCCGGGCGAATACCGAGCCTCTCGCCGAGGGCCCTGTGTGGGGTTAGCGTACGGGATCGTGGTTCTAGCTCGTTTCCGAGCTCGTTCCCCGATCCTCCTCTGCGTGAGCCTTCACGGGAGATGCTGTATGCAATTTAGCAAATTCTTGTTTTTTAAGGGTAATTTCAGCGATCGGGGATTCCAACCTTAACATATTTATTTCGCAAAATAACCTCGAAGACAATCGACAGACGCGCATCAAGAAATTCATCCGCACCGAGAAGGACAGCTCGGTCGGCAATTTAGCTCGATCGGTATTTGATTCAAAAATTCATTGCATTGGAATTTTTGTTTCTCTTTCGATCTTTCAATCGGTAAATCATTGTAATTCGTAGCTTTCGGGGTTTTTGTTAAATTTCTTGCTTAAACCGCGACGGAAGATCGGGAAAATCCAGATAACGCGCACGTTGCCGAGAAGAGAAGCTCGGTCGGTAACTCGACACAAAAATTCATCGAAATTTTCGTTTAATTTCTTGTTTGATTCTTGTTTTTGTGAATATCGAAAATTTGATCGGTAAAATCATTTTTACACTCGAATCACTTACACTCGGTCGGTAAAACAGATCATTTTCTTTCTTTCTCACGAAGAGTGAGACATTGTATTGAATTTTATTTTGACGGCACAATCGCGGCAAAAATTCGAGATAGTTTTCAAGTTTTCTTTACTATCCGCAATTTATCAATATTTGTCTTTTTTTTTTAAAGGAGAAAGCGTCGATACAAAATAATTTTGTATACTGTATTTCGTATTTTTTATGTGTTCTTGAATAAATAACCATTGGCGTCCCAGAAAAAGTCAGTCTCATGGCATACGACAGCACTGGGACGCCAATAACATAGTTTATTCTTATTTTTTAAATTGTTTTTATACGATTTTGTTGAAAAAATAAAAATACATTTGTTATGCGAGTGCTTGGCTCATCTCGATTTACTTTCTTTTTACATTTACTTACTTACTTTTTTTTTTAGTAGTCGGCGTAGTTCTTTACTTTTTTGGAAAAAAAGTTTTTGAATTTATTTCACTTATTGTTAAAAACTATTGAACATTGAGTAAAAGATGACTCTTGAGGTAGTTAATACATTTTGGCTAATATTTTCAGTAAAATCCGTCGATGATAGAACCACAATTCATGGTTTTATTGTGGCAGGGAACGTAAAAGTAAGGTTGAATGAGGTTAAGATATAAAGATCGCGGAAACCAACATTTTTGCGTTCATTCCACTTTGTAGCACTTCGTTCAGAAAATATTAGCCACAAATAATTCCGAATCGAGCATTATCAAATTACGAATATCAACTGCTAATCTATCTTTCATTTGCAATTAACACAGATATTTCCTCGAATATTCTCTAACTAAATTTCGTTTACCGTTCATCCCGCTATTTATTTGCAGAGCAAACTTTTTTTCCTCAACCTCATATTGCATTCTTCAATCACTTTGTTAAAAATTTCAATTACTATTCAAAGCTTACGTTTGTGGATAATCGAATAAACAAATGGACCTGTCAAGTAATTCGTCGACTGACAGTAGCAGATGATAGATGAGCCGAGCTAAGCGATTCGAGCATGCACAGTATGGCGCGTAACGCCAGCGTAACAAGATACTTTTTATTATAAATGAATCGGACTCCTCGACGGTCCCGATGCCGAGATCTCGTCAACGGCTTAACCGACTCTAATCCCTACTAAGCGCATTGGAAATCTTGGGGTCGAATTATATTATGGAAGTGTCATTAGAAATATCTAGGAGGTCTAATTGCCGAGAAATCATGAACCAAAGATTTACTTCCGGCACTCTCGAGCATAAGTGGAGCGGCAGCGCGCCACGCAGATTTTTTCGTACTTGGCATCGAGGCGCTACCGCTCCTCTTGGTATTAAATTTAATATTAGTAGTACTTTGCGATAGTAGTGCGTAAAAGCGGACCTTCGGCGAAGGTTGGAAAGCGGCTGCACGATTCGGATCGAGCGCTACAAAGGTACGAGGCGAAGCCGAGTGTTGTTTGTAACGCGAGACGCATGACGCATGACGCATGACTCGTGTGATTGCAACACTCGCTTTCGGCCCGTTCCGCAAACTCACACTCGTCAAAAAAAGTTTTATCGCACGAGTGTCGTAAAAATATGTCTGTCAACGGCATTCTATCTTTTCGTGATTTTCGATGAAAAACAAATGCACGGGTCGATGTGTTGCGAGAAAAGCGAGATCGGCGGTAACACATCAAGCCGCGCATTGCTTTCCGAAAACGAGCTTCGAAAATTTCGATTCTTGTTATCAGAATTGTTCCGTTAAACATTGAGTCGGAACCAATATTCTCTTGGGTCTCGTTGTATGTTCGATATTGATAGCGACCTCACGCCCTTATCCTCCTCTTTTTATAGTGTTACGTCTCAATCAGCATTTTCATTCCATCTCGGTCAAGGAGAATTAACATCCGCCTGTTATACCCCGAAATCGTACGCGAGTACGACCGAGGTTGCGACATAGTAACCACGGCGTACGAGCGCTAAGTTTCGTCACCAGACGCACGGTGACAATTAGGCAACCGTCGCATCGAGCCATCGACGCTCGATCGCGGTCAACTCGAACGCCGAGTCGGCAAATTCCATAGGCCGGCGCTCGGATCCCGCAATAACGCGAATCCGGAGCGCCGAAAGATAAACATTAAATAAAGAAATCTGGAAACAATGTTTATCTTCCAAAGATGCTGCTGACACGCTCGCTCCACTTTATTGACTATAAAGTGTGGTCGCGAGCTCACAGCAGCAGTCAGAAAAGTTATCCGACACCGTGCGACTGGTTGTGTGAGAGTACAGACTCGAGCAAAGGGTCTAGTAAGTAGTTTAAACCAAACAAGTCGGACACTAGTCCGACACACTGTATCTATTGTACTTCTGAAAAGTGTTGAGCGTTTCGAACGCCAAATAAAGTTCACGTAAAATTCCACAACCTTTCTCGTGTGTTATAACATTCGCTAAGGGTTCCAACCCTTAACTGGTAATCCCGAACAACGTTCCGAGAAGGTCGTAATATCACCGGGCTCGGAGTAGCTACCCGAGATTCGGCGGTACAACACTCCCTTTACACGTTTTTCGGAAATGACGCTTTATTAAGGTTTTATGCCCCGTTTTGAGCCTAACCTTGCGGAAACAAACTCGGGATGGGGCGCAGAGTGCATATACAAACGATGTGTGATTGAATAAAACACTGACTTTTGAAAATATTCCACTTTGTAGGTTTTATAATTCAAATAAGGAAATTAACGGATGTTGTCTCTCTATCTCACGTAACTCCCTATCGGATATTCTACTCTCTCTCTCTCTCTCTCTCTCTCTATGGTTCACAATGCTCAGCTGTCATTCCACTCGGTCGCTGCACTCTCACTCCCTATTGGTTCCACTAGGCTTAAGTAATTTCACGTAAATTACTTATCTGACCGGTAAAGTTCTCAAATGCAGATAGATTCCCATTTATGTCAATTAAAACGTGAATTGGCAGATTACAGGTGTGAACAAGACTATAAATGGTCCAAAATGATTATTTGAAATATGAAAATTATAAGAATTGTGAATAGTCAAATTTTGAAAGGTAAAAGCCCGAATTCTCAACTCACCAGAAAATAAAGTAAATTCGATGGTAAAGTAGTTATAGTTGTCGATTGTGTTCGGGTGGAAACGGACTGATGAAATACTTCTTCTTCTCTCTCCGAATGATGGATGGTAAATAAATAAATATAGATGAATCGATGATTATCGATGATTGTCGGAATGGTACGAGACGATAGAAGTTGCACAATAGATTTAATACTTTATTTTTCCGAATTTAAATTGGACAATTGGTGTAAAATGATTATCTTTGCTCGACAATCAGAATAATTCGATATCTCAAATAAACGTTTACAAGCTCGATGTTGAATTTAAATATTAGATTTTTGGTCTTTAAAGAGATGTCTAATCGATTTGAAGTCTCGATGTACAGTGCCCGATGAATAATTTTTCGTCGATGCTCTTGTCTCTAAGTGATTGAAAGAATGCAGTTGTGGGTGAGGGTCCTCGGTGCACCTCATTGGTTAAGGGTCTTGTTTCACGGCGTTATTGCACCTGGAACTATCTGGCTTCATCGAGCGATTCTCCCCTCCTCATAAAATCTCTTAGTATTGGCTAATTAATTTTCTGTTTCAATTTTTAATAAACTTCTGTTAATTACTTTGTTTAAACAATTGTTTGTTCTCCATTTATGGATTGTTGATCTGTATATAATGGGAATTATTCTCAATTTTGAATCACTCTTCTAGGATGATTTTTACGGTTATTTATGATTATTGTTAACTTTTGTCGCTCAATATTAACTTTCATAATTTTTCCTTTAGTCTATTTTCCCTTTAAGGTTTATTTCCAATAATTAAAATATTTGGATAATGATTATCTGATTTTATTTTGATTATTTATCGATCAATATCCTTATTTGTTTATTTGGTTATTTCTCTATGTTTTTATCTATTATTCACTTTTTTCACTGATTTGTTCAATTCTTAGCATTTTGGAATATTGAGGAATTCATATTTTCCGATTTGATATCGATAAATTCAGAGTCCAGGAGGTGCTGCTCTCATTTTTCGCCAACGGTTGTCTCAGGCGTTACTCGCATCGTGACACGCACCGTGCGGGCCAAAGTCGCGCTTGTACATATGTACCTATGTTCGACATGCTCTTATCTCCAGATCCTCAGGTTGCTTATAAAAGTTCTTTTTTACTTTTTGCCTGTCTCTTTGCGTTTCTTATATCTATGTTCGCGCGATATATTCGCTGCGGCTATAATTTATACTGAATATTTCAGTTTGCGTTATTAACTAGATTATTTATTTATAATTTATTGCAAACTATTAGCAATATTCTTCTTACGGCTAGTGCTTATTTATTTTCTGATCTTTCTATTTCTCCTAATTTGTTAACGGCAATTTGTTTATAATTGTTGTTAATTGTTCATATTTTTCTCTACTTCTAATTATATTGCGATTGATTTTTATGATATTAACAATAATTTCTAAAATATTTATTGTTAATTTGGGTCATTAATTATAATGACAACTATTAATTGTTTAAAAGTTACATGACGTAACATTAGATTACAATCATTTTCACGAAATAATTATCATACATTTTTTCGTCGATGGTAAGGCTGCAAAGAATGTTTCATTGAAAAAAGTTTAACCTCGTCGACAATCGGAATATCGAGCGTGATCTAAATGTTTAGTGAAATAATTCTGACAGGAAGAGTCGAATGTTTTTACGCTCTTTATCGGAAAATAATGCGTGGGTTGATGTGTTACCATCGATCTCGCTTCTCCAGTAACACATCGACCCATGCATTTGTTTTTCTTCGAAAATCACGAAAAGCTCGACTCCCGATGACAGGATTATTTTTATCTACACCGGGATTCGACCGCATTTCCTTATTCTCGATGTACTTGCGGATTTTTTCATGAAAAAATGCTTTGTAGCTGTAAGATCGAAAAAAAAAAAAATCAGTTACGATGGTATTAATCTATCGAAAGTGGATGATAAAAAAGTGAGGATGCCGAGAGTATCGAGGAGACGGCAAGGCCATGATGGGGCACTGTACTGACGCGATGGCGAAAATGCACAAGCCAAATGTGCACGAATGACTACTGCAGTTTACCTTGTTTTTCATCGCTTTGTGGATGCGAGAGCGAATTTGGTTTGGGTGTCTACATTTGCCCGCGCGCGCTAAACTACTGTGCTTTATAATCGCTCTGCTGCCTCTTCGATATACTCTTGTGATTGGCCGTCTCCTCGATATTGTCGGCATAGTCATCCGTTATTTGCCATGGTCAATAGACTTATACCATCGCAACTAGAAAAATTTCATTCATTTTTTTCTTTTTTTTTCCCGATTATGCGGCTACAAAGAATGCGTCACAAAGTCATACATAACTCCGTCAATGAGAAAGAAATTCCGCTCGATCCCGGTGTTCGTAAATCGCACCCCGTGAAAAAAAATTTCGTACGATAAACCTTTTTCTGACTCGTGTGATTGCAACACTCGCTTTCGGCTCGTTCTGCAAACGCACACTCGTTAATGAAAGTTTTATCGCACGCGTGTCGTAAAAATATTTCTGTCAACGGCATCCTATCTTTTCGTGATTTTTGATGAAAAACAAATGCACTGGTCGATGTGCTACGAGAAAAGCGAGATCGTCGGTAACACATCAAGACACGCATTGCTTTCCACAAACGAGCTTCGAAAATTTCGATTCTTGTTATCAGAATAGTTCCGTTAAACATTGAGTCCAAGCCAATATTCTCTTAGATCTCGTTGTATATTCGATACTGCGAAAAACTACTTTTTTTTTTTTTCAAAAAAAGAAAAAATTTACGCCAACTACGTAAATGTTACAAAAATATTTAGATCTCATAAACTGCATTTTAAAAAAATCCAAAATAAAAGGTAAATCACGCGAGCCAAGTTTCAACCAATATTTTTGAATATCCAATGTCAATGTTAATGATTAAAAAAATAGTATGATAACTGAATAATGAAATAAAAAAAATACTTGGCACGTCCTTTCTTTTATGCATGAAATGTTTCATTTGTATTCGAGGGACTTGCCAAGTGTTTTTTAAATTTTATTTCTCAGTTATCATACAATTTTTTAATCATTAACATTGACATTGGGTATTCAAAAATATTTGTTGAAACTTGGGTCGCGTGATTTACCTTTTATTTTGGATTTTTTTTTTAATGCAGTTTCTTAGATCTAAATATTTTTGTAACATTTATGTACTTGGCGTACATTTTTTTAAACTTTTTTTGAAGAAAAAAGTCGTTTTTTACAGATTTCACTAATTTTTGTAAACGACCTTGAAAACTAAAATTGGGATTTTTTAAAATGAAATTAATAATAGTAATTACTTTTTGAGTTCCAATTATTCATTCATGTGGATTCCTTTAATGCAATTATTATTATTTTGATTCTATAAATTACCAAAACTATAACCTTAGTTTTCTCAGTAAAAATCAAGCGATGGAAAATCGGTGTGGTCATCCTTGAAGCATCGCAAAACGACAGCGCATAATTCCACATACCTTAACAGGGTTCACTACGTTATCAAGAAAATCTTTCATTCCTTTTCTAAAAAAAACTGTGTATATCTTTGATTTTCTTGGCTGAAAGGTCTTGGCTGGAAGGGGGGGTTATTGCCTCTTACTTTGACTCTTACAGCGAGACAACGATACCGTACGTTCCAACAATTCTCTCGACGAGAGAATTCTGCCATCCGTTACTTCGATATTTTCGTCCAGATGAAAAAAAAATCCTTAATTATTTTCTTTCATGCTCTTTGAAGAAGCACAGAATTTTTTTTCTATATCTCGCCCGGAGAAGTGAACTAAAAATTGGTAAAATTCTTTCGTTGCGAGAACCGAGGGAAGCGCTGGTGGAGTTGACTTATCATGAAAGTCAATGAAAGAGTCCTGTGTGATTCGTCTGTCAAGATAACCGAAGAGTTATACAATTTTTTGGTCTAAGCGATAACATTTTTTCTTAATAGTATAACAGACCTGCCGACGAATCTTGATTTCTACGCTACCAGCGTAGAAATATCTGGCAGCGCATCAAGAACACAATCAATCCGATCTTCGACAGAAAGATTCTCTCGATTTTGAGAACAGTGAAAAAAAAACGAAACTGAAAAAAAAAATTTTCTTGATTTTGTAAATCTTGATTCATAACATTTTTCTTGATTTTATTTTTTATGGTAAGGTTATATCATTTGCCGGCAATCACGAATCACTTAAAAAATCGAATCGAGACGAACGAGACGAGACGAGAGAACACTTTTTTGAAATCATTTTAAAACATTCACTTTCTTTATTTTTTAAAAAATTTAATCCCGGGGCTTTTTTTGCTTAGGTTACGTCGGCCGGCTGTCAACAGCCGACGGGCCGAGCGAACACCGAACACGCACGAAGCGCCGCAATTTCACAATCTTCTTAATTACGGCGCTTCGTGCGTGTTCGGTGTTCGCTCGGCCCGTCGGCGGTGTACGCTGATAGCGTAGAAATCAAGATTCGTCGGCAGGTCTGTTATACTATTGAGAAAAAATGATATCGCTTAGACCAAACATTGTATAACCCTTCGGATATCTTGACAGACGAATTACACAGCATTTTTTCATTGACTTTCATGGTAAGTCAACTCCACCAGAGCTTTTTTTTTTTCAAAAAAAGTAAAAAAACGTACGTCAAGTACATAAATGTTACAAAAATATTTAGTTCTAAGAAACTGCATTTAAAAAAAAAATCCAAAATAAAAGGTAAATCACGCGAGCCAAGTTTCAACAAATATTTTTGAATACCCAATGTCAATGTTAATGATTTAAAAATTGTATGATAATGTTGTACCACGGACTCTCGGGATGCTACTCCGAGCCCGGTGATATTACGCTCTTTACAGAACGCTGTTCAGGATTACCAGTTAAGGGTTTGGACCCTTAGCAAATGTTATAACTCACGAGAAAGGTTGTGGAATTAACGTGTCCTTTTATTTAGCGTTCAAAACGCTCACCACTTTTTAGAAATACAATGGATACAGTGTGTCGGACTAGTGTCCGACTTGTTAAGTTCAAACTACTTACTAGACCCTTTGCTCGAGTCTGTATTTTCACACAACCAGTCGTACGGTGTCGGATAACTTTTCTGACTGCTGCTGGGAGCTCACGACCATACTTTATAGTCGATAAAGTAGAGCGAGCGTGTCAGCAGCATCTTTTAAAGATAAACATCGTTTCCAAATTTCTTTATTTAATGTTTATTTTTCGGCGCTCTGGATTCGCGTTATTGCGGGATCCGAGCACCGGCCCATGGAATTTGCTGACTCGGCATTCAAGTTGACCGCGATCGAGCGTCGAAGGCTCGATGCGACGCTTGCCTAATTGATACCGTGCGTCTGGTGACGAAACTTAGCGCTCGTACGCCGTGGTTGCTATGTTGCAACCTCGGTCGTACTCGCATACGATTTCGGGGTATAACAATAACTGAGAAATAAAATTACAAAAATACTTGGCAAGTCCCGCGAATACACATGAAACACTTCATGCATAAAAGAAAGGACGTGCCAAGTATTTTTTTTATTTAATTTTTCAGTTATCGTACTTTTGTTTTATCATTAACATTGACATTGGATATGCAAAAATATTTTTTGAAACTTAGCTTGCGTAATTTACCTTTTATTTTAGATTTTTTTTTTAAATGCAGTTTATGACATCTAAATATTTTTGTAACATTTATGTAGTTGGCGAAAATTTTTTCACTTTTTTTGAAGAACAAAAGTAGTTTTTCGCAGTATCGAACATACAACGAGACCCAAGAGAATATTGGCTCCGACTCAATGTTTAACGGAACAATTCTGATAACAAGAATCGAAATTTTTGAAGCTCGTTCTTGGAAAGCAATGCGTGGCTTGATGTGTTACCGCCGATCTCGCTTTTCTCGTAACCCATCGACCCGTGCATTTGTTTTTCATCGAAAATCACGAAAAGATAGGATGCCGTTGACAGACATATTTTTACGACACTCGTGCGATAAAACTTTTTTGAACGAGTGTGAGTTTGCGGAACGAGCCGAAAGCTAGTGTTGCAATCACACGAGTCATGCGTCATGCGACATGCGTCTCGCGTTACAAACAACAACTCGGGTTCGTTTCGTACAGTTGTAGCGCTCGATCCGACTCGTGCAGCCGCTTTCCAAGCTTCGCCGAAAGTCCGCTTTTACGCACTAGTATCGCAAAGTACTATTAATATTTAATTTAATACCGAGAGGAGCGGTAGCGCCTCGATGCCAAGTACGAAAAAATTAGCGTGGCGCGCTACCGCTCCACTTATGCTCGAGATTGCAGAAAGTAAATCTTTGGTTTATGATTTCTCGGCAATTAGACCACCTAGATATTTCTAATGACACTTTCATAATATAATTCAACCCCAAGCTTTCCAATGCGCTTAGTCGCGATTAAATTCGGTTAAGCCGTTGACGAGATCTCGGCATCGGGACCGTCGAGGAGTCCGATTCATTTATAATAAAAAGTATCTTGTCACGCTGGCGTTACGCGCCATACTGCGCATGCTCGAATCGCTTAGCTCGGCTCATCTATCATCTGCTACTGTCAGACGACGAATTACTTGACAGGTCCATTAGTTTATTCGAATATCCACGAACGTAAGCTTTTAATAATAATTGAAATTTTTTAACAAAGTGATTGAAGAATGCAATATGAGGTTGAGGAAAAAAGTTTGCTCTACAAATAAATAGCGGGATAAACGGTAAACGAAATTTAGTGAGAGAATATTCGAGGAAGAGAATATTCGAGGAGGATAGATTAGCAGTTGATATTTGTGATTTGATAATGCTCGATTCGGAATTATTTGTGGCTAATATTCTCTGAACTAAGTGCTACGAAGTGGAATAAACGTAAAAAATGTTGGTTTCCTCGATCTTTATATCTTAACCTTATTTAACTTTACTTTTACGTTCCCTGCCACAATAAAATCATAAATTGTGGTTCTATTATCGACGGACTTTACTGAAAATATTAGCCAAAATGTACCAACTACCTCAAGAGTCAACTTTTATTCAATGTTCAATAGTTTTTAACAACAAGTGAAATAAATTCAAAAACTTTTTTTCCAAAAAAGTAAAGAATTACGCCGACTACTAAAAAAAAAAAGTAAGTAAGTAAATGTAACAAGCGTCTCAGCGCCCTGCGCCGGCGCAGAGGCTCTTGTTGGTGGGCTCTGCCCCCCCAAACCCCCCGAAAAATGTCCCTTCGGGACATTTTTCAAGGCACTGACAGGGTTACATGTCGCGCTACGCGCTCCGTATCGAGTGTATTTGTATTTCGCGCTATGCGGTACGGATGTAGTATGTTTTGTGACAGGAGTTTCGATCTGTCAACGTCGTGGAGAATATCGGTTCGACTTCTCGGCAGTCCGTAGAGTTTAAGTACGGCAACGCTGCGAAATTGTAAACCAAATATTCTCTAACGCGCGCTAAACGCTGCGACAGCCCATGGTACAATACGATCATCGTACTATAGGAAGGGCTCGCGCGAGACGAGAGCAGGTAGCTACGACTATCTGTTGAGCGAGAGAGAGAGTCGACAGCGCGTGCGCGTAGTATTAGATCATCGGGTCGATGAGGCCGCAAGACGATCGAAAATTCGACACTCTGCGTAGGGCGTTAGGGTAGCAACGTTGTGCGTAGCGTAAGATTCTTGTGTGTGTCACCGGCAGAAGCCCAGAGTCGACTAGCGAGGAGTCGAGCTGTCGGATAACGAGTCGAAGGAAATTGTAACGTCGAAACTGTAAGTCGAATCTGAATATATTGTGTAACGCTATTGCTTCATTCTTTCTATTGTCCTCTTGCAATCCTTGTCCCGGATCATTCCAAGTACCCCCTCTGGGGTTAAGTCGTCTCAAGTCGAAAAATTTGAAGTTTTATATTAATAAGGTTGCTGGACCAAAACCAGCTGGCGCCCATAAAGTCGAAATTATTCGACACCGGAGATTGTTGGCAAAAGAGCCCCGACAGCCTTGATCCAGCCGCGTCGGGTGAAAATATCCTCCGTGATTCGGTCAGACGCGGAGGGTATTGTCTCATTTGGCGCCCAACGTGGGGCCCACTTGGGTTAATTGTGTAATAATTAAATTAAATTCTATGTTACATGTTATTTATGAAATTGGTAGTCACTTATTTATTCAATATTGGATTGCAAGCCAAAGTGTAAAAATTTGTCGATGTCTGTCTCGACGAAAGAAAGAGTGAATATTCAGAAAGATTTTCGACTATATTGTACGATTGGGCGCGTCGAAACGGTTCGGCTAAGCGACGCGGCTGGACGTTCGAGTATTGTAAACACGGCCGGCCGAGTTTGTTTACAAAGGCTGTAGCGGTTACGGGTCGAATACTGCTTCGACACTATTCCCTTCCTCTGCTTATTGCTTGGCTTGTGCTTGATTGCGATATATAATAAGAACGTTCTCGGCTGTATTTCGAATGCTATTTTCGTCTAGAATAATACTTCGGTAATTTTGCCGTTGTAGTTGGCCAAATCGACTGTCAGCCGACAATTATAATACGACGTACAGTATCGACTTTTGCTAACATTGAGTTGGGTTGAATTTGCTTGATTCCACCGTAATAAACGGGTGACGAGTGTCCGTTGTTAAATGAGGAAATGACCCCTATGTTTTTCTCTCCACCGCCACGTAATACGAAAACAATGAGTACGCGACGCGCAAAACGTGCAGAGGAAGAGACGGAGGCGACGGGGCCTGCTTCTTCGCAGACGCCACATGTTGTGGGTGGGGATGAAACTGTTATCGGACGGAGTCGGGGACAAGATGAAAATTCCGCGAATGATTCGTCGGTTAATAGTTTGCCCGCGGATCCTAGGCCGACCCAGACAAGCTCTATGCCGGAACCTTTGTTATTCTCAACGGGAGTCGCGCGCGGCGGAAGGGGGAGGGGTAGCCGTACAACGACGCCGCTGCCGGTAGGCGGAACGCTTCCTAGGTCTACTGAGATGCTTGACACGACGACTCTAGGAATTCAGATAGATAGGCTCGAAGATAGACTCAACGCTATCAAAGGTTATGGTGAACAGTTGCGGGAACTGTCATCGATGATGCGCGCCCTCACTACGCAGGGTCAAAATTGTGTAAACCCTATGTTGGGTAATTCGTCGCACTCTCTGCACCAGTCTATGGGTGGAGATGCGACACATGCGAACCCGGTGTCTAGTGGAACGTCTGGACTCCCTCGCAGCGGGCAAGCGACTGGTAACGCGATACCTCAACGGAACGTCTCGATTGGCGGACGAGGTGCGTTTGTTTCTTTGCAACAAGGACCTGTAGTTCTTGAATCTCAAAGCCCAGTAGGCCCGTCTGTTGAGCCGATCGGTGGAGAGAATTCGAATTCGAAGTCGAATTTTAATCATTCCACGTCACATCAAAGCCGATTTGAAGCTCGGGGTGTCGACGAACGCGAAGGTGCTGTCGGAGCGAATTTTCGACACACAAATGTTTATGGAAATAATCATTCAAACCCGAATCCTCGACGCATTGGTCGCGATGATAGGGAACACACGAATATAGCTTCACGGAATAGACAACAAAGGTCACGTCACGGTGTATTCTTTCACCAATCCGACGACAATGACTCGACTACTTCCGACCATGACGATTACGCGATTCAACATCGACAATCACAAAACAATAACTACTCGAATGATGACGGACAGAATCGACACGGAAATCGGAATGATCGTCTCATCACTCTCATTGGTAAAGAGATGAACGGGTGGAAAATTAGTTTTCCGAAAACCGAGAAGGATCCCGACCAATTCCTTCTTCTCTTAAAAGATCTATTAGATACCAGCGGTATTTCAAGGGATTTATTCGTACCTCGACTCTCGCGAATATTCGACGGTTCATATCGACAGTGGTATCTAACGAACAGACGAGAGTGGCGCGGCTGGAAAGATTTTTCGCGAGCTTTCCGCTACCAATGGAGCGTGATAAAAACCGATGGGGATCTCTTCGTCGAGATACGCGATCTTGAGGTAGAAAGTGGTGAGAGTCTCGCTGAGTTCACGTGTCGAGCGCGTTTCGTATTCGAACGAATGCGCTGCCCCCCACCGTTCAAAGTACAACTAAAACAGATAATGGTAAAATTCAATCCGCGAATAGCTTTCGAGATTTTGAATCTGTCCTTGCATAGCTACGACGAGTTTTTGCACTACATAAATGAAAGGAGCTATCTGTATCGACGCGTGACAGAAAGTCAACGCGACACGCGCTCTGGAAAAAGACAGACAGATTTCAAGTATGTGCAAGACGAATTAGTAGACGAGGAGCTGGACTTGGGGACGACAATAACAGACGACGAAACCACAACAGATCTGAAAGCCTTTCAACCAGGTAGTCAACAGAGTTCGAGTAAAGATTCGAAACCTCTCGTCAAACAGAGACTCGAGCAAAATTTAGCTAAGCACGATAAGAAAAAAGAAGGTATCCCTCCCGAAGGCGGTGCAAAGAAGGCACAGCGAACAACTATGATAGATAAAAGTAAATTATTATGCTTTAACTGCGGTGTTCTCGGACATTCCGCCCGTACGTGTAGGGCGGAGAGAAAAGATATTTGTCACGTTTGTCGAGAGATAGGCCACGTCAATATTAATTGTCCAACGTAGCAGGGAAACGAGAAGCGGCCTCAATAGTTGAACCCGCAGCTATCGAACCGAAGGGCCAAACGGGAAAATCGACAGAAACAACAGACAATAGTGAGAGGGACACGATTCAAATCGCGCGAGAAAAATCACTCGACAAGACAGACTGTGAACTGCTAGTAAACAACGTTGTATGTGTTGTGACCAAAATTTCGGCGAAGAGCAATACAGTCTCAAAACTATAAAAGAATTACGGTATCTCAAGGCCACCAAAATTCGTTCTCGAACGTTATTTTTATTTCTGTGGGCGCCAGTCGAGACTTATACCCGACACGATCGGGAAAAAAACTGGACAGAGAAAACGACTGAATTCACCACCGGCTTGGCTGCAGCACTCATGGGTAGAGGGGAGGATTCGATGACACTTGGCGATTGAAATAAACGGGGTACACTTGAATTACCAGGCTTCCATTATTCACACTTTTTATTGAAGAATTGTAAATTAATATTTCAGTAATGTCACATGATAAATTTCATTCGGTCCCGGGACCCGTTGACTCGATACAATTTAACCGAAGATTTTCCCTGCTAAAATTCTCCCCGGCTACTCAGTTCACCGGTTTGAATTCTCCAAGAAGGTGAAATTGTTACTGACAACAAGATTTATTTTTCCCTGCTAACTTTTCGACAGACGAACGCTCGCGCAAGACGGAACCGAAATTGTGGCGGAACAGAACGATAATTAACCGCGTGATCGAACGGCGCGAGGCGGGTACGTGGCTCGTATTTTTCGATATCTCCCGTGGTTCGGATCGCTCACGAGAGAGAGGCGCACGACGAACTCGTAAACCGCTCTCCAACACTTAACTGAGGTGGATCTCTCGAACTTATAAATTATTAGAGTTTATTTGCAAAATTCTCCCGCGATTCAGGCAATTCGAAAAACGAAGACAAATGATTCTAATAATCGCGCGGCCGTCCGACTACTACAGGCCGTCTCCTCGCACACACGATTAACAAACAGGACACTAGAACACGAACGCGATGATGCCGAGGAGATCACTTTTTCGCCTGGGACGGTACCCACAATCTTGCGAGCTATGCGCTGCTCGAACACTTTACACTTGAGTTGAAATTTACACGGAGACACACGCAGCCGAGGATATGAGGCGAAAGCCTTACCGTTACAAGTTAATCCGTGGAAAAGACCGAGAGGCGATCTTCCTTCCTTCCTTCCACGGTACCGGGCAACGTCCAATCGTCAAGCTGCGACTAATAATCATGCGCCCGAGACGATGGAAGGATTCTGTTTCTTCCTGCCAGGCTGCGACTTACAACCTGCGCCCAAGACAGTTGAATCCGGTGACTCCTCGTTCCCAATTGATCGCAGTCTGTCCTCCTCGAACGGCTCAGCTCACTCTCGATCCTCGTGCCAAAAATAATAAAAATAAAGATCTAGGGATAAGTACAATGCTCTCTCCGCCTAACGCTTTCCGAAATTGCCTGGGACCCTCGAACAGTGGCGAACTCGCCGCTCCGAGCCCTCTCCGTCTTCTTTGCTGTGACGCTCCAAAAAAAAGCGTCACAACCATTCCCTCCCTCGGATAAGGTCGACCCCGACCGTAAGACCTTCGTCTCAACAAGACCTCTGCCGGTGTTCAAATTTAAATAAAAAAAGCAATGAAATCGGAGGCACTGTCCCAGGGAATTTCGAGAGCGTTAATCAATAAATAAATAAGTCAAACAAAGACATCCCTAGATGCGGGAACACCAAAAAAAACTCAGAGATACCACAGACAGACAAGCACAAGCGATAGGCGGAACCGATCAAACCATTTCAATGTCGTGTTTCCTCGAAAGAATAATACGGCTTCAAATCATCCACCGGTACCTTAGCGATTACCTTATTTTCCCCGTCCGAGAGCTCGTAAACGACGGGAGACAACCGCGCGGTGACGGTAAAGGGGCCAAAATATTTTGTCGCAAGCTTCGCAGCGATGTGTTGCGATGCCGAGGACAGTATTCGCTGCCTACGCATGACTTTATCCCCTACCTTGAAGTTAGAAACCGCATGCCGTTTATTATATTGTATCGCCTGTCTCTGATACGCCTCCTCCAATTCGTACCGCACCCGACTCCGAAGCGTTTGCAGTTCGCGCATGTGGTTCGACCACTCCTCTGTCGAGACCGGGACCAAAGTTCGATTCCCCCCCTCGCGACGATAAAACCGATGAGGCGCGGGAACCCTTCCCAGATTCAAATACGCGGGACTGCTATCGATAGACGAATGATATGCCGTGTTGTAGGCAAACCGAAACTCTGATAAATGAGTATCCCATGATCGATGGTCGTTGTCGATAAATGCGGTAATCATCGTCTTTAGTACGCGGTTCACCCGTTCCACAGGATTTGCCTGTGGGTGGTACGGTGGAGTGGTCGAGTGTACGATTCCATAGTCTTCGGCTAGAGCCTTGATACTCTGATTAACAAATTCGGTACCGTTATCAGTCAGCAGGACCTCGGGTGTTCCCCATCGAGATATAATCAAATCCTCGAAGGCCTCTTTGATCTTCGCGCCCGTCGCCCTCCTGAGAGGACAACATTCAACCCATTTACTGAATAAATCTTGCATGACCAAAATATACGAGTACCCCGCTCGACTTGTCGGGAGAGGACCCATGATATCGGCGGCTACTACCGCCCACGGTCCCTCCACAACTCTTCTTCCCATCATACCGAAAGGTGGCCCCTGTCGCGGCTTCGTACGCTGGCACATTTCACACTGCTGGACGTACCTTGCTACTGATTTGAACATTTTAGGCCAATAATAGGCGTATGCGACTCGCTTAAATGTTTTATCGGTACCTAAATGTCCTGCCTGAGGTGCGTCGTGACTCTCCCGCAAGACCTGTGCTCGATCGGCCTTGGGAACCACTAACTTCCACTCCGAATCTTTTAATTCCGTCGATACTCTACGCGAAATCCGCCTGCGAATGTAAAGTCTATCCGTCTCTATCTTCCAATCGGGATTTTTTTTTTTTTTTTTTTTTTTTTTTTTTTTTTTTTTTTTTGTCCCACCTCCACCCCCGTCGTACCTAATTTTGTTATACCGACGGTCGAATATACTTGTTTTTTTTTTTTCTTCTTTTAATACTGATCACGTCTTTACAGACAATTTGCCATATTCGTCTTGCGTTTATTATTTTTATCTCGGGTAATTTTTGTTCAAATTCCGATGTTTATTTTTCTGAACTTCTGTTACACAAACCTACGATTGTACTGATTTCCGTTTTTTTTTCAGAAGTTACCTCCTCCTAGGCTAATTTTACCTGCTTTGATTTCGTTTGTCCAGTATCGCTTTGGCGTATTTGGCGAATATCTGGAAACTTTTCTTGTTTTTCACTAAATTTTTTAAGTTAATTTCGTGAATTCCCTCTTTTTTCAGTTCTTTGACTGCTATTATTCTTTCAATGTCATACTTGATACAGTTCAACAGTATATGTTCAGGGGTTTCCTGTTCACCACAGCTGCAGTAGGCGTTCGGCACAATGTTCATATCTTTCAATTTACTATTGAAGTTTCCATGTCCTGACAAAAATTGTGTCACGTAGAAATTCGGGTTTACCCAGACAGATTTCATTCTGTCCTGTACCGTTTGAAAATAGTTGAAGGTCATTCTCCCTTTAGTGCTGTGCGTCCACCTATCCTGCCACAACTCTACCATCTGTGTTTCTACTAATTTACGCACTTCTGTGACTGAGAGGCCCTCGTTCGTTTTATCGTCCGTCATCCACTCGCACGTGTAATCTTCTATTGTGAAATTGACTCTTCGGCGAATCTTATAGTTCAAAACTGTTTTTTGTATCTCCAGGTCCATTGGCAGAACTCCAGCAATGACAGGTAAACATTCCGTTGAAACGGTCCTGTAGGCTTTGGTCACTCTTATTAATGCTAAGCGCTGCGAGCTACCTAATTCCTTCCTCATTCTCTCTGTTAGTTTGTCAGCCCACCCACTTGCGCCATACGTTACAATGGGGACATAAACCCCTTTGTATATCGTGCTCATTGCCTTATGGCCCAGTCCCCACTTGCTTTTTGCGACGCTCCCTACACTGTGCAGTACTTTCTTCGATTTTTCACATATACTTCTGATGTGTGCATTTATCTTGAGTCCTTTTTGGAACTTGATCCCCAGGTATTTTACATCATCTGCTAGGCTCAATTTGTGGTCGTTTATTCTGATGTTGATAGATTCCAGCGATACTGATTTTCCTTTCAACAGCATCATGTTAGTCTTCTGGGCTGATAGAGACAATTTATGCTTACTGCACCATGCATTCACTTTGCGAATGGCTAATTGTGCACGTAATTCAAGTTCCGTCCGATTGTTACCCGATATTATCAGTACTTGATCATCCGCATACGCTACAGTATCCGTGTACCGCTTTGCCGCCACGGCTTTTAGATTCTCATCGAAAATAAGATTCCATAAGAAAGGTCCTAGTAACGATCCCTGGGGGCATCCTTTTGTCACATGTTTTTTCGCCAATTGGTCGTTTTCCCGAATCGATACTGTTCTGAACTTGAAGTAGTCTTGCATGATGACGTACAGATTCTTCGGACAGCTTCGATTTTTAAGTTCGCGTAAGACACTTGGCCACCATACGTTATCAAACGCCCCTGCGACGTCGAGAAAAATCCCTACAACAAATCTTTCGGTTCTTTCGTCGACTTTACGTCTCAAAGAAACTATTGCATCGTCAGTACATAAGCCGGACGTAAAACCAAACTGTCGATCGCTGCCATGAAGCTCTTGGAGAGGTTTTAATCTTCTGAGCATTAGACGCTCGAGAATTTTACCGAGTATCGGTAACAAACTAATTGGGCGATAAGATTTCGGATCGGACGCCTCACGGCCCGTGGCTTTCGGGATAAGTATAATCCTCGCTTCTTTCCACTGGTTCGGAAAAATTCCCCATATCAAGCAGCCGTTGAACGCGTTCGTGAGAGCATCACCGATCAGTGGCCAGGATCTTTTTATTGCTTCCGTTTCTATGTTGTCAGGACCAGGCGCTTTTCCGTTCTTCATTTCCTTGACTGCTAATTCAACTTCGTCCTTGTCAAATAACTCGCAGTTTTCGGTATTTGGTGGGATCTCCGAATCAAGTCGTATTTCCAATTGAATTTTAGAATCGTGCGCCTTAGTGTCGTCCGGTACGACGGTTTTCAAAACTTCTTCTGCGGCTGACCTCCAGTTTATTACGTAACCAGTGGCAGTGCGTATCGAACAGAGAGCCTCATGCGTGTTCAGTTTATTACTTTGCAGTCTGTATACCACACCCCATGGATTTGAGTTGCCCTCGCGGCTGACAAATTCTTTCCAGCTAATAATCTTGGCTTTCTCGACCGCGACTCGGTATTCACGTCTATTCTGCGCGTATTCTGCTTTAAGCAGTGCTTTCCTAATTGGGTCTTTACAGCGTTGAAATGTTCTACGGCTTTTATATGCTTTGCGTTTGAAATCAGTCAATTCCGGGGTCCACCAAGGCACTGATTTCATACGGCCGTAACGTTTTCTAGGGATTGACCGATCGCATGCGTTGAGCAACGTTCTTTCAATGTTGCTAATTACTACAAGGGTCTCCTCCTTCGTTGTCGGAGGAAGATCCAGTTCATGATGCCAAAGTTTAGACATTGACCCATCAAACTTGTCCCAATCGGCTTTATACACGGCGTAGCGCCAAGATCCTTGTCTGGGTAGACGCGCTCCAGACTCCTCGGAGCCAGCACATTCTATAAGGATAGCTCGGTGGTCGCTGGAAGTCCATCCATCTAAGACTGTCCATCCGCGGACGACATTTGAGTGGTTCATCGTTTCGAGCGTAATGTCGATGTTGGACTCGCCACTTGAAGACGAGTATGTTGAGAGCTGATTTGATTCGTTCTTGACACTGAGGTTGTGTTCTGCCAGAAATGATTCAACCTTCCTTCCTCTATTGTCTAGTTTACCACTGTACCATTGATAAGATTTGGCGTTACTGTCAATGCAGAGGACAACTTTTTTCCCCTGAAGCTGGCGTAGTACGGAGTCGAGGTGTTGTAGATGATTATCGATATTTTCAGAGAACCGAAAGTAAGCACTTACGAAATAGACAGAACGCGTTCCGGAGCTCACCTCGATGCACGCGCAGTGCGCATTACTAAGGTGCTTCAGGTTGAGGACAGTCAGGTTTCGAGATGTCGCAATTATTGCCGCCCATGGTTTCTCGTCCGGCGTGTTCCCTGTGAACAAACGCGCTTGAATGCCGAAACCAGTAACCCGGTTGTTCCACACGTACGGCTCTTGCAAGAGAAGCAAGTCTATGTTGTCCTTATGGATATTGTTACGAATTTCAGAAGTAACAAGCTTCGAGCCATGTGCATTGAGCTGAATTATTCGAAGTCCGTTAGATGCCATAATCGATTTTGTTTACGTGTTTTTCCAGGGCAAATTTGTACGCAGGACAGTTCTTATCAAGAACTGAATGTTCCATGGGCTTCTTAAATCTTTTGCAGGAAGCGCACTTCGCGGGCTCATGTTTCTTTGTGCATTCTGAAGTTCTGTGACCGTCCTCGGCGCAGTGTCCGCAGGATGTCGTTTCCTGACGACAGTATTTGGCCACATGGCCGTAGACCTGGCACTGATAACATCGACTCAGTCCGATAAAGTCCTGTATGCGGCAGAAACGCCACTGGATATAAATCCTACCTAACTTCCGGATTCTGTTCCTGAGGTCAGGGGTTACCTCAGCTACCCAATTCGTAAGATCCTCCCTTCGTTTACCTACGCGGAATTGCAATTTAATTTCGACGTCGAATTGCGATCTCTCCATACCATCGACAAGATCAGGGTTCTGCTCGAAAATTGCATCTTTAATTTCCTCTTCGTTTAGTGAGTTTTCCACATCGTAGATGAGGATTCGAGGCTCTCTTTTTCCGGGTCGTTCAATAGTGAATCCACGTTCTTTTAGATCTGTGCTTGTGGCAATTTTAGCCAAGTCATATTTCGTTTCCGTCTCAATCAGAATTCCATTATTCTTTATTTTGCGCAGATTTTTTACATGAATCTTGTTGCGTTTCGGATCTATAGTTTTCATGAGCTCTTTCTTTGTGTCCTCGCTCGATTTGCAGTTCATAGCTTCACTTGGGCGTACGATGACGACTTGCTGAGTGCTTTTGATCGGTCTATTCACTTTGCTGAGCACGGGAACCTTTTGCGTACCGCTACGTAGTTTGTCCGCGTAGGACGTTCCGGGGACACTAGCCGAAAAGTTGCCGCGTTCTTCAAGACGACCGAGAAGCCTACTGTTTTCGTTCGAGATTCTTCGGACTATTTCGGTCAACACGGAAATATTTTTCAGAATATATCTACCTTGGTCCGGCGTTATCAGTGATTCAGAGTCAAGACAGTAATCTGTTATTTCCTCTTTGATTCCAACAGCCTGACGGATGAGATCGTCGGTACTGAAATACGCTTCGATAGCGTCGCCCGCGTTTCTTTTGCGACGCTTACTCGATGCTTGCGATAAAATGGTTTCAGGACCCCCAGTTTCGCTACTCTTGCGGCTAAACGCCTGTACGGCGGTTTCGTCATAATCCATCTCGGAGTCTTCGCTATCCGTAAAACCCAACGAAATTTGTTTACCAGGCCTTGGTTTTTCAGTCGTCTTGTCGTGAGTGTTTTCATTGCGGTCGTTTGATGACGACGTCCCGGGGCGCGCTTGCACACCCCTGCCGGACGCCGGTACTGGGTTTCCGAGTCCCTGCACCGTAAACGTTTTTCCTTTCTTACTCTCCATCCTGATTTTTTAACGAGGTTAACTCCTCTGCTGTTGGTCCGCGGGAGGGGTTTCAATATATGACCCTCCTACCCTCTATATCTAGAGGGCGTTCCCCTATCCGCCACCTGGGGACGCGCCACGTAGGGGTTTCAGCCTCCCCCCGTGGCTTCCAATCGGGATATCGTTTCGGATCGGCACTAACGGCCTGGTACCGCGCCGTGTACCATCTATCGCCCCCAAATGTCAGATCGTTGGTACCGATATCGTCCATTCCGACCAACGTTAACGTCTCTTTCTCTTCAGTGGGCAACGACGACTCATACATTCTCGAAAGAGCATCCGGGACATGATTAAGAGCCCCTTTTCGATGCACGACATCAAAATCGTAGCGCATCATTCGAAGAGCCCATCTCGAGAGTCGTCCCGTCGGATCTTTTAAGTTTCTCAACCACTGCAGACTGGCATGATCAGTGATCACCCGAAAACGGTACCCATCGAGGTACATCCGAAACTTGTCGATAGCCCACAGAATAGCCAGGCATTCCTGCTCGGTAACCGTGTAATTTCTTTCCGCCTTACCCAACGTTCTACTCGCATACGCTATCGGATGGTCGACACCATCGGTCTCCTGAGTAAGAACTGCACCCAAGCCAATGCTACTAGCGTCAGTCTGCAGAGTGAACATTTTAGAAAAATCGGGACGAGCTAGTGTTGGTGGAGAAACCAACGCCTTCCTCAAAGCGTTGAACGCTCGTTGTTGATCCTCTCCCCGAACCCACGACTGACTCTTTCGGGTGAGTCGAGTGAGAGGTTCCACCACGGTCGCGTACTGCGGAATGAAACGTCGGTACCACGAACCCATTCCGAGGACTCGACGAACCTGACCTACGCTCTTTGGTTCGGGAAAATTTTGGATCGCCGAAGTCTTCTCCGGATCGACCTGTAGTCCTTCTCGATTCACGAGAAAGCCCAGGTACCGTACCTCCCGACAGCAAAACTCACACTTCTCCGGATTTATTAGCAGACCGGCGGCCAATACGCGATCAAACACGACATTCAACCACTTTAGATGATCTTCGAATGTCTCAGATACGATGATAATATCATCCAGGTAGGCAAACGCATGTGGCTCCAATTCGGGACCAATAATCCGGTCCAGCAGACGTTGAAAGGTCGCTGGGGCGAATGTAAGACCGAAAGGCATACGCTTGAATTGGAATAAACCCCTACCCGGTACCGTGAAAGCTGTTAGTTCTCGAGACTTTTCTTCTAACGGGATTTGGTGGAAAGCCTTGCTTAAATCCAACGTGGAGATGTAACGAGCACCGCGCAATCGATCCAGAATGTAATCAATGCGAGGCAAAGGATACGCATCCTTTTTCGATACATCATTGACCTTGCGAAGATCGAGACAAAATCGGTACTTATCTTTCTGCTTCACCATCAATACCGGGCTACTCCAATCGCTTCGCGAGGGTTCAATGACGTTGGCTTCCAACATTCTATCTACCTCGTCGTACATAGCCTTCAAAATGATCGGAGTGACCGGATAATATCGTTGCTTGATGGGTGCGCTATCTCCTACGTTAATTCGATGCTCGATGAGCGTGGTTACCCCCGGTGCCTTTCGCAAACGCGGAACCTGAACGGCGAGAAAGGATTTGAGGTCTTTCGCCTCATTTCGTGTCAAATCCGATATAGGGGCGGTCAGCTCGACAATGTCGGAACCTTCGATCGACTCAAATTGATAAATAGTTAACGGGTTGACCTCAAAATACCACCGGCGATGGCCGAGATTTACACCCATCTGAAAGCGTGCAAGTGAATCTAGACCGAGCAATAATGGTGCCGGTAAGACTTCGCTAACGCGAGCCACAAGGGTTAGCTCGCGATCTCGAAGCTTCGCCGGAAACTCGACTTCCTCGTTACATATTACTCGGGATCCATAGGCAATGATACTAGGACGATCTTTTGTCTTACGACGCACGAAACCTAAACGCGCCGCTAGAACGAGGCCCTCGGGACCGATATACGTACCCGTCGATCCAGAGTCTACGACTGCCTTTATTTTATGTCCGAGAATCTTTACCGTGACAACCAGAACCGATTGCGGCTGTTCCGACGACGCGGCGTCGTTGCACAATCTTGCGAATATCGCCGGAGCTTCCCAGGGCAAGATCCTTTCGGTCTCCTTCGGCGGCAAGGTCGACTTCAAGCCTCTCGGAAACGCGGCGACCTTCACGCACGCTCCGAAGCTCCGTTTCCCTTGCATTCGTGAGATGTACGCATCGTCTCTCCCGGTTTCCCGCACGCAAAACAACGAATGACTCGGGCGGCGGTGCAATTTCGATAGCCATGACCCGGTGTGCGACAATTGAAACAAATCGGGTGTATGGGTCCCGTCGGATTAATGACAACGCCTGTGTTCGGCGGAACAAGAGACAAGAACGGATTAGCGGAAACCTTCGCAGGACTTTTCTGCGTCGGCGGATTCTCGCTCTTCGGAGTGGCTGGTCTACCCGGCGTAGGCGGACGATTCGTTATCGCGGAGTGTTTCGGAGTACCGGGGCGAATCTGACTCGACGGCCGTGTTGTGTGGTTCGCGTGTGCGTAACAACAATATTGTTGACACACCGCTGAGCCCGTCCCATGTCCCTGCTCAATGGGAAACGTGCAAGGCATGGCCGGTACCGTTTCCGTTCCTTCCACCACGCTAAAATTTACCGATCGATTACGCATCGGTGGCTTTGATGCTCGATAAGCCAAAGAGGGAAACAGCGAACTTTCCGGTGGAGGTGGCGCATGATAGTAGCGCGCCGCCCCATAGCTTTTCTCTACCCGTGAAGCTCTTCTTTCGAGGGCCTCAAAACTGTTCACATCGGCTCGAACTACCGCCACTTGCAATTGTGGTAACATATTGCGGTGGGCGTAATCGAGTTGTTCCGATTCCGGCATAGGTGGAACAAGCCGGTCGCAAAGGGCTCTCAGGCACGTGAGGTAATCCGAAACCGGCTCATCCACGCCCTGAGTACGCCTCAAAATCTCCTCTCGGATAGAGAATTGCAGCTCGGGGTCGCAAAATCTCCTTCTAAATCCTCGAACGCAGTCTGTCCACGATCTAAAACGAGGACACTCCGTCCGGAACCAGATACGCGCGATCCCTGATAAAAATAGCGGCACCGATTTCATTAAATCTGCCTCGGCGATCGGAACCAAACTAACTCCCTCCTCGATACGCCACAAAAATTCCTCGACGTCCTCACCCCGCGTCCCCGCGAATTTAAGATCCCACTTCCGCATGATGTTGAATGCCTGAACCGCGTTTACCGAGCGATTACCATACCGATGGTCATCCTGAGAATTATCCGAATCCCAATGCCCGCACCGCGGACCAATCGACGTACTGTTGAGGCCTAGTGGCGCTCCCGTGGCCACTGGAAAGCGTCTCAATTCGCCCCAACCCGGAAGGTAGTCGGAAGTCCGAGGCTCGGTACCCGGAAAAGAATTTTTCCCATGATTCCCCTCGTTAATAATTTTGCTGTATCCGCGCGGACAAGGATGAAAACCCACGACGTCTCCACGACGATGATAGATCGGATATCGCGACACACCCCCCACTTCACCCCCCGAACCCGGTGGAATGATCGGTGATCGCGGAGCAGTAGGCGCGAAGGAATGTCCTCCTGTCGGTGCAATTTCCGGCGCTGTTTGGCTAAAGCGGACTCGCGGGTCTGCAGTGACCCTTGGTACCGTCGGAACCGAATAATTCCCCGGCTCAAGACGCCTTCTACTCGAAGAAAGTCGATTTTTAAACTCGGAAATCAAGTCGCGCACGACCGTGCTTCTTCTCTCGTTTCGTGACTCTACCCCGTCCTCTGCGCGCCTATCCCCCCGCCGCGAAAGATCGAGAACGAGATCGATCGGCACCTCGTCACAGATCGCGCCCTCGCCGTCTCCTCCCTCTCCCAAATCGCCCGTAATCCCCACGGCTCTACCTCCCGATTGGAAACCGGATGTCGACGGCATCGTCGCGGATCCAAACTCGGTTTGATCGATATCCATGTGGGCTATAGGAGCTCTCAAGATGTTGAACAGTCTCTCCTCCCTCTCTTCTCGGGTACCGTCAGTCGCCATACCGCGAATTTCCAACGCGGTCAACAATTGATCGTCTGTGAAACCCCGAACTTTCTCAAAATAAATCGCACCCGGGCGATACATGATGAAACTGATCAAAAGTTAACGAGGCAGGAGAGAGAGCTCACCGAACAACTCTGAAGGCGATCCGCGAGATGTCCAAGCGCAAGCGGAAGCGGTGGAAAAAAAAAACGGAAAGCCAAAATAAACTAATCAAACGCAAGCACAGCAAGCGACAGAGTCCAGGCGGGTGGCAGATGTAAGCTCTGATATTCTATTCGTCCTACCTTGATGGTTGTCTCCCGTCGTCACTTCTCCTTACTCCAAATTCTTAAAAATTCTCAACTCTCGTTTCTTTATCGTCATCAAGATTCTCCGGTAATGCGACCGGCAGATAAATTAAAATAAAAACTATTGGATCAAAGCAAGAAAAGAAACAATTTAATCAAACCGAGTGAATTTTCCAAAATCCCCCCCTGTACCGTTGCTCCTCGCAGGTAGGCTGCGATTTCTCGCGCCACACCCCGCGATAAACCAAAAATCCGATACCGAGATGAGTCTCGGCGGGGAAAACACAGCGGCGAATAAACGTCACACGGACAAATAAATAAGAACAAAAATAAAAGAAAATAATAAAGAAAACGCGCTGACACAAAACTTAATTCTAACAAAAGAAATGGTGTGACTCACACCGAGTCCCGCAGGGTCGATTGACCGTGGTTTCCCGGCAGATGAGCACAAGCGAATTCCCGGCGAGTTCCGGTACTCAATAAATTACACAAGACAAAAAAAAAATCAACGGGGAAAAAAAATCAATATCCCACAAGAAAGCCGATTGAGTTGATCACCGACCCAATCGTCGAAAAGAAAAGAAATGCTCCACAATAAACGAATTAAATGAATAATCAACCAGGCAAATCAATCGATAAATAAATGTCGACGAAACCCAACGGAAACACACTCGAAAGTTCAATAAAATGAGAGGAAAAGAATCAACGAATAAAAAACAGTAAAAGAACAATTCGGAAAACAATTCAAAACAAGATTTCCGCGTTCAAGCAAAATAACCAAAAAGAGTTAGCGTCAACGAGAGTAAAAGAAACATGAGTGAGATGTCAAAAAGAAATGATAAATAAAAAAAACTAATAATTTCCGGGAAAGAAATAAAACGAATTAATCAAAGAAAACAGACACAAGTCAAACAATTGAAAAATAAACAAAAGTCAGATAACTAAAAGAAAATAAGGTCAATAAATTGAAACGTCGGTGAAAAATAAAAATTGAAAAAAAAACCCCAAAGAAAAATAAAGCACCAAAATAAAATCTCAAACCGTCAAAATAATTTAAAAACGTCGGAAAGAAAAACAAGAAACAATAGATTAAAGATACAACTCCAGTCCCAAAAGTCAAACTGTCAAAAGGGGAAAAAAAAAATTTAATCCTGAATGTCAAAAATCAAAATAATAAGAAATGAATAAATGTCAAAAGAAATGATAAAGTCCCGAAAACGAATAAATAACAATTCCAGCTACTCTCTCAATAAATAAAATTGCACAAACGCGGACCAAATAAATCAAAACGAAAAAAAAAATCTCACTAAATAAGATTATCGGAGTCGCGAAATAAAATAAGCACTCACACTATAACATACGATATCCGTTGAGTCTCGACGGCCAAAGCAATTCTCAAGAATAATTTCTCGAAATGATATTCCCAGTCCCGTGTTAAAATTTTTCGAGCTCGAAATCAGCTCAACTCGGAGATGTTCGCGGATACCTCACGGCCGAGCAACTCACGGGACAATAGGACACACGAAAAACATAAACACAGTCGGTGACCGCGGCAGCGAAGTCGGTACCGTCTGAACGAAAAGTTTCGAAATCGCGAACTTTGAAAACTTTCGGAGCACTGGTTTTATTACACAAAAGTTCAATCGCCAAGGGGAAAAAAAAACAACACAATTATATATCAAATAAATTATTCGGAATTCTTTTTTTTTGTTTTTCGGGCCCCACGTTGGGCGCCAAATTTGTGACCAAAATTTCGGCGCAGAGCAATACAGTCTCAAAACTATAAAAGAATTACGGTACCCCAAGGCCACCAAAATTCGTTCTCGATCGTTATTTTTATTTCTGTGGGCGCCAGTCGAGACTTATACCCGACACGATCGGGAAAAAAACTGGACAGAGAAAACGAACGAATTCACCACCGGCTTGGCTGCAGCACTCATGGGTAGAGGGGAGGATTCGATGACACTTGGCGATTGAAATAAACGGGGTACACTTGAATTACCAGGCTTCCATTATTCACACTTTTTATTGAAGAATTGTAAATTAATATTTCAGTAATGTCACATGATAAATTTCATTCGGTCCCGGGACCCGTTGACTCGATACAATTTAACCGAAGATTTTCCCTGCTAAAATTCTCCCCGGCTACTCAGTTCACCGGTTTGAATTCTCCAAGAAGGTGAAATTTTTACTGACAACAAGATTTATTTTTCCCTGCTAACTTTTCGACAGACGAACGCTCGCGCAAGACGGAACCGAAATTGTGGCGGAACAGAACGATAATTAACCGCGTGATCGAACGGCGCGAGGCGGGTACGTGGCTCGTATTTTTCGATATCTCCCGTGGTTCGGATCGCTCACGAGAGAGAGGCGCACGACGAACTCGTAAACCGCTCGCCAACACTTAACTGAGGTGGATCTCTCGAACTTATAAATTATTAGAGTTTATTTGCAAAATTCTCCCGCGATTCAGGCAATTCGAAAAACGAAGACAAATGATTCTAATAATCGCGAGGCCGTCCGACTACTACAGGCCGTCTCCTCGCACACACGATTAACAAACAGGACACTAGAACACGAACGCGATGATGCCGAGGAGATCACTTTTTCGCCTGGGACGGTACCCACAATCTTGCGAGCTATGCGCTGCTCGAACACTTTACACTTGAGTTGAAATTTACACGGAGACACACGCAGCCGAGGATATGAGGCGAAAGCCTTACCGTTACAAGTTAATCCGTGGAAAAGACCGAGAGGCGATCTTCCTTCCTTCCTTCCACCCGGTCAATCGACAATCGGGGATTCTCACGGGAACGGTACCGAGTCCTTGGTGACGGAGAGCGAGCTCGAAGCCACGTGTTTACCTCACAACGAAAATTTCGAGAGTCCCCGAGCAATTTTCGGTAATCGCGAGCGAGGCTTCTCTCTCGCTCCCCACCCCATACAAACTAGCAAAGGTGTCCGGTACCTGGCGCCTCGCGATCTATTAGGGCGACTCTCGCACTATCAGTCGACTCCAAAATTTGCGTGCTCCTATGATACTTTGGCAACGCTGAACTGTACGACATCGAAGCGACGTGCAGCGAAGGTGCCTTGATAACGGTACCGGGCAACGTCCAATCGTCAAGCTGCGACTAATAATCATGCGCCCGAGACGATGGAAGGATTCTGCTTCTTCCTGCCAGGCTGCGACTTACAACCTGCGCCCAAGACAGTTGAATCCGGTGACTCCTCGTTCCCAATTGATCGCAGTCTGTCCTCCTCGAACGGCTCAGCTCACTCTCGATCCTCGTGCCAAAAATAATAAAAATAAAGATCTAGGGATAAGTACAATGCTCTCTCCGCCTAACGCTTTCCGAAATTGCCTGGGACCCTCGAACAGTGGCGAACTCGCCGCTCCGAGCCCTCTCCGTCTTCTTTGCTGTGACGCTCCAAAAAAAAGCGTCACAGTGTCGACGCGGTCACCGAATCGGAATTATCGGACGATTACGAGGTAACAGACGATGAGGAATCGCGACCGCAAACAAGCAAAAATAGAGACGAAACGGATTTGTGGATGGTCTCGAGCGCACGAACCGATTCAAGCCACGATACAAAGGTATTGCAGGAGCCTCCGATAAATTCTCTGAAAGACTGGAAACCAAAGGGTTTCCCCCAACACCTAATACATCGACTAACGAGTCGAAGAATTTATTATGAAGGTTACGGAACTCGGGAACCTCACAAGCTTTTTAAAATCCCAGTTGAAATTTCTATTTTTGGTAAGAAAATCCGCGGAATAATCGACAGTGGAAGTGAACGGTCATTTCTCAATACCACCGTTTACGAACGCGTAAAAGATTTGCAGATTACCAACGTGCAACCAGACTCGACATCGACTAACGGAATACGCCTAGGAGACGACTACGTTACGAAAAGTCAAGGGGGTACCTGCTTTATTATCGACATAGGCGACGTATACGGTAGCCAGTGGTTTAGCATTCTCCCAAATCTCTCCGGTGATATGATACTAGGAATGGACTTCTGGATGACGTTCAAGGTCACGATAGACCCCTGCAAACGCGCATGGACGTTGCTAGGCAGTAATTACACCTATCCGTTGTCGCGTAGATTTATTATTCCGACCGAACTAAAAGCTTTATCGACTCTTCAGACGGATAGACTCAAGGAATTCGTTGCGAAAGAACGAGCAAAGAGTTCGAATGGCACAGGTTTGACTAGTTGGATCGAACATGTCATCGAATTAGACGATCCAATCCCACATAGACAAAAACCCTATCGACGTAGTGAGGCAGTACGAAACTTCCTTCATGCCGAAGTCGAGAGATTGTTACAAAAAAATTACATAACAACCAGTAACAGTGAATGGGCCAGCTCACCAGTAATAGCTCCTAAAGCTAACGGAGGGCTTAGATTTTGTATCGACTATAGAGCTCTTAACGCGAAAACAAAGAAGCCAGCTTATCCCCTTCCACAAATGGGCTCTATTCTATCTCAGCTACACCAAGCAAAGGTAATTTCGACACTCGACATGAGTGAGGCATTTCACCAAATTGCAATGGAAGAGAAAAGTAGGAAATACACAGCTTTCGTCGTGGAGGGTAAAGGGCTCTTTGAATGGCTTAGAATGCCCTACGGCGTGACCGGCGGACCGTCGACATTTCAAAAGTTGATGGATAACGTTAAAAGAAGGGTCGCAGAAATTATCAAAGAGAGAGGACATTCAGTCGATTGGATTGACCAATTTTTCGCGTACTTAGACGACTGGATAATAGCAAGTCGGAACGTAGAAGAACACGAACCTCTCCTCGCCATTCTTTTCGAAGTCCATCGCGAAGCAAACTTGGCAATCAATTACGAGAAGAGCAGCTTCGCGTGCAAAGAGGTGGAATATCTCGGTTACATTATCGACGAGTTCGGCATGAGACCGAACCCGGAGAAAATCCAAGCTATAGTCGACTATCCGGTTCCAAAAGATCGCACCCAACTACGACAGTTCAACGGGTTAGTGAACTGGTACCATCGACACTTAAAAAATATAGCAAAGATCCAAGGTCCCCTCAATAAATTGACTAGCCCGAAAGTCCCTTGGCAATGGACTGAGGAAGAACAAAAGTCATTCGACGAGGTGAAACAGGCTTTAATAGATGCCCCGCGACTAGCTACTCCTATGCCCGGTCAGCCGTCCGTTGTTTACACAGACGCAAGCGACTTTGGATTAGGCGCGATACTAGTACAGGTAGATTCGGGAGGCGAAAAGGAACTTTTACTAGAAGTTTTAAGTCGACCGTTACGTGGAGCCGAGCTGCACTACACTACAACTGAAAAAGAGTGTCTTGCGGTAGTCTGGGCCGTCGAGAAATTGAGATGCTACCTTGAAGGAATGCCATTTAAAGTCGTCACTGACCACCAGGCATTATTATGGCTACATAGGTTGAAAGACCCGGTAGGTCGCTTAGCAAGGTGGGCAATAAAACTGTTACAACATAACATTACGTTCGAACACAGGCGCGGAACCACTAACGAGGCCCCGGATGCCCTTTCACGAATGTTTGACGTTGATGTCGACCCATACGGATGGGAGGAAATTGTCGAAGAGACTATCAATAGTCGCGTTAGATTAAAAACGATCTGCGATCAGGATTGGTATCAGACGAAACGCGAATTAGTCAAACGACAGCCTGACAGGTTCCCTGAATGGAAAATAGAAAACGACGAATTGATGTACTATCCCCCCGACTATGCTAAGAATTTAATCGACGATGAAAATCCGTGGAAGACAGTAATAAAATCGACTGACACGGAACGCATATTCAAAGAAAATCACGAGACGCCACAGGCTGGACATTTGGGACGCGACAAAACGTTAGATCGGATTCGCCAACGATTCTACTGGCCCGGAATGACGCGCGACATTAAATCTCTCGTCGACGAGTGCGACGTTTGCATAAGAGTAAAAGATAACACCCAGTCCAGGGCTTATTATCGACTCGACCGTTACAAACCCCTTGGTCACAATTATCCATAGACACAGTCGACATGACAACGTGGTCGAAAAAGGGAAATTCACATATCATTGTCGTCATAGATCTCTACACGAAATATATAGAATTATTTCCCACGCGAGATAAGAAAGGCGCGACTGTTGTCAAAGTCCTCGACTCCGTTTGCGACAGATGGGGAACCCCGACGTCAATCGTCTCAGACAACGGAAAAGAATATGTAAACAAAGACGTCTCATCTTTCCTCGAAGCGCGAGGAATAACTCATTCGACAACACCACTCGCACACCCACAAGCAAACCCAGTAGAGCGAGTGAATCGTACGATCAAACCAATGATCGCCGCTTTTATTGACAAAGGACAGAATGAGTGGGATAAATAGGGGAGAGCGGGGCAAAATGAGACGGTTAAGGAAAAAAACGCCTTTGCTACGAATGCATAACGGTTAATTATTGTTTTTTAGTCCAAAAACCCATTAGTAAAAAGCATTTTTGCTGTTCGGTGAAAAAAATCGCTGGGGGCAAAATGAGACACCCTCAAATTTTCAATTTTTTTAAATAAAAATAAAATAAGAATTGGAGGTTACGTTTTGATAACCTGAGTTTCCCTGTTGCTCCGTAAGTCATCTCGAACTCATATTGCAGTTAATTATGTCTCGGAAGTGATATAAACAACTGCGCCGTCGAGAAATAAATTTGAAAATTTGAAGTTTCGAAAAACTACGGCACGTAACCAGAGTTCGACGTGTTAGTGACTTGCAACGCCGCCGTTGAGGCTATGGCGTGCTAGTGTACGAACATGTCGGCATTATCGGCGCTGTTGAGGCTATGGCGCGCTACTTCGAACATGTTGCCGCTGGCAATGCTACGTCAGGCTAGTTCAGGCATGTCGCCACTATCGACGCTACCGCGCGTCAATCGCATTGTGTTGCTGCTGTCGAAGCTTTGAATGTAACGTTCCGTTATCGAGTTCTTTCAATTGTGCATAAGAAACAAAATAAGAATATAAAATTCCGTTGTGTGTCACAAGGTGTGATAATTGGTAAGTATTCTCCCTCGACCAAAAGATTATTGACGACAAAAATTACGCAGCAGATTTCGAAAATTAAAAAATGTCTCCATTGAATAGAGATGCGCTATGGTTCGAAATCGGGAAAGGTCTTCTTCTCGACAGACCTGAAACGAGCTTGCGATGGCAAAAGCTATCGAATCAGTAGTTGACAGGAAATTGAGCTACTGGAAAGCGGCGGATGCTTACAATGTTCCCCGGGCGACCCTGCACCGACGAGTAAAATTGTTTCGTGAAAACCCGGACATGGAAATGGCACTTACGAAAGGTGAATATTAAATTTTTGCTGAGTTCATTTTCACGTTATGTAAAATTTTGTTGTTCTTTTCAGAACTAGGTAGCTTTGAAACCGTGTTCACTCCGGCGCAGGAAAAACAACTAGCTGCATATCTACAGAAAATGGAAGCTCGACTCCATGGCTTAAGCAAATCAGAATTGAGGATATTAGCTTGGCAACTTGCAGAGCAAAATAACATTGATCACCCTTTCACTGCCGGCATGGCCGGGAAAGACTGGTTCAAAGGATTCATGACGAGAAATCCTACGTTATCTCTTCGCAAGCCGGAGGCGACGTCTGCAGCCCGAGCGATGGGATTCAATAGAATCGTCGTAGAACAATTCCAGAACTTATTAGAGGCGGCGATTGAAAAACACAACGTCACACCAGATCGAATTTACAACGTCGACGAAATGGGGTGTTCAACAGTTGCCAAACACGTTGCGAACATTATCGCGACAAAGGGAAAGCGGCAAGTCGGCGTCGTGACCTCGGGAGAACGAGGTCAAAATGTGACCATCGAGCTGTGCGTATCTGCCTCCGGAGCTTTCCTACCGCCGCTGTTCATATTTCCACGAGCTCGAATGAACGCTAATCTGATGATCGGAGCACCAGAGGGCAGTTGGGGGTTGTGTCATCCAAGCGGCTGGATGCAAAGCGATATCTTCCTGAAATGGTTTCAGTGGTTCGTCGACTACGTCCACCCTTCAAAGGAAGAACCGGTCCTTCTATTGTTAGATGGGCATACAACTCATACGAAAAACCTGGAGGTTATCGATTATGCGCGAAAACACAACGTCGTTTTGATCTGTTTTCCGCCGCACTGCACCCACCGACTTCAGCCACTGGACGTCAGTGTTATGCGCCCTTTATCTATTTATTATGCTGCCGCGGTGAAAAAATGGATGCGATCGAATCCTGGTCGCGTCGTGAGGCCTGCTGAAATTCCAGAACTCTTTGGTGAGGCTTTCAAGAGGGCAGCTACTCCGGAAACGGCTATGAACGGATTCCGGAAGACTGGCATATGGCCGTTCAGTCGCGACGTTTTCGACGACTTAGATTTTATGCCCGCGGAGGTAACTGATCAACCACCACCTTGTTCACCTGAGAGGTTGGTTCTCGCTAACGACTCCATTGCTGAGGCTGCGGAAACTCGCAGAGTTCGAAGAGATTCGTCGATGGAGGTGACTGACGATAATAATTCCCTACTCGTCGAGGAAAGTTATGGAGCGTATGGCGATTCATTGTCGAGATCGTTTGACGATGGTCAATGTTTGGACGAGACACGAACGGAGGGAGACCAACGAAATCGATCGACAGAAGCACCATCGGACAGAGATGACTTATTCTTCGATGATGTTTATTCACTGGTGGTGAATGCATTGTCAGAAAATTCTTCAGATGAAGAATTTTTGTCTGCTCAGGACTTTCTTGCCAGTCAGACGCAGGCGAGCCAATTTGGGACTAATTCCTCGATCTCGAACTCAGATGACGATTTCGTTTCCGCTCGGGAATTTTTGTCCGGTCAGCCGACGCAGGAGAGTCAATTCCCGGCTACCTTAACGCTGTTGACGCCAAACGACGAATCCTTTTCGTCAAAAAAAAGATCCCTGTCTCCGAAGAAAACATGTCCGGAAGAGCCTCTATCCGAATATTCGCGCGAGAATTTGGAGCTCGGGAGTGTGAAAGGCCCTTTACTCGATGATGCAGCTCTGTCATGCGAAAATATCGACGTCCTTTCAAAATTGAGTCAGTCCTTCAGTGAAGTTTCGATCCAGGAGGCAGAAGAAACCCTGAGCGAGCCGCAGCCACATTGCTCTACTAGCTCTCCGAGAAAGAGGCCTCACGGAAATGCCACAAGCGGTGTAGCTCACAGGTCATACGCACTTCGAGAGAAGCGCCCACGACTATCGGCTGCCCAATTGGTTTCGACAAATAGTGATTCCAGTTCCGATGACGAGGACCCACCCGTTGAGATTCTGACGAAATCAACGACACGACGTACGAATTTATCACTGTAAAAATTTAAATTTTTGCTCTTTATTAGTTTTTTCTATAATTTTCGTCGGTTTCAGGTAGACGACAATCTGAGGTAAAGCGAACATGCGAATTCGCAATAACCCCGTATGAAATCCAACCGCTACCGGTAACGAATGCAGTCCAGCCTCGGAAGAGCCGTGCTCGTGGCAAAACTGCCGTTCTCACAGATTCGCCATACAGAGACGAATTATTGGCACAAAAAGAAGGTGCTAAATGCGCGAAAACTTCATCGTCGAAGAACACGAGAAAAGGTTCATCAAAGAAAGAGCCTTCGAAGAAAGCGTCAAAGGAGGCAAAGGAGAAAGTTACGTCGATTGATGCATCATCAGACGATGCGCCGTGCATCTATTGCGGGGGCTTGTATTCCAAATCCATTGAAGGATGGATACAGTGCCAAAAATGTGAAGGTTGGGCACACGAAAATTGCGCAGGTATTGAAACTGATGCTTCAGTTTTGTTCAAGTGTGATTTTTGCAAAGATTAACAATTCTAGTGTTATATTGTACGCGAGTATAATTCTCAAAAAGTATATAAGCAATAAACAAGCAACGAACTCGTGTATAATTTATAAAACGGATTCTTCATGTCTATGATTCATTTTGCCCCCGTTATTATCTCCAGTTTGCTTCGACGATTCGATTTCTATCTTGATTTTATTACTGTGCTCAATTTTACGCCGTTAACAATCCTCAGTTTGCTCCCAAAACTCGTTTTCTGTAATCATTTTCGGGCGTCCCATTTTGCCCCGCGCTGACAACACATTTCGCTGTCCCATTTTGCCCCAGCGTCTCATTTTGCCCCGCCATTATCTCCAGTTTGCTTCGACGATTCGATTTCTATCTTGATTTTATTACTGTGCTCAATTTTACGCCGTTAACAATCCTCAGTTTGCTCCCAAAACTCGTTTTCTGTAATCATTTTCGGGCGTCCCATTTTGCCCCGCGCTGACAACACATTTCGCTGTCCCATTTTGCCCCAGCGTCTCATTTTGCCCCGCTCTCCCCTACAACATTTTTCAAAAAAAGTGGTTACAACCAGCTTTGCCTCAAAGTTTATATTATTTAGATATGCAAAAAAAAAATTTTTCATGTTAAAAAAAAAACTTCGGTTGCGAAAAATGAAACACGAAATATTACACAGAGATTCACAAATGTTTGCGCAATTGATTTCGAAAATAATATATTTTCACCGAAAATGATTCACAATATTTTACCATACTTTATTCACATCCGTAATAAAAATGATAAATTTCACGTGTTCACCGAAAAAATTGGTTATAAAGTCACAAAAAAGATTCATCGTATATCCAAAATAATTGCAATTTCCCAAATAGAACTAAAAAAAATCGCGAGTATATAATTTTTCGTTTTTTTCTATTTGTCAAACCTTGGAAGCAGACAACAATTTCATAGCACACTATACACAGATGCTCATACGTCGCGGGGCGCGGACTCTGTGGCGGGATCATTTTCAAATTGGAAAAAAATCGACATCTGGTCTCAATCTTTGTTCGTATTTTACCCAAATACAAATTGTTTCTACGCGTTATTGCGCAGATAGAAAGTGTGCAATCATACAAAAAAGAATTTTCTATCCTTCGACCGTCGAAAATTCATCGCTGTCGAAATTTGTGTCAATTATGTGCACTTGATTTATTCGTTTACAGTTAATAATAAAAACAGCAAATTTTCTTCTGGCAACGTATTTTCTCCTTTTTAAAACCAGACAAGAAACGAGTCGATATCTTTTTTCGCTGCCAAGATATGAGATTTTTAAGCAAAGACTAATTTCATAAACTTCCGTCAAAAAAAGAATCGTTTTCTCGAATTTTTCGAATTCGCCGTCTCTAAACCTTTCCTCTCATAGAAATCGTATTTACAAACTGATTCTACGCGTTATTGCCCAGATGAAAAGTGTGCAATCATAGAAAAAAGAATTTTCTATCCTTCGACCTCCGAAGATTCATCGCAGTCGAAATTTTTGTCAATTATGTTCACTCGATTTATTCGTTTACAGTTAATAATAAAAACGGCACATTTTTTTTCTGGCAACCTATTTTCTCCTTTTTGAAACAAGACAAGAAACGAGTCGATATCTTTTTCCACTGCCGAGATATGATTTTTTTTAAGCGAAGACTAATTTCACGAATTATCGTCAAAAAAAAGAATCGTTTTTTCAAATTTCTCGAATTTGCCGCCTCTAAACCTTTACTTTGATAGAAGGCATATTTACAAACTGACTCTACGCGTTATTACTCAGATAAAAGGTGTGCAATGTTCAAAAATTGAATTTTCTATCCTTCGACCGTCGAAGAATTTTGTTCGTTCGATTTATTCGTTTACAAGCTGATTTTAAAAAAACTGCAAATGTTTCTTCTCTCCACGTATTTCCAACGTTTTTTTTAATTTTACAAATTTTCGTTGAAAAACGATTTTTTTTTTCATATTCTCACATCTTTTAAACAATTTTAAACAATTATTTATCGACAAAGTGAAAAAAAAATGAATTTGTCGACTTTACAAGTTCTTCCGGACCAAGCAACTTATCCTTGTTTGTAATTAAATTAAATTAAAAAAAATATGATATGATATAATAAATATGATGAATGCTAAATTTGATTTTTTTAAGCGACGATAAATATCAATAATATTTAATTGAAAAACGAAAAAAAAAATCGAATTTCTCGAACTTCTCGTCTCCAATACTTGTCTGTTTACAGAGACGATAACGAGTTAATTCCATGCTTTATGAGAAAGAAAAAAAAAGTACATCTCAAATGTTAGAAACGAATTTTTTTATAAGAGAACTGTCAAAGAGCCTTCGCAGTCGAATTTTTCAAGAATTTCATCAATTTGTAAGAAATATTTCGGAGCCACCCAAGACGACAAATTTTTTATTTGAGTAACTATACTATTGAGTACTACTTCCTCTTCAATACAAGACAGGAACCAAGACGACATATTTTTTCGTTATCGAGATAGCATTTTTTTTGCAGCATCCATGAATATCGACAATTTTTATTGAAAATCACAAACAATAGCAAATTTCTTGAACTACTCTTCTCTAATACAGAGAAGAAGATCTTCGGTCTTCTACAGAGACAATAACGAAATGATTCCATCTATTATGGGGAAGAAAAAAAAACATTGAAGGGGAAGGATTTAAAGGGGATATTTGATCTGAATGCTAATCGTGTAATCGTGTTGGTGTTGGTACATTTTTTGTGTGTTTGTTTTATACTCAATCAATCTGGTCATAAGTTTTGAGCCAATAAAACAACTTTACAAGACATGACTTGATTCCTTAAATTAATTTGCCCAAGTTCTACGCGATGCAGTTCGTTATATCTGTCTCGTGTCTCAATATTTGACAATTTATCGTCAAACAAAAAAGAAATATCCGTCGTTTTTATTTGACGAAGGTTCAATACTATGAATCGATTTACATAACTGATAGATGTTTTTCCGTCATACGTACTTCGAAATGAAACGCAGAGCGCGACGTATAAACTGAGACAATACCCTCCGCGTCTGACCGAATCACGGAGGATATTTTCACCCGACGCGGCTGGATCAAGGCTGTCGGGGCTCTTTTGCCAACAATCTCCGGTGTCGAATAATTTCGACTTTATGGGCGCCAGCTGGTTTTGGTCCAGCAACCTTATTAATATAAAACTTCAAATTTTTCGACTTGAGACGACTTAACCCCAGAGGGGGTACTTGGAATGATCCGGGACAAGGATTGCAAGAGGACAATAGAAAGAATGAAGCAATAGCGTTACACAATATATTCAGATTCGACTTACAGTTTCGACGTTACAATTTCCTTCGACTCGTTATCCGACAGCTCGACTCCTCGCTAGTCGACTCTGGGCTTCTGCCGGTGACACACACAAGAATCTTACGCTACGCACAACGTTGCTACCCTAACGCCCTACGCAGAGTGTCGAATTTTCGATCGTCTTGCGGCCTCATCGACCCGATGATCTAATACTACGCGCACGCGCTGTCGACTCTCTCTCTCGCTCAACAGATAGTCGTAGCTACCTGCTCTCGTCTCGCGCGAGCCCTTCCTATAGTACGATGATCGTATTGTACCATGGGCTGTCGCAGCGTTTAGCGCGCGTTAGAGAATATTTGGTTTACAATTTCGCAGCGTTGCCGTACTTAAACTCTACGGACTGCCGAGAAGTCGAACCGATATTCTCCACGACGTTGACAGATCGAAACTCCTGTCACAAAACATACTACATCCGTACCGCATAGCGCGAAATACAAATACACTCGATACGGAGCGCGTAGCGCGACATGTAACCCTGTCAGTGCCTTGAAAAATGTCCCGAAGGGACATTTTTCGGGGGGTTTGGGGGGGCAGAGCCCACCAACAAGAGCCTCTGCGCCGGCGCAGGGCGCTGAGACGCTTGTTACATTTACTTACTTACTTTTTTTTTTTAGTAGTCGGCGTAATTCTTTACTTTTTTGGAAAAAAAGTTTTTGAATTTATTTCACTTGTTGTTAAAAACTATTGAACATTGAATAAAAGTTGACTCTTGAGGTAGTTGGTACATTTTGGCTAATATTTTCAGTAAAGTCCGTCGATAATAGAACCACAATTTATGATTTTATTGTGGCAGGGAACGTAAAAGTAAAGTTAAATAAGGTTAAGATATAAAGATCGAGGAAACCAACATTTTTTACGTTTATTCCACTTCGTAGCACTTAGTTCAGAGAATATTAGCCACAAATAATTCCGAATCGAGCATTATCAAATCACAAATATCAACTGCTAATCTATCCTCCTCGAATATTCTCTTCCTCGAATATTCTCTCACTAAATTTCGTTTACCGTTTATCCCGCTATTTATTTGTAGAGCAAACTTTTTTCCTCAACCTCATATTGCATTCTTCAATCACTTTGTTAAAAAATTTCAATTATTATTAAAAGCTTACGTTCGTGGATATTCGAATAAACTAATGGACCTGTCAAGTAATTCGTCGTCTGACAGTAGCAGATGATAGATGAGCCGAGCTAAGCGATTCGAGCATGCGCAGTATGGCGCGTAACGCCAGCATGACAAGATACTTTTTATTATAAATGAATCGGACTCCTCGACGGTCCCGATGCCGAGATCTCGTCAACGGCTTAACCGAATTTAATCGCGACTAAGCGCATTGGAAAGCTTGGGGTTGAATTATATTATGAAAGTGTCATTAGAAATATCTAGGTGGTCTAATTGCCGAGAAATCATAAACCAAAGATTTACTTTCTGCAATCTCGAGCATAAGTGGAGCGGTAGCGCGCCACGCTAATTTTTTCGTACTTGGCATCGAGGCGCTACCGCTCCTCTCGGTATTAAATTAAATATTAATAGTACTTTGCGATACTAGTGCGTAAAAGCGGACTTTCGGCGAAGCTTGGAAAGCGGCTGCACGAGTCGGATCGAGCGCTACAACTGTACGAAACGAACCCGAGTTGTTGTTTGTAACGCGAGACGCATGTCGCATGACGCATGACTCGTGTGATTGCAACACTAGCTTTCGGCTCGTTCCGCAAACTCACACTCGTTCAAAAAAGTTTTATCGCACGAGTGTCGTAAAAATATGTCTGTCAACGGCATCCTATCTTTTCGTGATTTTCGATGAAAAACAAATGCACGGGTCGATGGGTTACGAGAAAAGCGAGATCGGCGGTAACACATCAAGCCACGCATTGCTTTCCAAGAACGAGCTTCAAAAATTTCGATTCTTGTTATCAGAATTGTTCCGTTAAACATTGAGTCGGAGCCAATATTCTCTTGGGTCTCGTTGTATGTTCGATACTGCGAAAAACTACTTTTGTTCTTCAAAAAAAGTGAAAAAATTTTCGCCAACTACATAAATGTTACAAAAATATTTAGATGTCATAAACTGCATTTAAAAAAAAAATCTAAAATAAAAGGTAAATTACGCAAGCTAAGTTTCAAAAAATATTTTTGCATATCCAATGTCAATGTTAATGATAAAACAAAAGTACGATAACTGAAAAATTAAATAAAAAAAATACTTGGCACGTCCTTTCTTTTATGCATGAAGTGTTTCATGTGTATTCGCGGGACTTGCCAAGTATTTTTGTAATTTTATTTCTCAGTTATTGTTATACCCCGAAATCGTATGCGAGTACGACCGAGGTTGCAACATAGCAACCACGGCGTACGAGCGCTAAGTTTCGTCACCAGACGCACGGTATCAATTAGGCAAGCGTCGCATCGAGCCTTCGACGCTCGATCGCGGTCAACTTGAATGCCGAGTCAGCAAATTCCATGGGCCGGTGCTCGGATCCCGCAATAACGCGAATCCAGAGCGCCGAAAAATAAACATTAAATAAAGAAATTTGGAAACGATGTTTATCTTTAAAAGATGCTGCTGACACGCTCGCTCTACTTTATCGACTATAAAGTATGGTCGCGAGCTCCCAGCAGCAGTCAGAAAAGTTATCCGACACCGTACGACTGGTTATGTGAAAATACAGACTCGAGCAAAGGGTCTAGTAAGTAGTTTGAACCTAACAAGTCGGACACTAGTCCGACACACTGTATCCATTGTATTTCTAAAAAGTGGTGAGCGTTTTGAACGCTAAATAAAAGGACACGTTAATTCCACAACCTTTCTCGTGAGTTATAACATTTGCTAAGGGTCCAAACCCTTAACTGGTAATCCTGAACAGCGTTCTGTAAAGAGCGTAATATCACCGGGCTCGGAGTAGCATCCCGAGAGTCCGTGGTACAACATTATCATACAATTTTTAAATCATTAACATTGACATTGGGTATTCAAAAATATTTGTTGAAACTTGGCTCGCGTGATTTACCTTTTATTTTGGATTTTTTTTTTAAATGCAGTTTCTTAGATCTAAATATTTTTGTAACATTTATGTAGGGGAGAGCGGGGCAAAATGAGACGCTGGGGCAAAATGGGACAGCGAAATGTGTTGTCAGCGCGGGGCAAAATGGGACGCCCGAAAATGATTACAGAAAACGAGTTTTGGGAGCAAACTGAGGATTGTTAACGGCGTAAAATTGAGCACAGTAATAAAATCAAGATAGAAATCGAATCGTCGAAGCAAACTGGAGATAATGGCGGGGCAAAATGAGACGCTGGGGCAAAATGGGACAGCGAAATGTGTTGTTAGCGCGGGGCAAAATGGGACGCCCGAAAATGATTACAGAAAACGAGTTTTGGGAGCAAACTGAGGATTGTTAACGGCGTAAAATTGAGCACAGTAATAAAATCACGATAGAAATCGAATCGTCGAAGCAAACTGGAGATAATGACGGGGGCAAAATGAATCATAGACATGAAGAATCCGTTTTATAAATTATACACGAGTTCGTTGTTGTTTATTGCTTATATACTTTTTGAGAATTATACTCGCGTACAATATAACACTAGAATTGTTAATCTTTGCAAAAATCACACTTGAACAAAACTGAAGCATCAGTTTCAATACCTGCGCAATTTTCGTGTGCCCAACCTTCACATTTTTGGCACTGTATCCATCCTTCAATGGATTTGGAATACAAGCCCCCGCAATAGATGCACGGCGCATCGTCTGATGATGCATCAATCGACGTAACTTTCTCCTTTGCCTCCTTTGACGCTTTCTTCGAAGGCTCTTTCTTTGATGAACCTTTTCTCGTGTTCTTCGACGATGAAGTTTTCGCGCATTTAGCACCTTCTTTTTGTGCCAATAATTCGTCTCTGTATGGCGAATCTGTGAGAACGGCAGTTTTGCCACGAGCACGGCTCTTCCGAGGCTGGACTGCATTCGTTACCGGTAGCGGTTGGATTTCATACGGGGTTATTGCGAATTCGCATGTTCGCTTTACCTCAGATTGTCGTCTACCTGAAACCGACGAAAATTATAGAAAAAACTAATAAAGAGCAAAAATTTAAATTTTTACAGTGATAAATTCGTACGTCGTGTCGTTGATTTCGTCAGAATCTCAACGGGTGGGTCCTCGTCATCGGAACTGGAATCACTATTTGTCGAAACCAATTGGGCAGCCGATAGTCGTGGGCGCTTCTCTCGAAGTGCGTATGACCTGTGAGCTACACCGCTTGTGGCATTTCCGTGAGGCCTCTTTCTCGGAGAGCTAGTAGAGCAATGTGGCTGCGGCTCGCTCAGGGTTTCTTCTGCCTCCTGGATCGAAACTTCACTGAAGGACTGACTCAATTTTGAAAGGACGTCGATATTTTCGCATGACAGAGCTGCATCATCGAGTAAAGGGCCTTTCACACTCCCGAGCTCCAAATTCTCGCGCGAATATTCGGATAGAGGCTCTTCCGGACATGTTTTCTTCGGAGACAGGGATCTTTTTTTTGACGAAAAGGATTCGTCGTTTGGCGTCAACAGCGTTAAGGTAGCCGGGAATTGACTCTCCTGCGTCGGCTGACCGGACAAAAATTCCCGAGCGGAAACGAAATCGTCATCTGAGTTCGAGATCGAGGAATTAGTCCCAAATTGGCTCGCCTGCGTCTGACTGGCAAGAAAGTCCTGAGCAGACAAAAATTCTTCATCTGAAGAATTTTCTGACAATGCATTCACCACCAGTGAATAAACATCATCGAAGAATAAGTCATCTCTGTCCGATGGTGCTTCTGTCGATCGATTTCGTTGGTCTCCCTCCGTTCGTGTCTCGTCCAAACATTGACCATCGTCAAACGATCTCGACAATGAATCGCCATACGCTCCATAACTTTCCTCGACGAGTAGGGAATTATTATCGTCAGTCACCTCCATCGACGAATCTCTTCGAACTCTGCGAGTTTCCGCAGCCTCAGCAATGGAGTCGTTAGCGAGAACCAACCTCTCAGGTGAACAAGGTGGTGGTTGATCAGTTACCTCCGCGGGCATAAAATCTAAGTCGTCGAAAACGTCGCGACTGAACGGCCATATGCCAGTCTTCCGGAATCCGTTCATAGCCGTTTCCGGAGTAGCTGCCCTCTTGAAAGCCTCACCAAAGAGTTCTGGAATTTCAGCAGGCCTCACGACGCGACCAGGATTCGATCGCATCCATTTTTTCACCGCGGCAGCATAATAAATAGATAAAGGGCGCATAACACTGACGTCCAGTGGCTGAAGTCGGTGGGTGCAGTGCGGCGGAAAACAGATCAAAACGACGTTGTGTTTTCGCGCATAATCGATAACCTCCAGGTTTTTCGTATGAGTTGTATGCCCATCTAACAATAGAAGGACCGGTTCTTCCTTTGAAGGGTGGACGTAGTCGACGAACCACTGAAACCATTTCAGGAAGATATCGCTTTGCATCCAGCCGCTTGGATGACACAACCCCCAACTGCCCTCTGGTGCTCCGATCATCAGATTAGCGTTCATTCGAGCTCGTGGAAATATGAACAGCGGCGGTAGGAAAGCTCCGGAGGCAGATACGCACAGCTCGATGGTCACATTTTGACCTCGTTCTCCCGAGGTCACGACGCCGACTTGCCGCTTTCCCTTTGTCGCGATAATGTTCGCAACGTGTTTGGCAACTGTTGAACACCCCATTTCGTCGACGTTGTAAATTCGATCTGGTGTGACGTTGTGTTTTTCAATCGCCGCCTCTAATAAGTTCTGGAATTGTTCTACGACGATTCTATTGAATCCCATCGCTCGGGCTGCAGACGTCGCCTCCGGCTTGCGAAGAGATAACGTAGGATTTCTCGTCATGAATCCTTTGAACCAGTCTTTCCCGGCCATGCCGGCAGTGAAAGGGTGATCAATGTTATTTTGCTCTGCAAGTTGCCAAGCTAATATCCTCAATTCTGATTTGCTTAAGCCATGGAGTCGAGCTTCCATTTTCTGTAGATATGCAGCTAGTTGTTTTTCCTGCGCCGGAGTGAACACGGTTTCAAAGCTACCTAGTTCTGAAAAGAACAACAAAATTTTACATAACGTGAAAATGAACTCAGCAAAAATTTAATATTCACCTTTCGTAAGTGCCATTTCCATGTCCGGGTTTTCACGAAACAATTTTACTCGTCGGTGCAGGGTCGCCCGGGGAACATTGTAAGCATCCGCCGCTTTCCAGTAGCTCAATTTCCTGTCAACTACTGATTCGATAGCTTTTGCCATCGCAAGCTCGTTTCAGGTCTGTCGAGAAGAAGACCTTTCCCGATTTCGAACCATAGCGCATCTCTATTCAATGGAGACATTTTTTAATTTTCGAAATCTGCTGCGTAATTTTTGTCGTCAATAATCTTTTGGTCGAGGGAGAATACTTACCAATTATCACACCTTGTGACACACAACGGAATTTTATATTCTTATTTTGTTTCTTATGCACAATTGAAAGAACTCGATAACGGAACGTTACATTCAAAGCTTCGACAGCAGCAACACAATGCGATTGACGCGCGGTAGCGTCGATAGTGGCGACATGCCTGAACTAGCCTGACGTAGCATTGCCAGCGGCAACATGTTCGAAGTAGCGCGCCATAGCCTCAACAGCGCCGATAATGCCGACATGTTCGTACACTAGCACGCCATAGCCTCAACGGCGGCGTTGCAAGTCACTAACACGTCGAACTCTGGTTACGTGCCGTAGTTTTTCGAAACTTCAAATTTTCAAATTTATTTCTCGACGGCGCAGTTGTTTATATCACTTCCGAGACATAATTAACTGCAATATGAGTTCGAGATGACTTACGGAGCAACAGGGAAACTCAGGTTATCAAAACGTAACCTCCAATTCTTATTTTATTTTTATTTAAAAAAATTGAAAATTTGAGGGTGTCTCATTTTGCCCCCAGCGATTTTTTTCACCGAACAGCAAAAATGCTTTTTACTAATGGGTTTTTGGACTAAAAAACAATAATTAACCGTTATGCATTCGTAGCAAAGGCGTTTTTTTCCTTAACCGTCTCATTTTGCCCCGCTCTCCCCTAATTAAAAGTAGATTTGTCGGAATGACTCTAAATTTGTTGTGCATAGTGCTTTCAATGCAATGAAATATTGTTGCGAAGGAGAAGAGAATTGGTTTCCAGCATTCTTAATTGGCGCACCGTACGGACATGAGATGTGAGAAAATCATTTTTTTATGGAAAATTGTGATGAAAAAATAGTTAGCGATGTAGGATTGTCTCCAAATTGTCTCCAAAAATCTACTGTGCGTAGTGTTTTTGATGAAACAAAATGATGCTGCGAAAGAGAAATTTTTTTATTTCTAGTTAGAGCGCCGTACGGACATTCGATATGAGGAAAATGTTATTTTTATGGATAATTGGAGTAAAAAATTAGTTAGAGATGTCGGTATGTGTTCAAATTTGCTGTGCATAGTGTTTTCGATGAAACAAAAGGATGCTGCGAAGGAGAAAAAAATTGGTTCGTCGAGTTCATTATGGTCACACCGTACGGACATTCGACGGAGAAAAAAGAAAAATTTTCAGCAATAATTGTTTAGAAAAAATACTTAAATGTCTTATATTGGTTTGAAAAGTGATGTGCATACTTGGCATTGTATGAAAAAAGTGTCCTGCGAAGGAGAGCAAAATTAATTCATACCTTCCAAAGTTACAACTTAATACGGACGTCCGAGAACTAAATTTCAGGGAAAAAGCTATTTTTTGTGAACCGCAAGCTAAAACAAATATTTCCAGGCATCGCAAGTACTAAAAACCGACTACGCATGATGTTGGAGGTACACCGAAGTGAATGCTGAAAAAAACAAAAATTTTGGAGCATGCGCTGCGAAGAGTTTCATTGAAAGCTGTGCCTCGAAGACTTCGCAGGTCATTGCAATAGGCACTCATTGCCTATTTTTATAGTGAGTGCCTAAAACGAAGGTAAATCAAGATGAGCCAAGCCCTCGCATAACAAATGTATTTTTATTTTTTCAACAAAATCGTATAAAAACTGAGCGAGATTTAACGAAGGTGAGCGGACCGGAGGAAGGGAAAGAATAGTTCACTCGACACAGCGGTTTAACACGACATAAACTCTGCATTTATTAAACTCAACACGATATCAAGGTAAATCGGAAATATCTCGGATAGCTCCGAGAGAGAAGCGCGAGGAATTCGCGCGAAGACAAAAGCAGTGTGTTGTTCGGTGCGCTCTCGCCGGGTCGCCAAGCCTGACTGCCCTTGCGAAAAAGAGTCGGCGAAAGCGAGAGCCACCGAGAATGAGAGAAAATATAGGTGACAGATTCGTCATATATCGGACAGGTGTCAATGCCCCGAGGGCACTGACCCAAGCCCGAAATTCGCTCGGCATTCCTCCGAGCTCAGCGAGGTGATGTTTGCCCGAATCCCGAACATTCCGCCCGCCTCGTCGGACGACGAAATATCCGCCGAATGCGCCGCTCACGCCTCGTTCTTCTCGAGATCCCCTCTCTTGGCGAGCGTGCATAGCTTGACCACGGGCCTCTTGAAGGTCGACGTTGCCGTTCTCACGGTGACAACTCGGACGTGGCCGTCTCCTCCAGGATGCGTCGCGGTAACGCGAGCGAGCGGCCACCTCGTGGGTGGATAGATCTCGTTGACGACGAGCACGAGATCCCCCGTCTGCAGCGGAGGCTGCGACTTCGTCCACTTCGGCCGTACTTGGAGCTGGTGGAGATACTCCGACGACCGGCGGCTCCAGAAACTGTCTCGCATGTGCTGGACATGTTGCCAGCGCGAGAGGCGTGACACCGAGAGACCTTCGTGAGAAGGCTCTGGCACTGCCGAGAGCGCGGCTCCGGTGAGGAAATGCCCCGGCGTGAGGGCGTCCAGATCGTCGGGGTCGTCGGAGAGCGCGCACAGCGGGGGCGAGTTCAGGCACGCCTCGATCTGCGTGAGCAACGTCGTCATCTCCTCGAAGGTGAGTGTCGTCTCGCCGATAACCCGTCGGAGGTGGTGCTTCACGGACTTAACGGCGGCTTCCCAAAGCCCCCCGAAATGAGGTGCGGACGGAGGGTTGAACCTCCATTCGACTCCGTCGCTCGCGAGAGCGTTCGCAACTCTCGTGCTGTCAGCCGAGGCGGCAGTGAAGAGAGCTCGAAGCTCGGCGTCGGCTCCCACGAAGTTCGTGCCACAGTCGCTCGAGATGGTCTTGCAGAGGCCTCGACGAGATACGAAGCGCCTGTACGCGGCGAGGAACGCGTCGGTGGTGCAATCGGACACAGCCTCGAGGTGAACGGCTCGTGTCGCGAAGCACACGAAGACGGCGATCCACGCTTTCGTTGCCTTGTGCCCTCGACCCTTCGACGTGCGCACGAGAACGGGGCCGGCGTAGTCGACTCCGGTGTTCGAGAAGGGTCTCGCAGGCGTAACCCGTTCCTTCGGGAGAGCTTTCATGAGCTGCGATGCTGTAGCGGCACGGAAGCGAAGGCAGCGGAAGCAACGGCCGACGATCGTTTTGACGAGAGAGCGCCCTGAGACGATCCAGAAGCGCTGTCGAAGTGTAGCGAGAGTCAGCTGCGTGCCCCCGTGGAGAGTTCGCCGATGCGCCTGGTCGACGAGGAGCCGCGCGAGCGGAGACTCACGCGCGACGATAATCGGGTGTTTCTCATCCGAGTCGAGAACCGAGTGCTTGAGCCTCCCTCCGACTCGTAGCTGCCCTTCGCCGTCGAGGAAAGGGCTGAGACGCGAGAGAGGCCCCTTCGAAGATGCCGAGCGTGACTCGAGCGATACTACCTCGGCTCGGAACAGACGACGCTGTTCGATTCTCACGAGGCACGCGAGAGCAGCTGAGAGCTCGGCGGGGAGAAGAGCCTTGGACAGACTCCGTTTTTCTTCAGTGCTCTCGCCGACGATCCTCGCGTTGACGGCGAACCGGCGGCACCAGGCGACGACGCGCTGCAAGCGCTCCAGGCTCGAGTATCGAGTGAAGAGCTCGATCGGTTCCTCGGACTCCCTCGATGCGATGCGAGAGAGCGTTCGACGCTCAGGAGGCTCGACGAGCTCTCGAGTACACTGAGCCGGCCACGCTTCTCGTGGCGCGAGAAGCCATCGCGGGCCTGTCCACCAAAGTGCGTGAGAGCAAAGCTCAGACGCGAGCACTCCTCGTGAGGCACAGTCGGCTGGATTGTCCTTCGTGCCGACGTGACGCCAGAGCGCGTTCGGAAGGACGCGCTGTATCTCCGAGACTCGATTCGCGACATAGGTCTTCCAGCGAACGGGATGCTCGCGAATCCACGCGAGGGTTACTGTTGAGTCGGACCAGAGATGCACCGGGCACTCGAGGTGAAGCACATCGAGCACGCGCCTAGCGAGCTTCGCGAGAAGTTGAGCGGCACAGAGCTCGCGGCGAGGCAGCGAGACCTGTTTAACAGGAGCCACCTTCGTCTTGGCCGCAACGAGCGACACTGAGCCCGACGAGACGACGACGAGGTACACGACGGCGGCGTACGCTCGCTCCGATGCATCCGAGAATCCGTGAAGTTCGATGTCACGAGTTGTGGACTGTATGTTGAGCCAGCGAGGGACCCGAACGTCTGAGATGCGAGGAAACTCGCTGTAGAGGGTCGACCACTCTCGAGCCTCAAAGCATGGCAACGGCTCGTCCCAGCCGAGCTTCAACAGCCACAACGACTGCAAGAAAATCTTCGCACTCACTGTGACGGGTGAGAGCCATCCGAGAGGATCGAAGAGCGTTGCGACGGCCGACAAAACTCTCCTCTTCGTGATTGGCGGCTCAAACTCGAGCGGTTTGAGACGAAAAATGAAGCTGTCGCTCGCTGCTTGCCACGAGAGACCAAGCATGTGGAACGAGGACTCCGAAGGCAGAGAGAAGCTTGTCCCAGTTGCGAGAAGCGACGGCGAGAGATGAGAGAGAACGTCGGGAGAACTCGACGTCCACTTTCGGAGCGAGAAGCCGCCCGCCTTGAGAAGCTCGACTGTCTCCCGCTGTTTCGAGAGCGCCGAAGCGACGTCGTCTGCCCCCGAGAGAACATCGTCGACGTAAACGTCGGCGAGCAGAGTCTCGCTTCCGAGAGGAAAGCGCTCCCTCTCGTCGAGAGCGAGCTGGCGAACAACGCGAAGAGCGAGATACGGTGCGCACGCTAGGCCGTATGTGACGGTGCAGAGGCGATACGCCTCCGGACGGGACGCCGAGCCCCTTCGCCAAAGTATCCTCTGGAGATCGCGGTCCTCGGGATGCACGCGAACCTGACGGTACATCTTCTCCATATCGGCGGAGAAAACGACGGCGTGCCTCCTCCAGCGAAGCACAACGTCGAAGAGATCGGGAAGAAGCAGCGGCCCAACGTGCAGACAATCGTTGAGCGAGACGTCGAGGCTCGTTTTCTGCGAGCCGTTAAAAACGACTCGAAATTTCGTTGTTTCGCTCGACTCTCTGACAACACCGTGATGCGGGAGATAGTAGACTCGAGCTGGATCCCGAGGTTGAGGCGGAGCGAGCTCCATGTGACCCAGGGACTCGTACTCGGAGAGAAAATCGGAGTACGCGCTCGCGAAGGCTTCGTCGCGAGAGGCTCGCTGCTCCATCCGGGAGAGCACGCGTGAGGCCGCAGCGTACGAGTCTCCGAGCGACGACACAGGCTTTTTCAGCGGAAGACGCACTGTGTACCGCCCGTCCGGCTCACGAGCGTGAGTCGAAACGAAGTGGGCCTCGCACTCCTCCTCTTCGGCGGTAAGCGGCGACGGCGACGAAATTTCCTCCTGCTCCCAGAAGCGCTGGAGAGACGACGTGAGCGAATCGTCGATCGTCGCGTGGCAGCTCTCGAAAGCTGAACTTGCCCCGGCACGAAGCGAAGTTCCTCCGGAAACAACCCAGCCGAGACGAGAGTTCTCGGCGAAGGGGGTATCGCGACCGACGTACCGCTTCTCCGGGAGCCAAAGCTCCGGCAGCTCGCGCGCACCGAGGAGGATGTCCACTCGCAGATTCGACGAGAAGTCTGGGTCAGCGAGAGCGAGCCCTTCGAGATGCGCCCAGCGAGACGGCGAGACTGACCTCGGAGGCAGGTACGACGTGAGCCCGGGAAGCACGAGAGCTCTGAACTCGAGCTCGAACGAAGGATCAACGCGAGACGCGATCTTCACGGACACGCTCCCTCGAGTGAAGATTGTTCTGCCTCCGATGCCGGCGACGGGTACCGACGCGGATGAACGCGGGAGTCTCAATCGCTGAGCGAGAGATTCGGAGACGAATGTGCCGGCGGAGCCTTGATCGAGGAGTGCACGAACGCGAACAGGAGTGCCGCCCGCCGTGAGCGCGTCGACGACCGCGGTGGCGAGGAGCACCGTTGTTTCCGATGACGGAGAGCTGCAACGAGCTGTGAGCGCCGAAACGCCGGGAGCTGCGGACGCCTCCGTGCGCTCAGCCGGCGCGGATTGGGCCTGATTAACACGCGACGAGCCTGAACCCGCCGAATTCGCGCTCGCGTCGTGAATAAGCGTGTGGTGCTTGGCTTTGCACGTTTGGCAGAGCCTTTGAGAGCGGCACTCGCGAACGAAGTGCTGTCCAAGGCAATTCACGCACAGTTTATTCGCGAGAACGAAGGCCTTGCGCTCCTCGGGCGATTTGGAGCGGAAGCTGTCGCACGCACCGACGTAATGATCGTGGCGACAGAGAGGACACTTCCTCGAGCTCGAGGGAGGGCCAGTAGCGAGGTGCGACTTAACGCGCGAGCTGTTCTTCGGCTCCGGCCTCGGTTGATTCGCCTGCGAGCTCGTCGGAGCCTTCGCCGATGACGATGACGCTGAACCCTGAGGATCGAGAGCCTGGATAGCGCACATCCGCGCCTCGAGGAACGAGCGAAGCTCCTCGAACGTCGACGGAGTTTTTTGCGCCCCGACGTGCAGCTCCCACTCACGGCGAGACTGCTTGTCGAGTTTCTGCACGGTCAGAAACACGAGCCAATCGCCATGGCCGTCGACAGGACGACCGAGAGCTTTGAGAGCCGACACGGCGTTGACTGTCCCGTTGTAGAGCGCTCGCAGCTCGGCGGAGGACTCAGTTCGCATCGGCGCCAACGAAAAGATGTCCCACTGCTGAGCGAGAGTGAGCAGTCGAACGTTCTCGTAGCGGTCGACCAACGCCTTCCATGCCGCAGCCAGATTCTCCGCTGTGAGAGGGATGGATGCGATGAGGTTAGCTGGCTCATCCACGAGGCTCGTCTTCAAGTAATGAAGCTTCTCGATCGCCGAGAGTGAAGCGTGGTCGCCTACCATCGAATTAAACAGGTCTCGGAACGTGGGCCATTCCGCGAAGTCACCGGAGAACTTCGGCAACGAAATTCTCGGCAGTTGCTGCGAGGCAGGCGCGGGTTTGGCCGCTGAATCTTCCCTCTGCTCCTTGAACTGCCGAATGATGTCGAGCATTCTCCCCTTGCTCGCGAAAAAACTTTCCTCGGTGACGGTGTATATATCCCTCGTAAAGTAAGCGCCATTCAGGTCCTCGTCGGTCGCTGAGTCTTCGATGTCGGCGTGGGTTTCCTCGAACGTCTCCCACTTTTTATTGAGGGCGGTAAGCCGCGCCTCGACGACACCGGGCGTTATGTTGGCTTGGCCAACCTTCTTCAAATTCTCGAGCGCGCGCGCGATAAGCCCGGCAGTGCGTTCCTGCTTTAGCAGGAGGCTCTCCATCGTGACGAGTATTGAGGAATCTCGCGACGCAACGAGGGAAACGCGAGAACGAGGAAGAGCCGCGGTGCCTCGGAGCCTCGCGAAGACGCGAACGAGAGAAAGCCTCGGAGAGCGCGATAGCCAAGCAGGCCCGAAAAGGCGACGGGTAGCTGCGAGAGGGAGAGAGAGCACCCGACCAGCCGCGGGAGCGAGAGCGAGACCGAGGGGGTCTAGCGAGACAGTTCGCGAGTGAGCGGTCTCGAGAGAGAGCGACGCTAACGCGGGCGTGAGCGCGGCGGCGAGAGAGAGTTCGAGCTAGGCGCGAGGGCGATGACCGGCATAGTGACTCACGACCCAGCTGATTTCGACAGCTCGCGCACTGTCGCCGTTAGCGAGAGTCCTGCAACGCGCGCGGCACACGTACGCACACAGGGAACCGGTGACCGTGAAACGTCTCGACGCCGAACTGAGACGACGGTTAGCGACGCGGTATTGTCCAGTGGGCCGTCCCACACGAAATGTTCGATTACTCGCGATGCACAGATTTCCACACTCACTGCTTCAGTACCGCACCTGAGATGTGAACGAAGGAGGCTGTTCGCACAACGTGAGCCTCGCTTCGGGCACCGCGAGAATGAGAGTTTTCCCTGTCACTCCGATCCGGCTCGAAGGACCAAAAATGAGCGAGATTTAACGAAGGTGAGCGGACCGGAGGAAGGGAAAGAATAGTTCACTCGACACAGCGGTTTAACACGACATAAACTCTGCATTTATTAAACTCAACACGATAACAAGGTAAATCGGAAATATCTCGGATAGCTCCGAGAGAGAAGCGCGAGGAATTCGCGCGAAGACAAAAGCAGTGTGTTGTTCGGTGCGCTCTCGCCGGGTCGCCAAGCCTGACTGCCCTTGCGAAAAAGAGTCGGCGAAAGCGAGAGCCACCGAGAATGAGAGAAAATATAGGTGACAGATTCGTCATATATCGGACAGGTGTCAATGCCCCGAGGGCACTGACCCAAGCCCGAAATTCGCTCGGCATTCCTCCGAGCTCAGCGAGGTGATGTTTGCCCGAATCCCGAACAAAAACAATTAAACAAATAAGGATAAACTATGTTATTAGCGTCCCAGTGCTGTCGTATGCCATGGGACTGACTTTTTCTGGGACGCCAATGGTTATTTATTCAAAAACACATAAAAAAAAAGAAATACAGTATTATATAAATATATATAAATGTTACGTCTCAGAGTCGTATTGGCGAACACGTCGACTTGAACGAAAGTCTAAGCGGTCACGCGCGCTCTCAACTCGATAACGTCACTAGGGAAAATATAAAACATTGGGGTTCGTCTCTCGAATAAGATCAAAAGATCCCGTTTTCGAGTTATATAAATCGCGTTTATTCGTCAAATGAAAATTACGAATATTACAAATAATTCGCGATAGTTTGTGTGTGTGTGTGTGTGATTTGCAAGAGACTCTAAATTATAATTCTAATTAAATATATCTTAATCGCGCAGGAAAGTACCCGCTCTAAAGTTGAGTCCGACCGATTAGTTTGAAATTTGGAATAAAACTGACGATCGAGTGATCGAAACTGGCCGTCGCGAGGCGGCCGAAATTACTGATACAGCGCGGCACGCGCTGTTGCTAAGCCGGAGGTATATTCAGAATGAGGGAAACTCAAAATGCTGATAAGGCCGTGAGACAGAAAAGTAAGAGTTCCGAGAGAGAAGAAAGAAATTATTCTGTTCCGAGTAAAGTCGCGAGCGGATATGGATTTGCGAAATATGATATTCGACATCCGGTCGAACGAGTCGGGCTCTTTCCTTTGCGTGAGAATAATTTTATAGATTTGGAAAAATAGTGATAATGTAAATTCAGGAAAGTGTATAGATCGAGGGGCAGGACGTAACAATAAATAATAAATATATTAAATATATATATAAAAAATATATATAAAAAAATATAATAGATATATATACAATATAAATACGAAATTATTTTGTATTGACGCTTTCTCCTTTCGATGATTCCAGAGTAAAAAATCGCGTGACGAAACACACTCGAGTTATTCGGCCAAAAGACAATTATTGATAAATTTGCAATTAACGATTAGTTTGTTAGTTAATCGCGGATAGTAAAGAAAACTTGAAAATTATCTCGAATTTTTGCCGCATTTATGCCGTCAAAATAAAATTCAATACTATGTCTCACTCTTCGTGAGAAAGAAAGAAAATTATCTGTTTTACCGACCGAGTGTCCGTGATTCGAGTGTAAAAATAATCTTACCGATCAAATTTTCGATATTCAACAAGAATATAGAAAACAATATATATATAGAAAACAAGAATTAAACAAAAATTTCGATTAATTTTTGCATCGAGCTACCGGCCGAGCTTCTCTTCTCGGCAACGTGCGCGTTTTCTGGATTTTTCCGATCTTCCGTCGCGGATTAAACAAGAAATTTAACAAAAACCCCGAAAGCTACGAATTACAATGATTTACCGATTGAAAGAACGAAAGAGAAACGAAAATTCCAATGCAATGAATTTTTTAATGAAATTACCGATTGAGCTAAATTGCCGACCGAGCTGAATTACCGACCGAGCTGTCCTTCTCGGTGCGGATGAATTTCTTGATGCGCGTCGGCCGATTGTCTTCGAGGTTATTTCGCGAAATAAAAATTTTAAGGTTGGAATCCCCGATCGCTTAAATTACCCTTAAAAATCAAGAATTTGCGAAATTGCATACAGCATCTGCCGTGAAGGCTCACGCAGAGAAGGATCGGGGAACGAGCTCGGAAACGAGCTCGAACCACTATCCCGTACGCAAACCCCCACAGGGCCCTCGGCGAGAGGCTCGGTATTCGCCCGGAAAGATTTCGAAAGTGGGGCCACGATCGAATCTCCCGGGGTGCAAGCTCACCTCCGCTGGGTAAACTAACCTATAATCTCTAGGGAACTAAGGGTAATCGGTGTCTGACACCGGGTTGTCCTAGCCCCTAGGCTTATTTGACCAAGTAGAACTAGAGAAGGTACCTTGCAGCCCGCTCAGCCGACTGATGATTTTCTGCGCTCCGCTCGCTCTTTTATACTGTTTTTGCCCCCTTCTGATTAGCCGAAAAAGGCCACATTGCGGTATTTTTTGTTTGAGCCAATTACCGCTCACAAAAATTCTAATGACCAATCAGAGCCACTGCGGCAGTGCCTGAGCGCCGCTCTTCGTGAAAATCGATAAGCGGATCGATTTTCACGCGCAGGAATATTTGAATCGCGAATATGCGGCATTTCAATAAAATTCAACAAGGTCAATAAATATCAAAAGAAACGTCAATGAATGACTACAACGATGCATTTTCAATGAATTGAGGCACAGATTGACCTCGTTCTCCGTCTCGGCTTATTGATGTGTAGCTTCTCACAAAGATTTCAAGAGAGCAAGATTTATAGTGAATTAACACCTTCTATGTGGCTTTATTTTCACTATGCTTACTTACGATGCTTACAGTGCCGAGAACTTGTACTTTCAGTACTCAGTACATGGGCACTTCAAGTATTCGGTACATCTCAAAACAAAAACTTTTTTTTCAAAAAAGTAAAAACTGTACGCCAAGTACAAAAATGACACATAAATAGTTTATTTTTAAAAAAATCCCTCAAAAACAGAAAATAAAAAAAATCAAATCATGGGCCAAATTCTATAGATATTGAGATCTTTAAAAATCAATGTTAATTGATTAAAAAAAGTATAATAATTGAAAAATAAAATTGAAAAAGACTCTGGCACGTCCTTTCTTAAATGCAGTAAGTAACGTTTATTTGTATTCAAGGGACGAGCCAAGTTTTTTTTTATTCTATTTTTCAATTATTATACTTTTTTTTATTAATTAACATTGATTTTTAAAGATCTCAATATCTATAGAACTTGGCCCATGATTTGATTTTTTTCATTTTCTGTTTTTGAGGGATTTTTTTAAAAATAAAATATTTATGTGTCATTTTTGTACTTGGCGTACAGTTTTTACTTTTTTGAAAAAAAAGTTTTTGTTTTGAGATTTCACTTATTTTTTACAGTGTATACATTACGTGAAAATTTTTTGTAAAAATTGTTGTAAAAAGAACTCCGTTGACAACTTTTTGTCGAGACACAACCGATGCGAACAAGTCGACTGAATCCTTCTGGTTGGAGAGACGACCGATGCGAAAGACTCGACGGAGTCCTTCTTGTCGGAGAGATGACCGATGCGAAAGACTCAACGGAGTCCTTCTTGTCGGAGAGTCGACCGATGCGAAAGACTCGACGGAGTCCTTCTTGTCGGAGAGATGAGCGATGCGAAAGACTCGACGGAGTCCTTCTTGTCGGAGAGTCGACCGATGCACAAGAGTCGTCGGAGTTCTTCTTGGCGAGACACGACCAATGCACAAGAGTCGACGGAGTCTTTCTTGTCGGAGAGTCGACCGATGCGAAAGACTCGACAGAGTCCTTCTTGTCGAGACGCGACCAATGCACAAGAGTCGACGGAGTTAACATTTTCCTCCACTTTAGTTTTTTTTGTAAGGTTATTTGATGTGCTGGCAATCACAAATCACATGAAAAAACATTGGCTAAAAAACGTTTTTCAACTTTTTTTTTTAATTTCACATTCACATTCGGATTTCTTCGCAAGAAGTCCGAATCAAACGAGAAACGACAGGACTCGTGTTAATCGCGTTAACGTCATTCATTTTTCAAAACACGCTGAATCGCACACGCGAAAACCTTTCAAACGAACGAGAGTTATAACTAACTCGATAGATCGCGATCGAGCAGACGACGGCACCAAACGGCACACGGATGAGTCGCTTGGAGATACGTGTGCGTCGGCCAATCGCGGTTACAATTTTGTTTGCCTGTGTGAGCGCCTAATGTTACCCATGTGCGAACGATTCACAGTGGTAACAAGGAACAACTTCACAGAGGTAACAAGAGACAACTTCACGGTGGTTACAAGGGACAAGTTCACGGTGGTAACAGGCAACGCGTAACAGTTGCCTGAACGAAAAAATCTGTAAAACCGAAAAATGCTGATTACGATATCTCGACTGAACGGATTTAATCGCGACTAGGCGCGTTTGAAAGCTGATGTCGAATATATATAATAAAAATTGTCTCAAAAATTAGATCCGATGCGTAGTTTTATAAAAACGATCGATTTAATTTCAAAATCGAGCCCACTTCCGGCATATTCGCGTAGAGAATTCTCTGGGCTCTGATTGGTGGTGAGGTGTTCGCTGACGTCTGGCAGACTCCCTCTCCACCAACTGACTGGGGCGGCCTCAAGTCTACCAACGCTGCATTATAGGGACCTATGAGAGAGAAGGTAGGGGAAATTCTCCGAGTTGTGATTGGTCGAATGATTTTTCCGTGGCGCCCTCTATAAATTTTCACCGCCTTTTTAGTACTAATATTACTGTCCGATTTCCCTGCGATCTGATTGGCCCTGCTGGTTAGCTGTCAAGTTCTCATGGCGCCCTCTGTAAATTAACGATGTTTATTCTACAGCCGATAATGAAGTTGCCGAACTCTACAGTCGGTAATGAAGTTTTCGCTCTCTACAGGCGGTAATAAAGTTTCCCTCTATAATATTTTGATGGTAGCGTTGTACAGACAAAAAACACGTTTACAAAAGTACACGTTTTCGTTTATTCACATTTTGTATATATATATTGTAACGGGACATTCAACCCCCCGCCCCTGTCGTGTTTTTGTCGTGCCGCGTCTTTTACGTTGCACATAACGCAGATTTTTGTAGTAACGGCGCACAATATTATCGTTCTTCACTTTATTATTCGAGAATAGCTGGCTAAAAGCACCCAAGCTGTAGCCCCGAAACATATAGTCAAGAAACATAACACAATATTCGCCGCACACTCTAGACTTGATAGACTGCAGGGGCTTCGTGCTCCACTCGTCAAATCTCGAGGTATTTCTTCGGTGTCGATTATGATGTTTATTGACAAGTGGAGGCAGTCCGTAACTGTCGAAGAAGATCCCGTGACCATTGTTGTCGACGTATATGGCTACCCAGTGCGTTCCAGGTTTCGTATGATCGTCCGTGTTGGCGACGATAGCTGCAGGTCTAGACCAGCGACTCGGGATGCGATCGGCGGGGAAGACTCCTTTCGTCGTATCGTCGACTCTCGTCGTATCTTTTGTGGTGTGAGGACGTGTGCTCGAGTGATCGAGATAGCCAGAGGGACCGTTCCGAGCAAGGAGTGGATTCCACATCGGTACCGTGCCGATCGGAACTCCGAGATTATCTTTGGGTTGGAGGAAGGCAAAACGAGATAATTCTCGGCCAAACATCTGTGTCTCTCCGGTATGGCTTTCGTCTTTTTCCTCGGTCACGTTCTCTATTTTTCTGTTATTTCGAATTATTAATTTTGAGTGTGCGCGTCACTCGCGCGATGACGGTTGCCGTCCCGGGCAAAAATATTAATCGTGGGTGGGCCCGTAATAAAGCGTGACGGTCCCGTCTCGCATTTTCTTTGATTCGGTTTTGTTTTGTTGTAACTTGTTTGAGCCTTTGAGATCGTTTCATTTTGTTAATTGTTCAATTAAATTTTGTACGCGAGAGATCCATAAGTGTGGCGTGCGAGTCCCGGTCCCGCACGCGCCGTACAGCCATAGGACGATGTGTTTATCGCTTAACGTGGCTGCGACACTGAAAGCGGGACTTGTCAGGGTCGTATCGCACCGGTCAACCACCCGGTTAGAATTGTATTTTTGTGTAATTTCGTGTACCGGATCTTGCGAGCAAGGAAGATGGATTTTAGTAGGAAAAATTATTTATTTGAATTATTTGCATTTGTTGTACCCCGAATACGCCGGTTGTTGTCGCAAGGTGCATTGCGCAACAACCGAGGTATGCGAGCAGCGGGCGAGCCGAGCGCGAATGTAATTACCGAAATCGAGCGCGTCGCGGGCGATTGAGCAATCGAAGCATCGAGCGATTCTCGATCGCGGATAAGTAGAGCAGCGCGTCAGCAGTTCGAGTAGCGCGGAGCCTCCATATTCCGTGGACGTACGGAATCTGGAGCGACGGAAAATAAACAGTAAACAATGAAAAGCGGAGTTTTAAGAAATAATGTTTTGTCTAATAAATAATGCTGGTGCTCTCGCTCGATATATAATGATACGCGAGCGAGCATTCGACAGTCTGGTTTGACTCGAGAAACTGTGCGTCTGGTCCCAGGGATTCGGTATTGGAATCCAAAAGGTAACATAGAGTGTTCCGGGCAAGGCAACGTATTAAGCGGCACTGGCGGGTGAGGGTCGGACCTGGATCCCGAGTGCGGAATTAAGTCTTAAAGTTGACTTGTGAAGTAACTTTGTAAAGTTGTGTGCAAAAGGGGCAAATTGTAAAGTGAAATTGTTTATTACTCTGTTATCTATTTCGTCAATAAATTGTTATTGTGCCTACGAGTTGTAGACCTCACTGGGGTTCTAACCCCTCACTGGTAACATCCCAAAATCTTCGGAGATAATATCTCACCCGTCGAGCACGGACTGATCACCTGGGTTCCGGCGGTACAACACATTGTTATTTTCGGTCAGAAATTTGTCCCGGTGAATTGAGTAGCTGGGAGAAATTTTAGTAGGGCCTTTCTTTTTGTTTAATAAATCTTATTCTTGGTGATCACGTATTTTTTGGGTTAATCATTTATTCCTTTTCTTTTCGTTTCTCCCTGATTGTTTTTATCGACAGTGAAATGGACCGCCCCTCTACCCGCAAAAGCTGCAGCTGGTCGGTACCATCAAATTCGTTTTCGTTTAACGTCAGATTCCGATCGTGTCGAGCGCGATCCTCAGCTAGCGCCCTCAAAAATAAATTTACGATCGAGACGGATTTTTGTGGCCTTTGGGTATGAGTTTTTTTTTATCGAGAAAAGGGTGCGTCAAATTTTTCGGTCACAAATTTGGCGCCCAACGTGGGGCCCGAACCCACGACCCTGAGATTAAGGGTCTCATGCTCTACCGACTGAGCTATTCTCTCCGAGGAGGGGAACCCCTCCTCGGTAGTATATTTGTTTTTATTGTTTTTTGTTTTCCCACATCGCCCATACGGGCCCTTGTGGGGTCAACACAATGTTTTTTTTGTACATATTTGTTCGGAATCTTGAATTTGGACATTTTGACTAGTTTTGGAATATCTCTTCGTATCTTTGGTCCCCGTTCAGTCGGCCTGGAACACTCCTTGCGATAATCTTCAGATTATTAACTCCGCCGATGCCTTGGCCGCAGTCGTCGCGCACCTCTCCTTGAGGATCTTCAACCGCTTTTCGGAGAATCCTAATTTCCTTAGTATCCTCGCGGTTTTTAGATGTTGCTCGGTTAGTAACATTTCTCCAAAGGCCCCGACGACGAATACAGCGAGCTGCGCTGGCCCTCTGTGCATCCTCGTCATCACCTCGACCACGTTCGGGCCTCTCTCGACGTTTCCCACATTCTCATTAGTAATTTGTATTGCCGAATTCTTTGCGTATCGTACCTCCTTTATTTTTTCTTGTACCCTGATGTTTTAGAGGTGTGCGACCGCTACCTCAAAGATGTACACTTCGTTCGGATTTGTGAGTATCACCCACACGTCCGGTCGATTGTGGAAGAGTGCAGGACCTGTCATGATTTTCATGCCCGCTCGTACTTGGATTCTTCGCCCCTCCCCCCCCCCCCCCCCCCCGACGCTCTCACGAACCTCAACTCCTTCATCACCTTCTGCGGTGCCTCAGTTGCCTCGAGGATGTTTTTTATAAGCCAGTATACGATCATGTCGTGTCTCTGAGTCACCGCAGGTGTTGAGCACGCCGACGTCACGTGGTACGCGTTCTCTTGCGCATCGCATCCCATCCAGCATCTTCTCCTCGTGCCTGGGTTTGCTCCCAGCCCGTGTATCTATTCTTCAGCGCCCGCTCGCAGGTAAGCAACGATCCAGTTTTCCATGGAGAGCGCTGTCAGGGCCGGAAATTCGATGCTCCAATCTTCTCTCTTCACTACTCGCGCGTAGTGAATCGATATTACCTATTCGTCCAGTAGCTGTTGTTGCTGCTTTGCCTTCACAGCCTCGACAACCCTCCTGCTGTACCCCGTTGCGGACTCCTCCTCTTCTCTTTCCGGCCATTCCGTCCCGTACTTCTCTATGACGTAATCCGCGTCGGAGATCGGATTTCTCCACCCCGCTCGAACTAGTCGCTCATACCGGCTTCTTACGGCTTCCATTTCATGATGTTCCCGCAAATACGCTCCTATCCTCACGTATTGGCGCTCTGCCTCGAGCTTCACCGATCCCATTCCTAGCCCCCCAAGCTTGTGGGTAAATAAACCCTTACGCTCGCTGATGTTTTTGTGAGTAGGCGCTTTTTCACCAGCAGCTTTCTCAGCTCTTTATCTGCGTCCTCACACCTCTTGAGGGTCGATGCTCTCGCCTCGTCTCGGTACAGGTTGCCCATTACGTACACAGCCGCCGGTATGAGCGTCGAGTTCATCAGCGCGATCTTTTGCGCTGGGGCCAGTCTCATGTCCAATATTTCCTCCGCTCGCTGCTTTATGTTGTTCGCCGCTACTTGTGCGTTCATCGTCGTGTCTCTATCGAGCTGGTATAGTCCTAGGTACTTATACCCACCCCTGATTGTCGGGAGGAACGCATCGTCTATCTGGCCTTCCTCTTGCATATGTTGCTCTTGTTCTTCATGCCTCGAGTAGATGCCACACTTGCGAATGTTCAGGGACAGTCCAATTTCCTCTGCGGCGTCCCGTAGGACTTCCGTGATCTCCTCCGCTGCTTGTCGCGTCGGCGCGTGGCACTTGACGTCGTCCATGTACGCAGCCACCTCGTGGCTTCCCCGCGATTTCCGGATGACTTTCCTGTTTGTTTTTATTGCCTCTGCAATGCACGCGGTTACGAGAACAAACAAGAGTGGGCTCATCGTATCTCCCAGATACACGCCTCTTCTCACGTGTATTAGTTGTATTGATTCTTTTCCAACTTCGATGACTACCGCCCACATCTTCATAATGCCCTTGATTGTATTCCTTACCTCCTTGTGTACTGGAAGTGCATCCACCATCCTTCGCAGCTGCCAGTGTCGTATGGAATCATACGCCTTCGAGAAGTCGTACCACGTGGCATAGTTCTTCCTTCTTGAAAGTCTCGCTGCCTGTGTGCAGGATTTGTCCCAAAACAGTCCATGGACTGTCCCCCATACTCCTTCCCTCGCAAGTTGCTCTCTTGGCAGCATCCACTCAGCTAGTCCTTCCTTAATCAGTGATGCGATGGTTGCTGTAAGTATTTTGTAATTCGAGTTAAGTACAGTTATTGGCCTGTAGTTCGCTGGGTCGGCCTCATCTCCCGTCTTATGGATCAGCACAACCCTTGCTTTTACATCCTCCTGTAGGATTTTCTGTTGCCCCGTTATTACTCCCTTGACAAATTTTGTCAACACTCTCCTTGCTGTCGGTAGGAGCTTGTATATGGCTACCGGGATTCCGTCGATTCCCGGTGCCTTCCACGTTTTTGCGTCCTTAAGGGCACCCGTAACTTTTTCTTCGATGTTCTCCTCGGTTATTTGTTGTTTGTATTCCCGGGTTTGCTGATGAACATTAATCCGGACTATCCAATCGTTGAACACCGGGGTGATTGGCCTTCCCCGTTCCCCTTCTGAAAATACTCGCCGGTAGTATTCCTCCGTCGCCTGCAAGTCCGGAGTTTTCTTCTCGGCTCGTCTGTCTCCTAGTATACTCGTACGCTGGCAGTCTCTGTTTATCCCCCCTCCTCGATGTTTGACTCTTGTTCCATTATTTGGCTAAACCTTTTCCAATCAATCCCATTGAAATTAATTCTCGGTCTCGCATTTGTAATAAACGGGGAAGGAGGCAGAATTTTTATGTTTATGGGTAAGTGATCGCTGCCCATCGAATCTGGGATAGTGCTCCATTTAGAAACTGTAACCAGTTCGTTTGAAACCAATGTAAGATCCGGGACACTTTTAATACCATGGACTATGTGGATTCTCGTTCTTGTCCCATCATTGAGTATTGAGAGGCCCGAGTTTAAGATTACAGTTGACAAGGAATTACCAAAGGTGTTTATTAAGTCGCTACCCCATAGATCGTGTTGCGCGTTAAAGTCTCCACACACGAGCAAGTTTTCGAATCGCGGGTGTATTGAATTAAATAGTTTGCTCCAATCCAAGGTGGCAATGTGTGCGTTAGGAGGGTAATGTTTAGTAAGTGAAATTTTTTTGATCCAAATTCGGATCTAATGAAGATGCATTCAAACTTTCTATTGAATTGAACATTACTTATAATTTGATACGGTATAAATGTTCTCAGAATTATTGCAACTCCCCCCACTTGAGTGTCAGATATTCTATCTTTCCGAATTATATTAAATCCTCTGAAATTTACGGCAAATTTAATCCTCTAAAATTTGAGGCAAATAATATCGAAACTTCCCATAAAGTTTTGGAAGTCGTTCATTTTATTTAATAAACTTCGGCGATTCCACTGTGCAAGTTTGTTGCGAGATAACGCCGGCAACTCCGACGCGATAGCCGTAGGAAAGGGTCAGGAGGTTTGCGAAATAAGTAGAAGCAAGGCACAGTTTTAACAATAACAATAACCAAATGATGCGTTTATTGAAAGCAAGCGATAGTAAGCAAAGAGTAAAGCGTGAGAGAATACAGTGAGAAGCGAGATAGTCGAAACGCGTGCTCGCGAATCGACGGTAGCAGAGACTCTGGTGGTTTCGACGGGCCAGTGACCCGTGCGGAGTGGGGGAACCGAGCGTCCGAGGTCCCCGAGAGCGCGACGGATATTATTTTCGCCACGCTCGCGATATTGTCGCGAACATTCCGCCCGCCTCGTCGCGAGACGAAATTGTCGCTGGCGTGGTGCGACGCCGCCCGCCGTAAGCACTGCCAGTGCGCAGCGGAGGACGGTGGAGATAGAGATGACCGCTTACAACCCCTCTGTTGAGCGGCAGCGGCTTTGTGAAGGCGATGGAGATCGGCCCCGAAAGAACCCAGCCGAACTGCGTGAGCTGGGCGATCGGCGCGCCAGACGGGCTTCGTCTCAGCCCCTCGCAGATAATCGACGCGTACGCGTCGGCTCCGATGATGAGATCGACCGGTGCGTCGACGGAGAAGTCTTCGGCGAGCTCCAGGCCCCGGAGATGCGACCAGCTCGCGCGCAGGGTGCTCGACGAAGATCGATACGTCGTGAGCGAAGGGAGGATGAGCGCATCCACTTCCCCCATGAAGATCGACCGGTGGCGAGACGACACCTGGACCGTCGTTCGTCCTTGCGTCGTCGAGACGCGAGATGCTCCGATGCCGTGAATCGCCACTGCTGCGGGCTTCCTCGAAAGTTGAAGCTTCTTCACCAGGGCGTCCGTGATGAAGGAAGTTTCGGAGCCCTGGTCGATGAGCGCTCGCGCGGCATGTCGCTCACCGTGAGCGTCGTGTACGTGGACGAGAGCGGTGGCGAGCAAAACTCGCGCGCACGTCTCGGAAGCGGGCTCCGTCACGAAGGCGTTGATTGGCGCGTTGGCCACGAAGAGTGCCGCCGAAGTCGAGGCGATGTGAACATTCGTCGCAGGAGCAGCAGGAGCTTCTGTCGGCGAGTGGAGCATCGTGTGATGCTGGCCGCTGCACTGCTGGCACCGCTTCGCGCCTCGGCACTCGGGAAGCCTGTGTGCGCCGAGACAATTCGAGCATAGCCTCTTGCTGTTAACGACATCGCGTCGTTGCTCCAAGTCCTTCGCACGGAAGTCGGGACAGTGGAGGATAAAATGCTTCCCAGAGCATAGCGAGCAGGTGCTCTCACGAGCGGTGAAAGCGTGGTGCGCCCTCTTCGGCGCGCGATGATTCGCGTTGTCGGAGGAGCGCGAAGATCGTGGCTGAGTCCCGAGAGCCTCGAGAGTGTTGACGCGAGTATCAACGAACTTCTCGAGCTCGTCGAACATCGGATACTCGGTCTTCGCGCCGATGAGCGTCTCCCACTCGCGTCGAGTCGCGGAATCGAGCTTCTGCACCGTGAGATGCACGAGGAGATCGTCCCAGTGCTCGACTGGACGACGAAGTTGTGCAAGAGCTCCTCGCGTGCTGCTGGTGCCGTTGATGAGCCTCTTCAGCTCGCTCGCGGACTCGGTTGAGACAGCGGGAAGAGACGTGAGCGAATAGAGATGCGACGAAACGAGGAGACGCTTGTTCTCGAAGCGCGACGTGAGGATCGTCCAAGCGCGCTCGAAATTATCCCCGACCGTCGCGATGTTCTTGAGCAATAGACCCGCGTCGCCGGACATGCTCGTCTTGAGGTAGTGAAGCCGCTCGACGTTCGTAAGAGAAGCGTTCGACTTCACCATCGACACGAAAAGGTCTCGAAAGTCTGCCCAGTCCGTGAAATTCCCCGAGAAGCGCGGTAGTTCGATGCGGGGAAGTTGCTTCACCGTCGTCGCGAGAGCTGGAGCGGCGGCGGTTGCTGCTGGAAGCGTGGCGGGTGGAGGAAGAGCCTCCATGCACGAATAATGATGCGAGAGCGCCATTAGGTACTCTTCCTCCGTCGAGCCGTAAACATTGGACGCGAAGTAGTCGGAGTCCGAATTGTCCGAGTTCCGCAGAGAGCACAGATGCAAATGATTCGCGGTGAACTCCTTCCAATTCTTCTCGATGCTGTTGATACGCGCGGTAATCGTCGTGTGCGAATAGTTCGCGACGCCGACCTTTTTGAGATTCGCCGGAGCGTTGGCGATGCTCGCCGAGAGCTCAGCTTGACGCGCGATAGCTTGAGTGAACGAGAGCATCGTCGTGAGATAGAGAGAGGAGAGTCTTCAACGCGCGCGAACCCGGGAGGAAAAACTGCCGCGTGCACCGGCGAGAGCAGAAGCGTTTGTAAGACGCCTCTGCGACCAAGTCGAACCGTTTGTAAGGCGGTTGACGCGAGTCGTTCGTAAGACGACTCGATGAGAGCCGATACACGGGAATGCCGAATTCGCGTTTGTTTTGACAGCTCCGAGAGAGAGCGTCGCGCGGCGCGGTAGCGAGAGCGAGAGAGCGATAGGGCCAGCTGAGGCTCAGCTGCCTATCGAGAGTCGCGAGCGAAGCGCGAGGGCCGGTCACCGACCCCGCCCGCCGTGACGAGAGCGCACGGCGAAGGCACCGGTACGGACCCACCGATAGCGCGACGCGGACCCACACACCCGAACGGTGTTGACGGAATTCGTCCTCGCGCTCGGCAACTGTCACCGTCGTCCGCGAGAGATACGCGAACGAACGAAGACAGTTATAACGCCGCGGAACCGAACGCAAACAAATCGAGAATAATCTCGGATTATATCGCGCACTTCCGATAGTCCAATTGTCCGTTTCCCGCACTCGCGGAGCACAGAAAAGTCCAATAAAGCGGTGTAGATCGATCGATGCACACGCGACAGCAGCGAAATGCTCGACCGGAAGATAATGTTCTTCGCGCACTCCTGAACCCGATCCGGCTCGAAGGACCAAAATGTTGCGAGATAACGCCGGCAACTCCGACGCGATAGCCGTAGGAAAGGGTCAGGAGGTTTACGAAATAAGTAGAAGCAAGGCACAGTTTTAACAATAACAATAACCAAATGATGCGTTTATTGAAAGCAAGCGATAGTAAGCAAAGAGTAAAGCGTGAGAGAATACAGTGAGAAGCGAGATAGTCGAAACGCGTGCTCGCGAATCGACGGTAGCAGAGACTCTGGTGGTTTCGGCGGGCCAGTGACCCGTGCGGAGTGGGGGAACCGAGCGTCCGAGGTCCCCGAGAGCGCGACGGATATTATTTTCGCCACGCTCGCGATATTGTCGCGAACAAAGTTCAATGTAGCGCTTTTTACTTTGATTGGAACTATCCATTTTGCATTGAGTCCTTCAGGAATTCCTCCCCCGTAGCAATGATAATTTCAACTACCTCATTGTTAGTTTCCGGGAATTTCGATCTCAGAGTATCACACAGCATTTTGTTGTATGCCAAAATGTAATTTGTCACCTCTCTGGATACCAAAGCCTCTATATTTATTGTGATGTTTCCATTCACCGTTTCCCCTTCCCCACATATGCCTGCAGTTTCTCGTTCTTTGTCTGCCTCTCGATTCTCAATTGACTTCGACGTCTTGTTTAGGTAGGAGTGTCTATTATATCTCCTTGTTTCATCGCTCGTTTCAAGAAGATCGTCCACAAAGTCTACCGGTTGATATACATACGGCCCTTGTTTACCCATTTGCCCGCAAGGATGGGGTTGTTGATAGTTAGACTGCTTACCCGTTATTCGGCTTCGTTGTATGCTATGTGACGATTTTTCCTTCGAGAAAAACCCTCACCCCGGGACTCGGCTCGGGTCCACCGCTCACGCGTCTACCACAACGCGAACGAATAGGCCATAAGTAGACCACGCGAACGCCCTCCCCTCAGCCCCCCCACGCGCACGGCTCGAAGAGACACCGCTGGACAGCCACGAGGAAACACCACGCTACCGGACCCGAGTCGGAGAGCGCGCGACAAAGCCGAGGGAGATACGCGAGCCCGGTGAGGGGACGCAAAGTCCCTGGCCAACGCTCGCCTCGCCTCGCCACGGTGCTCGCCTCCCACCGCCCGCCTCAGCCGTCTCGCCTCGCCGCACACCTGCCACGCTAGATCGATGATCTGAGGGCCTGCCGCCGCCCTCTAACGCTACACCCGCCGAGTGACTCAATTATCGACCGACGCTGCGAAGCAAACTCTCTCACTCGCCACCAAGACCCCCCGCGTCGCTGGAAGCAACGAGAAAGCGGAAATCGTGAAATGCAAATGACTTCCGAGCCGAACCGCGAACCTAGAGCACGTGTGTCAAGCCGAGCGATCATTATTATAAGAGTGAATCTGGAATTGTGTAGAGTGAGTGTGCCAGTGAATATTGGACATCCTCTCCAACCCCGCCCGTCTGGAAAGCCGTTACGAAAGCCAAGCGCATTTACCGAGATCGAGTCCGAGGAATTTTACCGGCGAATAAGGTAGCGAACACGTGTGAGCGGTGCGCGGTTACTCGGTGAGAGTCCCGTTCCCCTTCCCTGCAGAGTGACACCCGGCGAATATTTTTCACATCTTTCCCCCCGACTCGTCTTGCAAATATTTGCTATATTTTTCCCTGAATCGTATTGTAAATAGTTTTCGCACTTTCTCCGCGTATTGTCTCGCAAATATTTTCGCATTTTTCCCTAGCATCGCCTCGCCACTATATTTCCCATTTTTCCCTCGCGTCGCCGCGCAGCTACTTTCCCCATTTTTCTTCTCGCATTGCCTCGCAAATTTTTCCCCAGTTTTTTGCGTGAGCATCGACGAGTATTTTTTCCCCTTTTCCTTTCCCTCAGTATCATACCGGAGTTAATCGTTGAGCCAAAAGATCGGGAAACCATCTTACCCCGCCCCGAGCCAGTGTCTCTTCCCTCCCGACTAGCCGGCAGCCATTTTGATCATTGCCAAGGAAGTTTGACGAAGTAATCTTTTTTCTTTCACGGAGCTACGCCGACTCGTAGCTGGCGCCCAAAAAGTCGTTGAGTCCCCGATTCCGTTCATCCCTTTCCGATCCTCCCCTATTGGCATTTTGCGTTGCTCTTCTTCCCTAATTTCTGCGTTAGTTTTATTTTCTCATTTTTGCGTTAGTTTTATTTTCTCATTTTTGCGTTATCTTTATTTTCTCATTTTTGCGTTCGCTTTATTTTCTTGTGACGTACGAGAAAGGGGGAAGCTCGCTCTCGGCGTCGCAAGTTAATCTCCGCGTGAAGCGTGGAGTTTTATTTATTTTTTTCGTGTGCCGCTTTGCTCCGTCCCTGAACGGGCCCGGTTCCTCGATACCTGAAAAAGGGGTGAGAGGTCTCGAAATAAAAGTATTGAGAGGGATTTTTACTAAACAGGAATATGAAAATATATTGAGTGAAAATATTCAGTTGCTGAATATTGTGGGGTTACAAGAGAATGGTTATTCAATATAAGTGTGAGTCAACGTCGCATTCATTCTTACATACTCGCACACATTCACTTCCTCGTACGTACAGTCAATATTTCCCCGGCGGGGGTTCTTACATTTTCCTACACACTACGAATACACTGTCCTACACACTACTCGGTTTATTATCGTCTCTACAGAGTCTTTGATGTTTTATTCTTTATCATAATCCCGAACTGGACACTATGGAACGGACTCGCGGGGTACGTTCCGATACTACTGCTACTATCTTTGTAGCAGTATCGGGTGTCGACCGACGGAGAATTACTCGACCGGCGTGAACACAATTCGGGCCCTTAACTAACACGCCGCGATTTACTGCACGGCGGAACACACTTTGAAGCCACGCTTTCGATACTGCGGCCACTAACTTTGTGGCAGTACCGAATGTTAACTATCGAAGATTTATAGCCCTATGTGACACGCTGTCGTGGAGACCTCTAGACCGATCTGTCTTTGATCGCTGCTGTCTAGAGACTGACTCTTCTTCGATCTTGCGAGGATCTTTGCAATCCTCGAAAGCGCGAAAGAAGAGACAGTCCCACAGAATCAGCGTTTGCAATTCTGCAGTTTCGAGGTACGAAGTCCACGCCACGCGCAGGGATCTTGCGATCGCTGAGCGTGCCGGAAACTTCATACCTCGCGATCCCCGTTACTTTAGAATTTATAGAAGATATACGAGGGGATATAATTTTGCAGCGCATCGCTTGAGTGCAGCTGCGGTGTGAAATCACACCCCAGATGAGCTCAGCGATGCGCTGTTGCTGAGGCAAGTTACGTCTCATCGTTTTTGGGAATTTTCCATCGGAAAATTCGTTATTTTCGTATTTTTGGCGTTCTCCTTATTTCGAAATTTTTGCGTAGCTTTATTTTCTTATTTTTTTTGCGTAGTCTTATCTCCAAATTTTGCGTAGTTTTATTTTCTTATTTTTGCGTTCCCCTTAGTTCTGAATTTTTGCGTTAATCATCTTTTCCACTTTTCGTTATTATTACTAGCCTTTGCGTTTCCTCCCCTCTTTTTATTATCATTTAATTAGTGCGATTTAGTTAATTTTTCTCCTCTATTTTTCCACTTTATTTTCCTCGTTGATTATTTTTCTTTTATATCGAGTCTTTCCGGTCATTATTGTTTTTTTTTATATTATTTTGTACTCGTTTCTTTTGTTCCTCCCCCACCGGTTTCGGAAATAAATACTTGTGTCCCCTATTTACGAGAAATTGACTGTTTTCCCCTTCCCTAAGCCTTTCAGATTAACCCGTTGGCAGCCGCATCACAGCTATCCGATGGAATTATTGTTCTATCCAAAACCGACTCTATCCTGGCCGATGAGAACCCCTCCCCCCCCCCTCCCCCCTCCCCCCTCCCCCCCTATTGCAATATTATTTCTTTTCTTTAGCTCTGGAAATTCCGACATTTCTTCCTCCATATTATAACCATGTTTTCCTCGGTTTTCCTCTCTAATTAGTCTTTTAGCCTCTTCGAGAGAGATGCCTTTCAGAAAACTTAAATCATTCACTTTTTTGTAAAAGACAAAAGCCGGGCAATCCCTTGAGGTTGATGTGTGGTCCCCTTTGCATTTGAAACAGGTATTGTAACGGTACGCTTTTGGAGTCTTACAGAACTTTGCTCCGCAGCGGCGTTATGTGAGTATCTCTGCTCACTTGTGTGTGAGGGCAGGTGCTGTAAATTATAAAACTGTGGTATTGATTCGAAATGTCAACAATTATTGATATTTATTCAATCGATGCCGTTGATATGATACAATGTTTGGCTTGAATTTGACTTGGTTTGATTTGATTTCCGTTGGACTTGCGAAACAGACCGAGAGGTTATTTTATTGAGGGAAATTAGGTGTTTGATTCTACTCTACTTGCTCCTTATTAGATCATAGAACCGCGAAAGCAGTCGCCAAGGTCCCCCAAGGCAGTCGCCGGCGCGGCCACGAAGTAATAAGTCGCACAATTCACGATTCTACGTTAAAACGATCTCCACCAATTGTCGTTCACGAAAGCGATCGCCGAGGTCCCCCAAGGCAGTTGCCGGCGTGTATTACAAATTGGCAGGTCGTTGCAATCAAAAATTGACTCTACTAATTACTTTGGAATCGATAGGTAACCGTCGCGGTAGCGATCGCCAAGGTCCCCCAAGGCAGTTGCCGACACTAGGTTTTTAGGATAAGGTAAACTCCGACCGAAAACAGTCGCCCAGGTCCCCCCAGGCAGTCATCGGCGATCGTGTTCGGATAGGAAAAAATATTTCAAAAAAGGTTGGCTGTTCGCTGAAAGATAAGATAATTATTTCGATGATGAATAAATGGCCGACGTTTCTTCCTTCTTCGGGATTGGCTCGTCGTTGGTAATTTTTCCCTCGCTTCTTCTTAGCGACGGGACTCTGTCGAATAGAGCAACGCTCCATTCGAAAATTTAATCGATGTGACTTTTTCCTTCTTTCTTGGAAAAGTCGATGGTAATATTCCCTTGCTTCTTCTTAGCGACGGGACTCTGTCGGATAGAGCAACGCTCTATCCGAAAAATCAAAATGTCGATGCTTTGGCTAGCGAGGATTCCGTCTAGCAAAGATTTTATATTTTTGGAGACTCAAGATCAAACTGCTAAAGCCGCGCATGAGTTCCACTCCCTTAGGAGTTAGAGACCGAAGTGATTTTAGGGCTCGCGAGCGGGTCTTTTATACCCGAGCGTGTGACGCTAATATTGCGTCGGATGACGCAATTTAAACGCCGAGATTCTCTGTCCCGTGTTATCTTTGCCCGGGGTGTGCTGACACGGCTGACGCAAGGTACGCGTCAGAATGACGCGACACCCTCTGGGCGGCTAATTCTATCGACCGCGAGTATCGATCGACTGTGCGGTCGGTAATCTGCGCGCTCATTTACCAGAATGTATGGTAAATGATCGATGCAGCGTGCGAATGAGGAAAGCGTGAGAGGTGAAAAATTCTTACCGTCTCAGTATATGTCTGCGCTGTGCATTCCTCCGACTCGTGTTTTTCTGAGCATTTTCCGCATCTTTGAAAGTTACTTCGACATTGTGATTTTGCATGTCCCGGGATGAAACATTTACTACAGATCTTTGCACTCGGTATGAAAAGTGAAACTTCTCTTCTAACATGCCAAATAGTTACATATTTCGGGAGCTCATATCCTTCACAATATATTTTGATCGATTTCGTGGGAACTCTTTTTGTAAAATCTATCGGCGTTGTGTTTTCTGCAACCGTTAACCGTTCTACTCTAGCTATGCTTATATCATCGGGTGAGTACGCGCGGATTCCTTCCATGATGTCAGCCTCCGTTAGTTCTAGCTCGACCCCTCTTATTACTCCAAAACTCATAATTCTGTGATCTGGAATATATGCCATCCAGTTAGGGTTAATGAGCTTTATTTCTCCGTCCACCATGCCATTTGCGAAACTTGCTTCCTTAAATGTTAAGTTTAGCCGATCTTTGTCCGATGGGTTGATTTCGATTAATTGATCGTTACAATTCTTAAATGCTTTTCCGATAGTCATCGGGTAAAGATTCCCGATCTGCTTTGTCTCGTCAACGTCCATGACTTGTATCAAAAATCTCTCCCTCCTCCTCCCTCGCTACGGCATCGCCGCGCGGCCCTTCTTCTCTCGCGTCGTGAGTCTCGCGCTCAGTCGCGTCTCCCCGCTCCACGATCACGCGTCGCCTTCGCTGCTGTCGTTGCGCTGCCGGTCCCCCGCGGTCTCGCTCTCCCCTCTCTCTGCGCCTCTCGACATTCGTGTTCGGCTCCGGTTCGGGGCTTCTCGCTGGCTCTGCCTCGCGTCTCGGCTCGTTCGTCTCCCTGCGTCGCTCGGCGTTCTCGTCTGCGATCGGCTCCGGCTCGGGAGTTTCCGCCGGCTCTGCCTCCCGCGTCAGCTCGTGCCTCTCTCGCTCGCCACGATGTCTTACCTGTGGCTGTCGATGTCGCTCCGCATGCAATGCATCTTGTCGCTGATTCTCTCTCCACTCCTCCGGTATCCCCGCTCTTAGGTGGTAGATCTCGGGGTATTCGTCTCTCAGCTTCGTCTGCATCGCTTTCACAGTACGCCCGGGGAACTCCCGCTGGATATTGGTTGTTTTCGCGGTTTTCGTCGCTCCCCCATCTTCGACGTACCTTCTCACGAGCCTTCGTACCTCGTCCTCGGTCCACGGCACCGGCGCCTGCTGCCTCTGCTGCCCCATTCTCGCCTTCCTGATGTCGCCAATCTTCTTCTTTACGGCTGCATTTGTTCGTTCCGTTGGTAACCTTTGCCTCAGTTCCTCCAGCACCTGGGTTCTTATCGCACCTTGATATTCGTCTAAGTATTCCTCGACCACTTTAACTTCGTCCCTCGTCCACGTCGCCATAACCTCAACTTGTCACCTCGTCCGCTTTCTCGAATCCCGTGCCAAACTGCACCCGTACCCTTCCGCCTTATCGCTTCGGGAACTTCTCGAGTACGTATTTAGGACCTTTTTACACCACTGCTCGTCTCGGATAATTAAAAAACAGCGGTTTTTTAACCACCGACCTCGAGCCCAGATGTGTGCGCCTAGGTGGCAGCACAGGTAGTCAGCAGAGGTAGTATATAATTTTTTTATTGTTTGTCTCCCCCTAACATCGCCCATTCGGGCCCTTGTTAGTGGGATCGCAATATTATTTTTGTACATATATCACAGTGTTTAATTTTGGAAATTTTCGTGAAGTCTTACTCGCTCATCGGCTTCTTGTCCCTTCGTTTACCGGATCGGTGGTGTCGGCTTCTCCTTCGCCAGTCTTCTTAGGATGATCTCCGTCGTCGTTCTTGCTGCGCTTATCGCGCACTTCTCCCACATTATCTGCAGCCTTTTTTCCGAGAGTCCTAGTTTTCTTAGTACGTTCGATGTTTTTTGATGTTGTTCCGTATTAAGGGGACTGAGTCACCTAAAAAAACGAAAAATATTTCTTTTTTTTCTCAGTATATATAATTTTGAATAAAAATTGAGTTTGACACTCCAAAAGTACATGCGATAGACTATACTTTTGAATTTTTTTGGAGCTCTATAGTGCATTTTTCCTGACGAAGAGACCGACAAACTTTTTTCACTTGTCGCATGTTTCAGACCGAACGAAGCCACGAATCTTCGCTTACGAGGTCTCATTTTGTTCGTTAGACAGTTTATTCCGGAACGAGTGCGGGGATTTTTTTTTAGAGCTTCCCCGGTGGACTTATCGAGTAAAATGTGTTGAAAAATTCCCTTTTTCCACATTTTCACTCGTTGCCAGGTATACAATGGCGCGCTGTAAATTCACTTTTCCTCGCATAAAAAATCCCCGCACTCGTTCCGGAACATGGTCCGTTCGGAAGAAAATGAGACGTCAAGAGCTCAATTCGGTGCAGTCGTTGGATCTGAAACATGCGACAAGCGAAGAGACATATACTTGTTGAGAAATGGCTTTTAAAGTTTGGTGAAGCTAATTGACTTTGGTGACTCAAAAAAAAAAACAATTTTTTTTGTTGCATAAAAAAGTTTTAAACTTTTTCACACAATTTTTCACACAAAAAAAATTGATAAAAAAAAAAGTATTATTTTCAACAAAAAATTGTTGTATCGCGCAATAATCGGTAAAAAAAAGAATTACTGACACGCCGAATGACATTCAATGCAAAGTTCCGCGATGCCGTTTCCAAAATAGGTTACTGGTTCGAGGTACTTTGTACTTTTCGACCTTGTCACGATACAAATGTTATTTTCACTGTTTCACTGGAAAATATAGTATCTATGACGGTCATTCACAAAAACTATAACCACCGCGCACATGGATAATCGTAATTTTCCGATGCCGGTTTTTCACGCGTTTGACAGATCGAGTAAAAAAATCATGGCTGCCGTAGTTCGCGTCGCGTAGACCGCGTAGACTCGACGAAGCGCGGTAGCGGCGGTAATCTAACTCGCATCGATTGGAAGTAACGACCGCAGGGTCGGTAAATCGTTACCGACCAAACGTATTTTTATAAAACACAAAATTTCTCGGGAACTCAACTGATTTTTTTTATGAAAATGATCTGGTAATTTTTCTGAATGTGTATCATTTTTTTCCGAGTTCTAAATTGACTGCATTTTTTTTATATGGAAAAAATAGTAAAAAATCATAAAATTCAAAGTCAATCTAAAAATCTAAAAAAATTCAGACATATTCAAGAGAATGAACGAATCATCTTCATAAAACAAAAAGTTGAATTGCCAGAAGATTTGTTCAACTATTATTTTTTTCATTAATTTGTTAATAACTTTTTGCAATTATTATTGTGCAAAATTAATCGTTCCATACCTTCAATATGCATGATTTTTTTCAGAATTTTATACCATCGAGAAAACACAATTTTTCAATAATACATGCAATAATTATTAGTTATTTTACTAAAGTGCTTCTAACTTTGGTAATTTTTGGAATTTCGGTCTGAAATTTGGTGTGTAGGTAGTACACAGTATGTACTTTCAGAAAAAAATTTAAAAAAAAAATCGATTTTTTTGAAAATTTAGGTGACCCAGCCCCCTTAAGAATCTCTCCGTATGCTCCTATCTCCATCACAGCAAGCTGTGCGGGGCATCGGTGCATACGGCCCATCATCTCGACTAGGTTGTTGCCTCTTTCCACGGTGTCGACGTTCTCGTTTGTTATGTACACCTCCGAGTTCCTCGCGTACCGTGTCTCTTTTATTTTTTCCTGCAGTCTGATGTTCTGCAGGTGCGATACTGATACCTCGAACAGATATACTTGGTCCGGGTTCGTTAGTATTACTTGGAGATCCGGTCTGTTGTGATACACTGCTGGTTCCGTAGTCACCTTCATGCCACCCCGGATTTTTATTCTCCTCTCTCCCCACGGATAATCCACGCATACCGTCGCCCTTCTGATTTGTTGGCCCCGTATCAGCTCTTCCGGCGCTTCCGTTGCCTCCAAGATATTTTTTATCACCCAGTACACGATTAAATCGTGCCTGTGCGTAAAGGCCGGCACCACGCATGCAGATGCCACGTGATACGCCGTTTCGTCCGCTTCGCACCCGTACCTGCATCTTCTTCTGTTGAGAGGGTCTGCTCCGAGTCCGGCTATTTGTTCCTCCGCGGCTGCATGTATACACGCGATCATCCAATCGTCGATCGTTATTGCAGTCAACATCGGGAATGATATCTCGTTGGCCTCTCTCTGCACCAACCGCGCGTAATGCATTGAGATGCACCATTCTTCCATCAATTCCTGTTGCTGCTTTTTCACGATTTCTCGGACGATGCGCCTGCTGTACTCGGTCGGCGTCTCCCCCTCATTCGTCTCTGGCCACTCGATCCCGTATTTGTCCATTACGTACTGAGCATTTGTGATTGGATTTCTCCATCCCGCTCGCACCAGTCTCTCGAATCTCTTCTTCGTTATCTCCACCTCCGGGTGTTTTATGGGTATGCTCCCTTTCGTACGTACTGGACCTCCGTTTCTCGCATTAGCGATTTTACCCCCCCCCCCCCCCCCCCCCCCCCCCCCCCCCCTTTCGTATCGATGTACACCATTACCCTCGATGATGTTCTGTTTAGCGGTTGTTTTTCCACAAAAACCTTCCTCCACTCTTTGTCCGTGTCCGAGCACCTCTTCAACGTCGAAGATCTTTTTTCGTCCGGGTACAAGTTCCCCATGACGTATACTGCTGCTGGTATTATCGTTGAATTAATGAGTGCTATCTTTTGACACGGCGCAAGATTTGAGTCCAGTACTTTTTTCGCTTGTTGTCGGACTCTCTCCCTCGCCACTTCGCTGTTCAGTGGCGTGTCTCTCTCCAGTTGATGCAGCCCTAGATATTTATATCCTTCCCTTATTTTTGGGAGAAACGGGATGTCGTCCTCTGCGTCTCCTTCGGCGTCACCTCGTCGGTCTCCTTCTACATCTTCGGTTTCGTTGTCGTTTCTCGAATAGATCCCGCACTTTCGGATGTTGAGTGCGAGGCCTAATTCTTCTGCCGCGTCTCGGAGTACCTCGGTGATTTCGTCCGCTGCTTCCCTCGATGGCGCATGGCATTTGATGTCATCCATGAATACTGCGACCTCATGGTTTCCCCTTGAGCGTCGTACGATCTCGCGGTTTGTTTTAATCGCCTCCACAATACAAGCCGTTACGAGTATGAATAGGAGCGGGCTCATAGTGTCTCCTTGATAAACGCCTCTCCGGACGTATATTGGCTTCGGTCTTTTTTTGCCTACCTCAACAACGACGGCCCACATCTTCATCATACTCGTAATTGTCTTCCTCACCTCTTTGTGCACCGGAAGGGCGTCCACCAGTCTTCGTAGCTGCCAGTGGTGTATTGTATCGTAAGCCTTCGAGAAATCATACCACGTGGAGTAATCTTTCCGTCGAGACAGTCTGGCTGCTTGGGTACATCCCTTATCCCATAGCAACCCGTGCACCGTACCCCACACTCCTTCTCTCGCCAGCTGTTCTTCAGGGATCATCCATTCGGCCAATTGCTCCTTAATCATTGTCGCGATCGTCGCCGTCAGCATCTTATAATCCGTGTTGAGGACGGCTATCGGTCGGTAGTTGGTCGGGTCTTCCTCTTCCCCCCCCTTATGGATTAGTACGACCCTCGCTCTCACGTCTTCCTCTTGGATCTTTTTTGCGCCCTGTAGAATGTCGGTGATGTATCTCACCAACTCCTCTCTTGCTGCCGGTAGGTGTTTATATACAGCGATCGGGATCCCGTCTTCCCCCGGCGCCTTCCAAGATTGCGCATTTTTTAGCGCGTCTCCGATTCTGCCTCTTATGTTTTCCTCGGTCAGTTGTTCGCCGTAATCTTTCTCTCGTCGGTACTCGTACATCCTCGCAAGCCAATCATTAAACACCGGTGTGTACGGTCTCACTCGCTCACCTTCTCCGTACATTCTCCTGAAGTGCTCCTCCGTTGTTGCCAACTCGGGTGATTTTTTTACTTCTTTTTTTTGGAGTATTTCGATCGACGGTTTCATTTCGAAACTTTTTCTCGCCTCCATTGCTGTGGCCATTTTCCGCTGTTTTTCGATTTTTTTTTCGAGTATGTCGCACCTCTCTCCTCCTATCTTCACGAATTGTGACGGCGTTATTTTTTCTTCCCTCAGCTTCCTCGATTCGTCTCGCAGGTCTCTCGGGAACCTCCCCTCTCCCCCCCAGTCTCGCAATCTCTTCGCGCGTTCTATCCTGTTCCGCAATTTCTCTCATTTTCGTACAGTGTATACGTATGCGGGCGGTCCTTTTTTTCTTTTTTTGTTGTTTTCGCTCGAGAGAGTTACTCCGGCAGCATAAATCGCCGCTTTCGTTCTTCTCCTTCGCTCTTTTTCCAACATCGGTGTTATTGTTATTTCGGATATAGCCTCTCCGAGTATTGCGTCGACCGTCAGTAGGAGCTGTTGTTTCACTGGTTCCAGCCATTTTTTTATTCTTTTCCGGTTTTTTTTCGCTTGCGCCCACGTCGCTTTAAATTTGGCTTTTAATTTCGTATGTATTTCGTTTGGAGTTTCCCGCTGTGGCTGGCTCTCCCCGCGCTCTGTGACAGCCGGTTCATGCCTCGCCTCTCGCGGTACTTCTCCTTCCCCTATGCCTTCAACTCGAGTCTCTCTCTGCTCTTCTTCTTGCCCCTCTCTCGCTTCGACTACGGGCTCGTTCCCCCCTCTTTCGTTCGCCTCGCCGTCGTTGCGTTGTCGCCGCGCTCTCACTTGTTCCTCGCCCCTTCTCTCTCTTCGTCTCGGTGTCGGCCTTCGGGTCCTTTCGGTTCGCGTCGTGGGCTCTCGTTCCTCGCTACTCGAACTCCTCTGCGGCGGCTCTCTTGCTTCTCGCTCTTCTCGCATCGGTGGCTTGTTCGCGTCGTTTCTCCCTCGCTCGTGTCCCCACTCTGGCGGCGCCACTTGCTGGGGGTCTTCGTCCGCCTCCTCGCCCCTCTGCCATGCTACTGGAGTTCCCGCCCGTTGATAGTATATTTCAGGGTGGGCCTCTCTCAGCTTTGTCTGCATGCTCTTGATTGTTCTCCCTGGAAACTCGGCTAGTATGCTTTCCATTTTTTGTGCTTTTATGTTACCTGCCGCTTCGGTGTATCGTATCGCGAGCCTCCTCACCTCTCCCTCCGACCATGCCGCTGGTGCTGGCGGTCTCACTCGTCCTCTCTGCTCTTTTCGTTTCTCTATTACCTTTTTTTGATTGCTGCTATCGATCGTTCCTTAGGGAGTAGCCTCGTTTGTAAGGCTTCAAAGTCCTCTGCCGTCATTCCCCCTTGATTCTGGGTCAGATATTCCTCCACTATCTCCAGTTCCCGTCTCGTCCAAGTCGCCATAACCTTGCTTTCCTTTCACTTTTTTTTCCTCTTCCAAACACTGTGCTTTCTGCACCCACACCCCACAGTCTCTTAGCTTATCCGCTTTCCGTACCTCCTGAGTGCGTTTTTCCCACCCTTTTTTCGCCCCACGTTCGTCCTGGACAATAAAAACCAGTTTTATCGCCAGCCCCGAGCTCCGGTGCGACCTTCCCCTTAGAGGGGCAAGGGGGGTAGTATATTTGTTTTTATTGTTACGTCGCGAATCGTGAATTTATATGAGGAGCCGCCTCATCTCGGTCAATCAATTTAATGAATTTACTCGTTATCGAAGCAGCTACGATTCGCGGATGCCTCGTTTTGAGCCTAACCTCGCAGAAACTGCTCGGGAAGAGGCTAGAGCACATTCGCGTATTGAAATTTATGCAAGTTCACGCAACCTCACCGAGGGGGTGGGTGTCTTGACAATAGGGACAAAAATATTCCGTTGGCTCGATTGGACTTTCGGATTCGAGCTCAGGAATCGACGGAAGGGTTACACGGCGGAAAAAGTTCAAGAATTGAATGTATAAAATGGTAGCAACTACCAAACAGACTATGAGACAAAACACTAGAAAGAACAAAACGATCATAAGACTATTCATTTTCAAGCCGATTGTAATCTATACTCGTCGGGGTCCCGAACGCGAAAGGGGTAGTTCGACGCGCGTTACGATATTCGGGACTACCGAGATCGATCTACTGTTCAACGTCCGCATGTGATATTCCGAAATCCGAATAAAAAGGATTACAATAATCGCGAAAAAACAAAAATTGAAAAACACGATGATAGCAACTATTTTGCTTGAATCGGGTGACTCGAACATCTTTATTAACACACACGGGAAAATTAATAAAACACATGAATAGCTTAATCACGATTAGTTAAATTTTTCCCCGGGAAAAATTAATGGGATCGACGGCATAGCTCACACCGAGTTGGGCTGTCGATAGCTTGGACACTCGCGATAATCCGAATCGATTGGAGGGAACGCGTAACTCGACTAATGAATATGGAGAAAATTATACCGAACACGAGAGTGAAAAGGATAAAAAGATATCCGTACATGTCAAAAATAGGATAGGGATCACTTGCACAGGGGAAGGAAATTGCAAATAAGGCGGAAAAACAAAATATTTGACTTACCGAAAAGAAATAAGTATCCGGAGAATATAAGAACTGAAGAGGTTGCTGGTGTTGCGGCTGGTCGGTGGATCGCTGGTCGATACTACCCTTGGCGTGACGAGGAAATTGCCGAGCGGTCGAAGGGTTTTTCGAATAATTTTCGAAGAACACACAAACTTTCACAATAGTTGGCTTTTATTTAAAGAAAGCACACACGCAAAACTCCAAAGCACAATACAATTTTCAAAGAACTGAACAAAAGTTCAACTTCACAAAAATAACTTTTTCGAAGACAAACTTTTAAGGAAAATCAGAAAAACTGTCAAAGGTTCGTCGTCGGCGAACTCCGGAGAGGTAATAACCCTGACCGGAAAAAATGTTGAGTACTGTGTGTGTCCCCAGCACCGAGAGGGCTCCTTTTTATACCTTTGACTTAAGATGACACATGGGCCATGGGAGGGGGCAGCGTCTTAGTCTAGGCGTGATTTTCCCCGCCTCCCTTGTTCTCTCTATCGATCCATCGATTTTTCGTTACAATTTTTATTTAACGATCTCGTTGCGGATTTTTGGTTTGTTAGTTAATAATTTGCTTCCTGGATCAATACTAAGGTGTCTCGAATTTGAATGAACTCTCTAAGTGCAAATTTACGCAAATTAGAATTTTAATTAGTGAAAATATTCCCAGAAAAATAGTAATTAATTAACAAAACCAAAAATAATTATAAAAATAATCTTATCATTATTGTACTATATATTAACGTTCCCATTCTTGCATTTCCAACTAATTTTTCAACATAATTATTGATTCTTGATTGCTGTCGATCTTGACAGATCGATATATAAATGAATTTAAATTTCGCATAAAAGAACAGAAAATTCACCGATTTCTTTCATAATTGTTTTTGTTGATGTTTTTAAATCTTTCCTGATAATTTCCGAATTTCATTAATTAATTAATAAATTAATTTATACAAGCCTTTCCATCTGACAGAGAACTATCAAACTTCGGACTATAGTTTTTCAACATTCATAACGTTTTAGTATTGTCGTTACTGATTTTATAATAATTTCCGGATTATTTAATAATTTTTAATTGTTCGAGCTTTGTTCTTTCTCTATCCCTACCCTAGCTGGGAGAGTATCTTCGTGCCTCTTGGTTTTTTTGGCATGCCTCCTATTGGTCTAGATAATTCATTTATTGCCATAGGGTGGGCCTTCCCGGTCGCCTCGGGCGTCAAGTGGGTGGCGGGTCCCTTTCCTACTCGCCTGGCGTGATCACGTGAGCAGCGCTGACCCGCGAGCCCAAGCCATCCGCTACCCCTCCAGGGGTGACTCTTGGCGTTCCTTGTTCTCGGGGGCCACACGCACACGATCGCCTTTCTCTGTCTTTTTCTCTTTCTCTTTACCAAGAAGACTATGCTGATACAAAGGTTCCCTCCGTCGTTGCTGAATAGCAACCACGTGTACTCCTCTGTTCTTTTTCTCAGCGTAGCGATTTCGTCAGCCATGAATCCGCGACGCAATACGATCTCTCTCTGTTTCGACCCGGAGACCACTTGACTTTATTTATTCCAACTCAAATGTTTAGAAGAGTCTCTCCGAGCTAGTTTGGGTGAACATTTCCTGTGCAATGCGATATTCTTTTTGAACGCTAAAATTTTATCATCTCCTGTTTATCCTAACTGCTCAATGACTTCTTGGAGCTCAATGTTTAAAAGAAATCGAATCTTTCGAGGCGTGAGATGTTTTGGCTAGATGTTTAGTCTATGAGTAATACGAAGATAAATTTTTAAGGAACAATATGCCTTGCGATTCGATTTTTCGAATTGTAATTTTTATGACGGGAAAAGACCAGAAGGGTTCTCGGATAATACCCAGGTAGTTCGCAGGTACCGGGCATTTTTAGCTATAAATGGCAAATGGGAAATTACGCGGAAAAATATATATATATAAAAAAAATATAATTAAAAATAGTGTAAAAAGGATGACCTGACCCAAGATTTTCGTACATACGTGATTTTACTTTAATCAGTTAATTCGCGAGCTATCGGGAATCTCTTTAAACGGACGTTTTCGGGGCTGTAAGGGTTGTCCAGGAGGTGCTGCACTCGTCGGAGGAAGTAGGAAGTTTTTCGGCATCAATGGGCCTGAAGCATATAGTTGACCCGAGGCGTCGGTATCGTCGCTCGGAGTGTTGATTTTCTCGCTGCGAAGTCATCGGGCGCTCGTGTATATGAGCGTCGACGCCTCGTAGTATTGGTGGGCTCCGGCGGACACAACCGCGCCGAGCCTTAGCAACAGTCACATCCCTTGGTAGTCGGCTGGCCCCTTGTACGTGAGCCGGCACTTCTTGATAGTGTTAGTGCCTTTCTTTCTTTGCGTTACTGCCACGCGCTCGGTGTTCATGATCGAGCCGTGGTTTCTTGCTCTCAGATAAGGGCCTCTTGGAATGCTCGAGCAACTCGAGCGGGTGGATGTTGTTGATTTTTCTCGGTCTTGTCGAACGATGACAGAATTATTTTAATGGCTTCGGTGGGGCGGGTCTCGAAGAATTTTAAACAATTCTCGATTTTCGAGTCTCCTTCGAAATTTCCCCCGCCCACACGGCATTATGAGACATTTTTCCTCAGTCTTCTTTTTCCTCTCCGCCAGTGTGCAGCTGAGCTCCTTTCTCGGTTCGGTCGAGGAGCCGCGCGAAAATCCGTAAAGAGATCCCGAAAGTGCGTGACGTAACACCTCCCCCGGAAAACGAGAGTCGCTTCGACGAACGACGATCGTCCTCGGAAGAGGCCAATGAAAATGATGCAATGATTTTTGGGTCAGCTTGTCCTGGATATTTGAATCGGGTCTTTTCTGGAACAATATAAAATAATACGAAGTACAATCCGTTGATTTTTGGCATACATAATAATTGTTTGGAAATAACGTGCCTTTTTCCGACGTTGTTGTAGCTGGTTTTCCTTGATGTTTCTTCCAGATGACAGTGATTCCCACCTTTGGAATTCTTTTTCTTCTAGTTTCTTCTTTGGTTTCTTCTTTTGTTTCTTTTGTGGTGATGATGAACCCTTGATGATGATTTCTTGATTGACTTTTTTTTTTTTCTTTTAACAATTTTGGGATATTTGGAAATATCCAACCAAAGACTCGATACGATGTAGCTACTTTAAAGGATGCAAAATAGATCTTGCGGGTTCTTGGTATAAAATTTTATAGGAATTTATTTGGGTTTTGGATTCGGATAACTATTTGGAATAATAAGGGTGTTTGATTCTACAGGCTTCTAGATTCGTGCAAAGTTTTAGACATGCTTCTAGTTCTACAAGTGAATGGATATCGGAACTCTTCTCTTTGTCTTTCAAGTATAAGATTATTATTATTTTTTTTATTGAAAAAGTAATACGTATTATTCTTATTTACTATGATTAATATATTTCTTCAAAATTAAGTAAGGATCACTTATATAACGTGTCCGAAAAAGAAAAGAATATATAATTGATTATATAAAAAAAAATATATATATTTCCATGGCTTCTAATGCCTAATGGGATCGAGATTCTAATACTCCTCGATCCCGTCGTCTTCTAAATACTCGAATTCGTTTTCTCCATCTTCGTACATAATTAGCTCGGGCCTTTGCCCTACGGGTATCGCGGTATCGCCCTTGACTTCGTTGAGATGACCTCCTAGTCTCAGGCCTTGGGCCGCCTTCAGGGTCCGAACCCATGCCTTTACAACGACGGGGGCCAGAAGTCTCCATTCGGGAGGCACGTAGAGTCCCCCCGGGGCGCGCCAATATTCGAGCTCGTCCTCGATCCCAGCAGGTGCTCCAACGGGCCATGTCTGGTTGAGCTCCAGCTTCAGGGTGACAACATCTGATCCATATGGCACCATGTTGTCTGTTGTTTTCAAATCAAACAATATATATAATATTTTTTTTTTTTTTTTTTAAAGAAAATTAAAAATATTTTTTTTCCAACGGGTTTTTTTTTTTTCCTTGCTTAGGATGTCGTTATCATGCGCGTGCTCATGCTGATATTTGACCGGGATGTAATATGCACACCACTCAAAATAATGTCCGAAAGCCGATTCTTAATTCGGTCTTCCGAGATTGGGGTAGAGAGGGATAGTCGGAGCAATATCAAGCCGAGCGGCAGGTACAATTGTGTTCACTGGCGCTGGATTGTTTTTGTTATTGTCACCATCCCCCTTTTTGTTATTGTCCTCTACCATGGAGATTTGTTCCATAGGCAGTCGCACGGTCTCACTCTCATTTTCCGGGGTCACTTTCTGTGGAGAGGGTTTCTCTACGCCTCGTTTGAGGTGCAACAATAAGTTTGTCACAGAGTCCCATACTGCTTCTACCAGGTATAGAGACCATCCGTACACAGTATGCAATGCGTAACCATGTATGATGGTATCTATCAAAAGTTTGACTCCACGAATTAACATGAAGATTCCGATCACTCCCGCACTAATGTGTCCGAAAGAAATGAACTTTGCCCATGTTTTGTTCCACGCGGATTCCAAAATTTTGTTGAATTCCGGTCCTTTTAGAAGATTTGCAATCGATCCTCCTTGTGAGACTGCAGGTTAACCCAACATTCCTCTTGCCACGGTATTTAAGACGGCTGGTTGCTCAGCGGGAAACATCACATGATCCCTCAGCTGGTCGAGGTCAGAAGAGGTGTAGATCCCACTGGTGGCTAATGACTGGGTGTTTCGGTACCTCCACGTCGGTTTAGTCATTGGTTTCATGTTTTCCGGAGGGATTACCCGGACTGGGCCAGGTGTCAAACCGAACCATTCTCCTTCGATCATGTACATTGTCGGCACGAGACGGTTACAGTTGATCTGCATACCTCTTTTCATCAACACGTGCGTTCGTGGTGACAAAAATTGAGTCTCATTTCCCACAATTACTGGTAGTTGAGTGTAACACTCCTGTAGGTGTTGTACTCGAACCTCGACGGGCACGCATTTAATTACGTGTACCACCTCTCCTGAGATTACGGCCATGTATCCTGGTCCTTTCATCAATTGGTATGCGAATGAATCCGGAGGTTGAGTTGCAATAGCCAGCCTATTTTTGAGCATCTCTCTCTCCAGACTACACTTATGGTTCATCACGTCATGATACAATCGTTGTATCTCGGTTTTTATATGTCTTTCCACATACACGAATTTTGAATTCACATACGCGAATATGTCCATGTTCGTGACGTCCACTCGAGCTGCACTCACGAATCCTTGAGCTTCTGTTACTTCGTGTATCAACAGTCGCGGATGTTCCGTTCGTATCAACACTTGTCCACACACTGTTATCGGAGGCAAAGTGGTAAGCGCGAAAGTAATGTCCGACGCAGTTAGTGAGTATAAAACTCCTGCGTTTTGATCAACACTTTTCTGCGCCATACCTTCGTACAAAACACTGTATTGTTTATCTCCGCACTTATCCAGAGGGACGGGATCCCAAAAAGTTGGTCCACCCTCTATATCGGTACGATGTCCTTGGTCCAATTTACACCTTACACCTGACTTCAAATAGACTATATTGTTCTTCAGTCCCACTCGCGCACGGTAGTCTCGAAGGGTCACTTTTATGTCGGCAACCACATAGACCGAACTCCAGCTGCCAAAGGGGTCCGAGTACCAAACGCCTTCGCATGATCCGTCTCTTCCTACCCATCCGGCTAGGGTTGCCTGGAAACTTTGCGTTTGATTCGGGCGGACTCCGGCGAATTTTACCTGTTCTACCTGGAACGTGGTATACCGATGCACTTCTGTGCAGGCGTCTCGTGTTATTTCCATTATATACGATGCTTGTCCACCATTCACGAAACTAACGTGAGAGTGCATGCCACAATAAAGATAATAGATTCAATCTCTATTTTACATTGTCGCACATGAACTGCTGTATATTCGTTGATCTGAAGAAACTGGATACGCTCGTTGGTCACGTTTAAAATCGGCGGCGGAATGTCACATTCTTCGACGTCCAAGAGCGATAGTGTGGTGATGTTCGATGCCATTCCTCCACACTCGTATCCCAGTAATCCATTTACTCCTGTTTGTTGATTCCATATCCAGATCAGCAGGAACATCCACTGGATTGGTTGACGAAAATTCATTGGTTCTTCTTTTTTTTTTTTCTTCCTGTATACAGATTATATTTAAGTGCAAGCCCCCCCCCCCCCCCCCCCCATATCTACCCATATCCATAAGCGAGGAAGTTTGCTAGTTTTATTATATTTAATTAATATATTCAGTAAATATTTACTCTTAACTATTTCTTTAGAAAAATAACATTTTATCAGAAAAATATTAATATTTGTATATGTTGTAACGGTACGCTTTTAGAGTCTTACAGAACTTTGCTCCGCAGCGGCGTTATGTGAGTATCTCTGCTCACTCGTGTGTGAGGGCAGGTGCTGTAAATTATAAAACTGTGGTGTTGATTCGAAATGTCAACAATTATTGATTTTTATTCAGTTGATGTCGTTGTTCAATACAAGATTAAGTTTGATTTTACTCGATATTATTTGAGTTGTGTTTGATTTGCGATACAGCCCGAAAGGTTATTTTATTAAAGGAGAAGAAATGTTCGATTCTACTCTACTCGCTCCTTCTTAGATCATAGATACCGCGAAAGCAGTCGCCGAGGTCCCCCAAGGCAGTCGCCGGCGCGGCCACGAAGTAAGAAGTCGCACAATTCACGATTCGACGTTAAAACGATTACCACCAACTGTCGTTCACGAAAGCGGTCGCCGAGGTCCCCCAAGCAGCGTTGCCAGTTTGGTACAATTGTACTAAATTTAGTACTTTTTCGAGCGATTCAGTACGTTGGTACGCCTTTCGATAATCTAGTACGTTTTCGTATAATTTCGTACGTTGGTACGCTTTTCAAGAATTTGATACCGTTTTAGGTTTTGCGTGCGATGCCAAGAACTAATAAACAGAAATAAATTATCACGAGACTGCTCGATTATCGGAAAATTCAACGTTTTTGTTCTGCGATTTCCACAAATTACTAACTTTTCGCGAAAACGAGTATGCTAACAGTTTATACCATAGTCGTAGCGAAGCACGGAAAAACGACGAATTCTTAATTCTAACCTCGAATTTACGGTTAGAATAATCAATGCGATAATCGAACCTGCAACGCAAGTCGCTATGGAAAGGTATGTACAAATTCTGTAACTTATTGTTGAAGTAGCAGCTGTTTGTCGTGAACATTATGATAAAAATTAATAGAAGACGAGGTTTAATTGTCATTTTCAACGCGTTGTATAAAAAAAAGTATATAAAAAATTTGGTCACATATCATGACTTATTTGTATTTAATTCTACTGTTTTCACACAGGTTTTTAATAATAAAACCGAAAGCAAAAATAATAAACGCGCCATCGCCTGCCGTGTGTCTCGAGTTGGATGCAGCCACGCCAATTCCGCAAGAATTAGAATCCTCAACGTCGAGCATTGATTCTCCCAGTGGAGAAACAAATGAAAAAAGGTAAAGAAAACTAAAATTAAATAAATCACTTCGATGTACAGGATAAAAGGATACAAATGATATATTAGAAAGTGGTATTTCTACGTTAAATTTTTTTCACAGATGTCTTGGCGAAAAGTCGAAGAAAAAATTGAAGGCGGTCCTCCCTGCAAAACGTAGAATCATGGGAGAAAAGTATGTGTGCCATTGAAGATCTGTTTACGAAAAGTTAATTCATTTTATACATTATTTCTATAATCAGATTCCTTGAAAAAAGGATACCGGATTCTACAGCGATCCAGATCACCGACATAGCCGGATCGTCATCCACGCCAACGAAGGACCAATCAAAAAAGAAGCGCCGAAGGTCAGAACGCCGTACATCCGTTACTTCTCTCTCCGAAGCTACTCTCGAAACGTCCGAGTTTATGGGACGATCAAAGCAATCAGGTGTAACAAAGGATTCGCGAAGGTATCAATTTTTCGAAGTAATAATATTGAACAACTGCAATGAAATATTTATAATAATCTGATGCAAATTTTCGTAGGTCGGAGTCAGCCGTCCGAGATCAAACCGACTCACCGGTCGACTCTAGTGATTCCTCCGAGGAGAATATGGAAAAAGAAAAAAACGAGAGAAGTGCGAAAAAAAAATACAAACAAAAATTCAAGCAGAGCTGGACGTCGAAGTTTTCATGGTTGGAAATGAAGTCGAATCAGGCATTCTGTAAAGCGTGCATGAAGATCATCAGTGGAGGAAAATCTCACTTGAAGAGGCACGAGTTTACGAGTGGGCATCAAATGCGGATAAAGTCCACTGCAAATACCATCGAGATACAGAATCTTTTGGAGAACGATGAACAGCAAGAAACAAACAAGAGAGTCAAATCTGCGGAACTCAAAATGACGATGTTTGTGCACGAGCACAATCTACCGTTTCGTCTGATGGATCACCTTCCTAAATTCGTCTCGTCTATTTGCCCAGATTCGAAAGTGGCGAAAGAAATAAAGTGTGCCAGAACGAAAGCTACAAGCTTAACGAAGGACTGTATAGCCTCTCAACAAATCGCCGATATTTCGGAGAAGCTGAGACGCAGCGTTTTTTCGATTATTATCGACGAGACAACGGACGTGAGTACCGAGAAATCCTTGGCCATTGTCGCGAGATTCTACGACGACGAGGTAGAACAGACCAAGGATAGATACCTCGGACTGATTAAAGTGATTTCCTGCACGGCGGAGGACTTATTCAACGCCATCTGCAGATATCTTAAGGACCTCGAGATTCCTTTGACCAATATGATTGGATTGGCGGCAGACAACGCTTCAGTAATGATGGGAAACATCTCTGGCGTGCCAGCTCGATTCAAGAAAATTATTCCGAACTTGTTCGTGCTTGGCTGTGTGTGCCACTCGTTTCATTTATGTTCGTCAGCGGCAGCACATCAATTGCCCAGGAGTTTGGAAGACATGATCCGAGGAATTTACAATTACTTTTCTCACAGCAGCAACAGATTGGCGAAATTACAGGAGTTTCAGGCTTTCGTAGATTTGAAGCCACATAAAATTTTGCATCCGAGCCAAACTAGGTGGTTGTCTCTGCAAGTAAGTCCTTGAGTATTTTTTCGAATTATTGGAGACTTATTTGTATGTGATCATGAATCAAATCAACAGACGCTGTCTTGAAAAGGTATAAACATCGATGAAACCTCAGATATATTTTCCTTACCGCAATGAAAAGAAACTTCCTATTTGCGTAGAAATTACCTTTTTTCTTATTTGATATCCAGATACGCAAATATTTTATAATTACCTTTGTGCGAAGGGTCAACCACTAAGTAAATTCAGCGTACACGAGATTTCACGATTGCAAGATTTCACGAGATTTCACTGGATTTCAAGAATTGAGATTTTAATATTTCTTTGCAACCTGGAAAAATTCTAATAAATTACAGAAATTTCGTAGGATTTCTTAAGATTTCACACAATTTCTTGAGATTGCAAGGGATTTAAAAGGATTTTCTTGAACTTCAATGAGATTTCAGGGAATTCCGAATGATTTGAGAAATTTAAAGAATTCATTGAGATGCGAATGATTTCTTAAGGTATTAAAAGATTTCAGAGATTTCAAAGGATTGCCACGATTTCTTGCTATTTCGATTTCAACATCGGGCTTGAACGACGTTATAGCCCTTTATCGGCTTTTTAATGTTGTCATTCTCCTTGACTCCAGGACATCCATCTTATCGTAGACGTTACAGACTAATAGCGAGTCTTTACTCAAAATTCTGTTCTTGATTTATTACTTTCATTTCTAATTTCTCGGGATTGCATAAGATTTCAAAAATTACTTAATATTTCTTGCAATTTCAAAGATTTCAAAAATTACTTAATATTTCTTGCAATTTCAAAGATTTCAAAAATTACTTAATATTTCTTGCAATTTCAAAGATTTCAGAAATTTCTGTAGATGTCAAAAGATTTCTCAAAATATGTTCAGATTCCTTCGGATTTCTCGAGATTTCAACAGAATACACGAGATTTCATCGGATTTCATTAAATTTCAAGGCTTTCACAAGATTTCAACGACATCTATCATTTGTTAGATTTCTTGAAATAATGTACACCAGATTTCAGAAGTGGTTTACTTCTTGCCTTTGTGTCAAATAATATTTATACATCCTACTGTAGGCTGCCGTAGATCGCGTCCTGGAGAACTGGGAAGCGCTGGTTCTTTTCTTCACCAGCGAGTGCTTCGAAGATAACTTATCTTCAACCCAGACCATTTTAGGTCAGCTCAAATCTCCGATATTTAAAGTATATTTTACTTTTCTGTCTTACGTTCTTGATCTCGTCAACAAAATGAATATTGAGTTTCAAGCCGAGAAACCCAAAATCTATCTCCTTCTCAGTCGAGTTCGAGGATTATATCGGACTATTCTTCGAAACTACATCGAGATCAGGCATCTCGACAGCGTTCGACTACAAAAAATCGAGCCAAGCAATCCGAGAAATTTTGTTAAACTCGAAAAAGTCTATTTCGGAGCTAAAACCGAACTCCTCTTGTCCAACGAAAATATCGATCCGCAAGAAATCTTTAATTTTCGGACTAAAGCTCTCGCTTTTTACGTCGCACTTTCGGAGCAAATAAGAAAACGATTCAATTTCGACGATCCAACTTTATTATTCGTTAGTCAATTCAATCCCGTAATCGCTCTTTCTGGAGACGTTGCCAACATTGCAACGGAGGCATCCAAGTTGTTTCCGCAGCTCGTTGATGATATAGAAGGATTAAATAGCGAATAGCGACTACTGGCCGATTTGGAAGAACTCAAAACGTTCAAAAATAATTCGATCGAAGATTTTTGGACGGTGATTATCAAAACGAAAAACGAATTGAAAGATTCTATGTTTCCGAACGTAACGAAATTGGTTAAAGGTATTCTTTGCCTACCGCATTCATCGGCGGCCGCAGAACGCGTGTTTTCACAATTAACTTTGCTGAAAAATAAAACGAGAAACAGACTGCATATCGATACCGTAGAAAGCGTGCTCCACGCGAAAGAACTGTTGGGAAATAATACATGCTACAGTTGGCAGCTCAGTTCCGAATTGTTAAAACGAAAGCCGATGTATACGGCTCCGTTGAACGACAATAATTAAAAAGTCAGTAAAAAACGTTTCTTTCACTAGTCGTTCGTCGGAATATTTTGAAAGCATCAAACTTAGCTTGTCATCGAAGAAGAAACATGTATACAAATATTGCTCAAAATCAAAACGACATATCTGCGATATTTGTAATGTTCCAAAGAGTTACGTATAAGAGTGTTAAGCCTACTATTAACTTGTAAACCGACTGTTTTTGTATAGTTTGAAGAACATTAATAAAACGTTAAACGTTAACTGTATTTCGAATGAATTTACTTCGATTTAAGCGAGCCGCCGACTTTAGTACGCGAATTCCTCATTTAGTACGTTCTGGCGCTGTTGTTTAGTACGCAACGGAATATCTTTCTGGCAACACTGCCCCCAAGGCAGTTGCCGGCGTGTCTTACGAATTGGCGGGTCGTTGCAATCAAAATGACTCTATTAATTAATCCGGAATTGATGGGTAACCGTCGCGGTAGCGGTCGCCGAGGTCCCCCAAGGCAGTTGCCGACACTAGGTTTTGAGGAAAGGGTAAACTCCGACCGAAAACAGTCGCCCAGGTCCCCCCAGGCTGTCGTCGGCGGTCAGGTTCGGATAGGAAAAAATATTTCAATAAAGGGTAGGCTGTTCGCTGAAAAAAAGATAATTAATTAATTGTTGAAATGGCCGACGATTCTTCCTTCACATGGGTTGGCTTCGTCGATTGGAAGTGTCCCTTGCTTCTTCTTAGCGTCGGGATTCTGTCGAATAGAGCAACGCTCTATCCGAAAACAAAAATGTGTCCGAGCTCGACTAGTAAAGATAGCTTATCTAGCGAGATCGTAGATCCTTCACTCAAGTTCAAACGTGCCGGAGCCGCGCATGAGTATCGTCCTCGTCTGAGGATAGGACCGAATCGAAGTGATTTCCGGGCTCTGGCGCGGGCCTTTTATACCCGAGCGCGTTACGCCAAAATTGCGTCAGATGATGAAATTCGCGCGCCGAGATCTTCCGTCCCGTGTTATCTCAGACCGGGGCGTTCTGACTCGGCTGATGCAAGTCGCGCGTCGCCGTGACGCGAGAGCCACGGAAAAATTCCTCAATCGACCGTTCATGTCGATCCATGACACGGTCGATAACCTTACATATTATCGTATGGTAAATGACTTTGTACACTAGTTTTACCCTACGTCGATTTTTTATTTTTATTCATTGAGGCGCGATTTCGACCGTCTCAACGCCCCCCCGAACTAAAGTGTGTCTTTGAATACTTTTGTTCTATCACTTAAGGTGAATCGACTTCGCTGTAAATGAATAAATTCTTTTTCTTTCTTTCTAACAAAAATAACCGTTTTATTTCTTTCTTCGCCTTATCACATGATTGTCTTAGAGTTAGTTTGTACTCAGTCCTTAATCTATTATCACAAAGATACTACAAATAATCAGTCTCTCTTTCCCGCAGGGACTTTGTGTTTGTAAAAAAAAAATTCTCGTGGATCAATAATTCAGGCACGCTAGCCTCCAGAACGCAAAGAATTTTGTACGACCTTGCTCGTACCAATCGCCGGATTCAATGAAATTATTTTCAATAGTCAACATAAATAGGCGTTCGCAGTATTTACTCGAAAAATAATAATGACTTTTACTTCAAAACAACATTTTTCTCAAGCGAAAGCCCACGCACGAGCTTCCCTCGACCGACGATTTCGCGTTCGCACTGATAAAAAAAATCTTTTCTTGAAGAAATCATACAGGCGAGGGTTCACGTTGTGAACCTCGCTCGACGTTTTTTCGGATTCGCGTTTACAAAAAAAATTTTTTTTTTTTTTTTTTTACAGAAATATTACAGGCGAGGGTTCACGTTGTGAGCCTCGCTCGACGTTTGCGTATTTGCGCAAAAAAAAAAAAAAATTTCTCAACAAAAATCTTACAGGCGAGGGTTCACGTTGTGAACCTCGCTCGATGTTTGCGCAAAAGGAATTTTTCTCAAGAAATTATACAGGCGAGGGTTCACGTTGTAAACCTCGCTCGACTTTGCGCAAAAGGAATTTTTCCCAAGAAATTATACAGGCGAGGGTTCACGTTGTGAACCTCGCTCGACGTTTGCGCATTTGCGCTTAAAAATAAAAAATTCTTTTTCAAACCAAACTATTACAGGCGAGGGTTCACGTTTGTGAACCCCGCTCGACGTTTTGCGCATTCGCGCTAAAAAAAAACCAGTAATCTTTTTCTCAAATGAAAATTCTACAGGCGAGGATTCGTGTGAACCGCGCTCGGCGTGTGCGCACTTGCGCTCGTAGAACAAAAAAATTTTTTTTGTTTTTAAAGAAAATCGTACATGCGAGGGTTCGCATCGTGAACCTCGCTCGACGTCTTGCGCATTCGCGCTTGTTAACAAAAAAAAAATTTTCTCTCTAAACGAGAATTTTACAGGCGAGGGTTCGTATGAACCTCGCTCGACGTTTTTTTTTTTTCGCGTTCACGCTCCAAAAAAGAAATATTCTCAAGAAAATTGTACATGCGAGGATTCACGCGTGAACCTCGCTCGACGTTTTGCGTGTTCGCGCTCCAAAAAACATTTTCAAGAAATCACACAGGCGAGGGTTCACATTTGTGAACCTCGCTCGACTTTCTCGCGCATTCGCGCTCGTTAAAAAAAAATGTCTCTTTAAACGAGAATTTTACAGACGAGGGTTCGTATGAACCTCGCTCGACTTTTTCGCAAAAAACAATATTCTCAGTAAAATAGTACATGCGAGGATTCACATTTGTGAACCTCGCTCGTCGTGTTTGCGTGAAAAAAAAAATCTCAAAGAAAACTTACAGGCGCGTGTTCACGCTCGCGAGCCTGTGAACTATCGTTCGTTCCTTTTCTTATTTTTCTTTCCTGTGGCGCTACGTTTTGTTCGCCTCGTTTTGCTTTTCTTTTTTCGGCTCTTCGTTTCGCCCTTGACTTGTTTCGTTGTTGTCTTCGTTCCGGTGCCTTCGTCGTCTGTCGAGGCGTCGTCCTCGGTCGTTGTTTTGCTGACGTTGTTATTCTCGTCCTCGCGTGGAGTGGAAATGCTTCGGATCTGTGTGGCGTAGCCCTTCGCAATTAGCCACTCAGAGATTTTTTTTTGTGGCCTGCCCAGATGAAACAAGTCGAGACGGAATCCTGCGTCGTCTTTGGCCATAACGAGCTCTCGACTTCGCAAGAACGTATGTAGCTCCGTCGTTGCTTGGTCGGCATCCAAGTCGTCGCTCGCCTCAATCGCCGTAATCCGGGCCATGATGGCGTGCCATTTTGGTAGGGCGAAGTACGACGGGAGCTCGAACACCTGTTGTCTCGGCACATCGATCATTGTTGCAAAGTCGCCGGCGTAGAAAAAACACGTGCCGTCTCGTGTTCCGACGCACTTTGCTCGATGCGCCGAGGTCCCCAGACGGAGCGCGTACCAATTATCCTTGATGGGACCACTCGATATTGGGTGCGCTCTTCTTGTCTGGCTATTTATTTTATTTGGTATTTTATTACTCTTTTTATTGTTTTCAGGCGTTTTTTCGTGCACTTTACGCCTTTTTCTTATGTTTTCACGGATTTTCTCTTCCGTGACCCGTGATCGGCTGGTTGGTTCCGGCCAATGAAACTCGCCCGGCTTCCACGTGCTATAATCTGACGCAACACTCGTGATTTTTCTTTGTTCGTCCTCGCGTTTTCCATTGTCTCTTGCCGGACTCACCGGAAATGGAGATACTTGCGTCGGAATCGTCGTCATTTGTAGCAGAATTTCTTCTATCTCGTCGTCTTTCCGATGTAACTCTTGGATATAGGGAAGATAGCGGGCGAAATTCGAAATTTTGTCCGGAACGTCGATTTCGATCAATCTCCACTCGATGATTTTTTTTGTTTGTGTTGCACGATCTTTCGTCGATTGCCTCATTGTTTGAGACATTTGACAATTGACAAGTTTCATTTTCGACTCTGTTGTCTGCCAGAGTTTTGGAATGATGATGATTTCCCTCTTATCCCGGGCTCCGAAAGTTTCCCAATTTCCTTTTTCGCCAGTTTGCATTTTAAAATGCCTCGTGATGGAACGTGGGTCGGTTTGAGTTGCAATCTCCATACTGGGTGTTATCCTCTTCAGATTTTCACTTTGACTGAAATGGTCGTAGTGTGGTGGATCCTTACTCTCCCCTTTTCTTACTCGTTCGGATGTTTCGGGCGCATTTTGACTGGACTATTTCGTCTCCAGTGTCGCAAGGCCCTCTCGTGAAAAGTATCTTTTGAGATTAGCTGCGTGATACATACCGCGTTCTATCTTTGTCTCGATACCTTCGAGAATGAAAGTTGCGGCGGCAATTTTCTTTTTTATCCGATATGGCCCTTCGTAGATCGAGAAAAATTTGGCAACCATTCGTATCGCGGGGTCGCTGACATTGCACGCTTTTGCTAATACTAAATCGCCCACCGCGAATTCGATTAGTTTATGTTTTTCATCGAATCTTTGCGCTCGAATGCGACCCTTTTTCCTAATTCGTTGAGCCACAAGCGTCAATTTCTGCTCATACTCTTCGACCGTGTTCTCACTCTGGAGATCTCGCATAGTATGGATCCATTGTTTCCATACTCGCGTTGGTTTTTTATTAAATTGTAGCTCGATTGGCGTAAGTTCCGTTGCATCGTGGTATGTCTCGTTCATACAATCTTGTATAACTTGGACCCATTTAACCCACGACGAGTGTCTTTCGGTCAAGAGCGTTCGAAAGAATCTTCCGATCTCTCTGTTCACTCTTTCGACAAAATTCCCTTGGGGATGGCGGATCGACGAGAATACAGCTTGAATATCCTCTTCTTCGAGTTTATTCAGCCATTTGCGAGAGGTGAACTGCGTTCCATGATCGAATTGCAGTGCTTTCGGCTTTCCATACGTTGGAATATAATCGTTAAAGATTTTGTTCATCGTTGTTTGGGCCGTTGCTGTTTTCAACGGGTAGAGTACCACGTACTTAGAAAATGCGTCGATCGTTACCAGAAGATATTTCATTCCTCCTACCCCGGCGGGAAGAGGTCCATAAAAATCTATTGACACTAACTCTCTCGGCTGTTCAGGGGTGATATTTTGTTGCGCCGCATATGAATGCTGATTTGGGACTTTGTTCCTTTGGCAGCTATCGCAGGTCGCCAAAAGTTTCCGAATTACTTGATAAAACTTCGGATACGTGAAATTTTCTCCGACCATTTTCCAGACTTTTTTAGCCCCCGCGTGCCCGTACATGTGATGTGCTTCCCAGATTAACGTTTGCATAACAAACAGTGGAAGTGCGACACGCTCGTGATTTTTCGCCGAGATCTTGAGTAGGACCCCATCTTGTAAACGGTATCGTCGGCTTTTCATCGTGCCTTTTCGTAATCCGAGCATGTATTCGGCTAATCTGTTGTCGCGGGCTTGATATTCTGCCAAGTGACGCAATTTTTCCTCGAGATCTCGAGAGGGCTTTTCAGCTAGTAACGTGGCGATTGTTATTTGTTTGCCTTTTACTCCCCCTGGATCAGGAACGGAGTGTCGGCTGAGTACATCTGCCACCACATTTCGTGTTCCTGGGCAATGCTCGAATGTGAGGTCGTAGTCTTGTATGGCTAAAACCCATCGAGTTAGTCTCTCGTTCAGTAATTGACGATTCTTGAGGAAGATTACCGCCTTGTGGTCGGTAATCACTCTTATTTTTGCTCCGTACAAGTACGTGCGGAACTTTTTTAATGCCCAGACAATTGCCAGGAGTTCCTTTTCGGTAGTTGTGTATGCGAGTTCGGGCCCTTTAAAAGTCCGACTCGCAAATACGACAACACCTAACTCGCCATTGTCATCTTTTTGAGCTAGAGTGCCTCCGAGCGCGTAGTTACTCGCATCGGTTTGGAGAATGTATTCTCGGTTTGAATCGGGGTGTTGGAGTAGCACGTCCTCGATAAACAATTGTTTAACCTTTCGAAACGCTTCTCGCTCTACCTCACCCCACCTCCATTTCACACCCTTTTTTAAGAGCTCTAAGAGTGGCAACGTTGCTTCGGCGTGATGTCGTGCGAACTTTGTGTAGAACACCGTTAACCCGTTGAAACCACGTAATTGTTTAATGTTTCGGGGTTCCGGAAAGTCCTGAATTGCCTTTATTTTATCGGGCTGAGGTTTGATCCCTTCCGTCGTGATAATGTGCCCGAGGAAATTCATCTCTTGTCGAAAGAATTGTGCCTTCCGCAGTTTGATGGTCATTCCATGTTCGTCCAACCTCGTGAGAAGTTGTTCCAAATGTTCCATGTGTTCATCAAAGTCTCGGGAGATGCATAGTAGATCATCCACGAAATTTATTATGTTTTCTCCGAGGTCTCTCAAAACAATGTCTAGTGCACGGAGTAAGCTCGCGGTGCTTGTCTTGAGACCAAACGGAGTAACGATGAACTCATACACCTTTTCTCGGTGACGGAACGCCGTGTATTTGTATGAGTCAGGGTGTAATGGTATCTGCCAAAAACTATTGGTCAAATCCAGACTTGACATGACCCCAACTGCATGACAGCGTTGAAAAATTTGCTCAATATTTGGCGTACACTCATGATCGTCTGCTAAAACTTGATTAAGCTTTCTCGCATCGAGACACAGACGAACTGACCCATCCTTCTTTTCGACTACAGTGAGGGGATTTACCCACTCACTAGTCGAGCGTTGGATGATTCCATGTTGCAACAATTTTTCGATCTCTTTGTCGACTTTGTCTTTAAACAACATGGGAATCGGGTATGAGTGCGCCACTATTGGCTTATCGGTGTTCACCTCGAGGCGGTGTTGGTACACTTGGACCAGACCAGGCTGTTTACGGAAGACATTTCTATGTTTCCATAAAACCTCTTGTAACCTTCTTTGTTCTTTCTCAATTAGGAGCGGACTTGCTCTGATAATCTCGTTAATTTCTTCGATCGTGATCTTTGGATCATGATTGTTTCGTGTAATGGCTGTGATTTGGAGATTATTGGACTCTTTTGTATCTTTCGGCTGTTCCTCGGAGATTGTTTTTTCGGGATTTTTGCTTCGTTTTCCCCGTTAGGCCGGCGCTCGGAAATACCCTTTTGAGTCTCGAGTGTGCCATTTGGTATTTTCATCGTTGAGAGTCCCTCTCTGGGTCCCAACTGTGTTGTTACCGTTTCGGTCACCTCGTTATATTTGACTCTGAGCGTATCATTTTCCACGTCGATCAAACTTTTAAGAGGATGAAGCGTATCTATCCCGAATAATACATCTCGTATTAGTCCCGGAACGACCAGATACCGAACGTATGTTCGAACTTGTCCAATTTCGGTTGTAGCCATAATCTGTTTGGTGATTCGGCACGGCCTCCCTTTTATCGCGCCTTTTACAGTGACCCCCGTAACCGGGAGTATCGGGCAATTTGTTAGAATATCCCGATTCTCCATGAAGAATTCCTCTGATATGGCGGTAACTTTTGCTCCGCTATCAATAAGGAAAGTCACCGGAATTCCCTCGATTTTTGCGTATATCTCGGGACATTCTACGATGGGTACTGCTTCTTCTTCATTTATTTCGTCTCCAATTAAGAATTCTCGGGTGTCCGAGAAGATTGTATTAATTGGAAACCCCCTATCTTCCTCACGTTGTCCGTTAATCGTTTTTACCGTTGTACTCCGCGTTGTCTCCTGACGCTCTATCTCCGATGCGGGTACAACGGATATTAGTTTCCCGCTTGGGAAGTCGTGGGTTGTGTTTTGTCCACCTCGGTGACCACGGCTTGAATCGTCTGATTCTGTTGTGGTTTTGGTGGACTATTCGGGTTTGGATTCGGATTCTTCTGCTTTTGCCAGAACCCCTTCTGCCCCCCCGGACCTTGGTGATTTCTCTGCTGATTGTTCTGGGAGTTATTACCCCCAGATTTGTCACCTTCGGTATTCACAGGGTTCTCCTTCGACTCTTCAGACTTCTTTTCTGTTGAGTCCTTGTTGCGTTTGGCATTGATCGGGCCTCCCTGTTCGATTTTTTCGAGAAAACACATGATTTCTTCGAGAGTTTCGAAGCCTCGTCCGACGATTGTCGCTTGGATTTCGTCCGTAAAATGTTGTGCTAATGCACTGACGATCTCCTTGTCGGTTGGAGGGGGAATTAGGTCCCGAGCGCTGCCAAAGATTCGTGTTGCGTACTCGACTTTATTTGTCTTTCCATCTTTGTTGTAGAACCCGAATTCGAGATTTCTTCGGATTTTACGTTGGACATCTTTGCTCCAGTATCGTTGGACAAATTTTGTTTCCAATTGTTCGAGAGTCGCCACGGACTCTTCGACCAGAAGCCACCATTCTTTGGCTGCACCCTTAAAGCATTGGCCGATTAAATATTTTAATTCGGCTTGGTGGGGCTGCATAACCAAGCAGTACTGCTTGAATTCACGCAAAAACTTCATGGGTCTCTGACTTCCCGACGCGTCGAACGTGGGTGGACTTAGACGGATATTATTCTCGGCAGCTCGCCGAGTTTGCGAGAGCGTATTCACGCCTTCTTGTTCAGACTCGTGATCTTCTTCGTGAAGATACGTGGACTTTTTCCGGTTTTGATGGTGCATGATGATCCGGGTACTTTCGATCTCTGGTCGACTATCTATTCGTTCAGCCAGATCTTGCAGTTTGTTCTCCAGATCTTGTTGCATCAGCCTCTGTTGTGCTGAGTTTACCTCGAACAAACTCATCCTCTCAGCATTGTCCTGGACTCTTGCTTCGATGTCCCGAGATTTCTCCTTCAGTGGAGCGGTGATTTTGCAAACTTCATTTGCCATGTGCGTCTGGAAGATTTTCATTTTCTCGGCCATTCGAAGTTCGACAGTTTCTAACCGGCGGTCGACAGCCTCCACGAGTGCCTTCTCCATATTTTCGATTGCTCTATTGCATTTGTTGATTGCATTCCATTCGAAACGCTTGTCGCGAACGGACGTGTTTTCGTCTCACTCCTCGACGAACGTTTTGTTTTGCTCGCGCCTCAAACGCTCGCCTCAAGCACCAACGGTGGATATCGTTTTGACTTTGAATAAAATAGTTCCATTTAGTTCGGACATTTATAATTACTATAGACTATGTGAAAAACTTATAAACCGCTAATTTGATATAGTGTGCGAGTTATGTGCTCGAAAACAGTAATTAATTTACCCCGTTATTAAAATATCTTTAGTTAGTTCGGACTTTAATCCTGTGTTAAACTGTGTGATAAATTTATTTTCTGCTAATTCGATATAGTGTGCGAGCTACGTGCTCGAAAACCGTAATTAATTTGCCTCGCTTCTTTCTACTGACGCGGCTTCTTAGGCCTTCTGTGTATAGTGCGAATATCGCGTTTATCGCGCGCGAAAGAGTCTAACGTCGCTCGCAGTCAGCTGTGTTGTAGTGTTCTCTCACTCACTCGCTCTTGTGAGGCGATCGGTTGATGTCTCTCGCGTTCGTGGACAGCTGTGTTGTGGTTCGCGCTCTCTCGCTCGCACGTGCCAAGCGGACGCTTGACGTTTTTCGCGGTCAGCTGTGCCGTGGTGCTCTCGCACTCGCTGACTCGTGCTAGGCTCTTACCAGACACTCGCTCTCTTTCGCATACACGGGAGCTGCACTCTGCGCATCTCGGTCTCACCACTGGCGTTATGGAGCGTGAAACGTCTGAACCGTGTGGACACTGCAAGGCCATATGTCGCCTATCTACCGGGTATCGCTGTGGAGGTGCGTGTGCTCGGCTTTACCACAGCAAATGCCTTAAGAGCATGGGTATTATCGAACTCCCGGCTAGCAAGGTGTTTAACTGTAAATCGTGCTCCGAGAAAAACGAAACCACGACGCCAAAGAACCCTCTCACGCTAATTATTCCGACCATGCATACAGAAGACGGTGTGACTCCACAGATGAGCCCCCAAGCACAGATTGTTCCGTTACACCTCGTCGAACCCGGCGCGAGTTCAATACCCCCGGGCGACACATCAACAGTCGCAGTCCACGCGCCGGTCACTGCCTCTCACCTCGACGCTGTTATACAACGTCTCGAAATAAGGTTAGGTGGGCTCATTGGACAACTTTCAGGCAAAGTCGGGAACGTCCTTACACGCTTGGAAACTACCGAAACCGAGATTGTCGCGCTTCGCTCGGCAAATACTTCCCTTGCAGCCAGAGTCGATACGAACTATCAACAGCTCACATCTCGGATTGACGCTATCACAGCTGATATACCCGAACGGATCAACGCGGCAAGAGTGGCTCACTCCCCCGCAACACACGCAGGTTCTTTCGATATCGACGCGGTGTCTCGAGAACTCTACGAGAGGGAAAAGCGTAAGCGGAACGTAATGATTTTCGGACTACCGGAACTTGCAACGCTTGCTCTCGATAATGCTTCCGTGGTCGAGCTACTCTCGCTATTTCTGCCAGGCTTAACAAATGCTCATGTCAACATCACGCGTCTTGGTACACGTGATCTTCCTGTGGGGGCTCGGCCGCGACCTAGGGCGGTTAAAGTTACGCTTCCTTCGGTCGACTCTGTCATCGCAGTATTTCGCTCGTCGCATATTCTTCGACAGCACGCGGGTTACGCCGGGGTTGTCATTCGGTCTGATAAGACTCCCGCTCAAGACATTGCCTATAAAAATTTACGGGAGCAATTAAATGAGCGTACTTCGCGTGGAGAGAGAGGACTACGCATCGTAACTCGGAAAGGAGCACCGACGATAGTCGCGGATCCCCGTGCACAAGAACAGCCTGGGCCAATGAGTCAGCCTCTCCTTGCCTACAATGCATATGCGGATCACGCTCTCTCTGTTCCACACGCTGATCGCCTGCCTCATGCCACGCAGGCTGGTGCTTTTTCGCTGGCCCCCTCTCATGCCTACACTGCCATGCCGGGGCAAGTCAGCTATCTCGCTCCCTCGACCGTAGGCTCCGCGGACGCTAGTGTGTCTTGTGCTCACGTTACCGGCGTGCCTCTCGCTCACACTGCCGTCGGCCCACCGCCCGCTAACACCATGCAGGGATACCCGAGGCTTCTCGCTCCCACTACCGTCGGCCAAGTCGGGGCCGGTGTGCCTCTCGCTAGCTCTGCGGTAGCTCCGCCTACCACCGCATACTCAGCGGCAGCGCACACCTACACGATGCCGCAACTCACCGGAATGCATACACACGGACAAGTCCCCTCTGGCGGGGGTCTCTCATCGCGCAACGGCTGACAACAATCGCCCTCTCACACGCACGCTGTCTCGCCGCTGCCCGTTTCACCCACGCACACTACAACAACACGAACGTCATCGGCAACGCACCTTAGAGTATGTCACGTTAATGCGCAGTCTATACCGGCTCACCTCGACGAACTCCGTGACTTTTCGCATCGTAATTTTTATCATATAATCGCTGTATCGGAAACATGGTTAAATGATGATATATTAGATCACAATGTCTCCTTGCATTCATTTAATCTCGCTCGTAAAGATAGGATGGGTAAGAGGGGAGGAGGAGTCGCTATTTACTTTCATTCGTCGCTGTCATTCTCGATAGTCACTCGCTCGCCTGCGGAGTATGAAGCGAAGCCGGAATACTTGGTCTGCGAAGCGAGATGTCCCGGTGGCACTAAAATATTAATCGCTGTAGTCTATCGTCCTCCTCGTCTGACCCACCTTAATATTTTCGAGGACGAAATTGTTGCACTCCGGCCTACGTACGAAAACATCATTATCCTTGGCGATTTCAATGCTGACCTTCAGAGCAACTCTTATGACGCGATTCGTTTAAAGACCTTTTTCGAAGAGCATGGGTTTGCCATTATACCTTTTCAGCCGACACACCACACCGGAGTTTCCGATACCTGGCTCGATGTTTGCGCGGTGAGCGATGCTACGAAGGTGATTTCGAGCCACCAGTCTGAGACGCCCTTTCTTTCGGGGCATGATCGCATCGCCATTACATACGATACTTCTGTACCTCGTACACCGACGCGTACTTTTCAATATAGGGCAATTAAACATATTAAAATGGACTCACTCTCCGTGCTACTGTCGCGCCAGGATTGGACTATCTTCGAGAATGCAAACTCCGTGGATGGGAAGCTTCAGCAGTTCCGCGAGCATGTTATTGAGGCCATCCATAAGCTTGCGCCCCTTACTACAGTTAGTCTCTCGCGACCACCAGCTCCGTGGATTAGCGCGGAAATTAGGTTAATAATGCAGCGACGTGACCAGGCGTATAGACAGTTTCGGCGGAGTAAAGTTAACGGTACTTTCAGCCTGTACTATCTACGAAACTACCGGTTGCTTCGGAATGAAGTGAAGATGCTCCTAGACAGGGCCAAAAAAGAATATATCTTCGCACAGATTACATCCTGTCGGGACTCACGGCGCGCCTGGGTCGAGCTGAGACGCTTGGGGCTGGTTAAGGACAAGCGTTCGAATATCACTATCACTCTTTCCCCAGATGTCCTTAATCAAGCATTTGCCGCGGTCTTCTCAACTCCTCCTCCGCTCGCCGCCTCGATTATCTCAGCTATCCCTACCTCACTACCGGATCTCGAATATCCTCGCTTCTCGTTTACCGCCGTTTCGTATCCCTCAGTGTCCTCTGCCTTAGCCCTCAGCTCGTCAAACTCCCAAGGCCCCGATCAACTTCCAGGTAATTACCTGTGTCTTGTCTCTTCTTTACTCCTACCGCGTATTACCGATATAATAAATATGTCCCTCACCTCGTCGTTCTTCCCAACCGCCTGGCGTAAGGCCCTTATAACCCCTATCAATAAAATACCTGCCCCCATCACCCCCTCCGATTTTCGACCCATCTCGATTCTTTCGGCGCTATCGAAAACAGTCGAAAGACTAGTGCACGAGCAGCTTGTAGGCTGGCTGACACAGTATCATCTCCTTGATCCTCTGCAAGCGGGCTTCCGTAAGGGACACAGTACGCAAACAGCATTGCTCAAGTTTACCGACGATGTACGGGGGGGGATCGATAGTCAAATGCTAACCGTTGCAGTATTTTTTGACTTCAGTAAAGCCTTCGATACAGTTTGTCACGCTACGTTACTCGGTAAACTCGCTGATGTGGGGCTTTCATCGTCGGCCTTGCAGTGGTTCTCGACATACTTATGTGGAAGATCACAGGCGGTAAGGCTCCCGGATGGTTCGACATCTGAATGGGTTAAAGTTGCCTCGGGAGTGCCGCAGGGGAGCGTGCTCGGCCCGTTGTTATTCAGCCTCTATCTGGGAGACTTGCCTGCGGCGATCCACAACTGCTCCTATCTACTGTACGCGGATGATCTTGTAATATATAAGCAATGTAAGCAAGAAGACTTGAGAGCTACGATAGCTACTGTTAACGGTGACATCGCTTCAATTTACGGCTGGGCGACTCAAAATTCGCTCGCGCTAAATGGCGCTAAAACGAAGGCTATGGTGCTTGGCTCCCCGTGCTTCCTCAGTCGTATCGACCGGGCGCTTCTACCCCCTCTCAGTGTACTAAATGTACGAGTGGATTACGTGGAATCCACTCGTTACCTGGGCTATATTATCACGAATACACTGGGGTGGGGTGAGCAGGTGTCGGCGGTGCGGCGACGGGTGTACGGGTCCTTGGCTCAGCTCTACCGTTCAGCGCGTCTTTTTAATTTGGACACCCGGAAATGGCTAGCGAGGACCCTCGTCCTCCCTCATCTTGAGTATTGCCCGGCCGTGTTGAGTGATGTCACGGGTGACTTGAACGTAAAGCTGCAAAGAGCTATGAACGCGGTAGTGCGATTTGTATTGCAGATAGGCAGACGAGAACACGTATCGGTGGGGCGTCGCTCGCTCGGCTGGTTAACGGTCGCGAATAGGAGACAGTATTTTATAGGGTGTCTATTTTACTCCATGGTACATTCCGGCGTCCCCTCGTACCTTTCCAGCTCTCTTGTCCTCCGAAATAGGGAGAATCCGCGAGTTCTGGGGGGGCGAACGGAGACTCTGAGAACGCCAGTCGCACGAGCGACGAAATTTCGAAAGTCGTTCCGGGTTGCGGGGGCATATCTATGGAACTCTCTTCCTCTTGCTGTCACTTCTTCCCCCTCTCTGGATGTGTTCAAAAAACGGTTGCTGGATCACTTCCTTGCGAGCGAACGCTCGGCATAGGGCTCGCGGTCAGCTGATTCCTAGACATTAACTTTTTGCTACCTATTATTTTTACCTATTATTTATACCTTCTAGTTCTCTGTTACCTACGTAAACTTCAATTTAAACTGTATTATTCATATGCTATGTTGCCTCGTCTATCTTCACCTATATATATATATATATTTTCTAATAAAAACACCACGTCGAATCTCGCAAATACTAGCAAGCTAATTAGTCTTACACCTAGTCTTAGAACCTTGCAAAAACTATCAACCTTATTACTATTCATACACTGTTCATACTTTATATTGTTAACTACTGTAAGTTTCTGGTCCTAAGGGGACTTATCCCAGGACCCTAATAAACAATTTCTATTCTATTCTATTCTATTCTATTCTACTCGTTTCTTTACGGTGAGCGGCGAAATTTGTGTCCAGCGTCTCGCAACGTTTTGTTACGTCGATGACCACTCGGCCCAGGCCCTCCATTTTCATCGAGATGTCTCGAATGGACTCTCGTATCTCTAAGAATCTCCTCGCTTAGCGTTGACTCTCTCAATCGGGGAGTCAATCGTTTCGCCGGGATTCGTTCGGAGAGAGGGTTCGTCTTCTCCCCGAAATTCGCGTGTTCCTCGGAGAGAAAGACCTTAGCTGCCGGTAGTGGGAGAGTGATGTCATCTTTGGAGACTCCCACTCCGGAGTCGAGCAGTTCCTGCACTTCCCGATCTTCCGCGGATTGACCCTGGATCTCCTCCCGGATGATTTGGATGCTGTCCTCCGGTCCATCGAAGGTTTTTTCCCCAGACTCCTCCGGAATTTATCGCTGCCGTCGGCCATTTTATAATTCTTTACGAATCAACAGTTTTATTAGCGCACCTGCCCCACGTTGTGCGCCAGTTGTAACGGTACGCTTTTAGAGTCTTACAGAACTTTGCTCCGCAGCGGCGTTATGTGAGTATCTCTGCTCACTTGTGTGTGAGGGCAGGTGCTGTAAATTATAAAACTGTGGTGTTGATTCGAAATGTCAACAATTATTGATTTTTATTCAGTTGATGTCGTTCTTCAACACAAGATTAAGTTTGATTTTACTCGATATTATTTGAGTTGTGTTTGATTTGCGATACAGCCCGAAAGGTTATTTTATTAAAGGAGAAGAAATGTTCGATTCTACTCTACTCGCTCCTTCTTAGATCATAGATACCGCGAAAGCAGTCGCCGAGGTCCCCCAAGGCAGTCGCCGGCGCGGCCACGAAGTAAGAAGTCGCACAATTCACGATTCGACGTTAAAACGATTACCACCAACTGTCGTTCACGAAAGCGGTCGCCGAGGTCCCCCAAGGCAGTTGCCGGCGTGTCTTACGAATTGGCGGGTCGTTGCAATCAAAATGACTCTATTAATTAATCCGGATTTGATGGGTAACCGTCGCGGTAGCGGTCGCCGAGGTCCCCCAAGGCAGTTGCCGACACTAGGTTTTGAGGAAAGGGTAAACTCCGACCGAAAACAGTCGCCCAGGTCCCCCCAGGCAGTCGTCGGCGGTCAGGTTCGGATAGGAAAAAATATTTCAATAAAGGGTAGGCTGTTCGCTGAAAAAAGATAATTAATTAATTGTTGAAATGGCCGACGATTCTTCCTTCACATGGGTTGGCTTCGTCGATTGGAAGTGTCCCTTGCTTCTTCTTAGCGTCGGGATTCTGTCGAATAGAGCAACGCTCTATCCGAAAACAGAAATGTGTCCGAGCTCGACTAGTAAAGATAGCTTATCTAGCGAGATCGTAGATCCTTCACTCAAGTTCAAACGTGCCGGAGCCGCGCATGAGTATCGTCCTCGTCTGAGGATAGGGCCGAATCGAAGTGATTTCCGGGCTCTGGCGCGGGCCTTTTATACCCGAGCGCGTTACGCCAAAATTGCGTCAGATGATGAAATTCGCGCGCCGAGATCTTCCGTCCCGTGTTATCTCAGACCGGGGCGTTCTGACTCGGCTGATGCAAGTCGCGCGTCGCCGTGACGCGAGAGCCACGGAAAAATTCCTCAATCGACCGTTCATGTCGATCCATGACACGGTCGATAACCTTACATATTATCGTATGGTAAATGACTTTGTACACTAGTTTTACCCTACGTCGATTTTTTATTTTTATTCATTGAGGCGCGATTTCGACCGTCTCAATGTATATATATATATTGTAACGCGGCCTTGCAATCTAAAATTTCGGAAAATACTTGCAGCAGCGCGCCGCCACACAAATTATGACGCCCGTTGCTTCCCTCTGTTTTTTATTGCCACGGTTGTGGGCGCCAGGTAATTGATCGCCCCAATTACCAAGGGCTATTCCTTCTTACCGCCACTTTTCCTCACCAGCTAGCTTGGGGTGCAGTTCGGGGGCGTAACGACACAACAACAATCAATAATAAACGCGAGACTCGTCAACTTTATCATAAAAAAACTAACAATGTCTGAATTTATTACGTCACTCTACAAAAATTGTCAAACAAAACTTCTTTTATTTTGACATGCCTTCAGACACGGACTCGACGTGTAAACGATACAAAATCAATCGGAGGGGTCAGACGCGGAGAGACTCGCGATTCAACAAAACGGTTTTCCTCCGTGTTCGAAAGAAATGGAAAAGATCGCACTGCGTGCGCCTACCTTTTTCTAACGATCCGCTTTGGCCTCGTGTTCTCAATTCACCGTCCTTCCTCGAGGGTCTCGTGAATCCAGCCGGATTTCCGTCGTCTACGGCTGGTCTATCGAGCTTCGACTCGAGACCTTCCTCTTTGATATTTCGTTTTCGATCTTACACTAGCCTGCTTCTACCTTATCTCTACCAAGCATCGCGCAAGAGTGTCTCTCCGCGGCTGTTCGCACGCAAATTCGGTAATCGCGGGAGGGGGAAACGACGCTCCTATCGACCCTTCGTCGATTTTCGGTCTAGATCGTCGCTGTCCTCGCGCTCTCTCCCGTGCGCGCTCTCGGCCGTTGACGCTCTCGCTTTTCGCTGCTCTCTCCTTATCTGTAACTGAGTAAGATTCTAACGGCAATATCTCGCTCTTTATTCACGAATTCGTCCGAGTCACGGGGAGCAACGGTTCGACGGTGTGCGCGCTTAATTCTCTCTCGACTCTTGCGCGCCTAGACTATGTGGAGTGCGAGCGCGTCGCTGCGCCTCGTCACATCCCCCCACTCGGCCCTGACTACCCTGCGCTAACGCTGGGTAGACGCACGCCGATCTATCCTCTCCACGCTCCGTCGAATCGCCGTCCCTCCGTGCTCTTCCACCCCATCACCGCAAAATCTTTCCCATTTTCACACAACAAAAATTTCTATCTCGTAACTAATCACACATTTTATTTTTCTCTTCTTACAAAAATACTCGTTAGAGATTCGCCGAGATGTCGACTCGAGCGATCTCGCGGTTCAATCCGCCTTTTGTACCCGTTCAGTCAACTCAAGGAGAAAAATGATTCCTCAGAACCCTGAGACCTTCGTCTCGAGCGATTCTTGCAGCCGTCTCTGCTGTCTAAACTCAAAATAAAATTAAATTCAATCAAACAAAAATTTCCGGTGCCACTGTTGGCACCGCTCGAGCGTTACGCGTTATTCGCGAGTTCGCTTTTTACGATCAACTAAAATCTCGACGGATGGAATCAATTCTCTCACTTTCTATTCTCTGGCAACTGTCTTATCATCTAAAGGAACTTTTTATCACTCTTCAAAAATAATTCAGACTTCAAAGAAAAGCTTATCAACGTTCTAAGAACGGTAGAGAAATGTCTTTTTGTTTTCTTTCTTCTTCTAACGGCGGCGACGGCAATCTGGGCACGTCGCGCGCGTGAAGCCAACGCGGTAACATCCGGTGCAGTAGACGCGATCCGGCGTCCATGGTCTCGGACAATCTCTCGGGCCGTGTCCGTCTTCGTAACAGCGAGGACACGCCATGTCAATCGACGATACCGGTGGTTCACGTCGTCGTTGCATTCTTCTTACTCTTTCGGCTCGACCTTCCTGTTCTGCTCGTTCCATCCCGTGTGGCCCCGGGCAGTTTGTCGTCGTAGTTCCATCTCTATTGCATCTTCGGCAGAAGTTCTGACGCAGCTCATTAGGGCATTGTCTCCATCTGTGCCCGGTTTGACGACAGTTTAGACACCCAGGCGGTGCGCGATGCCTTTCGACCACGACCGGTGTTGGTCGACCAACTCCGGCGGTCATCCGCGTTGTTTCGCGTTGCGCCAGGTTGCTCACGTTGCTCGTCGTTCGTGGTCCACGTCCGTACGCCACGTTCACTCCGTCGTATCGTTGACGACGAGGTATTGCACCAGTCGACACTTCCAAATTGGCCATTCGCTCTTCCCAAGGAGGTTCCCAATACACCGGAGCGGGCCTAGCCTCTTCTCTTCTCGTAATGTCCTCCGACGTCGGTCTCCAGTGCCCTGCGGCTTGCAGTGCTCGAGCTGCGGACAAGCCGATGGCAGCGTGGATCGCTGGCTCGAGGTCTTGCGCCTCCGCACCTACGGGAGCGCCTCGAGCGTTACGGCTAACGTTCACTTCTTCATCGCGTCCACGGCTTGTTCCTGCACTCGCCTCCGTGCCTATGAAAGCCCTTCGAGCGTGATGCTGTTCTTCTGTACCTTCCGCGTGCTCTTCGTCTTCTTCGATGTTCGCTCGAGCTTGAGCTTCACCATCGTTGACGCCGATTTGATCTACGGCTGTCTCGATCGTCGCTCGAGCGTTGGCAGCGAGGTATCGCTGATGTGCGGCTTCTCGGATTGCAGCTAGCTGTTGTTCCGGCGTCAGTACATTAGGCGGCTCCGACTCTATCGCGGGTGTAGTTTCTATTTCTTCTCCGCGATATCGGCGTCGAGCCGACCGCACCGCCCTCAACTGGGCTACCAGGTCACTACCCGCTTGCATCTTTCGCGTTTCTTATCTTTATTTCTGTATGTATTTTTTTTTTTCTTTTCTGTACAACAAACAAAAACAACCAAATCTTACTTATGCCATTCATACCTCTACTACTTTTTATATCAAGCTCTCCGCGCTTAGCACGTTATTTGACAAACTTCAGGTCTTTTACGTGCCATCTACCCGCAGGTCGCCCTTGCGCGTCAGTTAACTCTACCACGTTTGGCGACACGACGCGCGTTATTTCGAACGGACTCGCGTATTTCTTCGCGAATTTTGACGTGAGATTACTCGCGGCTTTCGACAATACGCGATACCGACGATAGACTTTATCTCCTACGTGTGGAGGTACGTCTCTTCGTCGTCGGTTATAGTAGGAAGCTTGTTTCGTCGAGGCTTCGTGGATTTTTTCTGTAATAAGATCCCGCATCTCCACGAGCTTGCCCATTCTCGCTACCCTCTTGGCTCGATCCGGTACTCTCGGTATATCATTTTCGAACAATCGTCTCCAGTATTGAGCCGGCTTCGGTTCTCTACCAAGATTTAGAAACGCTGGGCTTACTCCCAGAGACGAATGCACTGCCGTATTATAAGCGAATTGAAATTCGGCTATATGCAAGTCCCACTCGCTGTGATCGGCAGAGACGTAACTCGCTATCATCGTTTTTATATTGCGATTTACTCTCTCTACGGGATTCGCTTGCGCGTGATACGGCGGTGTCGTTACGCGCTCGATCCCGTATTCGTCTGTCAGTCGTTTTACCGTCTGATTAACGTATTCAGTCCCGTTGTCCGTCAGTAATTGTCGTGGTGTACCCCAGCGGCATAATACTCGCGATCGGAAAGCCTCGGTGATTGTCTTCCCCGTAGCTGCCGGTGCTGGTACACACTCTATCCATCGTGTGAATAAATCCTCGAACACGATAAGATATAGATTACCCGCCTTCGATCGCGGATACGGTCCCATAACGTCTGATGCAACGGTATCCCACGGTTGGGCAATTACGCGCGGATTCATCATTCCCATCGGGCGAGCCTGATCTACTTTGTGCATCGCACATGTCACGCACTTGCCTACGTAGCGTTTCACATCCCGATACATCCCTGGCCAGTAGTAAAAAGTCGCTAATCGTCTGTACGTCCTTTCTACTCCCGGATGACCAGCCTGTTCGCTATCATGCGCTTGCCTCAACAGATTCTCATGGTCTTCCGACGGTATCACAAGTTTCCGCCCTTCCAAATCTTCCCCCGCAGCTTCCTTCAGCGCGTCAGGTCGATAGAAGTACAGTGCGTTACCGTCAATCTGCCAGTCCGCGAATTCGCGAGGGTTTCGACGAACGGCGTCGAGCCTCTCCTGGTACTAGTCTATCTCAAAACTTTCTCCGAGTGAGTCGACTCGAGCGTTCTCTTCCTGTTCCACGTCCTGAAACATCCTCGACAACGCGTCGGCGGCTTCGTTCTCTGTTCCCTTTCGATATTCTATTTTCATCTTGTACCCTGACAATTCGAACGCCCATCGCGCGAGGCGGCCTATCGGATCCGTCAAATTATATAACCACCGGAGGCTACTGTGATCTGTTACAACTGTGAACTCATAGCCTTCTAAATACGGTCGAAACTTTCGTACTGCCCAAATTACTGCGAGGCATTCTTTCTGCGTTACGGTGTATCGCGTTTCCGGGCCTGTCATCGCTTTACTCGCGCATTCTATCAACTTTTCCCCATCTTCGCCCTTCTGCGTTAATACCGCGCCGATCCCATTATCACTCGCGTCGGTATAGACTATAAACGGCAAATCGTAATTCGGGTAAGTAAGAATCGCGGCGTTTATGATCTCGTTCTTGATCGCGCGAAATGCCGCCTCTTCTACTTCCGTCCATTCCCACTTCACGTTTTTGCTCGTCAGGCGATGCAAAGGTCCCGCTACCCGCGAGATATTTCGAAGATGTCTGTGGTACCAGTTCCACATTCCATTAAACCTTCGCATCTCCGTCGTATTACGCGGTCGCGGATATTCTATTATCGGCCGAATCTTTTCCGGATCCGGTCTCAACCCTTCGCTGTTTACTAAGAACCCGAGATACCGAACCTCACTACGACCAAACTCGCTTTTATCGTAATTCAAGATGAGGCCGGCCTCCCTGATAATTCCTAGGATCTTCTCGACCCATTCGAGGTGATCTTCAAACGTACGGTTAACGATTATTATATCGTCTAAATATGCGAACGCGTGCGATTCCAGTGCCGGACCTATCAACCTGTCCATCATCCGCTGAAACGTCGCTGGCGCGTTGAACAACCCGTAAGGCATTCCCTCAAACTGAAAGAGACCTTTGCCTTCAACGATAAATGCCGTAAAATGCTTACTACTTTCGGCCATCATGATCTGATGGTACGCGGCACTCATGTCTAACGTCGTGATGTACACAGCCTCTTGCAATTTACTGAGGATTGTGTCCATTCGTGGCAAAGGATACGCGTCTTTACGCGTGACTTTATTCAACTCCCTGTAATCGACGCAAAATCTCCACGATCCGTTTGGTTTCGCGACCATTACGGGAGGACTAGCCCACTCGCTCTGTGAGGGTTCGATAATATTCGCCGCGAGCATCCGGTCTACCTCGGCATGCAATTTTTCTACCACATACGGCGAACGTCGATACATCCTCTGTTTTACGGCCTTATCCGACGGCGCGTCTATAACGTGTTGTGTCAACGTCACTGCTACGTCAAAGTCGCTAGGCATCGTCGGTTTAAGTCGTTCAACGAGTTCGTCTAGTCTCTGTCTTTCTTCGTCTACCGGTTCTTGAATACCGAAACGAACCCCGACTGTCGCGAGCTCATCGCTCGAGCGTGCTATCGGGTGTTCGCCTACTGACCACGTCCCACGCGAACCAAAAATGTTTACGCCGAATGCGCGTACAAAGTCCATACCCAACAAGCAATTCGTCTTCAGCTTGCTGACTATTATCGCGGGAAACCATTTTTGAACGCCATCGAGATCTATCGGGAATAACGCCTCACCGAGGACTCTCTCCGGGGTACCATTGGCCATGGTTACGTAATCATTTCTCGCTGGAGGGTACACTCTGTGTGGTAGGTCGAGCGTGCTCACGATCACGTCGCCTATGTGCCCGAAAACCGATATCGTCGCGCCCGTATCCACTAGTGCTTCGAGTATTCTTCCACCGATTATCAGCGTGACAAAGATTCTCTCGGTGCCCCCTTCTCGCGCCCATTCTGCCGGAGGGGCCGGAAATCCCATCGTGAAGATAACGGGTTTGGGCAAGCCCACATCAATCTTGCCCTTGAATTCTATTACCCGATTCGCGGTCGCGTCGGTCCGTTCGTCACTGGCGCGCTCCGCTGCCAAGATTCGATCGGCTACGCTTGCATTACCAATCGCGCGATTTTCAGTTACCTCCTCATCCGAGTCATCTGACTCGTCGAGGGTCCAAATTCCTATCGACCTGCGTGCAGACTCACCCTGTCTAATTTCTTCGACCTGTGCCACATTACGCGGAGAGCTCAATGTCCCTGCTTTTATTATACTACTATCAGCGAGTCTCGAGTTTTCGACGCGAACTGCACCCTGGGAAGTCGAGGGGAGTGACGGTAAGAGAGGAATTAACGCGCGATCTTCCTGTTGCGTACTCGGCGGGTCTTCTAGCTGGCGCGCTGGCTCTCCCGCTGTTGCCGAGCGCGCTTCGCGTTTTTTGCTAACGCGCACCCGCACGTCTGCGTTGTCACGCTCTTGCGACCACATCCATAGCACAACTGTACTGCTGGTCGCGTGCAATCTCTCGCAAAATGTCCTTCGTCGCCACAAGTGTAACAGAAGGGTGGTGGTCGTCGCTGGAAGCCTCCTTGCCCCCTCGGCGGCGATCGAGCTTGTCCACGGTCCGCTCGTGCGTTTCCGTTGTTGCTCATCGACCCACTGGACTGTGGTTGGCGCTGCTGTGTCGCAGGTGACCTTTCCTGTCGCGGCTGAGCGGCGGCTCGAGCGTGACTATTCTGAGGAGCGGCCTGCTCCACCGTCGCGGCTCCCTGCGCCTCTTGACCTCTCTTTCGGTTTCTTTTGCGCTTAGGCGAAGTCGCTGCGACCGCGTTGCCGTTCTCCGTCGATGTCGTTGTCACAGCGTTCACCTTCTGCGAATTCCTTCGAAAACCACCCGATTTGTTGCCTTCGTTGGCCTTGAACTTGGCGTTTTCGTTGTCCCAAGCGTACACCTTGAGGTTACACTCGTTGCGACTCGGTGGGGGCCTTCGATTCTTGGCTCGAGCCCACCGTTGTTCGACCAACGTCGCCTTTTCCACCAAATCGGCGTATGATCGAATATCTCCTCGTTCGATTCGATCCCAATAATCTGGACGTAAGCCTCCGTAGGCTTGGTCCAATTGTGAGCGCAGACTCTTGCGCTTATACAATCGGCCGAACAGTCCTTGCAGGCAAATCAGGTAATTCTTTGCCGACTCGTTCTGGCCCTGAGTCCTCTTACGTATATCGTCTTTGAGGCCTTGCTGGTCGCTGTCGACTCCGAACCACTTGCGAAATTCTTGCAAGAATCCTTTCCACGATTCCCATTGCTTGCGGTTCGTCCGGTACCACATTATGGCGCGGCCTCGCAACACTTCCGGCAACACTTGCAGCCGGTCTCGGTATCGGATATCCGCTGCTGAGATTTTTTCGAGCAATATTTCCAGAAATTCCTCACAGGTAAATTCGTCATCCCCGGAGAACTTCAATTGCCACTTTCTCGCCACTTCTCCGATGTCTCGACCGCGGTGTCGCCTCGATGTTCCGTCTCTCGTACGAGTTGACTCGCGAGCTTCTCGTTCCCGACGGCGACATTCCGTACTATCATCCGAGTTGTGTTCACTTTCCGACGACTCACTAGACTCGGTACTGCTATCATTTTCCGATTCGGTCGAAGTCTCGTCGCGTTGTGACCTCTTGTCACTCGGTCGCGATGTCTTCGATTCTTTCTTACCTTTTGTACTCTTTTTCGACTTCTCTTTCTCTTCTTCTGACGGATCTTCACTCGAATGGCCCTTTTGTTTCGTCTTCTTTTGCGTCTTCTTCTTCGGTTTCGCCTTCTCTTTCGAGTGTTGACTCGAGTCGCTTTCCGTCTGCGTCTCGGCATCCTTCGAGGTCTTTCCGGGTTGCGGATCGGTCTTCTTTTTGACTGACTTCTGCCGTTCCACGGCACCGTTTTGCGTCCCCCCTGGTTCGTCCCCCTGGACTCTTCGCGGGGCCTCGCCATGATGCCGTTTCCCGGTCCCATCAGTTCCGATCTCCCCTTCCCGTATTCCCTCGGGCGCTTCGACTCTTCCCATCGGTGGCGTCGGAGATGTTGCCATTTCGCGTCGAGCGTTTTCCTCCCTCTTCAAGTCCACCTTCTTGGGTATAGCACCCATCGATGGCTCTTTCTGGATCGGTAGACTCTCCATTGGCTCACGTGATCTGCTCAATGCGCGGCTCATCCATATCCTGAGCCGATTCCTCAATACCGCTGGCACGCCTTCGGTACTCATGAATAGTGCTCCGAGGGCGTCTCGCACTTGTGTCACCGACATTTCATCGACCTGTGTCATCAGCGATGCCAGTGGTTCTTCGTCTTCCGGTACCTCGTCATCAGCGCCCCAGTGAATATTTTTCCAACCTTTTTCTCGAAGCTTGGATCTACGAAGTCGATCTCGTATTTCTTCACCGTCCCCTTCCACGCTGGCACCGGTGAGACGCAGAAATTGTCGCACCTCCTTATCCGTGAGCCCGTCGATCCATTGCAAGGGGTCCTTCGCTCTTTTCTCGCGATCGCGCATGTTTACGTGGGTTACCAATGCCGGCGGTGATCGCACCCACGTGCGTAAGCGGTTCCGAAGTTCGTCCCCTTCGCCGCTTTCGTCTAAATGCGCCGCTCGCAGCAAAGCCTGAACTTCCTGTCGTTTTTCCGCCATTGTTGTCTCGAAATTCACGCGAGATAATTCTTCGAAATTTGCGGAATTTTATTTCGACCTAAACTCACGCGAAATAATTTTTTCGAACTTCGCGAAATTTTATTTCGACCGAAACTCACGCGAAATAATTTTTCCGAAACTCGCGAACTTTTATTTCGACCGAAACTCACGCGAAATAATATTTCCGAAACTCGCGGAGTGTCACTTTATTCGAAATTCACACGAAATAATTTTTCCGAAACTCGCGGAGTGTCACTTTATTCGAAATTCACGCGAAATAATTTTCTCGAAATTCGCGGAATTTTATTTCGACCGAAACTCACGCGAAATAATTTTTCCGAAACTCGCGGAGTGTCACTTTATTCGGAATTCACGCGAAATAATTTTCTCGAAATTCGCGGAATTTTATTTCGACCGAAACTCACGCGAAATAATTTTTCCGAAATTCGCGGAATTTTATTTCGACCGAAACTCACGCGAAATAATTTCTTCGAAACTCGCGGAGTCTTGTCTATTGTTCAAGATTTATTGTTCACTCGTTGGCGCGTAAAGTTCCGATCACTCGACGCGCTATTTATTTTAATAATTCGCGGAATGATTTCGATCTAATTACGCGCACTTAATCGTTTTGATTATTCACGAGCTTCGTCCGTCCACTGCGCGAAAATTCTCCAAGTACTTCGTCGATCTTCTATTTCTCTCGACCTGTCACTTGGCACTCGCACGATATGGTTTATCAGTGTCTCTCTCACCGTGTCACGTCTCGCGTACGCGTCGAGCGAATTCTCGGTTGAGCGTCACGGGAAATAAAATTTGTCGAATATTTTTTTCTCCCGTGTTACTGCTCACGCTCTTCGAGCGAACTATCTCGGGCCACCGCGCGCGATGTTTGTTTACGTCGACGCGCTCGGCTCTCGAGGCTCGAGCTCGGTCCTTTGTCTCTCGCGCACTACACACGAAAATCTCGAATTTCGTCGTACGTTCGCGCACTGACTCGACTTCATGAAATCTTCTACGAAATTTTTAACGCCACTGCCCCACGTTGAGCGCCAATTATGTAACGCGGCCTTGCAATCTAAAAATTCGGAAAATAATTGCAGCAGCGCGCCGCCACACAAATTATGACGCCCGTTGCTTCCCTCTGTTTTTTATTGCCACGGTTGTGGGCGCCAGGTAATTGATCGCCCCAATTACCAAGGGCTATTCCTTCTTACCGCCACTTTTCCTCACCAGCTAGCTTGGGGTGCAGTTCGGGGGCGTAACGACACAACAACAATCAATAATAAACGCGAGACTCGTCAACTTTATCATAAAAAAACTAACAATGTCTGAATTTATTACGTCACTCTACAAAAATTGTCAAACAAAACTTCTTTTATTTTTACGTGCCTTCAGACACGGACTCGACGTGTAAACGATACAAAATCAATCGGAGGGGTCAGACGCGGAGAGACTCGCGATTCAACAAAACGGTTTTCCTCCGTGTTCGAAAGAAATGGAAAAGATCGCACTGCGTGCGCCTACCTTTTTCTAACGATCCGCTTTGGCCTCGTGTTCTCAATTCACCGTCCTTCCTCGAGGGTCTCGTGAATCCAGCCGGATTTCCGTCGTCGACGGCTGGTCTATCGAGCTTCGACTCGAGTCCTTCCTCTTTGATATTTCGTTTTCGATCTTACACTAGCCTGCTTCTACCTTATCTCTACCAAGCGCCGCGCAAGAGTGTCTCTCCGCGGCTGTTCGCACGCAAATTCGGTAATCGCGGGAGGGGGAAACGACGCTCCTATCGACCCTTCGTCGATTTTCGGTCTAGATCGTCGCTGTCCTCGCGCTCTCTCCCGTGCGCGCTCTCGGCCGTTGACGCTCTCGCTTTTCGCTGCTCTCTCCTTATCTGTAACTGAGTAAGATTCTAACGGCAATATCTCGCTCTTCATTCACGAATTCGTCCGAGTCACGGGGAGCAACGGTTCGACGGTGTGCGCGCTTGATTCTCTCTCGACTCTTGCGCGCCTAGACTATGTGGAGTGCGAGCGCGTCGCTGCGCCTCGTCACAATATATATATATATATATATTTTTTGTTTTCACTCTTTTTTTTTTTTTTTTTTTTCAATCCTTTTTTTGTTGTGTTTTTTTTTTCTTTTACTTTTCAATACTTCCTCTTTTTCTTTTTATGACTTAGACACAAAGTATCTCTACGGGGTAGCTTAGAATACTATGGGTTTATTAGTACTTTCGAGCATATTCATTCGCTCCCTCAAACTTATAATACTGTCGATTAGTAAGTCGAGTTGCATTCGCTCATAGGTTGGTCCTGACGCAACTTTGACTATTCGCGGTTCCGTCGATATCTCCCAGACAATCAGAGATTCTGTTCGTCCTGGGTAGATACTTTCTTCGAGGTTTCTCCCTTGCGAGCGCAGGAGATACTCGAATTCCTCTCGGAAAATGACGGCACTTGCTCTACTCCACCAAAAACGACACCCGAATATTCCTCTCTCTATCCGGTCTAGGACCTCTCGAAGGAAGTCTCTTTGAACTAATGCTTCTATTTCCGGATTCCAAAGTATATTTTGCTCTATCCACGGGTACGTCATTGATGCTCTAAGCGTACGTAACATAATTTTTGCTGCGTCGCGTACTGATGTTCCTCGGCTGTGTCCTGTTCCGTGTATCAGGTACAGACCACAGGCTATTCGACAGTCCCAAGTTGATGGCTTAATTCGCGAACACTTAATGTGCGGTTTTATGCCTCTTACATGCAAGTATTTTCGCAGAGCCACCATAGGATGCGGAGTGCGAGAATCTCCCGGTTGATCTCCTCGCTCCATGTTTCTTAAAACAAAATATAACTTAGAATAAAATTTCGTTTCCAATAAATTTTTACAAGTATTTTACAGAATTTACAGTCTTTCTTTCTCCAAAAGTTGGAGAAATGATTCTATGATTGCAAGGATCAGATTGTATCGCAGGATACTTTGCAATGTACCGCGAGATGCTCTAACGATTGCGGGTAACGTATCTATTGTCCACATCATGATAATCCCTGTTTCACTCTTTTCTTTTGTTTCGGTGAGTTCTATTCTTTGTGAATTTAGCATTGCTACTAATTCTTCTCGAAAAAGAAGCGAGTGTCCCTCGGACCATTCGCTTTTATGGTTTATTACCCTATGGTTTAAGGTAGTCAGTGTCCTAATTACGTGTTCCCTATTTTCTACGGTTCCAAGGGCTATGTCTCCTTCCTCTACAAACCAAGACGGTGCAAAAGAGCTTCCTAAATCGTACCATAAGGAGACGACAGCTTTATTTTTCGCGGCATTTTTCGTGTTACCTATACCGAGACCTCTATATGGTCCGCAGATAGCGTGACAAATCCACGAATCTTCCAAACTGCTATTATACTGGAAATGCGGTCTTAGTTTTCGTTGTTGCATATAGCGTCGTAACAAACAGACAGGGGCTGATTCCATTATGATGAATTATTTAAAAAAAAAAATTGTTCTCTCTCCCTCTTTCTATCTTGATAGAAGGTTTTTGTGGATTTATTTTTATTTTTTCTTAGAAAATATCTTGATTTTTGTCCGTGATTTTGGAGTACTTGATTTTTCCTTAGCTTTCCGCCAATTTCCCTTTATAGGCCTTAATACTGGCAAGAAGCAATTTATATCGGATTGTACTGTACCTCCTTCCTATTTCGGCAATAACTATCTTTGGGGTAGTGGTCAATTCCCATATCACCATATTCGTTGCTGTTCCTGGTTTCACATTTTCGTTCAAAGAAATTCCCTGTGTCTCTAATAATCGCTCAAATTCGTCCCGAAAAATAATTGAATGGCCAAGGCTCCAACGAGTTTTATGGCTCTCTATCCGATGAATTATCTCTACTAATTTGTAAATTATTTGTTCCCTGATGCGTACTATTTCCTGTGTTTCGTCTTGTAACCATGAGAAAACGTAGGTTCCGTTGAGGATATTCCACATGCGAGCTACACTAGCCTGTCTTGCTTCGCTCTTTGATCTATCTATTCCTAGGGCGACATAAGGTCCACACGTGATTTGACAGGTCCAAAGAGTTGATGACTCCCTAATATATTCGTATCGAGGTTGTACTTGACGCCTTGTCATGTATTTTTGTAAATCTATTGCTGAACGTTGTCCCATCCTTTTGTCCTCCTTTTTTTTTTTTTTCTCTTTTCCTTTATCAAACGCTGAAATAAATAAAAGAAACGCAAACTTCAGGATTTTTTTTTTTTTTCTCAAAATAAACTTGTTTACTTAAAACTCATGATATATATATATATATACAATCTTACTTAATATTAACCTAACTGAATGATAATACTAAGAGTAATAATAAGAGTCTTGTTCCATGGGACGATTATCCGGGGGAACAAGGAATTATTCCTCCCCGATTGGTCCAATGTTCCATGCCCTTAAATTTTAATCTTCTAAGACGGCTCTAGTAGCAAGTTTTAACATAATTACTTCTAATATAATTTAATTATGATACCGCATATCGCAGTCATACTCGGGGACGGTGTTCATACACCAGACACTGATGTAATTGCCGGGGGTCCCCGTCATTTCGCGAAGCAGACTTATGTTTGCGATATCTAAAAGGGTTTCAAAATTTCGGCACAGATCTTCTACCTCGTTCCAGGTTGGGCGATTCAAGTCTTCTAAGATTCTTAAAAATTTCTCGAAAGTCTCGATTGGATCCTCGGTCATAATTTGTTCATACAGATCCGGGGGAGATTCGGGGCTTTCAAGTTCTTCCTCGTCGGAAGATTCGGATGCTTCCGCCGAGGCAGGGGATTCGGGGTTTTGGGGCTCCTGTGGCTCCTCCGCTGGGGAGTCGGGACTCTCTACCGCCTCGGGTTCCGAAGCGGCGGGGGACACGGGGCCGTCGAGCTCCTGGGGTTCCGGGACGTCGGGGGACTCGTATCAGGAGACTCGGGGTCGTTGAGAATTTCGCCGTCAGAGGAATCAGATTCCTCCTCCGAGGAACTGTCGTCGGAATCCTCCCGCTTCCTCTTTCTCTCCCTCTCTATAAATTCTCTCAGGTCGGCGGTGGACGCCTCCGACCCGGAGAATGGGGAGTCAGGGCGCTCATCCTGATCACGGGGCTCCGTAGTCGAAGTTGGCTTCGGGTCCATTTGTATAAGCTGTAAAAAATTCTTCATTGTTAGTCGATGCGGCGAGAAGATAAAAAAAAATTTCTGATGCGTCGCATGCTGAATTCATTCCCTGTGCAGTTCGTACCCTCATCCAATAATGCCTTTCCGATTTTTATTCGCATTAAAAGGCGGCGCTCCGGAGTTTCGTCTTCGTTCTTCTCGACGAAATGTATGGAAGGTTCCTCTTCCAAGTAAACCTTCATATATCGGTGTCCTTTGATAACGGACTCCAACTCCGTGTACGTAAATGAAAGGCGACGAAATTCCTCGTGGAACATGGCCACGAGGCTTTCGCACTCTTCATTGGTGTACTCTGAACCCATTTTGGCCAGGTTGTGCATTAGCATCCTTAACCGTTCGTATCCCAACTGGATGGGGGTCGCTCGATTGACAAGGACCTGCTGAAGTATCTCTTGGAGATACCCGACAGCCTCAATTCGATTGCCCCCCCTTCGTCCTCCAATTACTCCCTCGAGTGTGGCGATTATTTCCAGGAGTCGTTCCATTTTCCTCTAAAAATCGGTTTTTGTCGGAATTAATCCTTTTTGTCTTCGGATGGAGTAATATGCGATACTCTCAAACGATCGGCGTGCACTACCTGTGTCCTTTTCTTAACTTTTATGCGTACATTATGGTTTCCCATCACCTCTACTATTTCATGCGGTCCTGTATAATTATCTTCGAGCTTCTTCGGCTTAGGGCCTTCCTTTAAAAATACGTATTCTCCTGGTTTAAAAGTTTTCGGGTTAACTCTTCGGTCGTAGAGGAGCTTAGACTTTTCCTTCGCTCCTATTAGGTTGTCGCGCGCGATAGCTCGAATTTCATGCAACTGAGTTATAATTTTAACTAAATAATTGTCGTAAGTCTGCAGACGATCTTCAGGATGTATTTCTTCGCTTGATGGAGTTCTTGCTAATTTTCCGAAGACCAATTCGTACGGCGTATGTTTCGTTCCCTCGTGGACGCTGGTATTATAGTTGAATATGGCCAATTCCACCCATTCATCCCACTCGAATTCTCGACCATTGTATTGCTTCAGATATTCTCCGAGAGCATGGTGCGACCTTTCGAGCGATCCGTTGGACTGGGGATGGAAGGAAGTCGTACGCAACTTCTTGATGCGAAATCTTTTCGCTAAACGTTTCATTAAACCGCTCAGAAAATTACTGCCTTGATCTGTCAGTACTGCTTTGGGAGATCCAAAAATGCAAATAAAATGTTTTACAAACGCATCAGCTATCGTTGTTGCTGTTGCGTTCGGTAAAGGGATCGCGATACAAAATTTCGTGAATTGATCTTGAATTGTTAGAATGTACTCGTTAAGCCTTCGGGTTTTCGGTATCGGACCGACTATATCCATTGCTATTTTCTCAAAAGCCGTTCCGGGCGTATCTGTTATTAACATTGGCTGTTTTGTTTTGAATCTATCGCGTCTTTAGTTAACAAGGTAAACATTGTTGGATGAAATGTTGAATATCGGTTTTCATTTTCTCCCAAAAGAAGTTTTGCCGCACGCGATTATACGTTTTACTGACCCCTCTGTGGCCTCCCACAGCTGAGCTATGCATTTCACGTATAATCTCGTGTCTCTCTTCTTTTTTCGGATACCGAATTATTCCGTGACAAACTATGACTTTAACTGGACTCCCTCTAAATCCTGATCGTAATTTCGAAGCTATTTCTCCCCAAGTTACGTTGCCTACTTTCTCCGATAAAGCTATACTGACACTCGGAACGTTTAACGATTCCATTGTTTCTCGAAGGCTAATAATTGAGCTGTTAATGTGGCCTAGAGTTCCCGACAAACCTTCTCCGGACTCGTCGCTGACCGGTAGGGCTACGTGATACCTGTTCCCTCTTTTTACCGCGCTGGCTTGACCGAGCACGAGATCAGGAAAGTATGGCATTTCTCTACGGTCAACGAGTTTTTGAGATCCGTGGTCGAAGGGTGCTCCATTTGTTTTCACAAAATAGGCGAGCGAATCCTTTCGTGTAAAGAAAAGATCTCGCGATTCGACGATATTCTTTGATAGTCTTTCTTCTATTCGGAGTCGTTCTTCCAAGGGTATTTCATTTTCTTCAGAGTTGTCATCGCTGTTTTCTTCTTCGTCTGAGTTGAGTTTTTGCGGTTTCCTTTTCTCTGTTCGGCTATTTTCTTCGATGTCGGATGCTGGATCTTGGTTGGGCGCTAAATCTTCATCGGATGCATCTTCCCGTGGATTGTAGTCCTTATCTCGTGGATTTTCGCAATTTTCCTCTTGCGAATCTTCAAAGTTGTCTTCCATGATTTCATCTTCATTGTTTGGACCTACCTGATTCTCATCTTCCTCGGATGCAGAATCTTCGGATTCGATTGGATCTATTTTCTTCGTTTGTTGTTTCTTCCTTGTTATCTTCCGTGTTATCTTCCGTGTTATCTTCCGTAGAATTATCGTCGAAGATGAATTTTTCTTCAATGGAGGTTTGTATCTTCGAGATGAAATCTTCTTCCTAGATGGATTTTTCTTCTGAGATGATTCTTCGATGGGCGCTTTATCTTCCTTACCGTTTTCCTGTATCATTTCTTCAAGTTGTTTTCTCGCTTGTCCTCTGGTGAGCGCTCGCTCTGGTGTTTCTTTCACCTGTTTCGGAATCTCTTTTACAGGGGGATTAACTTCAGGCTGCGAGATTTTCTTCTGTTGTTGTTTAGCCTGGTTTCTAGTTATACCGATGATATGCGGAGGGTCCTCCGCTGACCTGGGTCTATGTTGAGCTGAAGGGTCAGCCGACTGGCCCACTGACACACTCGAGTCGTTCACTTGGTCGACTTCGAGCAGCTGTATAGCGGTCAGTGACTCTCTCCATAGCTCTTCATAATCCTCTTCCCCGTGGATTTCCTCATCGCTTTCCCCATCGGTTTCCATATCGTTTTCCTCGAGTAATCTTAGTATTTCCCAATTGGTTAATATGCAATCGGACTGAGTCGCGAAAATTTCTCCGTCGCTCTCGTTAGAGTATGCGTCGACTGGATTTCGTGATAACGCGTCAGCGTTCACGTTTGTTTTCCCTGTTTTATACACAACGTCGTATACGTATTCGGACAATTTCAGTCTCCAACGAAGAACGCGTGCATTACCGTCCTTACAGGTCTTGAACCAGATCAAAGGTTTATGATCGGTGACCAGGGTGAATTTTTTCCCATAAAGGTACGGTCGAAAATGCAAAACGCTGTATACGATCGCTAAGGCTTCTTTTTCATACGTATCATACCGAGATTCTGTTTCGTTAAGGGTACGTGAGGCGTATGCTATTGGTCTATCTTTTCCTATTATTCCCTGGGATAAAATACCGCCGATTGCGTAACCGGACGCGTCTGTAGTGACAATAAACGGCTTTGAAAAATCTGGAAAAATTAAAGCTGGTTCGGTACAAAGTCTTTCCTTTAATTCGTTGAAGCTATCTTCTTGAGATTCTGCCCAGATAAAAGGAACATCGATCTTTAAGAGGTTCGTCAATGGCTTTGCCAACTTCGCGTAACCTTCAATGAATCTACGATAATACCCTGTTAGTCCCAAAAATTGACGGATTCCTTTTACGTTTTACGGTCTTGGAAAGTCTCTCACGGCATTTACTTTTTTCGGATCGAGTTTCAGACCATCTCCGCTGATAACGTGGCCAAGATAAGCTACTTCACGTTTCAGGAATTCGCATTTATCCGGTTGAAACGTCATGTTTGCCTTTCTTAGTCGATCGAACAACTTTTCGCACTTTTCATTGTGTTCCTCCAAGGTTTTTGCGTAAATGACTATATCGTCGAGATATACGAACATTTCGCGACCCTGCAGCCCTGATAATACCAAGTCCATTGCTCTTTGGAACGTTGGCGGCGCGTTTTTGAGTCCCATCGGCATTCGAACATACTCGTAATGACCGTAGGGTGTCGTCAACGCGGTCTTATGACAATCATCTGGGTGCATTCGGATCTGATAGAAACCGGAGGCCAGGTCAAACACGGAGAAATAGCGAGCTCCCCCGAGCTGATCCAAAATATCTACAATGTTCGGCAGGGGGTAAGCGTCGCTTATTGTTTTCTCGTTCAGCGCTCTGAAATCGAGAACGACTCTCCACTTTCTGTTTCCCTTGGAATCTAGTTTTTTAGGTACTACCCATACAGGCGTATTGTATGGTGACGATGATTCGCGAATAAATCCTGCCTCTAAAAATTCTCCTATCTGTTTTCTAATCTCTTCTTTATGGACTTCGGGGAATCGATACTGTTTGGAATTAACTGGAAATTCGTCTGTGGTATGAATCCTGTGCATTACTACGTCTGTGGCGGCCAATGGCTCACCTGGCAGGTGGAATCTATCCGCGGTTTTCGATACCATCTCCTTGATTGAGTCTGACTCTTCTTTATTCAAATGTTCTAATCTAAGCAACTCTATAACTCGTTCGCTTCGATTGTCATTCGACATTGTTGCTCCGAACGAAAAACAATCGTAATCTACAAGAAATCTCTCTGCTATTAAAGGCTCTAAATACTCGTGAGCCGAGGTTGCCCTTTTCACGTGACTTGATCCCTCGGCGCAGGTATAAACGGATTTTTCCTGAATTCTACTACTGTTTCGGCTTTCTACGCTATTCATTGAATCTACTATGGTATTGCCGGAATGAAAAAGAAACAACAAAACATACAAGATGAATGAAATAAATTTTTTATCGTAACGCGGTCGCGAGATTTTATTTTTCTCACGATTATTTTCTTCTCTACGGTCTGACTGGGAATTGTTTTTTTCATCGAGCTGATTTTCGACATTATATATCGGCAAATAATCCGCGGCCCTTCGATGGGTATATACCACTGGATTATTGCACCAAACTAATCTCGGATTCGGAACGTTTTTCTCTACTATCATGTGTCTAACCTGGTTATCGGATACGTACTCGGTATTCTCTGGGCCATTCTCTATAAAATATTTTTTTGATACACTAGTGTCTAGTACCATACCACCGCTAGCGTTCTTTTCAAAAATAAAATCCTCGGTTCGGTTTCCCATTATTGAGACGTCGTTGTCTCCGATAATGCCGGAATTTTTGCCACATTTACATCTACCTACGGAACAACTGGTATACGCGACTGGACCTCTCTCTGGATTCTCTGGATTTTCTTGTACTGCTCTATTATTTCTTAAAATATTCCTTACGGGATCTTCTGGATCGGGATTGACGTTATTCTTCTCGATAAAATTCTTAACAACAACTTCTTCTTCAAGGGTATCCTTTACGGGCTTCTCCGGATCAGGATAAAATTCAACTTTTTCGACAACAAAATCTGTTCTTACTACAGGATCCTTTACGGCTTTTTCCGACTCAGGATAAACAAAATTTTCACCAAAAACTTTATCGACAACAAAAACTTTCTCAATACTCTCTGGATTTTCTGGATTTTCTGGACTGAACTCTTCTTCGGCGACAAAAATTTCTACGGGATTCTCCGGACTTGGAATTTTCTTTTCTACTATCTCTGGATAGGCACAACGATTTTCACGATCTACGATTTTTACTCTTTTTGGCTCTATTATTTTCTCTCTTACAATTTGAACGTCTCCGACTAGATTCAAATTGGAGCCTGAATTATTTCTTTTCTTTCTGGATTCTGGATTTTTCATGGATTTTTCTGATTCGCTATCGATCATGGATTTTGACAAGTAACAGGGGAACATCTGTACTACCGGGACTTCGATTTCTACTTTCTGAGCGCGGTGGTTCGTTATATACACGTAGGCTTTACCATTCTCGTTCTTGACTAGGCCCTGCTCTACGGTTATTCCCTCACCGGCATCGAGGGTCGGTATGTATCCCTCTGATACTTCCCTGTTCTTTATCCTGACATAAAAAAGTTTTCTCGCGCCTGATGGAAAAACTATACTTTCTCTCGTATGGAACGGTACTTTCTGTCCGTTTACTTCTAGCCAATTATTTTCGTAATCTATTTTTGCCTGGTTATCGCGGAAAAATTCGGATGACAGTATTCCGGATTGTCTAATCGGGAAACTATTCGGAACTAGATGAAAAGTCGTTTCTTTACCTAGCGCGAAAATATCTACGGAACCGAGGGTTTCTACCACGTTCGCTGTTATTCTGCTAAGTCTCAAAACTCGAGATCGATTAATGTATAAATCGCTGTTTATACATTTTTCCTTTAATACGCTCTTACTCGCGCCTGTATCTAACATAAGGGTTACGGTTTCTGATAATTCCTTTCCTTGCAACAAGATCGTTGGACCAATTACGTCGTCGACGTATCGCGCCATAAAAATGGTCGCGACCTCGGGATCGCATTTTGTCCTACACTACTTTCAGGGTGAGAGTCGGGTGCGTTTCCGCGGTGGCCTCCGCCTGGGCACCCGATTCCGGCTGGCCGTTCGCGTTTCCCGGAGCTGTCACGATGCGTCCATACTTCTGTATACGCGTGGGGCAGTCTTCCAACTTATGTCCGATTGTCTTGCAATATCGGCACATATTCGGAGGATACTGCGGAGAGGCGACCTGAGCGTAAGTCATCGGACTCGCTGCTATCCTTTTTCCCCCTTGCCCCTTGCCGCCTCGTTCATCGCGGATATTCCCACATCCCTATCGGACCTTAACTATCCTCGTTTCACCTTCTCGCCTGTGGCGCCTCACTCAGTGTCCTCTGCTCTATCCCTCAGCACCTCGAACTCGCCTGGCCCCGACGAACTCCCAGGAAGTTACCTCCGGCTTGTCTCTTCGTTACTCCTGCCCCAGATCACTGATATTATCAACCTGTCGCTTTCGTCCTCTACTTTTTCCGCGGAATGGCGTAGAGCCCTCATCACTCCTATTAATAAGGTCCCGACTCCGAGCACGCCCTTTGACTTTCGTCCCATCTCCATTCTCAGCGCTTTCTCCAAAGCAGTTGAGAGACTGGTCCATGAGCAGCTCGTGGATTGGCTATCGGAGCATAGTATATTGGATCCGTTACAAGCGGGCTTTCGCAAGGGGCACAGCACACAAACCGCGTTACTCAAATTTACCGACGATGTTAGGTCCGGTTTTGAGAGCCAATTGCTTACCGTTGCTGTATTTTTCGATTTTAGCAAGGCATTTGATACCGTTTGCCATGCTGTGCTATTGCGTAAGCTTGCCGACGTCGGGCTCTCTCCATCGGCCCTGACATGGTTCACATCCTACCTTTGTGGCAGATCGCAGCCGGTCCGACTTCCGGACGGTTCTGAGTCCGCATGGGCTAGTGTCTCTTCGGGAGTTCCGCAGGGTAGTGTGCTCGGCCCCTTGCTCTTTTGCCTCTATCTTGGCGATTTGCCCGCGGCGATACAGGCTTGCTCGTATTTACTTTATGCTGACGATCTCGTCATATACGCGCAATGTAAATACGAAGCTTTACATGACACGATCGCCACAGTCAACGGTGACATCGCGTCCATCTACGGCTGGGCAACTCAAAACTCTCTGTCGCTTAACGGGGCCAAATCCAAGGCGATGGTGCTGGGCTCCTCGTGCCTCCTCGCTCGCGTCGACTTGACGCTCCTGCCGCCCCTCAGCGTACTTAATGTTCGAGTGGATTACGTTGTAACCACTCGTTATCTGGGCTTTACGATAACGAACACGCTGGGGTGGGGTGGGCAGGTCTCGTCGATGAGGCGGCGGGTGTACGGGTCCCTGGCGCAACTGTACCGCTCAGCTCGTCTCCTTAACCTCGAAACGCGTAAATGGCTCGCGAGGACCTTAGTCCTTCCTCATCTGGAGTACTGCCCGGCCGTGATGAGCGATGCTACTGTTGACTTGAACACAAAGCTCCAAAGATCTCTGAACGCAGTGGTGCGATTTGTTTTGCAAGCGGGGCGGCGGGAGCATATCTCGGAAGGGCGTCGTTCGCTCGGCTGGCTTTCTATCGTAAATAGGAGGCAATATTTCGTAGGGTGTCTATTTTATTCGATGGTCCACTCTGGGGTCCCCTCGTACCTTGCTGAGTCCCTAGTCTTTCGAGACAGGGAGAATCCGCGTGTGCTGGGTGGGCGGACAGAAACGATTAGAACGCCGGTCGCGCGAACGACGAAGTTTCGAAAATCATTTCGAGTGACGGGGGTTTACTTATGGAACTCACTACCTCTAGCTGTCACTGCCTCCCCCTCACTCGCGATGTTCAAGAAGCGGCTCCTTGACTATTTTCTTGATAATGAACGTCGCTAACATTCCTTCTATATTAACTCGCTCTTCACTACGTTTACTTGCATTAAATCTCTAATTTTTATTCTGTTCTTAACTTCTATTTTTATTTCGTATTTTTACTCTGTCTAGTTTTTAAGTCATTAGCCTACTATCGTAATCTTATCGTTATCTTAATCGCTGAGTCTGTACTAAGTATATCTGGTCGCTTGCTTTTGTCAGCTATTGTATGTATCTGGTTCTGAGGGGAATTTATTCCCAGGACCCAATAAACCTATTCTATTCTATTCTATTCTATTCTATCGGCACATTCGACGACACGTTACCTCCGCTGGGATTGCGGGAGGGACAGTTTCTCGCGAAATGACCCCATCCTTGACACGCAAAGCATTGGATCGCGGGAGGCTGGGCCTGGCCGCTACTTACCTGGACCGGTTGATTTTTTTGTTTCACCGCTGACATCTGCACTCCGGCAGTTTGCTGCGCTTGAAAACAATTTTCCGGATTGTGACCCTTTCGTCCGCAGATCGTGCACGGGTTCGAAAAACATCTTTCAGCCGGATGTCCTCTCTTATTGCATACAGTGCATATAACAACGTGTCCAGCGGGGGTTGCAACATTGCTTGGCACGGCTACCTGTGGAGCAGGAGCCAACAGCGGACAGTTCGTCGCTATATGGCCCTGTTTCTCGCACATCTGGCACGTGGCTGTAGACTGCTGACCAGACACGGCTTGTGCGGCCCAACAGTCCTTCGCAGTGTGCCCTTTTCTCCCACAGTACTGGCACGTCGGAATCCCTGGTTTACCTCCTACTTGATTCTTGTTGCCTGATTTGTTTTCGGTTGCTACGAAATTTATTTCCACGGTTTTATTCCTAATTGAAGTTTTACTTGATTTCGCGGATTTCTCGGACTTCTCGCTAGACTTATCTGTTGGATTTTTCCCCTTCCTGAGTCTATCTAGATCGGCGAGTTCTCGCTCGATATCTCGCGCTCGATTAATCGCGTCGCTAAGTGTGCGATCGTCGCCTATCTCACGACGGATACTCGGTTTCAACCCTCTTCCGAAACAACTAAGAGCCATTTTCTCTATTCTTTCCTGTTCCTGTTCGTCTAATGCTCCCGTTTTGTGTTTGTATGCTTCGAGAATTTTTACCGCGAGATTACGAATCCTATCCGCGTAATCGTCCACGTTTTCCGAATCTTCCTGAAAGCTACTTCCGAGCTCACCGGTAAGCTGAAACACGTCACGCGGCGGATCGTACGTTTTACGAAGATAATCGACAAAATCCTTGATATTGTTGAACGTTATTTTCGAGATTTTATTCCAAACGGCAGAACTGAGTTTAGTTTTCGCGAGTCTAAGAAGGTGTGATTCGCACGCGGGTCCCACCATAGTAAGGGCTTCCTCTACTCCCACGATATACCGACTCAAATTTTCACGATTCCCGTTGAACTCGGGCAGCAAACGAATCGCGTCACGCAAGAATCCGAGACTCGCGGGGTCTGGTCTCGCCTCTGCATCCTGATTCGCCATTTTTCCCGTGAATAAATTTCTCGGTGTAATTAAAACGTCGCGTTTCCGACTCGATTTCGGTGTTGCAAGATATTTCGCGATTTTATCCTGTTTCGGTGTAACTACGGATGGACTGAGACCGATATCCCGACGTTTCGTTTTGGACGAAAAACTATGTTTCGCGGATAAAAATTGAGCAGGCGTATGAAAACTCTCGTCGATCGGAGAGAAACTAGTTTTCGCGGTCACAAAGGTCGAGGTGGAGGTAGTGCTTCCCGACGGTATGCTGCCTCCCCCGGAAGACGAGACTTTAATTTTTAAAGAATTTTGATTTCCGGATTTAAATTCGGAATTCACGATTTCGGGAGTATTTTTATCGGATTTCTCAATATTTAGTCGCGGTGAATTTATTTTTAATTTCCCTAACGGCTCGATTATCGATGCGAGAATACTGGACGCGAGATTTTCAGAACTTTTCACGGTTTTTATCGGACTAATTAAAACTTGCAAATTCGCGTCGGTTTCTTCGGACGATTCACTTTTTGGAGATTCGGTTTTTGAGTCGCGCCTATCAGTATATCCTATGGATGCAGCTTGGCCGTCGGAAGGGCACGAGCGAGAGCGAGGCGATCGCGTGGCTTGCGCGTCCCCCTGCTCCTCTCCCTTATTCGGCTTACTGCGCTTACGAGTCCGTTCTTCCGGATACTCGTGCAACACTTTTTTATCTACTGTTCCCTTCGATCGGGTATACATTGAGACTTTTCTACCATCTCGAATTTAAAACACCAAAAAAAAAACACTTGTAAATACAGAAACTATATTATTTTCTAATTTTCCCTGAAAAGACTCGAAAAACACAAAGAAATTATGCGCGGACACAAAACTATCCTATCTTCCCTGAAAAATACGCGAAAATACAAAACACAAAAGACACATATCATAGTAATGTTTCTTACCATGCGTCTCGCATTAGTGGGCGAGCTAAATTACGTTTCCGCATAGTACGGGGCGGACTATAATACGGGTCTCGCATTGGTGGGGCGAGCTATCTACCATGCCAAACAAAACACATTTACACACACACATGCTCTGAGGGATGGGAAGGAAGGAAAAGAAAGAAAATTTCGAATAAAACAAAGAAAAATTATTTTTCGCGAATGGCTCTGTAGATCCCGGACGAGCCCCCAATTTTTGTTACGTCGCGAATCGTGAATTTATATGAGGAGCCGCCTCATCTCGGTCAATCAATTTAATGAATTTACTCGTTATCGAAGCAGCTACGATTCGCGGATGCCTCGTTTTGAGCCTAACCTCGCGGAAACTGCTCAGGAAGAGGCTAGAGCACATTCGCGTATTGAAATTTATGCAAGTTCACGCAACCTCACCGAGGGGGTGGGTGTCTTGACAATAGGGACAAAAATATTCCGTTGGCTCGATTGGACTTTCGGATTCGAGCTCAGGAATCGACGGAAGGGTTACACGGCGGAAAAAGTTCAAGAATTGAATTGACTATGAGACAAAACACGAGAAAGAACAAAACGATCATAAGACTATTCATTTTCAAGCCGATTGTAATCTATACTCGTCGGGGTCCCGAACGCGAAAGGGGTAGTTCGACGCGCGTTACGATATTCGGGACTACCGAGATCGATCTACTGTTCAACGTCCGCATGTGATATTCCGAAATCCGAATAAAAAGGATTACAATAATCGCGAAAAAACAAAAATTGAAAAACACGATGATAGCAACTATTTTGCTTGAATCGGGTGACTCGAACATTTTTATTAACACACACGGGAAAATTAATAAAACACATGAATAGCTTAATCACGATTAGTTAAATTTTTCCCCGGGAAAAATTAATGGGATCGACGGCATAGCTCACACCGAGTTGGGCTGTCGATAGCTTGGACACTCGCGATAATCCGAATCGATTGGAGGGAACGCGTAACTCGACTAATGAATATGGAGAAAATTATACCGAACACGAGAGTGAAAAGGATAAAAAGATATCCGTACATGTCAAAAATAGGATAGGGATCACTTGCACAGGGGAAGGAAATTGCAAATAAGGCGGAAAAACAAAATATTTGACTTACCGAAAAGAAATAAGTATCCGGAGAATATAAGAACTGAAGAGGTTGCTGGTGTTGCGGCTGGTCGGTGGATCGCTGGTCGATACTACCCTCGGCGTGACGAGGAAATTGCCGAGCGGTCGAAGGGTTTTTCGAATAATTTTCGAAGAACACACAAACTTTCACAATAGTTGGCTTTTATTTAAAGAAAGCACACACGCAAAACTCCAAAGCACAATACAATTTTCAAAGAACTGAACAAAAGTTCAACTTCACAAAAATAACTTTTTCGAAGACAAACTTTTAAGGAAAATCAGAAAAACTGTCAAAGGTTCGTCGTCGGCGAACTGCGGAGAGGTAATAACCCTGACCGGAAAAAATGTTGAGTACTGTGTGTGTCCCCAGCACCGAGAGGGCTCCTTTTTATACCTTTGACTTAAGATGACACATGGGCCATGGGAGGGGGCAGCGTCTTAGTCTAGGCGTGATTTTCCCCGCCTCCCTTGTTCTCTCTATCGATCCATCGATTTTTCGTTACAATTTTTATTTAACGATCTCGGTGCGGATTTTTGGTTTGTTAGTTAATAATTTGCTTCCTGGATCAATACTAAGGTGTCTCGAATTTGAATGAACTCTCTAAGTGCAAATTTACGCAAATTACAATTTTAATTAGTGAAAATATTCCCGGAAAAATAGTAATTAATTAACAAAACCAAAAATAATTATAAAAATAATTTTATCATTATTGTACTATATATTAACGTTCCCATTCTTGCATTTCCAACTAATTTTTCAACATAATTATTGATTCTTGATTGCTGTCGATCTTGACAGATCGATATATAAATGAATTTAAATTTCGCATAAAAGAACAGAAAATTCACCGATTTCTTTCATAATTGTTTTTGTTGATGTTTTTAAATCTTTCCTGATAATTTCCGAATTTAATGAATTAATTAATTAATTAATTTATACAAGCCTTTCCATTTGACAGAGAACTATCAAACTTCGGGCTATAGTTTTTCAACATTCATAACGTTTTAGTATTGTCGTTACTGATTTTATAATAATTTCCAGATTATTTAATAATTTTTAATTGTTCGAGCTTTGTTCTTTCTCTATCCCTACCCTAGCTGGGAGAGTATCTTCGTGCCTCTTGGTTTTTTTGGCATGCTTCCTATTGGTCTAGATAATTCATTTATTGCCATAGGGTGGGCCGGTCGCCTCGGGCGTCAAGTGGGTGGCGGGTCCCTTTCCTACTCGCCTGGCGTGATCACGTGCGCAGCGCTGACCCGCGAGCCCAAGCCATCCGCTACCCCTCCAGGGGTGACTCTTGGCGTTCCTTGTTCTCGGGGGCCACACGCACACGATCGCCTTTCTCTGTCTTTTTCTCTTTCTCTTTACCAAGAAGACTATGCTGATACAAAGGTTCCCTCCGTCGTTGCTGAATAGCAACCACGTGTACTCCTCTGTTCTTTTTCTCAGCGTAGCGATTTCGTCAGCCATGAATCGGCGACGCAATACGATCTCTCTCTGTTTCGACCCGGAGACCACTTGACTTTATTTATTCCAACTCAAATGTTTAGAAGAGTCTCTCCGAGCTAGTTTGGGTGGACATTTCCTGTGCAATGCGATATTCTTTTTGAACGCTAAAATTTTATCATCTCCTGTTTATCCTAACTGCTCAATGACTTCTTGGAGCTCAATATTTAAAAGAAATCGAATCTTTCGAGGCGTGAGATCTTTTGGCTAGATGTTTAGTCTATGAGTAATACGAAGATAAATTTTTAAGGAACAATATGCCTTGCGATTCGATTTTTCGAATTGTAATTTTTATGACGGGAAAAGACCAGAAGGGTTCTCGGATAATACCCAGGTAGTTCGCAGGTACCGGGCATTTTTGGCTATAAATCGCAAATGGGAAATTACGCGGAAAAATATATATATATAAAAAAAATATAATTAAAAATAGTGTAAAAAGGATGACCTGACCCAAGATTTTCGTACATACGTGATTTTACTTTAATCAGTTAATTCGCGAGCTATCGGGAATCTCTTTAAACGGACGTTTTCGGGGCTGTAAGGGTTGTCCAGGAGGTGCTGCACTCGTCGGAGGAAGTAGGAAGTTTTTCGGCATCAATGGGCCTGAAGCATATAGTTGACCCGAGGCGTCGGTATCGTCGCTCGGAGTGTTGATTTTCTCGCTGCGAAGTCATCGGGCGCTCGTGTATATGAGCGTCGACGCCTCGTAGTATTGGTGGGCTCCGGCGGACACAACCGCGCCGAGCCTTAGCAACAGTCACATCCCTTGGTAGTCGGCTGGCCCCTTGTACGTGAGCCAGCACTTCTTGATAGTGTTGGTGCCTTTCTTTCTTTGCGTTACTGCCACGCGCTCGGTGTTCATGATCGAGCCCTGGTTTCTTGCTCTCAGATAAGGGCCTCTTGGAATGCTCGAGCAACTCGAGCGGGTGGATGTTGTTGATTTTTCTCGGTCTTGGCGAACGATGACAGAATTATTTTAATGGCTTCGGTGGGGCGGGTCTCGAAGAATTTTAAACAATTCTTGATTTTCGAGTCTCCTTCGAAATTTCCCCCGCCCACACGGCATTATGAGACATTTTTCCTCAGTCTTCTTTTTCCTCTCCGCGAGTGTGCAGCTGAGCTCCTTTCTCGGTTCGGTCGAGGAGCCGCGCGAAAATCCGTAAAGAGATCCCGAACGTGCGTGACGTAACATTATTGTTTTTGTTTTCCCACATCGCCCATACGGGCCCTTGTGGGGTTAACACAATGTTATTTTTGTACAAATTGGTTCGGAATCTTGATTTTGGACAGTTTGACTAGTTTTGGATATCTCTTCGTATCTTCGGTCCCCGTTCAGTCGTCTTGGAACACTCCTTGCGATAATCTCCTGATTATTAACTCCGCCGATGCCTTGGCCGCAGTCGTCGCGCACCTCTCCTTGAGGATCTTCAACCGCTTTTCAGAGAATCCCAGTTTCCTCAGTATCCTCGCGGTTTTTAGATGTTGTTCAGTTAGTACTATTTCTCCAAAGGCCCCGACGACGAACACAGCGAGCTGCGCCGGCCCTCTGTGCATCCTCGTCATCACCTCGACCACGTTCGGGCCTCTCTCGACGTTTCCCACGTTCTCATTGGTAATTTGTAGTGTCAATTTCTTTGCATATCGTACTTCTTTTATTTTTTCTTGTAGCCTGATGTTCTGGATGTGTGCGACCGCTACCTCAAAGATGTACACTTCATTCGGATTCGTGAGTATCACCCACACGTCCGGCCGATTGTGGAAGAGTGCAGGATCTGTCATGATTTTCATGCCCGCTCGTACTTGGATTCTTCTCCCCTTCCAGTCGTAGTCCGCGCACACCGACGCTCTCGCGAACCTCAGCTCCCTCATCAGCTCCTGCGGTGCCTCCGTTGCCTCGAGGATGTTTTTTATCAACCAGTATACGATCATGTCGTGTCTCTGAGTCACCGCTGGTGATAAGCATGCCGACGTCACGTGGTACGCGTTCTCTTGCGCATCGCATCCCATCCGGCACCTTCTCCTCGTGTCTGGGTTTGCTCCCAGCCCGTGTATTTGTTCTTCAGCGCCCGCTCGCAGGTACGCAACAGTCCAGTTTTCTATGGAGAGCGCTGTCAGGGCCGGAAATTCGATGCTCTTCGCTTCCCTCTTCACTACTCGCGCGTAGTGCATCGATATCGCCCATTCGTCCAGTAGCTGTTGTTGTTGCTTTGCTTTCACAGCCTCGACAACCCTCCTGCTGTACCCCGTTACGGACTCCTCCTCCTCTCTTTCCGGCCATTCCGTTCCGTACTTCTCGATGACGTAATCCGCGTCGGAGATCGGATTCCTCCACCCCGCTCGAACTAGTCGCCCATACCGGCTTCTTACGGCTTCCATTTCAGGATGTTCCCGCAAATACGCTCCTTTCCTCACGTATTGGCGCTCTGCCTCGAACTTCACCGATCCCATTCCCAGACCCCCAAGACTTGTGGGTAAATAGACCCCTACTCTCGCTGATGTTCTTATGAGTAGGCGCTTTTCCACCAGCAGCTTTCTCAGCTCTTTATCTGCGTCCTCACACCTCTTCAGGGTCGATGCTCTCGCCTCGTCTGGGTACAGGTTGCCCATTACGTACACCGCCGCCGGTATGAGCGTCGAGTTCATCAGCGCGATTTTCTGCGCTGGGGCCAGCCTCGTGTCCAATATCTCCTCCGCTCGCTGCTTCATGTTGTTCGCCGCTACTTGTGCGTTCATTGTTGTGTCTCTGTCGAGCTGGTATAGTCCTAGGTACTTATACCCCTCCCTGATCGTCGGGAGGAACGCATCGTCTATTTGGCCTTCTTCCTGTGTATGTTGTTCTCGTTCTTCGTGCCTCGAGTAGATGCCACACTTGCGGATATTCAGGGACAGCCCAATTTCCTCTGCGGCATCCCGTAGGACCTCCGTGATCTCCTCCGCCGCTTGTCTCGTCGGCGCGTGGCACTTGACGTCGTCCATGTACACAGCTACCTCGTGTCTTCCCCGCGATTTCCGGATGACTTCTGTAGTAGATTCTGATGATTGTAGGCGTAGACGAGTTGCTGTAGAATGTCGATTCAACGATATGTATTTCAGTGTGTGAAGTAGCGCCACATTCGCTCTTTCAACGTACGATTGAAGCGTTAGACAACCACTGCTTTTATATCAGGGTTACGCGTGACTCTAAACGCAATATCGTTCTCCTTGAGAAAGGCTTGCAACTCTTTTCCGACAAATTCCTTGCCTTTGTCGGTCTGTAGACAGTCGGGTGAGCGGCCGGTGCTTCGCTCAAGAATACGTTTAAAGGCTTGCGTGACAGCATGAACTGTTTTGTCTTGTAACGGCTCGACCCATGCATATTTGCTCAACACATCGATGACTGTAAGCAGGTAGCAGGTATTGTCGTTGTAACTCTTTAACGAGCGTAAATGGACAAGATCAGCCTCCCAAACATCGTCTATGTTGTCAACGTTGTAGCGAAGTCTTGGGAAACGTCGCTTGACGGGTTTGTGTATGGTGTATGCATCCTGTTGAGTCAGCCAGTCATTAACACCGGCTACTTTATTTTTTTTTTAATTCGGCAAGCCGTCTTGCATCTGCGTAGCCAGCCGGGTGCGAAGGGTCATAATACACTTTGTCGTACGGCATCTCTCTTTCTCTATCTCTCCCTCTCTGTCTTTGACGGTCACGTTAGAACAGACAGTGGCAGTAAAGGCCATTCATAGTTTTAGCCAATGCGCAAACCCTCAAGGTGTTTTAACGGCGGCGGCGTCTGAAGCCCGGGTCGCTGCGATTTCGCCAGTGCTCGCACACTTTGCAGGCAGACCGTCCTTCTTCTTCCTATTCCCCGCCTTGACGTTGTCAGCGTGTCTCGGCGAATAGTCGGCGTTTAACCCTCGCCGATCGTTGAAGGCTTCTTCACGGCTACTGTTGGCCCTGAAGCGGTCCGCACTTTTACCAACAGGTCGTTTTCCTTTCACCGCTGCAGCGGTATCTTCTTCTTCTTCTTCTTCTCCGGTGATGCAATCGTCGATTTCTTCGTTACCCTCGTGAAGATTATTTTGCGTGCGCTTGCTCCCAAATCTCGTCTCTCCTAGCGCCCACAGCGGCGTGTTTTCGATAAATTCGCGCGGCACAGAGGTTTTTCGTAGATTTTGAATAAACTCACGTCGTCCCACGGCTTTAAATTCTTTTCTCGATCTTGCCGCATCGTTAATAAGATCGACAATGTTCGAATTGGGTACGAGCTTGCCGTCTATAGTGACGCGCCCCTCTCGGTCCCATCTGATGCGTTGTACTGCTGCCGGTGAATTGCGAAGATAAGACACGAGAGCTTTAGCTTTATGCCGATACGTTTGCGGAACACTGTCGATGATTACCGTATCATTCAAAGTTTCGTTTCCCTGTGGCGTTTGCTGCTCGTGCGGCATGGCAGGGTTCACTCCAGGTAACGTTGAATCTAATGGACCCTTTCGCGCTTCGAGCAAAAATAAATACCTCTGCAGTACCTGTAGATATAGTAAATCCTGTCTCCCTATAACCGTACACTACTACTCAAATTAGTTTGCCCAGCTCTGGAATAAATTAATGGGTTATTGGGTGTATGGGTGAAAGTTGGGTGGCAGAATGAGAGAATGCGGGAATGGGTCCTCGGATCGATGGGTACAGTTTGAGACTACATGACAGATAAAACCGAGCGCGGAAACCGTGCCTGATTGATGTCTAAAAAAGTTGGTGTGTCATGAAAGTAACGCGTTCCAAAGTCTTTTGCTGTGGAGACGGCCAAGACCCTCCACAGACCCTTGTTTATCATTGGGGCACAAAGGAGCCTTGTGGGCCTCACATGGAGGACCACCACCACCACCTCGAACACTCTCAAGGGCTGAGGGATGTGGCGCTTAGCTGTGGAGCTAGGCGACAATCTACGACGAGACTCAGAAACGTTCACTTCTTTACGCGACTTTATATTTTGTAATACTTAAGCGAAACATTGAACAGAATATATTACGAATATTTCGCACGCTCAACTGGTTTTTAACAGATCAGAAGTGGGATCTGAATTCGTTTCATTCAGATTCTAGTTGTGAATTTATTAAGAATAGTGATATACGTGACTTTGTACATTTGAGCAGTATATCGACATATTGTGTGACATAATTGAATTATTGTCGTGCGCGAGATTCAGGAGTGAATTGGTGCGCGACCAGTTATAGAACGTTCGCGTGAAGGACGCAGTAGATCTCGGTCGAGATCTCGTTCACGAGAAGCGTCTTCGCATTTCACGCCGGACAGACAATCTTGTTTTCGAAGTGCGACACCCTACCATCGTACGTCGAAGCGGCGATCTCGTTCTCGTCGATCGTCTTATAATCGCGTACCGGAACGGCGATCTCATAATGAACGTCATCGTACGAGAGATCGATCATCTAGGAAAAGACGTGACCGTTCGCGCGGAAGGTCACGCAATAGACGTGGTGTTCACCGCTCTTCAACAGATTCGCGACCGTCCAACTCGAGTGCCTCGTCTGATTGGCAAGAGGCGTTTCACAAACTTGTTGAGACAGTGACTATTGCCGTGGACAAGCCTTCGCGATCGATTAACAGTTTTGACGGACGAAAATCGATTCCGTTGTTCGATCCAGAGGAGAAAGTACAATCAATCGAGACATGGATTCAGAAGGTCGAAGAATTGCGGAAAATTCACGGTTGGGATGACAATACTGTTAGTGTTCTCGCGTTGGATTGCCTTCGTAACACCGCTAAGAAATGGTACAACAGTCTATCATCTATTGATTATTCATGGCTTCAATGGAAAAATAAACTTATCGCGGCTTTCACCGATTATACGGAATACCCGGACAAGCTTGCGGCGATGTTGGCAAGGGTTAAAACTAACGAAGAGACTATGATGAAATATTTCTTCGAAAAAGCAGCATTGGTCGAATCGTGCGGTCTGAAAGGGAAAGATGCAGCATCTTGCATTGCACATGGACTCTCGGACGTGGCGTTACGCCTGGCAGTCAAACGAAATGACTTCCAGACGCCCGAGGAATTGCGTATATACCTGAGCAAGACCGACGTTTCCACAAAAGCCACAGCGGACAAAAAGGCCGAAACAAAGGACAACGACCATACAAAAAACTATTCGAAAGGGAAGAAGTCGAAGTGGGCTTCGAAAAATTATGTGGAAAAGCCAACGCAGAACGATAAAACAGGAGATTCTGCCAGCAAGAAGATAATGGTCAAGTGTTATCGGTGCAATGAAATCGGACATTACGCAAGAAATTGCGCTGTCAAAACAGACACTGTAAAAAAGGAGGTTGACAAGAAAATACAGACCATTGGCGAGAAACCAAGAACAGATAGCACGCGTTTCCACGAGGCGATCGTTAACGGCAAGATTATCCGTGCATACATCGACAACGGGAGCGAATGCGTGACTCTGAGGAAGGATGAGGCCGAGAAGCTGCAGCTCGAACTGCAGCCGACGGATGCGGTTCTTCGAGGATATGGAGGCGGTGCAGTACGACCGTGTGGAACCGCGAAAGCAATGGTACAAGTCGATTTGGCTGAAGGATCAGTCAATCTGCTTGTCGTTCCGAACGAGACGCAGGACGTGCCGCTCATCGTCGGACAACCCTTTTTGGACCTGCCGGGCGTCACGATGGTGCAACGAGACGGCTACCTGCGACTGTTCGACAAAGCCGCTGCGGGCCTGCCGGACTTGGAAAAGCTGCCGCCACGGAAACTGTCGCTATGGGCTACGGAGACAGCGGTCATTCCACCCCATCACGCAGCAGATGTTAAGGTATCGTTGAGAGATATGTACAATGGTGATTTATACGTAGAGCTAAGCGTACGAGGCCAAGCGGGCAGAGAACACTGCATTCCGCGATGCATGATAAATACCGATTCTTGCTTGTTGCCGATAATTAATTTGTCAGATCTACCGCTGACAATCCATAAAGATAAAATTGTCGCAAGGGCGGAGCTAGCTAGAGAGGAATCTCGGATGGAATCTAATTATAGAATAATACGTTCGATTACAAAGATAGACAAAAGCGAAATTCCACTAGGCGAAGTAAAAGTAGGGTCAAACACGAAAGAGGAAGACAGGACTCGTTTGCTTAGAATGCTTGATTCTTATCGGGATTGTTTTGCGTTTGACGTGTCCGAGTTAGGAAAGACAGATGTTGCCGAAATTGACATAGAATTAACGAGCGATTCCATAGTAACATATCGACCATATCGACTGTCTTATTCAGAACGCGAAAAGGTTCGTGACATTATATCGGAATTAAAAGAGAACGAAATAATTCGCGATTCTAACTCGCCTTTTGCAAGCCCGATTTTACTAGTACGAAAAAAGAACGGTGAAACTCGAATGTGCGTAGACTATCGCGCTCTCAATGCGATCACAAAAAAAGATAGGTATCCTTTGCCGTTGATCGAGGATCAGCTTAACAGTCTGCAAGGAAGCGCTTGTTTTACAAGCTTAGATTTAGCGTCCGGATACTACCAAATACCAGTGGCGGAGAAATCAATCGAGAAAACATCCTTCGTGACGCCCGATGGTCAATATGAATTTTTAAGAATGCCTTTCGGTCTTGCAAACGCACCGTCTGTGTTTCAACGTATGATAAATAAAATAGTAAATCCGTTGAAAGGTCGAATATCGGTATTAGCATACATGGATGATATTCTTATTCCATCGAAAGATGTAGAAACGGGTTTGCAGGCATTAGAGCTAGTCCTTCAAGAGTTGAGAAAAGCTAACTTGACGTTGAAACTCGGTAAACGTTCGTTTTTGGAAACAACGATCGATTATCTCGGTTACGAGGTGACTCAGCAGGGAATCCGGCCGGGTAGTCATAAAATCGAGGCTGTGCTAAGGTTTCGAGTGCCAACCGACGTGCACAGCATTAGGCAGTTCATAGGATTAGTAAGTTATTTTCGAAAGTTCGTTCGAGACTTCGCGACAATTGCCAGGCCCTTGACTCAGTTAACAAAGAAAGATGTAGCTTGGAGTTGGGGAGAGGAGCAACAGCGCGCTTTCGACACGCTGAAAGAAATGTTATCCTCCAGGCCCATTCTGGCGATATATAAACATGAAGCTGAGACTGAACTGCATACGGACGCGAGCAAGCTAGGACTTGGTGGAATTCTATTGCAAAGACAGGACGATGGAATGTTGAAACCTATCGCATATTTTAGTCGCCAGACTAGTAAAGAAGAACAAAAGTATCATTCATACGAACTCGAGACACTCGCAGTGGTGAGTAGTCTGCAGAGGTTTCGTGTTTATTTATTAGGGACACGGTTTAAGATTGTGAGCGACTGTAGTGCGTTGAGGGCTACTTTTGTCAAGCGCGATTTATTACCACGCGTAGCTCGCTGGTGGATCCAGCTTCAAGAATTTAACTGCTCAATAGAGTATAGAGCCGGAGTAAAAATGCCACACGTTGATGCACTAAGTCGCAACCCGAGCGAATCAGATGAATCGGCGAAGAAAATAGAAGATGTAGGGTTGCTACACATAGAACTCGGTGATTGGTTATTGATCGCTCAATTACAAGATCCGCGATTAAAATATGTTCACGAAGTTTTGAAACGCGAAGCAAAAGACGAGGAAGAACGTCAAATTAAGCGAGATTTCACGTTGAAAGAAAATCGAGTGTTTAGAAACACTCCGAGTGGTCCCAGGTGGGCCGTGCCAAGGGCAGCACGGCAGAGGATTGTGAGGCTATGCCATGATGAGATGGGGCACTTTGGGGTGGCAAAGACGTTAGAGAAAGTGCAGACCGACTATTGGTTTGCGTCGATGAGACGTTACGTGAAACGATATGTCGCTGCATGTTTAGACTGTCTCTATCACAAAGAACCAGCGGGTAAGAAGTCAGGTCATTTGCACCCCATTGAGAAGATTCTCGAGCCTATGCACACGGTACATGTAGACCACTTGGGGCCGTTCGTTAAAAGTACAAAAGGCAATTCATATCTATTTGTGGTAGTCGACTCGTTTACGAAATACGTATTTGCTAAAGCCGTAAAGACTACGAAGGAATTGCCAATCGAGCGAGTTCTAGACACTATCGCCGAGACGTTTGGTTATCCGAAGCGCATAATTAGTGACCGAGGAAGCGCGTTTACAAGTAAGCGATTCAAAGAATACTGTAGCGAGAGGGGAATTCAACACGTGTTGACAGCAGTGGCCACACCCAGAGCAAATGGGCAGGTAGAGCGTTACAATAGAACGATACTTGGCGCGTTAGCTGCTAGTCTTACCGAGGAAAACAAATGGGACCAGGCGCTATCACAAGTAGTTTGGGGTTTGAACAACACTGTAAATAAAGCAACCGGTAAAATCCCGTCGGAATTATTGCTAGGATATCGACCTCGAAACGCGGCAGAGTCAAAGATCCTCAACAGTATTGGAGAATCTTCCTATAAAGAAAACAGACAAGAGAATAGAGAACAGGCAGGAGAGGTGATTCGACAAAATCAAAAAGAACAAGAGATTAGGTACAACAAAAAGCGAGCTCCCCCTAAACAGTTCCAATGTAAAGACATTGTAGCGGCAAAACGACTAGCGAGTAATAATGACGGCTCGAGTAAAAAGTTGATGGCTAAGTACGCTGGGCCGTATGAAATCACAAAGGTACTAGATCTCGATAGATACGTTATCGAGGACATCGCGGGCGCGCAACGCACGCAGAAACCGTACAGCGGTGTGGTTCCGGGTGAAAATATAAAGCCCTGGCCCACAGCGGTCAGTGACACTGACTCGGAGGACACAGATGGCGAGGACGGGGCCGCAGACCCATCTCGTGGGCCAAAAGTAGAAGGTGAGCCGTCTGGTCTCAATCGTGCTGGGGTACCGTGACGTAAAACTGGGCGCGCAGCGCTGTGTCTTGGGTTACTGGCTGTGGCGTAGATTTTGCTGAAGGGCTGTGACGTTGTGGACTCAACGGCGCGCAGATATGCGGCGGCTCGCATGTCTTACGCACAGATTAATCCAGACAATAACAGTTGTACCGGTACACTGAAGGTAGTGACGACTACTAGAGGCCGAGTTGATGACCAACGGACGAGTAGGACTACTGGAGTAGTCACTGCATGAATTGTTTAACAAGCGTTAAGCAATTGCCGGGGCCCAGCTTTAATGTTATGCACGAATAGAATATGTGAATTCTAGCATAAAAAAAAGAGAAGCACGAGACTCGAATGAAGTATGCACGTGCTCGGAATCTAATGATAATAACTTAGATAACCCAAATTAATCATCAATGAGCATGTTGGGAATAAGTAGGCGCATTTAGCAGATATTTTGATGTTGTCCTCTGCTTTATACAGGTGAACGCAGAGTAACACGAAGCATGACAACACTAAAGAAGCCGGCTGCCGACACCCCTACGCGAGGACGCGAAGGAAGCAGAACGGCCGACTGAAAGTAACGCGTTCCAAAGTCTTTTGCTGTGGAGACGGCCAAGACCCTCCACAGACCCTTGTTTATCATTGGGGCACAAAGGAGCCTTGTGGGCCTCACATGGATGACCACCACCACCACCTCGAACACTCTCAAGGGCTGAGGGATGTGGCGCTTAGCTGTGGAGCTAGGCGACAATCTACGACGAGACTCGGAAACGTTCACTTCTTTACGCGACTTTATATTTTGTAATACTTAAGCGAAACATTGAACAGAATATATTACGAATATTTCGCACGCTCAACTGGTTTTTAACAGTCACGATTATATATCGCACCCAATGGGATAAATAGATTTGTAAACGGTTTTTAAGTACGCAGTGTCCCTTTTATATTTGCAACATTTTTTTACGTTTTATACATGTTATATACGCGTTTTAACAATTACCTGGCATACTATAAATACAAAAGGGGCCAATTTGGGCATGCACAATAGGTTTTTTTTACCGAATAGCGTCACTTTTGCTACAGTTTACCGGCATAAAAAGCGGGAAGTTTTGTGCATATGTGACAAAATAACTATTAACGTTTTTTTCTTCTTTTCTTTACAGCATATCGACAGGGGCGAATTTCTGGCGGTATTGAAAAATCTCGTCACCGTCCGGAAGTGACCTACTCGCGTATAGCATCGGAGACGATTGAGTGGACGAAGAGTCAAATGTGACTGAAACGACGAAAGCCGAGCCATAACCTCCTAAATCCTACCGACTGCTGTATTCCAGAGTCCATCAGCGACCTGAAACAAACAAGAGCAAGGTTCATATCAATTTCCAATCGTAGAGAAATTGAAGCAGTAAAAAATATAAAATATGAGCAAGAGTTGATTTACATACATGTATCCCATTGGCCTGTTTCTCACCGTCAGGGGCGATTGATTCAAACAAATATGGCCAGTTATCACAAATTGGAATAAAAGTCTGCTCTCCATACTCCCTGTTCCCTGGTTAATTCGTTCCTTCGAATACAGTGAGTTTTTATCCTACCGTTGAAATCGTTTTTTTTCTTAAATCTGATATTTAATTTAAAAGCTTGCAAAGCTAACGAAGAATTGAACCATGAGAACAAAATTTGATTGAATCGAGGAATATCTTTACAATTTCTTGAATTTATCCAGATAATTACTCTGACGTTGTTACTTATTATAAGCGATAAATTCCTAGAATGATTAATAATATAATGCGACTTGAGTTTTCCAAATGATCTTAGGTAAATTCTGAGAATTGCGGTCGATGTTTTCAATGTTTATTTTTGCCTAATACGCATTTATTTCTCACTGCCGGATTCAATTAAAAAATATGTCGGTACTGAACAGACCGTCGAATGTAGTAGAAAATTCTCTTGAATACAGGAAGTCTTCTCAATATATGCATTTTACTCGCATTCATTTAGTGTCGCATTAGTATAGTATAGTTGTTTATTGCTTTTCAAGAGTACAACATTTAGCCTCTTATAGCAAGGAGTTTACAACAGTTTACATTCCGTTTTCTTTTCATACAAAATGTACATAGAAATAAGGCGTAGAAGAACGTAGAATGACTTAATTGACTTAATTGACATTGCCAGCGGCTTATACGCTGGATTATCTTTTACTCATTCAGGGAGAAGGCTCTAAGAAGGAGGCTTCTACCTGCATAGTTAAATATTGATACCAGAACCTTAACTTCACTATCCTCCAATAGCCGCTCCAATTCACCGTGCTGCCCGTCTGGGGATAAGTATCTGTCAATGTAGGCAGATCTAATAGGCTGGTAAATCGGGCATCTACAGAGAAAGTGCTCCACCGTTTCCAACTCGCCAAGATTGCAATTTTGACAGATACTGCCTGGAATAAATTTTCCGAGGCATTTCTTGTACGACAGATGGTTGTAATACTTGTTAGCCAGTCGTAGTTGCGCCATAATTCTCTTCAGCGCAATCGGAAGTCTAATTGTCAAGTATTTGGCTGGCGAAACCTCAGCTGAAGGGTAGAACTGGAACTGACTAGCGTCGGACAGTAAAGAGTGTACAATGTCAGATATTCGCAAACTCGATTCGTAATTTTTAAACGCGACCTCCATTCTCGCTTCCCAAAGGTTCGGGTCTAAGTTTCCCCAAAGGTCCAGACAATTGATTTTCGGCAAAAACAGCTTGAATTGAGCCGCCCAGTTATACTTTTCATCTCCAATCAGATCTTCAGTGAGATTCATCTGCCTAAGCAAGCAAAGTTTCGGAAGGCTAGAGTCATCCATTCTAAGTACCTTGATGAACCATTTGTATGTTAGCTTGATTGCTCTGTGGGCAAGATGGACGTTGCCGGTCTCTAGTCTCACCGCCCAGTTGGGGGTGTTTCTTGGAAGATACAGAAGTCGCTTAAAGTAGTCAGTCTGAGCTTTTTCCACCGTATCTAAATACCTCATACCCCACGTCGGGAAAGCGAAGAGGAGGGTCGACGTTACGAGGCTATCGAATAACTTGGTATATGCCTCCCACGAGTCGCTTTTTGCTCTCGCTAGAATAGATAACGCAGTGCCAGCGGCAACTTTGGCTTTCCTCAGAGCTGTCTCTGCTGCGGTTAGTCCGAGAGATGAACTGGTAATCGGAACTCCCAGGTAATCGTACGAGTTAACGACCTCTAAGTTATCCTGCTTAAAACGCGTGAATCGCTGGTCTATCGCTTTTGGTTTACCACCCGCTTTGCAAACCATTATTTTTGTCTTAGACGTATTGACTGTAAGCCCATTTTCCTCGCAATATTCGTTCAAAGCTACCAGTTTTCTCTGCAGATCCACATGCGAGTGTGCCAGCACAACCGTGTCGTCCGCGTACATTAGCATTATCAGGTCGTTTGCCCCGTCGATATTTACTCCCTTTAGGCCTCTATCCCGAAATTTCTTTTCGATGTCCGCTAGATACAGCAGGAAGAGTAGCGGGCTAAGCGACTCACCCTGCAGCACCCCTTCCGAGACCTCAAACTCATCCGAGAGAAGATTGCGGTTTTTTACTTGCACCTTCGCATGATCGTACAGTGATTTAACTATTCTTATAATTTTCGCGCTGATTCCCAGATTGTGGAGTTTTGCCCATAGTTTGACGTGCGGGATGGAGTCGAAAGCACGCTTGAAGTCAACAAAAATAACGTATACTTCGCGCTCGCCGAGCCTAAGCTGTAGTTGCATCGCAGACGTTAACGTGAATATGCACTCTGTGCACCCTTTTCCTTTCCGGAAACCCAACTGTGCTTCCGGCAACAGATTCCTCTCCTCTACGAACTTTTCAATTCTATTTTTAAGTGTCGACGTGAAAAGTTTCGTGATGTTGTTGACAAGGGCTATACCTCTATAATTTGCGGGATCGTTTTTATCCCCTTTTTTATATAACATTGTAAGTGCGGTCTTGCCCCATACGCGCGGGACTTTTTCCTCTCGTAAAATTTGATTGAACATTTCGAGTATATAGACGTGCCATTCAATCGGCGCTTTTTTTATGAACTCGTTTCTTATTTGGTCCGGGCCTGGCGATTTCCCGTATTTGCATTCCCGAATTGCTTTTGTAACCTCAGATAGCGTAAAATCACCGTCGAGCAGAGGGTTGAACTCACTACCAAAGTTATCTTCACCAGTCATTCGCGCAGGGTAAATACGGCTGTAGAATTCGTTCCAAACATGCATTGGCAGAGTGCAAAAACTACTTGAGGACGATCTGAATGCTTTGACCGCTTTCCAAAATTCAGCCGAGAGGCGAACCATCGCGAATTTAGCAGCAACCGCCAGCCCGTACTCTTTTTTCTTTAATCGGATGAACGCTCTATATCTTTTTTTAGTCTCTAAATACTCGCTTCTTTTGTCTAAGTTGCCGCAGTCCTTTTTGAAAATTTTGAGAGCCTGGCTCAGGACCTTCTTGGCGTCTTTACAAGGCCTATCATACCATGGTTTGTCCTTAGATTTCCCGCATTTTGGCTGCAACCGCCCGGTAACCACGCGGCACATACCCGCTTCTTCAGCTGCCAAGGAGATCGCTGTCACCAGGCCCTCGTAAAGCGTTTCTGCGTTTTGATTTTGGTTTCTCAGTCTATTTGTAAGTTGTTCAGAGTTTCGCATCGCATTCGTGTATTGCTCGGATTGGCCCGGGATCCAATAGAGTTGTTTCGAGTCGCAGGGTTGTACTGTTAAACATTCCGGGAGCACGATCGTGGATAAATTTGGAACCGAAACCTCGAGAACCGCTGGAAAATGATCCGAGAGGCCCGCCTCGGAGCTGATGTAAAAATCTCTGATTGTGTTCAATCCTGTTATGTTAACAAAAACTAGATCTATAACGCTGGTGCCAGCAGAACTGCAAAATGTCATCTGTGCAGGTCGGTCGCTAGGCGAACGCCCGTTTATTAGCGCGAATCCATTGCCCTCCATAAGTTCAATTAAAGGTCGGCCTCTCGGATTTACAGTAATGTCGCTGTTTACGATATTGTTTTCTAGAATAGTTTCTTCGAATATTTCAATTGGTAGTGGGTCAGGGTTTCCTACCCTCGCGTTAAAATCCCCGCCTATTACAATTATCTCATTAGTCGCGTTAGCTGTTATCTCATCCAAGACCGCTTGGAATAGCTCAAGAATTGTTCGAAAGTCCAAATCAGGCTTGAAGTACACCGACCCAACGATTAGAGTAGTCTCACCTGCCGCCACACGCACGAAAAGCCACCACGGCGTGCTGTCCAAAATTTCCACACTTGAGTTTTTTTTCACAAAGATGGCCAGGCCTCCACTCGTGCGCCCGAGACTGTGATCTCTAGTTCCGTTGGCCCAACAGCATCTGAAGTTCGTCAGCCAGGACGGCAGGTAATTAGGGTTCTTCGACAGCCAGGTTTCGCAGACGCAGATGATATCCGATTCCTCGACGATTTCTCCTTCCTCCAGGTTGGCGAAGCCATGGACATTCCAGAAGGATATGGAACAGCCACGGCGAACTTTTAGTTTTTTATTCCCGCGTTGTCGGCTCCGCTGGCCTCCCCGGAGGGCCCGCCTCGGGTAATTGAAGGTCTGTCCGATTTTTTTAGCTCCTTGTCCTTATGGTTCCAAACATGATTTATTCCGTCGATTTCCATCCTTTGATATCCGAGTTTCACAGTGCGACCTTCAGCTTTGAATTGCTTAGCAAGATCGCGCAAATCTTTTGCCGTTTGCCGCTCCTGGTAGGTCAAGTCTCGGTCGATGAAAATGTCTTTCCCTTTCAACTTCATTTTATTGCCGAGTATTTCTTGCTTGGTGTCCCACGAGTCGAGTTTGACAACGACCGCTGGCTTCTGACGGATGGGGGGCAAAGCTTTGGTTTCAATTATTCTATTTACAATGCCAAATTCATCGGCAAGAAAACGCTCGACGGCCTCTTTCGCATTGGGTCTTGGCACGGGTAGTCCTTTGATGATGATGTTGTTCCTTTTTGTTTCCTTTTCGAGAGACTCGACACGATTTAGGAGTACTTCCATGCTCTTGTTGGCTGCAACATTCGGCAGATTATTTTGCTCGAGCAATTGTTTTTCGACCGTCTGTAGTCTGCTCGCAAGGTCCAAATTTTCGTCGTGCGTGTTTTTTTCCAGTGATTTAATTTGGCTTTGCAGCTCTTGGTAGCCTCTTATAGACTCTTCCTTGTTTTTCCTCAGCTCTTCTTGTAATTCAGCGAGTTTTGCATCGTGTTTTTGAGCGGCCGTGGCGAGTTGTGTTTTCATCTCGTCGAATTGTTTAGTATTTTCCTGCCTCAAGGAGCGAATCTCCTCAATTAGCTTATCCATGCTCGGTGTTGGAGTTACTTCCTTGCTCGCAGTCGGTAAATTAGTGAGCGCGGTTGTGACCACACCAGGGAGGTCTGTCACTGGGTCGGCGGCGTTTGGCTTCTTCGTAGGATTTACTGTTGTTGACGAATCCGGCGGTGACGAGGAGCCTTCCCGGCCTTTACGTTTTCTATCCGAGACCGGTGTATTCGTCAGGTAATGTTGGATCGAGCCAGTCGAGTGAGAGCGTTCGCGGGAAAGCTGTGCGTTGATCGATGGTCTACCTCTTCCCCTCGATGGAGTTACCGGTAAAGTTGAGACCTTTTTGTCCGATGATTTATCGGTCGATGATCCCGGCATTGGTTCGATCAATACACGCTGGTGGCCCTGTTGTAGCAACCGGCACGCACCCTCCCTTTGCCCCGCACCGCTCAGCCGTAACCTCAAAAAGTGAAGATTGTCACTTTCGTGTGTGAATTCTTGTTAGTAAATGAATAAATAAGTTGTGCTCCATTTAACCACGTCTGTAGCGTTCTCCGCACGATGGATCTCCGGGCTTTGACACAGCACTTTTACATTCTAGCCCTCTGATTTTGCGCAAATTTACAGAGCTGGACGTGCAACGTCATGCCTGCGCTGCTGCTAATTGTAAAACTCCTTTAGTGTCGCATTCATTTATTCGTTGCTTGTAACAGGTAGCCAGTCGCGGAAATAAATGAATACGTTTATCTATCGGGTTGAAAAAGAAGTTAAGTTTATTAGTCGCAGCAATTAGTTAATGAATTGACGGGGAGCGTACCGCCTTACAATCAGGGCTGGTGGTCGTAGACTAACCGTTCGGAGCGTCGAGGCAAAGGGTCTCGACGCTCTTTGTTACGCGCGCGAGGTAATCCTCCGCGCTGATAACGGCCACCGCGCGGATGCTGGGCGCGCGGCGGCTTGACCGTTGCCGTGAGACGACGGTAACATCGTCGCTCTCACGGCAAATTCCGTGAATGTGCACAAGTTACCAGAACGAGAACTTGATGCACAATAAAACATTGAAACATTAAAAAAAGACTATGGGACCGTTACACTCCCCCCCTTGGAAAATTTGTCGATGCTCCTGCATGGTTTTACAAAAAATTTGTGTTTGTGTGTCTCTATACAATTAGCAAATTTTGAATTTTTTGAATACTGTCATTTCGTGTAAATTTCAGTGTAGTGTTTTTAAAATGTGCCGGTTTTTTCCAGGTTATTGATTCGGTTCCTCTTTCGTTTTTTAATTTTCGGATAGTGTGGATTCCTGTAACAGTCTAAAAAAACGTTTAGTTGTTCAGGTTAGTAGGGGTAGTTTTGTTATTTTGGATAGGTTAGGATGAATCGAAATTAAATTTTTTTTTTTTTTTTTTGTTGCCTTTTGGTTGCCATTGTTGCCTTTTCTGCCTTTCGGTTGACATTATTCGGTTTTAGTTGTACTTCCATCCTTCCCCTTTTTTTAAAAACTCTTTTTCCTTTTGTTTGCTTCTCCTCTATTGGTTTTTTTTATTGTTTTTTTTTTTTATTCCACATTTTTTCCTTTATAGCTTGTGTTGGCCTGAAACATTCTCGATTCTAATTAGTGTTAGGTTAGTGGGTTGGACATGTTATTCAGGAGTTGGTTCGCTTGGTATAACGTTTCTGGAAAAGAAGAGAAGGGATGCATGATTAAAAAAAGAGATTTCGTTTAAAAAACGAGTTTCGATTGTAATTCGATTGTGTTTCGAGTTTCGGTTGATTTAAATACCAAAAATTAGTAATGAACAGGGTGATCATGAAAGCGTCGTTTAGGGTTGCCCTCACGACAGTGGCGTGACATCTGCAACATATGCCATTTTGATCTTATCTACATGAACTGTCTTATGTTTTTTACCGATTTGCAGTGTGACATTACGGTTGTTTTCGTGCATATATATTGTATATGTTGTATTGTGTATGTATATTTATGGTAATATTTTTTGTTGCGTTCTTTCGCTTTTATAGCCTTTTCGAAAGCTAGTTGACTCGCGTCTTTCATGTTTCGATTTAGATCGATCATGTAGTCGTCGTATGTTATGGTTTTCTCGAGTGGTGGGAACTCTGATGGTGTGCGAGCTTTCCTACCAAAAACGAGTTCGTACGGAGTAAATCCTGTACTTTCGTGAACGCTTGTGTTGTATGAGAATGTTGCGAGAGCTATTACCTCGTCCCATTCTCGGTTTGTTGTTACGAAGTGTTATATGTACTCTTCGAGCGTGTGATGACTACGTTCAATGGTACCATCAGATTGCGGGTGATACGCAGTTGTTCTCTGTTGTTCGATTTGGAAGAGCTGTGCGACGTTTTTAATGGTATCTGACATAAAGTTAGTACCTTGATCCGTCAGTATAGCGCGCGGTGCACCGAATGTTGATATTAGTGATGATGTAAGCGCTTTAGCTACGTCTACGGATGTTTGATGTTTTAGCGGAACTGCGATACTGAATTTACTGAACAAATCGATCATTGTTAGTAAATATACGTTTTCGTTTTTCGTAGGATACAGCGGTCCTTCTACGTCGATAGCTACCTTGTCGAACGGCATCGCGGGTGTGTCCGTGATGACCATTGGTGCTTTGTTCCTTACTCTAACGAGTTTGTCCCTTTGACAAACGATACAGTACTTGATATGATCTTTCACGTCGTTTCTCAATCCTCGCCAGAAGTATTGTGTTAGTATGCGTTTGTATCTTTTTGTTACGCCCATGTGACCTCCTACTGCTGATCCGTGGAGTTCTTTTATGATCTGCTTTCGCTGATCGATTGGCGGGACTGTCACCGTACCTTCGCATAGAGTGATTGTTATATCGGAATTGAATGTTAATAAACGTATGTATGTTTTGATGCTGCTCCATTGGAGTGCATCGATGATTCCTGGATCCTTCGAGATCGTGCAGGATTTTATTTTCCGCTGTTGCAGAATTTTTATGAGTGCTTTCAAACACTTCGCGATCATGTTCGCATTTGTCGTGTCCGACTGTTTCTGTTTGCAAAACATGGTAATACAACATTCCGCTCCGATTTCGGATATTAATATGTTTCCGACACGCGGTTGTTGTTGCAGAAACATACTTGTGTTGATTTTGTTCTGTTCGACCAGTATTTTGGCAACCATTGTGTCCATAGCGCAGTCGGCTGACAAGAAATGTGCCAAGGTATCCTTTCCTTGCCATGATGATATCCTGTGTTACTGTGATGTTGTTTTCTAGTAATATGTCTTCTGTTATTATCGGGCCTCTACCTTTTGATGTTAACTGCTTCCTGTAAAACCCTGATGGTTGATAGGCTGAATCGCTGTCAGATTCTGAATCGAAAGACTTTGACGAGTCGCTGCCTCGTACGTCTAAAGGTTGAGTATTTTGAGCAATCGGCGAGCATCCAAAGTCGTAGAACTCCTGAGTATTGTCAGGCAAGGTTTGAGCGACGGGCGGTTGACTTACCGGAATCGTCGGCTCAATTACTTGCTCTGAAACGTCTACTGCAGGTGGTGGATGTTTTTGTTTGCAGATTTCTTGTCGTATTTTCGATTTTTTGTTTTGGCTTGCGCGTTGCTGTTTCGGACGTTTCGCAATTTTCGATTTATTACCGTTGGAGGTTGAAGCTAAAGGTGGTTTTTTCGATTCGGACTTAGATGTTTTTACTACGGGATTTTGATCTGGAATTATTACGGTTTCGATCGGAGGATTTGTGACCGTTCTCGAAGTTTCCGAATCCGAAATTACTAAGATTTCGGGTCCCGTTTTTACCGATGTTTTTTCTGCAATTCTTTTGCTGCGTCTAGTTGGTTCGCAATGTACCTTCGGTTTCCTGGTACGTTTAACGATTTTTCGTGGAGTGTTTTTTGTTGGAGATCTGAACGTTGGAGTCACTTCGTCGTTTTTACTTGCTCTTCCTGCTATCTCCGATGTTTGCGGTTGAGCAACCTCGCGAAAACCCGATGTTGATGGTTGAGGACTTTGTTGTCGATCCTGTTGAGAACGTGAAGGTGATCTGAACGTTGGTTCCGGTGGCGGTTCACCATCGTCCTCGTTGTCGGTTGAGTTTTGAATGCTCGTCGGCAACGGTTCAGCTTCGCGTTCCATCGGAGTTTCGTCGTTTGATTCCATTTCGATAATCAATCCGTTTTCCGTAATTTGTTCCATTTCGTTATCTTTTTTATCGAGATCGATGTGCCTTTTCGGGCTACCATCTTTATGTTGCCTGCTTGGGCTATTTTCCTTATGTTGCCTACTTGGGCTATCGCTAGCTTTGTGTCGCATACTTTGGCGGTCCTTATGTAGCCTACTTGGGCTGTCGCTAGCTTTATGTTGCCTATTTTGGCGGTCGCTAGCTTTTTCGTCCTCTTCTAGCTCCGTCGAGCTATCCTCTTCCACCGTTAGGAAATATCGGCCAGTTATTCCCGCGGTCTTCCAAGTGCGTTTTTTGGTCTTATCGCTCTTGGATGCACTTTTGGTCTGTTCTTTAGTGACCCTGTCCTTTGGTCGCAATCTTCGCGTCTAAAGTTCCAGTTTTTTGCGTTTTACAAAACTTTTGAGTCCTTGCCCTATGTCGTTGTCGGATGTTTCTGATGTTGGTGAGTCGTCATCGATGGATGAGTCAATTAAAGGTTCGCTCCCCTTTATTTTTGTGTCCGTCGGTACTTGTTCGGTTTCCTGTGTAGTCTCTTCCGGTTGTTGCAAAGTCTCTTTCAGCTCAGTCTCCATCGGCACAATTTTTGGTTGTTCTGGAGTTTCTGACCGTTCTGTCTGTTGATGTGTGGCTTGATTGCCATCTGTGTTGTCTAAAGTCTCCTGTGTAGTTGTTTTTTTTTTCGAGGAGCTGGATTGCCAGAACCTTCGTCCGTCGACGAACGATATCTCGGCTGATGTGTTTTGTCCGCTATGATCTTTCGTTTTTTCGAGTCAGGCTTTTCGCAGTCTTCCGACGAATTTTCACGAGGTCTGATCGGCATTATGTCAGTGGGGTTTCTCGACAATGCGTCGGCGACTACGTTTTGTTTGCCAGCTTTGTGACGAACTTCGAAGTCGTACCCACTGAGCCTGATCAGCCATCGCTGCAGTTGTTGCGGCGGATTTGGCTTGTTGACGACATATGTTAAGGGTCTATTGTCCGTTACTAGCGTGAAACGTTTTCCGTATAGATACGTGTTGAAGTGCTCTATGGCGTCGACTATCGCGAGCAGTTCCTTTTTCATCGTATCGTATGCGATTTCGGTACGTCTAAGGGCTCTCGAGAAAAATCCTACTGGGTGGTCGTTACCGTTTTTGTTTCGGCTAAAGACCGCGCCTATCGCGTAATCCGAGGCATCGGTCGTTAGCGTGTAAGGTTTCTCGAAATCTGGATAAACGAGGATTGGACGTTCTGCGATTTTTTGTTGTAAAGTCTCGAACGCGTGTTGGCATTCGTCTGTCCAGCTGAACTCCTCATTCATCCGTAGCTGTTTCGTTAGTGGAATCGCGATTTTCGCGAAGTCGCGAATAAATCAGTGATAATAACCTGCAAGCGCTACGAACTGCTTAATTGCTTTTTTGCTTTTTGGTTGCGGAAACCATAGCACTGCGGTTACGTTCTTTTGATTTGGTCGTATTCCGTCTTCGGAAATTATGTGACCTAAGTACGTCACTTCTCGGTTGAGGAAGTGGCACTTTTCAGTTTGAAGTGTTAGTCCGGCCGCGGTAAGTTGCTTCGCTAAGCCACTGAATTTTTAACCATGGTCCTCGATATCAGTAGCGTAGATCACTATATCGTCTAAGTAAACGAATAGATCTGTGCCTTGGAGTCCAGAAAGCACTACGTTCATTAATCGCTGGAACGTTGCTGGTGCGTTTCGGAGTCCAAAAGGCATACGTTGATACTCATAGTGCCCGTGAGGTGTAGAAAAAGCTGTTTTGTGTTGATCTTCCGGGTGCATTGGTATTTGATGGAAACCAGATGCTAGATCGAAAGTCGAGAAGTACTTCGCGTTGCCCAACTGGTCCAGAATATCTATGATGTTCGGCAGTGCGTACGCGTCTGGCGTCGTTTTTTCATTCAGTTTCCGGAAATCGATAACCATGCGCCATTGTTTGTTGCCTTTAGCGTCTTCTCTCTTCGGTACTATCCAAACTGGGGAATTGTACGGGGAGAGAGACGGTTTCATTATGCCATCGTCGAGCAAGTTTCGAACTTGTTTTTGAATTTCAAGTTTGTGAGGTTGAGGGAAGCGATATTGCTTCGTATTTACAGGTCTATCATCTGTTGTGGGAATTCTGTGCGAAACTACCGTTGTGGATCCAAGGGTGTTTCCTGGAAGACAGAACAGATGTTGGTATTCCTCTATCAACTGATGTACGTGTTCTCTCTCTGCGTCGTTAAGGTGGTCGAGTTGTAGCAGTTTTTTCAACTCCTCGATCCTACCTTTGCTGTCGGTTTCGACAGAGCAGATTTCTGCGCTGTGAATTTCCGAGGCGAAGTCGTATGGGAAATCTGAGATTTCCTCAAACGGATGTAAGTGTAGTGGTTGGAGGATGAGATTAACCTCATTTGCGTTTGAATTTATCACGCAGAAGTACGCTAGATCGTTGTTACTTCGGATTACTGCGTTTCCCATGTATATGTTTTTTCCTGCATCGCTTTGGAATATGTACCCTTCCTCAAGACCTGTCGGTCTTAACCGAACCGGTATGGCGACTTTCGATCGAGGGGGTAGCGTTATTCGTTCGAAAGTTTCGAACGGTACCGTATGATTTGCGAATTTTATACATGCCTCGCTATAAAGGAGGTCCGCGGGAATGTCTCTAAAGAACACATCACCGAGGATTGCGTCCTGCATAATCGGAAAATTGTCGTCGATTGCATGGAACTCGATTGTAAACTCCTCTATGCGGATGTAACACCGTCCCAGCGTGCGCGCTTTCCCAGAGGTGATGCCAGAGAGAACTCATAACATCGTCTCATCTACCTCGGTACTTTCCGCAAGGCTGGACCTCTTCACGAGATTTATTTCGGCTCCGGTATCTACAAGAATCGGAGTTTCTTTCATACGTAGATCGGGCGAGAGGATTGTCACGGTTGGTGGCTTATGCCTTTTCGTTAAACCTAAACTTACCCTAGCTTCCTTAACTATTATTTCTACATTATTTACATGTTTCACAGTCGTTTCGACTTGCAAAGTTTCTCTCAGCTCAAGGTCTTTTGGCGCGCTTAACTCTGGCCTCTCGTCGCGCTGTTCCGAGACGTGGAGTTCGGGTTTTTTTTTTTCAGAATGTTGAGAAGCGCCTGCTCGATAGTCGCGAGACTGAGATCGTTGTTTTGTACGTTACGGTTGTCTCTATCCCCTGAATTATCGCGAGTGTCTTGGTTTCGAGAGTGATCGCGCGAATCGTTACCGTCTCTCGGATTTTGTGAATCGCTTCCATTATTGCGACCTTGAGAGTTATTACGATTACCTCTACCGCGCCCATTATTTCGATTGTTCGAACGATTTCGTCCTCGCGAGTTTCTTTCTTCAGATTGTCGATTATTCCGGCTACTTTCGAAAAAGTCGCGAGCGCGTTTCACCGCATTGCAATCTGGTGTTTTGTGACTGTGGTTTTTACCGTGAACTTTGCAAAATTTGAACTCGGGATTGTCGATGAGGTCGACGATCTCGTCAGATACTGACGCGAATCTAACCTTAGCCTGCGGCGGTATTTCGACTCTCTTAGCTTGATGGACTTCCTGCCTGCGGAGCAGTTCCATTTCGACCGATTCTGCTGCTGCGATGGCTTCGTCGACCGATTGCCATGTTTTGTGCACAAGTAAATTACCTATCTGGTCGAAAAGTTCGCGGATATACGATTTTATGACTGTTTTGTTTACTTCGTTTAGTCGATTAGTGAAATACTGAGCTTGACCGGGGTCTTGTAGACCTCGACTAAACGCTCGTGAATGCGTTTCGCGATTTTATGTGTACGCGTCGAGTATGTTTTTACCGGTTCGCTGTATTTTTGGACATTAGTTCTCAACTCAAGTTCTAGATCGGATAATTCAACTGGTTTTTCGAAATAGTCCTTAAGGGGGCTGAGTCACCTAAAAAAATTTTTTTTTGTCAATTTTTTTCGACTCGATTTTAAATGTAAATTCCAGCGGGATTCCACCCACTTGAAATACATATACTTAACTATCTTTTTGAATTTTTTTGGAGTCTTTCAGCGGATTGTAACGCTGTGAGACCAAGTTTAAAAAAAATCACTTGTCGTAGCTTTCGGGCCACAAAAATCAATGAATCTTGGCTTCTGCCATCTCATTTTGTTCGCACCGGTAGTCATTCCGGTCCGAATGTGGAATTTTTCTTTAAATGCTGCCCGGAAGAAATCGTAAGCTATAATGTGAAAAAAAACAATGTTTGTTAATTTCTTGAAAAAAAAGTTATAAAACAGCTCGCAACAACTTAACTTTACCTCGCATCCTAAAATCCCACATTCGGACCGGAATAACTGCTGTTGCGAATAAAATGAGACGTCAAACGCCAAGATCCGTTGACTCGCCTGGTCCGAAAGCTACGACAAGCGAAGAGAAATATACTTGTCGGGAAATGATTTTCAAAGTTTGGTGAAGGTCATCAACTTTGATAACTCAAAATTTTTTTTTTTAATTTGTCGCATGAAAAACTAAACTTTTATTTTCGTTCACACAAAAAAAATTGTAAAAATAATTAGTAAAGAAACTGTCGAGGCGAATGACGTTCAATGAAAAGTTCCGCGATCCGCGAATCGCCCGCGATTTTTCACAACTGTCAAAAAAATTACATAAAAATAACTGAAAAAAAAAAAAATGTTACTTGGCTATCTGATAAGCTCGTACATATTTTTATTACGAAATAAAAATATCGTGAAATTCGGAAAAAAATACCGTCGCGCCATTGACGTGTCAACAATAGGTTATTGATTCAAGATTCGGTGCTTTCCGACACTTTCACGGCACAAATATTATTCTCATAATATCACGGAAAAATATAGAATCTATGACATTCATTCACAAAAACTATAACCACTTCGCACATGAATAATTGCAATTTTCCGGATGCCGGTTTTTTACGCGGTTAACACATCGAGTGAAAAAAATCATGGCTGCCGCAGGACGCCGGTGCAGCGTAGACTCGACGGAGCGCGGTAGCGGCGGTGATGTAACTCGCATCGATTGAAAGTAACGACCGCAGGGTCGGTAAATCGTTACCGACCAACCGCGTTTTCGTGAAACACAACAAATTTCCCGGGAACCCAACTTTTTCTTTTCATGAAAATGATCCATTTATTTTTCTGAATACGTATGAATTTTTTCGGATTTCTAAATTGAGTTTGATTTTTTTTATTTGAAAAAAATTGTCGAAAGCCGTGAAATTCAAAGTGAATTTAAAAATCTGAAAAAATTCATACGTATTCAAAGGAATGAAAGAATCATTTTTATTAAAAAAAAAGATTACTTACTAGAAAAATTGTTGAACCATTTTTTTTAAATCAATTTGTTAATAACATTTTGGAATTATTATTGTGCAAAATGAATCTTTTGAGTACCTGTAATATGTATGATTTTTTTCAGATTTTTTTACCATCGAGAAAACATAATTTTTCAATGATTCACGCAATAATTATTCGTTATCTTACTAAAATGCTTCTAACTTTGGTAATTTTTGGAATTTTGGTCTGAAATTTGGTATGTAGGTAGTATACAGTATGTACTTCAAGAATTTTTTTTTGTTTAAATCGATTTTTTTTTATTTTTGTGTGACTCATCCCCCTTAAGGTCTTTAAGGAGTGTTTCGATGTCGTTGTATGTTTTCGTGTCTACTAAGTCGGCTGCTTCGCCTGAAAGTTTCAGGTGAAGCATATCCAGGAAGGATTCCATGTTTTCCGGCGAAACCATTCTTGCTGCGTGCCTACAGGGCCGCGCGAATTGTTCCAGCGGTATGTTCTTTCCGTTAAATGCCGGTATGTTGTTAAAAACATCGCGGAACGTTAAGAAACCCGGAATCTCGAGATTTCGATGCGTTTGGGTTCCTTCACCGGTCGCCATTGTGACACCGTTCGATGGCGAACGCACAGACCGTGCGTCGCTCGTTAACAACAATCGGTAGTAATTGTTGGTTTTTGTAAGGTTCCGCTTGTGTGGCGAAATTTTGTGGATTAGTTTTATTTGTATATATTTTGTATAATTGGTTATTCCGGATTAGGGGAGTAGGAAAGGGGAGAAAAAATAAACCAAAATTACAACAATTGTTTGTATAATGTGAATGTGAGAATAGTTGTTCAAGTGTCGTAAATAGTGTGTTGTCAAATTGGAAGGATTGTCCAAACGTTGTAAATTATTGTTACAAAATTTTTCTTCTGTTAGCTTTTTCCCTCCCCGCATCACCGATCAACGAGCGCGTTGATCGACGATTGTTATTATTTTTATTCCCGCTTATTATTGTTGTATTTCCCCCCGCGTCCCTGCGCAGCGAGTGCGTTGGCAGGATAGTTTGTTTTTGAGTTGTATTTGCTATCGTTGTTTCGGACAACGCGAACGTTTCTTTCCAATATTATTATTACTTTCTTTTTGTATCGAATCTCAAGGAATGTTCAGAATTATCCTTTGTTAATTTTTCCGAAATTATCATTATTTTTGCCACCCGATTTTCCCGTTGTCCCCGTTGCCCCTTCGACTCGTCCTGACATAGGTGCCCGGGAATTTCATAGCCGTTGGAAATTGCCCGTCACAGAGAATAATTTTTGTTTAGGCAATGTTTTTGTGTAATTGAAATAATTGTATTCAATGTTGTGTGTAATTTAGTAAGATTGGATGAGTCGTGTCGATGAAGTAAATGATTTTTTTTTTTCGAACTGGAAAAAATTATGTAAATGACGTAAATGATTTTTGATAAATTAGAATAATCATTTCAGCGTACAAAATAATTTTTGGAAAAATCAAAATAATTGTCTATACGTCAAACTAATTTTTCGGAAATTAAAAATATTGCCCCAATATGAAAGGTAATTTTTCAAAAATGCAAAGTATTGTTAAAGTATGAAAAATTATTTTTCAAAAACTCAAAATGTTGTTAAAGTGTCAAAAATAATTTTTGGAAATTCAAAATATTGTTAAAGATGTCAAAAATAATTTTTGAAAATTCAAAATATTGTTAAAGATGTCAAAAATAATTTTTGAAAATTCAAAATATTGTTAAAGATGTCAAAAATAATTTTTGGAAATTCAAAATATTGTTAAAGATGTCAAAAATAATTTTTTGGGAATTCAAGATAATGTTAAAGATGTCAAAAAGAAATTTTTTTTGGAAATTCAAAATATTGTTAAAGATGTCGAAAATGATTTTTGGAAATTCAAAGTGTTTTCCCGAAGTGAGGAAATTTCGCAGTTGCTGGACTAAACGAGCACAGAAAGCGAGTGGGACTTGTCGCATGCACGGTCGTACGCTTCCGCCGCGTGCGCGACAAAGACGCCGCTATACGCTACTGCGGAACTCACCCGGTTCCCGTTTTTTTTCGAAGCTCGTTTTTTTTTTCACTTATGGGGAATTAAACGTGAAGGTACTTACGTTGTCACGATGAGGAGGAGAACGAATTTGCACATGTAGTTGTGGGTTTTTTTTGTTGAAATCGTGCTTCCTTCCTTCCTGTCGTTTCGTTCTGCTCGGATTTTTTTTCTTTCTCTCTCTCTCTCTCTCTTCCCCGTTCCCCCCCGTTCCCCGACGGGAACGAGCTACGTTACTTGTGGATCCCGACTGCCCTGGGCGCAGGATCGTAAGTCGGAGCTAGGCAGGACAACAGGGAATCCGTAGCATTGTCTCGGGCGCAGGATCGTCAGTCGCAGCTTGGCAATTGCCGGTGTCCGGTACCGACATTCAAGGCACCTCTACTACAACCTACGAGTTGCAACTACGAGCGAGCGCGATCCAAATTCAAAAGGAAGCGCGCGCTGCGGTATTCTCTACGCTACGATCGTCCTAGTAATTCGTAATCGCACTCATTATTCGCGAGGCGACAGGTGCCGGACACCTCTTTGAATTTGTAAGGGGTGGGGAGCGAGAGAGAAGCTTCGCGCTTGCACGCCGAAATTTTCTCGAAGACTCCTGGATATTTCGTGGTGCCGAAAGCACGTGTGCTCCGATCTCACTCTCGTCACCTAGTGTACCGTTCCCGTCTAAGGATCGTCTGAAGGAAGGAAGGAGGTAAAAGGACCCCTTAATCGCACGCGGAACTCGGGAAAACACACGGTAAGGCTTCTGCCTTTTGCATATCGGCCGCGCCTTCGGTTTGTGAAAATTATTTATTGCGAGCAACTCGCAGCTCGGTGATCGCGGGTACCGTCCCCGAGAAAACCTCGTGCTTCCCGCTCTCGATCGTGTTCGCGTTCGTTTGTGTCGTTTTTTTCGTGAGTGCGGGAAGACGGGCTTGAAAGTTGGACGGCCTCGCGGAGTAGATTCATTTTAGCCTAAATTTTTAACTCGAGATTGCCTGTAACGTTTGTTAAAATTCGTGAAAATTAATTCATTCGGGAGTTCGCTTCAGCTAAGTGTGGCGAGCGGTTTACGGGTTCGCGAGCATGTCATATCCTCGTAGGCTCGTGTGACGACCACGGTCGATCTCCGAGCATCGCGAGATTGAGAAATAAGCGAGACTTGTACCCGCCTCGTGCCGTTTGATCACGCGGCTAATTGCTTTATCGTGTCCGTCTCGATTCGGTACCGTTGTGCGCGAGCGACAGTCTGAGGACAATTTAGTAGGGAAAAATTTATTGCATTCATTTGTGTCATCGAAATTCTTTTGTCAACGTTTCTTTTGTGCAACAAATTCGAACCGGTGAACTGAGTAGCTGGGAAGGATTTCAGTAGGAACCGATTTGTAATTGTGAACGATTTAGAATTTTAAATAAAAGCCAATTTGTGAGTGTACTCAGAATTTTGTGTATTTGCCAAGAACTTCCGAACCCTCCCCTCTACCTAATACAGCTGTGGCTGGCCGGAGAAAATCACGCGTTCGCGTGGTAGAAAAATCTTTGAAATTCGATTGCATCGAGCGCGTGGCTCGACTGGCGCCCATTAAAAATAAAGAGCAATCGAGAACGAGTTTTGTGGCCACTGGGGTACCGGCTCAATTATTTATTTATTTTCGGGAAATTTTAAAGGTAAATTTTGTCGAAATTATTTTGGGGAGTGATTATTTGTTTAGGTAGAAATTTTGGTCACAAATTTTGGCGCCCGACGTGGGGCCCGAGTTGGGAATTTATTTATCGAAATTTATTGTTTTTAAAAGTTCTTGGCAACTATTAGATTTTTTTTGTGAGTAAGAAATCGTTCAATTGGCTCGAGTTCGCGACTCGAGAAATAGTCTTCGCTCTGACTGTCCCGCTTTGCTGCCGCGGCCGCCGACTCTGTTTACGTTTTTTTGTGTCGCATATTGCCCCGTGCGTTTCACGGCAGTGCGAATTTCGGGGTTTTCTCGGAGTTTACTCGAATTAAGATCTCGAGAATTTTAACACGGGACAGGGAATATTTTTTCAAATATTATTTCGTGTGACTTGTGTGCGCCGGTATCGACGAGTCCTTCGGTGTGAGTGTTTAATTTATTGAATTGTCGTATTACTCGTTGCGATTATCGTGTTCTGGGTTTTTTTTTGCGTCTTATTTCTCAACTTCCTTGACTAGATTTTTGATACTGTCGGATTTTCTTTTTTTTTAATTTGGACATCTGACTATTATTATTATTTGACCTCGCTGACCATTATTACTAAGTGACATTTGGACTTTGTTTTTTTTTTCCTTATCAACGTTTCTTTTTAGACGATCGTTTTTTTGTTATTCGTGCGACAATAGTTTTCTTGGATCGACATTTTATTTATTTATAAATTCAAATTTCATTTTGGGATTTTTCTTTTTTTTTGTATTTTTTCAATTTCAAATTGATGGTGACTACGACTTTATTTTTACTCCACGGTGACTTTGATTTTATTTATTCTTTTTGACGTTTTGCTTTTATTTATCTGTTGTTCGGACATTTTGATTGATTTATTCTAGGTGATCGGAAACGGTTGAGCGGATCGGAGGAGGAGTGTCGGAGAAAATAACTTTTTTAAAACAAGAGTAGTTTAACGGCGTATAAAAACTCTATATTTTATAACACAACAAAAGTACATCGAGAGAAAAATACGTCAGCCAATGCGACTGTTGTGCGTGCGAGTGCGAGCGCGAGGGCGGTCGATGTCAGCCCGTCGCGGACTCGTGAGCTACTAATTCCCTCGCGGGGTCGCAACAGCGCCGTGCGATCGAGTGCGAATAAAGAAGCGAACAGAATCGCCGGCACAGGTCAACGCACCGAAGAGACCCCAAGAATCCCGAAAAATATAATTCGCCGAATATTAAAGGCGAGAAGCGAGCTCGCCTCGCTCCAAGGGCCAGAGCGAGACGAACGCGACCGCGCGAGAGAGAGAGAGAGAGCGCGCGACGCCTCCGATGTTTGTTGACATCGCGCGCGAACAATAGCAAGCCGCGAAACCGAGAGAGGCGCGTTATTTCGGTAGCGAGCTGACGGCCAGCGACCGTGAATTCGGAAGACTCGAGGGAGTCGTCTTCGACGAGTCTCGATCTCCCGAAACGGTGACTCACGCAGAGTCGCGAAAAGAGTCTCGCAACCGCGCTTAAAAGTCTCGCTCCGAACGTCGCAATCCCGAACACTAGGACTTTATTTCATTTTTCTATTTTTGACAATTTGGGTTTTTTTTCTGAAGTGACGGTTTTATTCGTTGACGGGTTTTGATTTTCTTGACTTTCGTTTTTTTTTTGTTTGTTAACTCTGACATAAAAGTTTTCTTTGTTTACGGATTTTTCTTTTATCCTGTGGGACTCGCGACCGGATACGCAGCGCAACTTAAGTTTTATTAGTGAGATGTATTATTGATTATTGATTCTTGATTTGTGTGATGCGGCCAGGCAGGTGATCGGCCTGGTCGGTATTATTGGTTTGAGGAATTTTTTTTGGATTCTTGTTTGATGTCGAGATATTATTTTGCATTGTGTTTTTGATTTGATGTTCGGATATTAAGGTCTGGGATATTACCGGCCAATTTCGATTGCAACTTCACTGCCGGGAAACCACGGCCGATAGGGCCTGCGGGACTCGAGTGAGTTGCGCATTTCTTGTGTTAGAGTTAAGGAGTTGAAGTGCTTATCGGTTCCATATTTGGGTTTTTTTTGTGTTTTGGAAATTTTTCCCCGCCGAGTCTCGGTAGGGGACAATTCAATTCTTTCGATTTTTTTTGTTTTGGGTACCGTGTGGCGCGAGAAATCGCGGCCTGCGGACTGTTAGTTCTGGGATTTCTTATAAATTAAATCGGTTCAAATTATTTTTGTGGTGACTTGACATTTTTGGGCTTTATCTCTTCGGGACAAGTGAATCATCGAGACATTAGATTTACAGTTTTTTTTCATTACTCGAGAAGGAGAATTCCGGCTGACTCATCAATGGTAAGCGATCTAGAATTGAGCTTCTCTGCTTCCTGTCTTGACTCTCTCGCTGCCTGAATTTATTTCGCTAACTTCGAGCTTGAATTGCACGGTTCCGCTTTCGCTCTTCGCCCTTGGGGCTTGCATTTGCTTTCGTTGCTTTTCCGCCTTTTGCAATGGATCGTCCGGGGTTTAGACTGTACGAGAAAGTATTGAGATTTTCGGACGCAGAACTGTCCGCAGCCTTAGAAGTTCGCGGGTTGCCCAAGGAGGGGTCCCGGGACGAGAGAGAGGAGAGATTGCTCCGGATTTTAAGAGCACCCATTGCCCACATGGACATCGACCAAACCATGTTTGGGTCCCTGACTCAACGCCGTTCGGGGGGAGATCCGAAGTGGGAGGGGGGGGGGGGGGGGGGGGGGGGGGCTGGGGGGCGATGTGTGGCGCGAAGAGACCGTCGAGAGGGACGAGACGGGGGAGGCCTCGGTCGAACAAGCTCTCGATCTATCGCGATCGGCGGAGAGAAGGGAGACAGAAATTCGCGAACGTGGTCCCGCCGAGGAGGGCCGAGATTCTCCGCGTATGAATCCTCGTGAGGTACCACTTGGACAGATTTCCGGGGATCGAAATGATTCGGCGCCGGAAGTTCCCAGTGAGCGTATGGCTCCGCGTATTCACTTTAATTACACTGCACCGGCGATGCTTCCGAGGCAGGCGCGCTCTGCCCATATTTCGCGGGGGCCGATCAGTCAGTCGGTACCGGGGAACGTGGGGGGTGGGGTATCGCGCTATCCGATTTACCATCGGGAGGGAGACATCGTAGGATATCACACGTGTCCCAGAGATCGTCGGGACGCTTCGGGCGAGAGTTATCGTGGGGAATCGGGGTATTTGGGACACGAACGGCGGGCAATAGAACATTTGCGTGAGTGGGGTTATTCGGATCGCTTCTCGATGGCCACGGGGGCACTTCCGAATTTCAATAGCACCACGATAGGTCCGCAACCCGTGTATTTAGATTCCGATAATCCGCAAGAGCTCTATTCGCAGAGTGTAAGACCGGTGAACGCGGTGGCAGCCTTTAACATTATGAGAAAGTGGGACCTAAAACTCGCGGGCACGCACGGAGAAGACGTTGAAGAATTTTTGTCACGAATAGAGGAAGGGGTGAGTTTAATTCCGATCGCGGATGGTGATTTGTTGAGGTCGGTACCGTTATTCTTATCCGGTATCGCGCGCATTTGGTTGCGGACTGAGAGTCTGCGTTTTCGTTCATGGGCAGATTGCGTGAAGGGGTTGCGTCGGAGATTCTGTGATCCCGAGCTACAATTCTCGATCCGAGAAGAAATTTTGAGGCGAACTCAGGGCGTGGATGGGCCGGTTTCGGACTATCTCACGTGCCTGAGAGCCTTGTGCGACCGGCTAGTACCACCGATGCCGGAGTCGGTACAGCTCGATTACGCGCACCGCAACATGCTTCGACAGTTGCAGGTCGCGGTAGTTCGGGCCGATATCGACAGTTTCGAGGCTCTCGAAAGAAGGGCTCTACGGGTCGAGAAGAGTTATGGCGCTGCGTGTTATTATCACGCGCCACCTCCTCCGGAACAGTCACTTTTCCCCTCATTGGCATATCACGCGCCGAAACCGACGATGCGAGGTCGTTCGGTGAATTTCAACGTAATGGATGTGTCGGGTACGGTACCGGAGAAGCCCTGTGCGTTCACATCAGCGCAGGAACAAGGGGCAGATCAGCCGTTGTGTCAGCATCTTTGCTGTTATCACGCGAACGGCGTGACTCCGTCTTCGAGTCTGCCTCGTCCCGTTACTCCGAAACGCTCTGCGTTGAGCAATCGTCCACCGACTTCGGGGAAGCCATCTACCCCTAAACGCTCGGGACATTCGGTTCCGAAAAGTCCCGCGAAAGTGATCGCGAACCCGGTTTTACCACCTGCGGGGGAGAAAGTAGCAACGCCATCGCGTCAAACAGATCGAGTCCCGTTTATGTGCTATAATTGTCTCGAACCGGGTCATATCGCTCGACATTGTACCGTCGCTCGGGTGATCCGTTGCTACGAGTGCGGGATGAAGGGGGTACTGACGCGCACTCCGCATACGTGTAAGGGAAACGGGTCGTCGGATCGCGCATAAAGGTCGCCGCGAGTCCGAGGGGTATAAAGCCGACCTTAACGGAAGAACCGATACGAAGAGAGGCGCCCACGATATTCGCGGAATTATGCGGTGGCGCGGCCTCCGCGGAGGAAACGCGCTCGGTATTGATGGTAACTCTTACCATCATGGGACATAAATTGAAAGCAGTGGTAGATAGTGGGGCTACGAGCACATACATCGGTCCCGAGGGCTTAGTTCTCGCCGCTCGGTTGGGATTCGTTCGTCATAGGACCTCGGATCGTCCGTGTGTGATCGCCAACGGGTCTAGGGTGATCTGTAACGAGGCCGTCGAATTCCCGGTAAGACTTCGTGAGCACGAGCAGACAGTGGAGGCTTTGTTATTGGGCCTAGACACTCTTGCGCGTTGGCGGATGGTAGTGGACCTGGGGCGAAGGGAATGGTATTTCGGGGATGATTCTCTGAACCGGTACTAGTTTGAGACGATCGAGGGTCCCGCTATCACTGACTTAACTAACCCTATCTCGGATTTGACAAATAACGAATCAAAGAGCCTCGAATCTTTTCTCGCGGTTCAGATTCCTCGATTGAGACGTGCGCCCGGAGTGACAACTCTAATTGAACATCGACTTAATATCGGAGATAGTCAGCCGATCAAACAACGGTATTATCCTGTCACTCCCATCATACTTAAAGCCATGTACGACGAGGTCGATCGCATGCTTGAAGCCGATGTCATCAAGCCATCGAGTAGCGATTGGAGTAGCCCGGTTCTCATGGTGAAGCAAGGTGAAAAGTACCGATTTTGCTTGGACCTTCGGAAAGTAAACGGCGTGTCGAAAAAGGACGCGTATCCTCTGCCACGGATCAATTACATCTTGGATCGATTGCGAGGAGCGCGTTATATTTCCACCCTCGATCTCAGTAAAGCTTTTCATCAAATTACTCTTGCGGAGGGATCTCGAGAGATCACGCCGTTTACGGTACCAGGTAGGGGATTATTTTAATTCAAGCGCATGCCTTTCGGGCTAACATCCGCGCCAGCGACCTTTCAACGTCTGCTGTACCGGATAATTGGTCCCGAGCTAGAGACGCATGCTTTCGCCTATCTGGACGATATTATTATCGTGTCCGAAACATTCGAGGACCACTTGAAGTGGTTAAAGGTCGTATTCGATCGAGTTCTCGCCGCCGGATTGCTCATTAATCCCGAAAAGTGCGACTTTTGTTGTCGTGAGGGGCGGTACTTGGGCTTTTTAGTCAACCGTGAGGGATTACAAGTCGATCCGGAGAAGACAGCGGCGATTCGGAATTTTCCCGAGCCGAAGACCGTGGCTTAAGTTCGCTGAGTTCTCGGAATGGGATCCTGGTACCGTCGTTTTATACCGCAATACGCGACTGTGGTGGAACCGCTCACTCGCTTGACGCGTAAGAGTCAGCCTTGAGTTTGGGAAGAGGAGCAGCAGCGTGCGTTTGCCGCGCTAAAAACAGCATTGGTGTCTCCGCCAACCCTAGCTCGTCCGGACTTCTCGAAAATGTTTACTCTTCAAACCGACGCAAGTAGTATCGGTCTGGGAGCGGTGCTCACGCAGGAGATCGACGAGGTTGATCATCCGATTGCTTACGCGAGTCGTACTCTCGATAAAGCGGAGAGGAATTATACGGTCACCGAGAAAGAGTGTCTGGCAATCCTCTGGGCCGTCGATAAGTTCCGAATGTACCTTGATGGGTACCGATTTCGAGTCATTACCGACCACGCGAGTCTTCAGTGGTTGAGAAACCTGAAAGATCCTACAGGACGACTCTCGAGATGGGCTTTGCGAATGATGCGATTTGATTTCGACGTGATACATCGCAAAGGGGCTCTTAATCATGTCCCGGATGCTCTCTCGAGGATGTATGAATCGGTACCGCCAGCGGAACCGAAACCAGACAAGGGCGCGTTATCAGGCTGTGGAATCGGATCCGAAACGTTATCCGGATTGGAGAATCGAGGCAGGGCGTCTGTACGTTCGTCGACGAATCTCGCGTAGAATTTCTGCGGAGTTAAAAGACTCGGAGTGAAAGTTAGTCGTACCGAAGGCAGATCGGGAACAGGTATTGCGAGAGAGTCACGACGCCCCTCAGTCGCGTCATTTAGGAGCCGATAAAACGTTTAAGCGAGTTCCGTACGCTTATTATTGGCCGAAAATGTACCGAACAGTTGCCCGATATGTTCAGCAATGCGCGATGTGTCCGCGAACGAAGCCGAGACAGGGACCACCGTATGGGATGATGGGTAGAAGAGTCATGAGGGTCCGTGCACCGTTGTAGCGGCCGATATTATGGGGCCCTTTCCTCCCAGTCGATCGGGATACGCGTACATTCTAGTCCTACAAGATCTTTTCAGCAAGTGGGTGGAATGTTGTCCCCTTAGAAAAGCCACCGGGGCAAAAATCAAAGAGGCTTTCGAAGATTTGGTCATCTCTCGTTGGGGAACACCCGAGGTTTTATTGATAGATAATGGTACCGAGTTCGTCAATCGCAGTCTAAAGTCGTTAGCTGACCACTACGGGATTTTTCATTCAACTACGCCTCCGTACCATTCCCAGGCGAATCCCGTTGAGCGGGTGAATCGGGTATTGAAGACCATGATTACCGCGTACATTCATAACGATCATCGGTCTTGGGATTTGCATTTGTCTGAGTTCCGTTTTGCTTACAATACGGCTTACTATTTGTCGATTGATAATAGTCCCGCTTACTTGAATTTGGGTAGAGTCCCCGCGCCTCATCGATTCTATCGTCGCGAGGGGGGGGGTCGAACTCTTGTCCCGGTCTCTACTGACGAATGGTCGGAACACATGTGCGAGTTGCAAGCGCTTCGGGGTCATGTACAATATGAATTAGAAGAGGCTTATCAACGACAGTCTCAGCAATACAATCGTCGTCACGCTGTCGCGGATTTCCGGGTGGGTGATAAGGTTTTGCGCAGACAACGAATTTTGTCTTCGGCGTCGCAACACATCGCCGCAAAATTGGCTACCAAATATTATGGTCCCTTCACAATTTCTGCGCAATTGTCCCCTGTCGTATATGAGATCTCCGATGGGCAAAATAAAGTTGTTGCAAAGGTATCGGTAGACGACTTGAAACGTTACCATCCTTCTGATGTTTCCCTTCACAGCGAACATGAGGAAGAAGCAGGCGGCGTACGTCGTGGAGAAGCTGGGCCCGATGCTTCATCGGGCGATATATCGGTCGAGAGCGGGAGGGTTAACCGCGCCCGAGGCCTTGGCGATCGAGGTAGTCGAGTGGCTCGAAGAGGCCATCGCCGTCGCGGACTTCACTCGTCCCATTCGAGGGGTTGTGATGGCTCGCCCCATCATTGAGATGGTCGTCCAGCAGTGGAAGGACCATGCTGCTGGCAATGTGGGCGACGTCACCATAGACGAGGTGTCGACGGACGACGAGGAGGAGGTCGAGGTTAAGCCGCCCGAGCCGGTACCGGGACCCTCTCGCGAGGCCAGGGTGGTCGAGGACACGTCATCGTCCGGGCTTTCGTCCAATGAGGAGGAGGTTGCTGGGAAAGCGTCGGGGATTTTGAAGAACTGGGTCTCGTTCCCCTGTGGAACCCCAATCGGGTACCGCGTGGGAGATCCCGCTTGCGTCAGCAGGAGCTGGAGCAGCGCGTGGTCCTTCCGGTCGGGAGAGGGCCGATTCCACTTCCGCGCTCGGGAAGAACATCTGCCGAGTGTTTCAACTGCGAGCGATTCGGCCATCCTCGCTCGAGATGTCCCGAACCTCTCCAAGCGGACCTGTACTGCTTTAACTGCGGCCGAGATGGGGTCACTCTCCGTACATGCCCTCGTCGTAGCGAGTGGTGGGCGAGCGCGGGGGGCACGTACCACGCGCAGACTCGGGACCCGCAGCGTCAACCGACGATCGAGTTCCTCGAGGATGTCGACGGCGCCGAGGCGGGCGCTCTGGCGATTCGCGAAATCCAATAAAGTTTCCTCGCGATTATAGTAATTTGTGTTTTTCCTCGTCGCTCATGACGATAATTTAGTTTGGGCTTTGCTACGGTACCGACAATTTTTTTGAGTTAATACGAAAAGTTTCTAATTTTCTTTATTTCTTTTTTCCCTTCTTGTAAATTCTTGAGTTAAGACGGAGAGTTCCTACTTTTGTTTTCTGGTTCATTTTTAGGCACTCACTATAAGGAATAGGCAAAGAGTGCCTATTGCAATGACCTTCGAGGCCCGTTTTCAGAGCTTTCAATGAGGTTACTCCGCAGAGCCTGCTCCAATTTTTTTTCATTTTTCAGGATTAACTGTAATGTACTTCTGACATGATGTGTAGTCAGTTTCAAGTGACTGCGATGACTAGAAATACTTTATTTAGCCTGCGGTGCAGTAGAAATAGGTTTTTCATTAAAAAAATGTCCTCGGACGTCCGCATCATACTGTAACTTTGGATTCTGCGAACCAATTTTGCTTATCTTTGCAGGATTGTTTCATCACATTATTACAAGTATGCACCTCACTTTTGAAACCAATTTGAGACATTGGAATATTTTTTCAAATAAATTATTGCTCAAAATTTGGATTTTTCCTCCGTCGACTGTCCGTACGGTGCTGTAATTATGAATTCTACGAACAAATTTTTTTCTCCTTCGCAGCATCATTTTGTTTGTTGAAAAACACTATGCCTGCCAAATTTCAAGACATTTGAACATCTCTAACTATATTTTGTTCAGAATTTTCCATTAAAAAAAAATTTCTTTGCATCTGCTGTCCGTACGGTGCTATAATTATGAATCTTACGAACCAATTTTTTTGGCCTTCGCAGTATCATTTTGTTTGTTGAAAAACACTATACCTGCCAAATTTCAAAGCATTTGAACATCTCTAACTATTTTTGGTTCAGAATTTTCCATTTAAAAAAAATTTCCTCGCATCTGCTGTCCGTACGGTGCTGTAATTATGAATCCTACTAACCAATTTTTTTCTCCTTTGCAGCATCATTTTGTTTGTTAAAAAACACTATGCCTAGCAAATTTCAAGGCATTTGAACATCTCTAACTATTTTTTGTTAAAAAATGTTTACATTATAACAGTGGTTAATTTCAGGTTATGTCAGAGTCTTCGCAGTCGAAATTTAAAAGAATTTCAAAAGAATGTTTTTAATATTTGGGAGGCTTCCAAAAAGCTACAAATAATTATTTCAGAAATCGCATTTACCAATTGATTCTACGCGTTATTGCGCAGATAAAAAGTGTACAATCATAAAAAAAAGAATTTTCTATCCTTCGACCGTCGAAGATTCATCGCAGCCGCAATTTTTGTCAATTTTATGTTCACTTGAGTTATTCGTTTACAGTTAATAATAAAAACAGAATTTTTTTCTGGCAACGTATTTTCTTCTTTTTAAAACAAGACAAGAAACGAGTCGATATCTTTTTTTTAAATAGATATGATGAAACGATATGATGAGAATGAGATATGATATTTTTTTAAGCGGGGGACTGCATGAACTGTCAAACGAGAAAGACGCGTACAAGTGCCAAGCAAGTAAAAAGTAAAGGCTACGGACACACGCCTATCTGAAAAAAACGCCGAAACATCGAAGCTAATAAAGGAAAGCGACCCAGCCAAGCTGAAATAATAATCACACAACGTCCGCATAAGTATAACGCCGAAATCTCTCTGTAAAAGCTGTCTGTATACTTTTTGAGGTTATAAATCGAGGGGAAAGGACGAAGGGAACAAACGGGCAAAACAGAACTGCCAATGTTCGAAGGCGACACCTCCCGGAACCCAAAGCCGACTATACCGACAGTTCCTGGAGCGACAAACAAACCAGCCAACTCAGAGAACCGCCTGGCAACGACATCTCGCGGCGAGAACATCAAGCCCATTCACCCAGCGCAAGAAGCGCCTAAGATAAGAGGCCGACCCTCCAATTACCAACTATTACAGAGAGAAAGAAGCAATTCCGCTGGCTCGATAAGGGATTTTGTCTTCCCTAAAAGAAAACGCTCAACTTCACTCGACAAGTCGCACGACGAAATCGAGCAAAGGGATACAAAAGCATTTAGGAAGTCATCGAAAACGGTCCGAACTCCACCCGAGAATACACAGTCAACCAGTCTTAAAACTCCGAGCGCAAAAACCCCACCCCCTTGCACTGCACAGCAGGCCAAACCTACCCGGAGCATGGAATCGATCATGGAGCAACTGAAGATGATGATAGAAGACAACGCTAGCCGTGACGCCAACATGAGAAAACTAATTGAGCGAACAAGCGAGGAACAAGATAAGAAATTCGACGAGATAAAAGAAGAACTCCAAAACCACAAAACAGAAGTCGCGAAAGCACACCAACATCTCGAAGAAAAAATCCAGTCACTTAAAGAAGCAGCAGACGCAAGAAATCAAGATGTCCAAAACAGACTGGCAGCACTAGAAGAAAAGACATCATCAACCCCGATGGAAAATCCTGAAGAAAACCGCAGAGTTGAAATGCTCGAACGGAAAATAGAACAAATGGAAAAAAACGAAATAAAAAACAACATTGTGATAAGAGGGTTGACAATAGAGCCGAAGAAAACTAAAGAGACCCTTGAACAATTCCTCGCAACGGAATTTGGCACTGAGGGGAAGATTATTGATCACCGGACTATACCAAACGGAAAAAACTATTTGTATGCTGTCAAACTCGACAGCTGGGAAACTAAGAACGAGATCTTGAAGAAAAAGAAACAACTGAAAGGAAGAGATATTTTCGTAAACGGAGAACTCACATATAAGGAAAGACACAGAAGGACGTCAAGTAAAAATTGCGTACAACAAACTCGAAATAGACGGTACCTGGCACTACAGGGACGACAGAGAACGGAAATTGAAGAACCCGAAACGCACCGGAACGATCGACGATCCAACTCTCACCGCACCCTCAACATCTAACGCTCCGACAAAAAACTACTAAGGCAAGGCGAGACTTCGGTGACTTTTTGGAATGCTCACGGTTTTTCCAACGCCGAACACGGACTATCAACAACGTGGGCCGACATAAACTGTATATACGAAACATGGCTAACCAAAACACCGGACATCTCGCCGAAATTTCTAAAAAACGCCAACTGCATCTGGGCAGACGCAACGAGAGAACACAGCGTGGGAAGAGGAAGCGGCGGCCTTGCAGTTTTCTCGAACAACAAGACGGAAGTCATCGACGTCAGCCAATGGTGGATTTTCGTAAGAACAACTCTACCAGATACACCTGCAATTATCGGAACAATCTATTTTAAGCCGGACCTTAGATTAGAGCCAATATTAGAGTCGTTACAAATCCTTCTTGATGAAATTACCGTAAAATACGACGACGAATTAATTATAATCGGCGGAGACTCAAATGCTAGAGTCGGCGACCAAGATATTATACCCACAGAGATTTTCGACGAGACGAACCTTTACGATACAATAGAGACGACTGACCCGCTAATTAACCAAAGAGGCGCACAAATATCTGAATTTATGAACGCAAACGCTTTCTTACTAGTCAACGGCAGAACGCCAAGCGACCGACCTGCCCGGTCAACTTTTTACAGTACGATAGGAAAAAGCGTCATAGATTTAGTCTGGGTGAGCGTATCGGGAATACGATGGATAAAAGACCTGCGCGTAATTTTTGAACCAACACTATCCGATCACTTCCCAATAGAACTAAGAATTTGGAACGAAAAACCTCGAGAGATGCACGAAAAAGAAGAGATAGAACTTGTGCCGACTTCACAAATCGGTTTGAGATGGAGAGAAGAGGATAAAGAGTCCTACTTCAATTCAATGCTAACCTCGGCCAGATTAATAGACACTCCTCCTCGCGCGCCTGCAATTATTTTGAACGAAAATCTAACCAAAGCGATACTAGAAGCCGCCGAGGCAGCAAATATGGTACACTCCGTCTCGAATAAAGTAAAAACAAGTAAAAACAAGCCGTGGTTCGATAAAAAATGCACAGAACACAAAAAAGAACTCCGAGATGCCACTCGTGACATCAGTCAATCGAACCATCCTATAGAAGCGAAAACAAAATTTCTGAAATGTAAAAAACAATACCGTGATACTCTAGGCGCCGCAAAAAAGCAATACTCACAGCAAATTAAAAGTATTTTTCAAATCTTAACTGCCCAACAGACTTTTGGAGCGCGGTGAAAAAATGCAAACCGAAACCGAAATACACGCTTTCACTTCCGATTGAGCGATGAAATGAATTCTACTCAACAATATATGGCCCTAGAAATAACAACAACTTAACCTTCTATGGTCCCGGTTATCCAATTCTAGACGAAGAAATCACTCTCTCAGAGCTTAATATAGCACTGAGTAAAACTAAGCGGGGAAAAGCACCAGGTCCCGACAAAATCTCCTGCGAATTCCTTAAATCCCTGCCTCCATCCTCGCGACAGTACCTCTTAAAACTGTATAATGAAATCCTTAAAAACGAAACCATCCCGCCAGCCTGGGCGAAAGTCTCATTAACGATGATCTTCAAGAAAGGTGAAATAGAAAACCCAGCCAATTACCGGGGAATTGCGCTAGTAAACAACCTAACTAAAATATTCACGGGAATACTACGAGATAGACTATCCGAACTGACCGACAGACTGCAAATCATACCCGAATCTCAAATGGGTTTTAGAAAAGGACGCAGCTGCGTTGACAGTATCTTTACACTGACCGTTGCGATTCAATTACAACTAAGGCTTGGTGATAGAGAAGTGTACGCGATATTCGTAGACTTTAAGCGACCATTCGATTCTATCCCGCACACGCGTCTCTGGGAGAAACGATACGAGCAAGGCATCAGCCCAAAGTTTATACGGATAGTCAAGTCACTATATGAACAAACAAATATTCAAGTCAAATCCCGAGGCGAGTTTTCGAGAGAGTTCCCAATTTCCGAAGGCGTATTGCAGGGTGAATCACTGAGTCCCGACTTATTTTTACTATATCTTGCCGATTTCGAAACGTTTTTCAGAAACAAAGGTCTCACCGGCCTGAACATTAACGGAATACACGATATCTTAATAATACTATATGCAGACGATACTGTTATACTTGCGCACTCACATATCGACATAAGTAGAAAACTCAACGCTCTCGAAGAATACTGCACACTGAACGGCCTCGAAGTTAATGCCAATAAGACTAAAATTGTCGTATTCAAATCTGGAGGAAAGCCTAAGATGATAGGGAAACACTTCACTAAATACGCCGAAACATTTATCGAAGTTGTCAACAGCTACAATTACCTAGGCGTCCCAATCACAACCTCCACTCTAGGGCTTAAAGCGGCCCAAGCAGCGATCAACAAAGCGAAAATTGCGACCGGCACAACTCTGCACATTCTCTCAAGAGCAAAATGCGACAATTGGGACGCCTACGTAAAACTGTTTGAGAGTATCGTCGCATCTACACTACTCTATGCATTCCCGGCGTGGGGACTAAGATACACCGAACTTCTAGAAACAGCACATACTTGGTTTTTTAAGAGATTATTATACCTCCCGAAAAACACACCAAATGCGGTACTCAGACTAGAACTCGGTACAACAAAAATAAAGTACACAGCCATGAAACACACATGGACCTGGTTCATTAAAATCCTCAAAACAGACGAAAACTATCTACCAAAAATATGTATGCGCAGACTAATTTCCCTCGCCGAGAACCTTGATGAAGAGAACAAATATAACTGGGCTACGCAATTTAAAGCATTCCTAAACGAAACTGATGCGCTCGACCTATGGGGAAACTTCGAGCATGACGCCTGGAGGAGAAGAACGACCAATGTGTTTTCCCAATACAAAACAAGCCTAAAAGCGCAAGACTTTGAAACGTGGTTGGCGTCGTCATCTTGCCAGCTTGAAATCCCACGAACAATTGAAGCCACCACAGCAAAACATCTCACATTGCGTATTCCCATAGCTATAAAGCGAACAATAACACAACTCAGATTAGCGAATAAGTTCTACTGCCCGATAAGTTACAAAAACTGCACAGCTAAGTTAGATCCGAACCAAATATGCCAAATATGTAACCTACAAGAAAACGAAACAATTGAACACTTTATTCTTAGATGCCCAATACTAGAACCCTACAGAAGCTACTACATAGATAAGACCGCGAATGCAGCAGATCCTAGAGATGCCCTGATCACACTTTTGAATACGCGAGACCACAAGTCTCTAAAAAGATTGTATAACTTTGTTAGTCGAAGCTTAATGCTCAGAGCCTTCGCACTCAACATATAAGCTTTGGTAATCGACGCAGTAAAAACAAACAAAAAAAAATTCTGTAATAATAATGCTACCCCCCTTGCTATAGGAGTAACTTTGTACCCCTGATAAGCAATAAACAATACATACATACATACATATTTTTTAAGCGAAGACTAATTTCACGAATTATCGTTAAAAAAAAAATTGTTTTTTAAAATTTTTCGAATTTGCCGCCTCTAAATCGTTACTATGATAGAAGTCATATTTACAAGCTGACTCTGCACGTTATTACTCAAATAAAAGGTGTGCAATGTTCAAAAATTGAATTTTGTATCCTTCGACCGTCAAAGAATTTTGTTCGCTCGATTTATTCGTTTACAAGCTGATAAAAAAAAACTGCAAATGTTTATTCTATCCATGTATTTTCAACGTTTTTCCAATTTTTACAAATTTTTATCGAAAAACGATTTTTTTTTCATATTTTCACATTTTTTAAACAATTTTAAACAATTATTTATCGACAAAGTGAAAAAAACTGAATCTGTCGACTTTACAAGTTTTTCCGGACCGAGCAACTTATCCTTGTCGGAAACGAAATAAAACGTTTGAAATCTTAAAATCACTTTTTATTATATAAGGCCTGTCGGAGACTTCGAGACGAATTCTTCGACAAATTTGTACAATGTTGTGAAAATATTTGGAAGGCCCGCAAAAGGCTGCACTTTTTTACTTCAGTACCGTCCTACTTCCTCTTCCATGCAACGCAAAAACCATGACGATATCTCATTTCTTACTCGAGTTATCTTTTTTTACCTAGGACGACGAATATCGACGAAATTTCACTAAAAACCGAAGAAAAAAAATCAATTTTCTCGAGTTTCTCGAGCCCAGCACGTTGCTCATGGACAAAACGATGATGGTCCGATTCTACGTGATATCGGAAACGAAATAAAACGTTTCAAATCTTAAAATCACTTTTTATTATATAAGGCCTGTCGGAGTCCCCGAAATCCCGAAGGGACATTTTTCGGCAGTTTGGGGGCGGAGCCCACCAACATATGCCTCTGCGCCCGCAGGGCGCTGAAGCGCTTGTTTGTTTTTGCTATCGATGTCAGAACTTTCCAAATTCCCTGGGACTGTGCCTTCGGCGCGTAGAGACGTTACCGCGATAGGCCGATGCGAGGTGGAAGTCTTGCGGTCGGGGACGACCTTATCGGAGGGGGGGAATGGTTGTGACGCGTTTTTTTTTTTGGAGCGTCACTAAGGGCACGGTGGAGAGAGATCGAAGCGACGCGCTTCACCATCTCCAGGGTCCCAGGCAATTTGGAGGGAATTATTTAGGCGAGATTTCACGTTATTAATTCGCAGATTTTTTTAAATAATTTTTTTGGTACGCGGTACGAGGGAGCAGAGCCGTGATCGCCGAGTTTCCGACGGGACCGAGCTACGTTACTTGTGGATCCCGACTGCCCTGGGCGCAAGATCGTAAGTCGCAGCTTGGCAGGACAACAGGGAATCCGGAGCATTGTCACGGGCGCAGGATCGTCAGTCGCAGCTTGACAATTGCCGATGTCCGGTGCCGAGATTCAAGGCGCCTCTACTACAACCTACGAGTTGCAACTACGAGCGAGCGTGAACCAAATTCAAAAAGAAGCGCGCGCTGCTGTATTCTGTACGCTACGATCGTCCTAGTAGTTCGTAATCGCACTCATTATTCGCGAGGCGCCAGGTGCCGGACACCTCTTTGAATTTGTAAGGGGTGGGGAGCGAGAGAGAAGCCTCGCGCTCGCACGCCAAAATTTTCTCGAGTACTCCTGGATATTCGTGGTGCCGAAAGCACGTGTGCTCCGATCTCACTCTCGTCACCTAGTGTACCGTTCCCGTGTAAGGATCGTCTGAAGGAAGGGAGGAGGTAAAAGGACCCTTTAATCGCACGCGGAATTCGGGAAAACACACGGTAAGGCTTCTGCCTTTTGCTCATCGGTCGCGCGTTCGGTTTGTAAAAATTTTTTTTTGCGAGCAACACGCACCTCGGTGTTCGCGGGTACCGTCCCCGGGAAAACTTTGTGGTTCCCGCTCTCGATCGTGTTCGCGTTAGTTTGTGTCGTTTTTTTCGTGAGTGCGGGAAGACGGCCTTGAAAGTTGGACGGCCTCGCGGAGTAGATTCATTTTAGCCTAAATTTTTAACTCGAGATTGCCTGTAACGTTTGTTAACATTCGTGGAAGTTAATTCATTCGGGAGTTCGCTTCAGCTGAGTGTGGTGTTACGTCCCGTAAACTTCAACTTCAAGAATATATTCCAACAACCAGACAAATCGCAAACGCCGCCGATCTCACGGTGCGCACAAAAATATTAATATTAATCCAATTGCTGACCCTGCGGATTCCACCATTTCACCACCGCTCTCTCCGATCGACGAACGCATCGCTATATATTTCAAATCGATCCGCTCCTCAGGTCAGTCTCTAATCAACCAACGATCAAGGTAGATCAGATTAGAGCTCCGTGGCTCGTGTCTACCCCGCGCGGTTAATACTCAACACCCCGAGAGACCGTTCATCGTAGTATCATTTGAGCCACGTAATATTAGGTGCAGTTATTAGTTTAATTAACATCAAGGTTTGGAATATCCAATTCCACCTGAAAACTCGCGTAGTCGCGAATAAACATCTCGGTAAATCTTCGAGGTTCGTTCAGCTTCCCACAAAAGGGTCGTCGTGCGTAAATCGACCGGGAAGTCAAGAAAACTGTGAAGTTCCTGCGTGTGTAATAAATATACAACAAGTGACATTCTCGCCACGAGCCAAAGCGCTCGTGTAGTGTTTAAGACATTAGAAAAGGTGAACGCACGAAACAGGTGTGACTGTGCCGGCAGAAGCGGTGCTCCGGTATCTTGTAACCCGAGCACACGCTGATAGCAGCCGAGCGCCGCCGCGAGAAATCCATCAGCCGCACAGTACAGTCTGACTTCGTTGTGTATTAATTAATCACTAAGCTTATAATAATCAAGGAGCATTTAATTCGGCAAATTCTGACAAACAAAGATTGTAACAATATATAATTCATGTTCCAAGGGAACTCAAATTCTTATAATTTCGACTCCTGCATAAAAACCCAATCCTCGTGATTTCAAAGGACCGTGCCTGTAGAGGACGGAGTTAAAAAACGGATCCAAGAATAAAAATAAACCTCGCGATTCTCGTGAGGGTTAGCGTGTGTCCGTACGAGACGCCCCCGCACGTCACAGTGGCGAGCGGTTTACGGGTTCGCGAGCGTGTCATCCCGCGTAGAAAAAAAGAATCTCAGCGAGATTCTTGGCGAGAATCTCGGTAAAATTCCGCTGAGAATCTTTCCGAGAATCTGAGCAAGATCTCGTTGAGAATGCCGCATGTGTCCCGGACCGTGATTCTTATACAATCTCACCGTGCTTCTTCGCGAGATTGTTTATTAATGCGGCCAGAAAAATCTTTCCGCAATCTCACCGTGCTTCGTGGCGAGATTTTTTTAGTCCCGCACACAACGACACCGGTTTTCTTCGCGAGATTGTTTATTAATTTGACCGGAAGAATCTGCATGCAATCTCATCGTGCTTCTTGGCAAGATTGTTTAGAAATGCCGCCAGAAAAATCTTCACGCAATCTCATCGTGCTTCTCGGCGTGCTTCTTCGCGTTCGTGTAGAAAATGAAAGAGAAAAAAAAATAGAATTAGTTGAATAGAAGACGAAAATAAAAAACGTAGAAATTTGCCCAGAACCAAATTCCGGTAACGAATTTGCATGCAGCGAGCAATATTAGACTCTATAGTGAATAAGCGCTGATTTTTTTATTTTATGTCCTGCCGGATTCCCGCAAGGAATTTTACCAAGAGTCCCGCATAGAGTCTCGCCTCGATTTCGCAGTCTGCTGAAAAAAAATCAGCTTTTTTCTACTATATAATCTGATTTTGCTCGCCGAATCCAAATGTGTTGCTGGAAGTTGGTTTCGGGCAAATGTCTACGTTGTTTATTTTCGCTTTCTATTGGGATAATTTTTTTTTTTTTTCTTTTCCATTTTCCGCACGAACACGAAGAAGCACGGTGGGATTGTACGAGAGATACTCTGCTGCGATAAATAAGAATCACGCGAAGAAGCACTGCGAGATTGTGTTCGTGATTAAACAAATCTGACGGAGCAGCACGCCGAGATTGTGCGAGCGATTAAAACAATCTCGCCGAGAAGCATGGTAAAATTGTGCGCTCGATTAAAAGAATCTCGCGAAGAAGCACGATGGGATTGTATAAGAATCACGGTCCGGGACACATGCGGCATTCTCAGCGAGATCTTGCTCAGATTCTTGGCGAGATTCTCGGAAAGATCCTCAGCGGAATTTCTCGCCAAGAATCTCGCTGAGATTCTTTTTTTCGACGCGGGATATCCTCGGAGGCTCGTGTGACGACCATGGTCGATCTCCGAGCATCGCGAGATTGAGAAATAAGCGAGCCTTGTACCCGCCTCGCGCCGTTTGATCTCGCGGCTAATTGCTATATTGTGTCCGTCTCGATTCGGTACCGTTGTGCGCGAGCGACAGTCTGAGGACAATTTAGTAGGGAAAAATGTATTGCATTCATTTGTGTCATCGAAATTCTTTTGTCAACGTTTCTTTTGTGCAACAAATTCGAACCGGTGAACTGAGTAGCTGGGGAGGATTTTAGTAGGGACCGATTTGTCATTGTGAACGATTTAGAATTTAAAATAAAATAAAAAAAAAAGTGGCTGGCCGGAGAAAATCACTCGTTCGCGTGGTAGAAAAATCTTTGAAATTCGATTGCGTCGAGCGCGCGGCTCGACTGGCGCCCATTAAAAATAAAGAGCGATCGAGAACGAGTTTTGTGGCCACTGGGGTACCGGCTCAATTATTTATTTATTTTCGGGAAATTTTAAAGGTAAATTTCGTCGAAATTATTTTGGGAAGTGATTATTTGTTTAGGTAGAAATTTTAGTCACAATATATATTGTAACGAGGCGCGAGAGCGCGACTCGAGATTCTTCGCACGAGAGTCCCGCGATAGATCGCGCAACGTCGCTACACCGTCACGCCGGGCCAAGAAATGTATAACCAGAGCGCAATACTGCCGAGAGATCTGTACAATTGTGTTTCAGAGAGAAGTCGCGAAAATTCGGCAACGGCGATGCAGAGAGAGAGCGACCGATCGACGACGGCGAGGCTCGAAGCCTCGCGCGACGAAGGAGAGCGCTCCCCCTTCCCTCATAGGCTCGACACCGAATTCGCGGGACGAGAGGATCACTCTCGTGTGAGCAGTAGAACAGGCCAGACCGTAGTAATTAGTTTGCGACAAAGAATATTGTACATTGCGTTCGAGTGAGAGCCAGAGCGAGTGAGTGTGTGAGAGAAGCGTCAGATCGCCGAAAATTCCTGTGGACGAACGAATCGCGACCCTCGACGGGATCGTGAAATAGAGAGACGATTGACGACACCGGGCTCGAGCCAGTCGTGACGGGATTCAACGAAAAGGATTGTTGATCAGGCGCACGTGGTGCCAGATTCTTATCTAAAATCAACGTGGTTGCCGTCCATGGCTCACCCGAGGCTGTCTTTCTTGTTGTGTGTGTGCGTGATTCGCTTGAGCGTACTCGAGGCGACCACGGGATAATTCGCGTGATTCCGAGCGGTGCCTCGCTCAATTTTGCTATTGATCTTTGTTTAATAAACTCACTGTCTACGATATTGTTATTGCAAATTGGGTCTCGAGAATTTTATTTGAATTATTTTCGTGTCGTGAAGCCCAAACCCATTCCCATTGCTAGCCGGCAGTACGAACAGTAAAGGAAACAATTAATAATACCCGCGGCAACACGGGGAGGTTTTGTTGCCTGGCGCCTTTCAAGAGCGTTGGTGAAGGGAAAGAATCAAAAGGGCGTCATTATTGTGTAGCGGGCGCGCCTTGTAATTTTTGCGAAATTTTTTATTGCAAGGACGCGTTACAATATATTTTAAAAAATCTAAAACACAATTAAAAAAAACGACTTTAATCAAATATCGCGGACGCGGCTTTAAGTTCGAATCTTCTGACACATGTAACAGGTAGCCAATCGCGGGTTGAAAGAAATATTCGTTTTTTATTGCGTTGAGAAGTTAAGTATTTTTTATTACTCGTAGCAGGTTGATGGGGAGCGTACCGTCTGACATGATCAGTTAAATGGTTTGTCGGTTAAGTGGTGTCGGTCAAATAATTTGTCGGTCCAATGATTGTCGGTTATACGTACTACACCCCACAAAAGCAACCTAATAATATCTATTTACTTTTGAATGTGCAGGACTGCTAGTTTAGCTACTGGTTCATTCGTAGAGATATTACATGCATTTCTCTAATCTTCGAATACCACGTCGTTACAGCGTACGTAGAACCGTGAAGTACGACAGTGACGTCTTTAAAATCTGAAACACAAAAGCAACCTAATAATATCGTCACGAATTCAGACAAGCCAATCAGAATTAATGATCACATTTACCTTTGCGAAAGTTTCAACGGACATTGCAGTCATTTTTGCGGCAGTAAGTTTGCAAGGTACGTCGCAGCGCATCATCATCAAAGGCAAGAGCTTCTGAGCATTCAAGGGTAGCCTGTACCAATTGCCATTGAGTCTACGCGAACGAACAGATATTTTCTTTACATATATATCTCTCTATATATATAAACAGATTTGGCCACTGTCGCTGCCGCCGTGTATCAGAATCGAGCTCAGGGACAAGGAGTGAGGGTTAATAATTGGGTTGGCAGGAGACCCAACAAGGGGTGAGGGTCAATAATTGGGCTGGCAGGGAACCCGACGCGGGTCGAGGGACAATAATTGGGCCGACAAGGGGCCCGACGAGAGGTAAGGGTCAATAGATGGCCTGACAAGTCCCTACAGGGCCTCAGCTCGAAACATTCGTCGCGTAAATAATCGCGTCGCGTATATACCGACCGCTGTCGCTGTCGGAATGCATCGCGTGCGAATGCGTTGAGCAAACGTCAGTCGGAAAGGAACTCGAGTTGAGAACCCTCCAGGCCTGTCTCGGTAAGCGCTTCGGATAGATGGGGACCGTGTCCTTTCGAATTCGAGGTGATTAGAGCGAAAATGCGAGAGAGCAAGAATGCGAAAAAGCGTTGACGCGAGAGAGCGAGAATACGGGAGACTGACAATGGTGAAAGCGGAAATTTGAAAGTCTGAAAATGCTTGAGAGCGAAAATGCAAGTTAGTGAAAATGCGTGAAAGCGAGAATGTGAGAGTCAGTAAAAATGCGTGAGTCCGAAAAAGCGAGAGAGCGAGAATGCGAGAATGCAAGAAAGAAATGATAAAAAACGATGATGTATTTATATGGTTAAGAATCGAGTTTCGAGCCCTGGAGTGCTTGGCTGCACTGGAGAGCTTGGAGGGCTCCGGGGGTCTGTGAAACCCGATGGCCCAAGATATTGTAAGTTCCTTCTCGGCCCAGAATTTCCGGAAAGACCCAAAAGCTTCCGGAAATTACCTGTAATCCCCGAAAATGACCCAGAATTCCTGGAAGCTACGAAAAATTCCCGGAAAATACCCAGAATTCCCGGAAATTACCCAGAATTCTCGGAAATTACCCAGAGTTCCCGGCAATTACCCAGAATTCTCGAAAATTACCCACAATTCCCAACAATTCCCCAGAATTCCCGGAAATCACCCAGAATTCCCGGGAGAGGGGGTCCAAAAATATTCCAAGTCCCTAAAAGGGTCCCAGCAAGAAATATTCTCAGTCGCTGCGAGGCTCTCTGCCCGAAATGTTTGGAGTCCCTAAAGAGGCCTCGACCAGAAATATTCCGAGGCCCCTTCTGGCTTTAAATATTCCAAGTCCCTTTCCGGCTCGAAATATTCTGAGTCCCGCCCTTTGATCGAAATATTCGAAGTCCCCTTTTGGCCCAAAATATTTCGAGCACGAATATTTCATGCTCGAAATATTTTAAGCCCCGCCCTTGGCCCCAAATATTTCACACTCTCTTCTGGCTCGAAATAAACTAAGTCCTGCCCTTGGCTCGAAATATTCCAATTCCCTTCTGGCTCGAGATATTTTAAATCTTGGCCTTGGTTCGAAATATTCGAAGTCCCCTCCTGGCTCGAAATTTTTTAAGTCCTGCCCTTGGCTCGAAATATTTCAAATTTCCTTCTGGCTCGAAATATTCCAAATCTCCTTCTAGCTCGAAATATTTTAAGTCCCGTTCTGACTCGAAATATTCCAAATCTCCTTCTAGCTCGAAATATTTTAAGTCCCGTTCTGACTCGAAATATTCCAAATCCCCTTCTGGCTCGAAATATTCCAAGTCCTGCCCTTGGTTCGAAATATTTCAAGTCCCTGTTGTACCGCCGGAGCCCGTGATCAGCCCGTGCTCGGCGGGTGAGATATTATCTCTGAAGATTTTGCGATGTTACCAGTAAGGGGTTGGAACCCCAGTGAGGACCACAACTTGTAGGCGCAATCACAATTTATTGCCGAAATAGAAAACAGAGCAATAGACGATTCCACTTTGCAATCTGCCACTTTTTCACACAACGTTACAATGTTGCTTCACAAATCACCTTCAATGCTTTATTCCGCACTCGGGATCCAGGTCCAACCCTCATCCGCCAATGCCACTTTGTACGTTCCCTTGCCCGGAACACTCCATGTTAGCTTTTGGATTCCTGTACCGAATCCTGAGACCAGACGTGTAGTTTCCCGATTCACACCAGACTGTCGAATGCTCGCTCGCGTATCATTATATATCGAGCGAGAGCGTCAGCATTAATTGTTAGACAAAACATTATTTCATAAAACTCCGCTCTTCATTATTTACTGTTCATTTTCCATCGCTCCAGATTCCGTCCCGCGTAGAAAAAAAGTATCTCGTCGAGATTCTCGATGAAAATCTCGACGATAAACTCGATGAGAATCTATCCGAGATTCTCGATAAGAAACTTGAAAGAATCAATGATGTGTCCCGGCGGTAGATTCTTCAAAAGCCGAACATAATCGTGTGATTCTATGGTAGATTCTATCGTAGATTTTATCGCAGATTCTATCGCCGATTCTCAGGAATCCACTGAAGATTGTAACTAATTATTGAATAATTCATGGGAACCCGTAGAAAAAAAGAATCTCGGCGAGATTCTTAGCGAGAATCTCGGTGACATTCCGCTGAGAATCTTTCCGAGAATCTCACCGAGAATCTAAGCAAGATCTCGCTGAGAATGCCACATGTGTCCCGGACCGTTACTCTTATACAATCTCACCGTGCTTCTTCGCGAGATTCTTCTAATCAAGCGCACAATTTCACCATGCTTTTCGGCGAGGTTTTTTTAATCATGTACACAATCTCGCAGTGCTTCTCCGCGTAATTCTTGTTTATCGCAGCAGAGTATCTCTCGTACAATCTCACCATGCTTCTGCGAGTTCGTACGGAAAATGGAAAAGAAAAAAAAAACAAATTAGTCCAATAGAAGGCGAAAATAAAAAACGTAGAAATTTGCCCGAAAGCAAATTCCGGCAACAAATTTGCATTCAGCGAGCAATATCAGACTCTATACTGGGAAAACGCTGATTTTTGTTCAGCAGATTGCGAAATCGATGCGAGACTCTATGCGGGACTCTTGCTAAGATTTTTTGTAGGAATCCGGCAGGACTTAAAATGAAAAAATCAGCGCCTGTTCACTATAGAGTCGAATATTGCTCGCTGCATGCGAATTCATTACCGGAATTTGGTTCCGGGCAAATTTCTACGTTTTTTATTTTCGTCTTTCATTTGACTAATTCTATTTTTTTTCTCTTTCATTTTCTACACGAACGCGAAGAAGCACGCCACGAGAATCTACTATAGATTCTCGAAGGGTTCCCCGAAACATTCTTAAGAATCCTGAAAACAATCTGACATAGATTCTACGCAGAGTCCCCGAAACTGTTTTAACATTCTCTGTTCGAATCTACCATAAATTCTCCAAAGGTTCCTCGAAATATTGAGGAGAATCTTCAAAAGAATCTGTGAGAAATTCTTCACCGGCTTTTCATGAATACTTTAATAATCGGCTAGAATCTTTAGTGGATTCCCGAGAATCTGCGATAGAATCTACGATAGAATCTACCATAGAATCGCACGATTATTTTCTGCTTTTGAAGAATCTACCTCCGGGACACATCGTTGATTCTTTCGAGTTTTTTATCGAGAATCTCGGCGAAAACTCAGCGAACTACTCGGATAGATTCTCATCGAGTTTTTCGTCGAGATTCTCATCGAGAATTCTCACCGAGGATCTTGACGAGATTCTTTTTTCTACGCGGGGTACGTCCACGGAATATGAAGGCTCCGCGCTACTTAAGTTGCTGACGCGCTGCTCTACTTGTCCGCGATCGAGAATCGCCCGATGCGTCGATTGCTCAATCACCCGCGATGCGCTCGATTTCGGGAATTGTATTCGCGTACCGCTCGCCGGCTGCTCGCATACCTCGGTTGTTGCGCAATGCATCTTGCGACAACAATCGGTGTACCCGGGGTACAACATCCCCTTCCGGCTCGAAATATTCGAAGTCCCCTTTTGGCCCAAAATATTTTAAGCCCCGCGTTTGGCTCGAAATATTTTAAGTCTGAACGATGACGAAGCATGAACGATGATTTTACACTTTAATCAATTGTTGGAATGAGTAAATGAACGAAAATAAACGCGCCGTTTCATTTATTTCTGAGTAGTCTGGAAACGATATTCTAAAGAGTTTGTATATCCACTGTGACCGATTTTTCCAAAATCGCCCAACGATCACAAAAGCGATCGACTTTCCCGGGTATTGGGCGCCAAGCCACGAGGAACAAACGCCTCGTGACAAAATTTATTTGCCCGGGAACGCACGATCGCGCCTTTGCTCGGCTAGCGTCAGCCCTGCGATCTGGTAGAGTGGGAGGGGTTGTATCGCGATGGGAGAAGCCAGGTTCGACAAAATGTAGAGCAAATAACAAAATATTTATTCGCCAAAAGAACACAACCAGTTAGACGTTCAAGACGCACGCGCGGAGTCGGAAAGCGACAAACCGCGCGTTCTCTTCCAACCAAATTACAAATCGGACTTTAACAATTTGTCTCGCGCGTGTCTCGCGCTTGCCGCCGTTACACTATTACAGATGCACACCATACAATCCGGTGATGTGTCGCGCCGTTACAATTTCCAAATGTCCGCGAGGCGACCAATCTCGCAAATTACCAAACGATCAACGAAATAAAAGAAAAGAAATAAATGCCACATACAAATTTTCAACAATAATACAATCATCCAAATGAATGCCAACCGAACTAAATTTCTCTTCGCGCGCAACGTGAAAAATGAAACTATCAGCGTTGACCGTTCGCCCTTGGCGGAACCATTACGCGCAAAGTATCCTACATGGACTCGCGCGCGGATTTACACAAAAACAGAGTCGCGCAGGAAGGCGCGCTCGAGCAAACTAATTACGCCCCTCCTCGAATCCACTTCTCGCTCCGGCACGGGGTGAGGCTCCGAAGGAGTCGAGCTTTGGAGCGATCTCCTCTCGGCGCGTGTGGGGCTCGATCCAGAGCACAGTGAATCCACACGGCGTGGCAACGACGAGACGAGGTATCTCGCGCGACGCTGACGCTCCACTGACGCTCCGCTGTGGTTCCGATGCTGGCTGCCGCACGCTCGGGAGCGAAACAACAACAAAAAAAAAGATATTCGAGGAAAAATTAGCTATGTATTTTCGGTTTCCCTAATCTGCTCTGAGTGTCTGAGCCGGAAGGACTCTCCCCGGAGGCTAGATCGTCGCTCCTCGCGCCGATCCGTGCATCGTAGCCTTCCCTTTTGCAATTTTTGTGACGAGGGTGAAAAACCCCGTCACACCACGAGAAATGGATTAACTTTTGAAATATAAGTATACTACTTTTATTTATACGGAATTCTTCTGATTTTCATATAGTTGAATATATTTGAGAAATAGAAAATTTCTTTCTTTAATATTCATATCGTTCCGGGAGGTTATCCCGCAATGTGCGCCTCCCTCCCCTTGCCCGAAATATTCTATTTATCTTGAAATATTGTAAGTATTATAAGTACGTCAGGTCCTAGAGGTCGATTTTTGTAGATGGTGGCGGCGGCGGTGTCATTGTATCATTGTATTATAAATTCCCCAAAAATTTAAAGAAAAAAAAAAAAAAAGGTACGCCAAGTACGTGAAAAATCTGTTTACGAAAAGTATTCAAAAAGCAAGTAAAATTATATGGGCCAAGTGTCATACAAAAGACACTTCAGTATGGCAAAAACTATTGTCTTTTTAGGGCAAAAAAAATTGGTGTAAATAATTGGCGTTCCAGTGTTTGCAAGATTCACAACAAACTGCTAGCTGTGGAACGGCAATTATTAACAGAATTTTTTTTTGCATTAAAAAGACAATAGTTTTTGCCATACTGAAGTGTCTTTTGTATGACACTTGGCCCATATAATTTTACTTGCTTTTTTGAATACTTTTCGTAAACAGTGTGACGTATTTTTCTTGACTCTAAAAACGCGAAACTCTAAACTCAAAATCAACAAAACTAAACCGAAAAAAGACGAAATTTTAGCTCAAACCGAACGGGAGCAAAACGCGAAAACGAAACTTACGTCACCTTCGGCCGTTTCTCTCGCGGGTGCATCGGCGTCCCGGTGGGCGCCAGTTAATTTTTGTATCGCCGGTATTAACAAACCGGACTAATCTGGAGGTCGATGGAACTCGACCTCCGCAGGGTAGATTTTTGTTTCGCCGGTATCACCGAACCGGACTAATCTGGAGGTCGGTGGAACCCGACCTCCGCAGGGTAGATTTTTGTATCGCCGGTATCACTGAACCGGACTAAACTGGAGGTCGGTGGAACCCGACCTCCGCAGGGTAGATGTTTGTATCGCCGGTATCACCAAACCGGACTAAACTGGAGGTCGGTGGAACCCGACCTCCGCAGGGTAGATTTTTGTATCGCCGGTATCACCAAACCGGACTATCCTGGAGGTCGGTGGAACCCGACCTCCGCAAGGACGAAACGAGAACGAGACACAGAACGAGAACTCAACGAGAACTTATCGAGAACTCAACGAGAACTTATCGAGAACTCAACGATAAACACCGACGCACGCACGAGAGCGAACGGTTGCGGAAATGCACGGCTGCTCAGGATGCGGTTTTTGGTAGAAGGGTCGCAATCCGAGGCCGATAGAATAGCAGACGAGATCACACGCAAGTGTAGCGGGAAGCGCTCAGCCGATCGAGCGATCGAGGCGAGCAGCGAGAACGAATTTCTAGTCGCGAACGGGAAAATAATCGAAAACGATAAACTCACCGAAAAGCAGAATTTAATCCATGAATTGGCGGGATCCGCGCCTTTCGATGCCACGAGAACGTACTCACGAAAACTGCACCTCGAGAGCATTCTTTCGAATACATCTCGATCACAAAATTCGGAAATAATTCGTATCGGAATTATCACGAACTGTCATTCTCAATCGTACGCTGAACGCGATCGAACGAGAGAAGCGACAAGTAGCACGAAACGCACGAACACGAGCGAGAACACAGTATCGGGGTACGCAGCAGCGAGAGAGAACCCACGCTACGCGCGACTCACGACACACACACGAGAACACACGACAGGCCGAAGCCAACGATAGCGGGAGCGCGAGAGAGACCCGAGTTACCTCTAGGGCGGCCCTCGGTAGACTGATTTGCCTACGATAAGACGCGTAATCGTCACTATCATTATTTCGGGAACTTTAACCGATAGCTACTGCCCTCTCAACTACTTCACTACGGGATCTAGACGGTAATCGATAACTGAACGGTATCGGAAGCGGCAATATTCGAGGATCGCTGCGATCGCTACTCTCTGTTCGATGCGTGAAAACAAGGCTCTTCTCTACCCAACCTACAACTCTTACACAGCACAAGGTGTTCCACCCTTGCCTGGACTAAGCACAAAACCTCCGCCTGTTCTCCAACGCATCGAACCTTACCATAATACTCCACGAGAGTGCCGGGCTTGCACCGGACTGTGGCGTATTGGCAACGAAACCTCGTCGAGTCTCTACGCCATTCGGGTATCTCAGTACTTCGAGATTCGCACGACCGAATAGCGCGGAGATCTCGACTAACGAAACGGTAACTAAATTAATCTGAAACTGAACGTGAAACTAAACGTGAAAACTATACTTGAAACTCGACGAAACTGCATCTAAAAGATCTGAATCGGATCGGAAGTAGTGTGGGAGGCAGCAAAACGAGATCGAAAAGCGGTACTTTACGATAATTTCGGTTTATTTGGTTTTTGTGACGTTGATTCCAACAAAATCACGTCCCAACAGATTTTTCACGTACTTGGCGTACCTTTTTTTTTTTGAAAAAAATTTTTTGGGTAATTTCATTTCTTTATGAAAATGTAATAAAAACTCGACTAAACTGTCAGTGTTGACGTAATGATAAAAACTCGAAAAAAACAGTCCGTGTCGACGTGAAAAATAACAGCAGACAGTTGAGACGCTGTGGCGACGAGCATGCCGCCGCGCAGATTTTTCGTCGAACTGATATAGATAGTTAACATATATATTTGGGACATTTTTATGATCGTTTGAACCCTGTGGAACTTTCGGTCCCAATATCTCAGAATCGGCTGAATCAATTGATTTGTAAATAGGCTCTTTGAAAAGATTGGCCCCAAATTATATCATAGAACTGGCCTTTAAAATTCGTGTCGTCGTACCATTCCTAAGATATATCGATCGAAAGTTTCACTTCCGGCATATTGGCGTATTTATACACGGTAGCGTTACTCCACGAAAAATATATCTTTTTCAGTACTTGGCGTCGAGACGCTACTGCGTCTCTTGATGAGTAATTTTCATTATTCGAAAATATAATAGTTTAGTGGATTACAGTTTTGATTATTCCGAACAAACTTATTGAGCGAGAGAACAGACAAACAAGCGCCTCAGCGTCGCGCGGGCGCAGAGGCTCTTGTTGGTGGACTCCGCCCACCAAAACCCCCGAAAATGTCCCTTCGGGACATTTTATAAGGCACTCACAGGTGTACACGTCGAGCTGCGCGCTCCGTTAGATTTATACGCACGTCGCGCTTCGCGCTCCGTTGGATTTTTACATTACTCAAATGAAAATGTGTAACTTTTTGGATGGCTCCCAAATATTTAAAAAAAATGTTGAAATTCTTGAAAATTTCGACTGCGAAGTCTTTGACAGTAGTTATATAATGTGAAAAACTACTTTTTTTTTTAAAGTGAAAAACGTACGCTGAGTACATAAATGATACAAAAATATTTAGTTCTAAGAAACTGCCTTTAAAAAAAATCAAAAATAAAAGATAAATCACGCGAGCCATGCTTCGACAAATATTTTTGAATATCCAATGTCAATGTTGATAATTAGAATATGTTGTTGTTTGTTGTTTGGGCGATACGAGCGCTCAGTCCTTGTGGACCATTGTGCTCGGGCCTTTTCGGCACTCGCGATTTCTAAAGTTTAGGCAGAAGCTCGGCCTCTTCCGTGAAACGAAGAAGCCCCTTAACGCCCGTCACCTCTAGTTGGAGCGTATTAAAGTTGGGGGCACCGAGGGTTCTCATGCGAGTTCCCTCCAGTTCCCTGCACTTTGCAATTAAGTGGATAGAGGTCTCCTCTTCTGCTCCGCAGTGGCGACACAGCGAGTCGACCTCCCATCCCATACGTTTCAGGTGCTGCCCGGTGAACCAGTGGCCTGTGATCAGGCCTACCATCCCCCTCAGCTTGTTCCTGTCAAGGGCTAGCAGTTCGGAGCCCAGCCTGTCGGCGGGGCTCGCGAAGAGAGCCCTCGCATGATATGATCCTGGCGTCGAGAGCCACCGGGTGGTGAGCTGCTCGGCAGTCCACCTTTCCATGATCTCCCTTATGACGCCTGGGACTACTGGCACTGATAAGCGGATGGCCTCCGGGGATCCCGCGGATCCCCTTTTGGCCAGCCCATCAGCTGCTACATTGCCCTGGTTGCCCGTGTGCCCGGGCACCCAGAGGAGTTTGACCCTGTTGACGCTGGCAATGCGTGTCAGTGCTTGAATGCAGCTACGCGTCAGCTCAGACCTCACCTCGATCGAGTCGAGGGCGATGAGGGCTGCACGGCTGTCGCTGCATATGTATATGTGCTTGCGCTCGAACCCTCTGCGTAGAATCTCTTCCGCGCAGGTTCTGATTGCAACTGTTTCCGCCTGAAGTACCGTGGTGTGGGTTCCCAGTGCTAGGGATATCCTGGTCCTGGGCCCCTCACACCACACTCCGGCGCCTGTCCCCGTTGTAGATTTGGATCCATCCGTATACCAGATGAGTCCTCCTGGGGACAATAACTGATCCCTGTTGTCCTCCCATTCTTGCCTGCTAGGGAAGGAGACAGAATACGTGTGGCTGAAGTAGTAGCTGCAGGGGCCGCGGTCTCCACCTAAGGCGAGGACTTCCTCGAGGTCGCTTCTACCGTTCAGTAGTGACGCGTGGCCTTTCCTTGCTCTCCCCCACTTCCTCCCAAAGTCTAGTCGCAGGGCTGCACACATAGCTCTGGCCTTGGCTATGATATCCGGGGGCGCTAAGTTCATAAGTGCCCCCATGGCCAGGGTAGGAGTTGTCCGAAGAGCTCCTGTGATCCCCAGCAGTGATAGCCTGTAGACTCTGTTGAGCGCCTTCCTGTTGGTTTCCCGCTTTAGGGCGGGCCACCAGACTATCGACGCATATGTCACTTGTGGCTCTATGATGGCCGTGTGAATCCATTTCACAATGGCCGGTTTGAGCCCCCAAGTCGAGCCGAACATCCTGCGGCAAGCCCAGAAGGTGGAAATAGCCTTCCGAGCCTGTCTTTCGATGTGGCTCCTCCATAGGAGTTTGCTGTCCAGGGTAACGCCGAGATAGCGTACCTCCGTGGAGAAGCGAAGCTCTGTGCCAAAAATAGAAGGGGGATTAACCCTGAATTTTCTCCTATTCGTAAATAGTACCATCTCCGTTTTACCCGGGTTGACCCTCAGGCTCTTCGAAGTGCACCACGATTGTACGTGGTCCAATGCGCGCTGCATTTTCCACGTTAGCTCGCCCGGGTGAGTGCCGGTGACAAGCATCGCTACGTCGTGCGCGTACCCCACCACCTTCACCCCTAGCCTCTCAAGCTCCGCAAGCAGCCCGTCAATGACCATCACCCACAGGATGGGGGAGGTTACCCCGCCCTGCGGACAGCCCTTTTTGACGAGCGCGCTCGCGGTCGTCTCTCTGAGGCCAGCGGTGACACGCCTGGTGCGAAGCATGCAGTGGATCCAGTTGATGACAGAGTCATCTACCCCAAATCCCCTGGCTGCCTCGCAGATGGAATCGAAGGAGGTGTTATCAAAAGCCCCCTCGATGTCAATGAACACAGCTAAGGCTGACCCCCCCGTGTGAACGGCCCCCTCCAACATCTTGACGATGTGGTGGAGCGCTGTCTCCACGGATTTTCCAACCTGGTATGCATGCTGGGAGTGATGAACTGTTCTTTCGACGAGCGCACCCTCCCTGATGTACCTGTCAACGAGTCTCTCCAGCGTTTTCAGGAGGAAAGACGTCAGGCTGATAGGCCTGAATGACTTGGCGCGGTCATAGGCGTCCTTCCCCGGTTTTGGGATGAAGACAACCCTGACCTCCCTCCAAGCTTCTGGTACGTAGCAAAGTGCGAGACACGCACGATAGATACGCACAAGGTGTTTAACGAGATCCTCACCCGCCTCTTGCAACAGTGCGGGGAAGATCCCGTCAACACCAGGGCTCTTGTACCGATCAAAGGTGTCAATGGCCCATCTTATCCTTGCGGATGTGACTACTTTCGTGGCCGTTATCCAGTCCCGAGCAGCCGTCCCTGAGTCTGGGACCGCTGCGCCTGTGGGTTGTCCCTGTTCAGTCAATTCTGACCCAGGGAAGTGAACCTCGAACAGGTGGGCTAAGGTTTCTTCCTGGCTCGAGGTAGTGGTTCCGTCCGTGAGGACGAGACCATCGAGCCGAGTGCGGGGCCCCGATGCGAAGATTCTGCGGAGTCTGGCCACTAGGGGTAGGGCCTCGATCTCGTTGCAGAAGTCGCGCCAGGCGCTCACCTTGGATCTCCTTACCAGCTTTTTGTAAGCTCGTTGGGCCTCCCGGTAGGAGTCCCAGGCGGAGACCGTGTTGGCCCTCAGGGCTTTGTTCAGCAGTTTCCGTGCGCGTGACCGCGCCTTGGTTAGGTCGCGGTTCCACCACGCCACTTTTCTGCTGTTATTCTTGACCTTCAGGGGACACGCTGCCTCATAGGAGTCGACTATGGCGTTCCGTAAGAAGCTTACTTCCCGCTCGATCGCTCCCTTCGTCCCCGGCCTCGCACGGTCCCCCTCAAGCCTCTCAGCTAGCCCTACCCTGTAGGTGGTCCAGTCGGTGGCTCGGGGGTTCCTGTGTGTGTCCAGGGGGCGTTCGGCTTCGCTCCCCCCGATGTTGAATTTGATCTGGCGGTGATCGGAGAGGGTGTCCTCCTCGCTCACCCGCCAGTTCGTTATCACGTGGGCCACCCCCGGTGAAGCTAGGGTTAGGTCTAAGACCTCCTGTCTTCGGGAGGTGACGAACGTAGGTCTGGATCCACTGTTGAGGATCTCCAGCCTAGTCGTAGAGAGGTACTCCAGTAAAGCAGCGCCTCTCTGGTTAATGTCGGAGCTGCCCCACACCGTGTGGTGTGAGTTCGCATCACAACCGATTATCAGGTCCAGCCCGCTGGCCCTCGTGTAGTCCACTAGGGCCGCGAACTCGACCGTGGGCGGTGGTTCCGCCGAGTCAAAGGGCAGGTAGGCCGAGCAAATAATCATCTCGGTTCGCCTGCCCTCTAGATTTAGGGCTATCCTGGCCGCCGCTAAATCTCGGGTGCAGAACTGGTTCAGCTTGAGGGCGCTGCACTTCTTGTTAACGAAGATACAGGCCCTCGGCCCCAGCCCTGCCTCCGCGTGAATGAGCGAGCCCAGATTGCTGTCTAAGCCACTTATACGTCCCCTGTAGATCCAGGGTTCCTGTATTAGTGCTATGTCTGTCTGCTCCACTGCTAGGTCACGGCACAGGACGGCCGTGGCCGCTATGCAGTGTTGCAGATTGATTTGGGAGAACTTGGTGTGCCCCGCAGCTATGGAAGCTGCGTGCCCGACCCGTCTCCTACCAATGCAGGGATGGGGAGGGGAAAGGATGTGGGAACTGGATGGGTTAATGGATAGGGGAGGGGAGGGTGCTCGGTGGTCAGCCATCGAGCTCTACCTCCATCGTTGACGAGTGCGCTGCCGCCTCGTCCGTCGTGGTCGTCGGCCCGGGGGTCCTGCGGGCGGCGAGCTCTAGTGTCCTCTGGACCCCTAGTTCTCGCCCCGTCCGTCCCTCCCTGGCCGCCGCCCTCGCGGGCGGGGGCCTGCCCCTCGCTGCCTTCCCTCTCACTGGTCGGTGCGGGGTGTGCCCGACCGCCGGTTGCTCACGGGTAGATACCCCCGAGCTCCCAGCTGCCGGTCCCCGCTCCCTCCTCCAGTGGGTGGGTGGTTGTGCCTCCGCGCTAGGCAGTTGTGCCTTCGCCGGGGCCATTAGTTTGGCTGGCGCCAGCACTGGTGCCACCTGCGTGGGGGCCCCAGTGGTGGGCGCATTGGTCGCTGGGGCCGAGGTACTAGGTGCCTCGACCGCCACGCGCTCACCTGCCGGTGTCGGTCCCGGTTTGCTAGCCGGGACTGGTTTTGGCCCTGCCTTGGTGTCGGCGGTCGCTTTCCCGCCGGTCCTGTTTGGGGCATCACCGAAGCGAGCCCGCCCCAGTCCACAGTGGGGAGCGTCGCCAACCCTGGCTAGTGCCTCCATCGACGGAGCATCCACGCTCAGTGAGAGGTGGACGTTGCCGTTCACCTCTCGCCGGTCCCAAATCCGCCAAACGTCGGTGTTTAGGGCCGGGTTCTGGCGCTTCAACCTCCTCAATAGAACCGCGGTGTCCTCTTTCGTGTTGAAAAAGGACGCCGTTGTCTTCTTGTAGCATGGGAGGTTGCCTTTCTCCTTGGCCAGGAGCGAGGCTCCCTCCCACGGTTGTAGCGTCGGGACAATTCCCATCAACCACGCTTTCGCCGCGTCGTCCGAGCAGGTCACCCACATGGCTCCCAGTTCCCAACGGTGTCCGTCGAAGCACGGAATCGCTTGCTCCGGGGGAACAGCATCCATGGCCTCGAGGAGCGCCCGTGTTAACAGATCGCCCTCTTCCTGCTTGAGGACCGTCACGGGGTAGTCAGATGGCACTATGGCCCCCTTCCTCCCAGCCGTGACCGCATCCGCATAGCCGGTCGATTTAGGGCAATCTCTGCTCTTCTTTACGGTTTTGCGGGCATCCGGCGGAGTGGGGTCCGCAGGTCTGGGCCGCTTCGCGCCCTGATCTGCCTCCCCCGCTCCGGTCCCTTGTCCGCCCTGTTTCGGGTTACTGCCCGAGGTTCCCGGGGGATCCCCTTGGGCAGTCCCGCTGCTTCTCGTCGCAGCCACGGCGTCGCTAGCGGGCTGGGAGTGAGCCAGGCTCGCCAGATGCTCCCGGCGGGCCCGCCTCTTCCTTGCCGCACTGTTGGGCCGGGCTTTGCGGGTTTTTGTAGAGGTCTCAGGGGTCCCGGCTGGCGCCGGGCCCTCTGTCCCTCTCTCGGTATGCGCACACGCGACCATCGGTACCACGAAGGTTGGGGAAGCTAATGCTTCCCCCCCGCTTCCGGCTACTTCGAGGTCGGCGTCTGCCAACTCAAGTGCCAAGTCCTCTTCCGAAGCCTTGGCACCAACTTTATTTGTTTGTTGAGGTGTTGTCAAAAATTTTTCCATTTTGATCCCACGAGTGAACAGGAAAGTGTGGTCGGCCTGCGCAGAGCCTGTTGCGCAGGTAGGGCGGCTTAAATATAAGTGGGTGGCGCCTGGTACCCACAGAGCATCGTAAGCGACACTACAACCCAAGTGCCATGCATCCCATCGGCACGAATAGCTTCCACCTTAGGATTCGGGGAGTTGGTCCGCGGCAGGGCCTTAGTTCCCCTGGCCGGCTTTTACCCCGGTCGGGTCCCTTATAGCACCCGCAGGCCAGTTCCCTCAAGAGCCCCCGCCGAGGTTCCCGGTCGTCTCTCGACGTCCCGGTTTCCTCGGCCGCGGGTCTCCTCAGTCCCTGGTCCCTCCTATCCGCCACCTGGAGACGCGCTCGGTTGGCACTCACCCACGTTACCCTCTCCCCTTGCGGGGGTTGGGTAACCTCCGAGAATTAGAATATAGATTGAATAGAAGTTTTATTATGCATATGTTCGAGCTTTAAAGCTCAAAATGGAGAGGTTCCGTTTTTTACAATCGTGTACAGGAGTGCTTAGGGTACTATCTATAGACTATTTTTGTTCCGTACTCTTAGGAATTAGTTGGCGCTCAAAACTCGGTTTCAAGTATTTAATAGCGACGCACGAATTTTTAGGCAGTTCGACATAAAATAAAACAACGATTTAGTGCTGGCAGCATCGTTTCTCGCGAGAAGTTCGATAAGGTGGTTTTCGGGGCTTACTTCTCGTTTAAACCAAGGCCACAGGTGATGCTCTCTAAGTGGAGTGTAAATCGGACATTTTATTAGCATGTGTTCCAGGGTTTCATTTTCATTGTCACCGCATGGCATGCAGATACTCGTCGGATCGAGTTGATGGATACTGTTATTAATTATAAATCGCCTGGTGTGAAGGGAGGCTAGCCTGGTTTGCGCTTTCGCTCGGGCGAAGCACAGAGCGATCCTGGCCGGGTAGAAGCTTGAGTACTTATCAGCGATTGTTCTAGGTAGAGAGAATTGAAAAGAGTTTGAGTCTGTATACTTCTGCAAGTCGCTATTTCTCAATTTTCGCTCAAACGACCGTAGGATTGTTTCTTTTTGCTCCGGCCAAAATTGACTCGTGGGATTGCTCCAAAGCTAATCACAATCTGAGCTACTAAGCGCACTTTTGAGCTGCGCCACCCAGTTGTATTTTATGGCTGGTTGTGATTCAGCTAGTTGGACCAAGCGTAAGACGCATACTTTTGGAAGTCTTGAGTTCTCCATTTTCAGCATTTTTATGGCCCACCCGAGGGTAAGCAATGCCAAGTTCTAACCGTAAAGCAGACCCCGCGGTGCATTTTGGCAGGTGCAATAATCTTTTAAAGAAGTCAAGTTGTGCTTTGTCTAGTACCGATGTGTATCTTAGGCCCCACACGGGAGCCGTATACAAGAGTGTAGATGCTACCATGCTATTAAAGACCTTGACGATCCCTTCCCACGAGTCACTTTTAGCCGCCGCTAGTAGAGCTAGGGTGGACGAAGTGGCTATACCAGCTTTCCTTGCCGCTGCCTTCGCTGCGAGAAGACCGAGCGAGGAACTAGAGAATGGGACTCCTAAGTACGTATAATTATTGACCGCTCCGACAATGTTATCTTCATACAAGAAGTTTCCCACCCGCTCTAAACACCATAATTTCGTTTTTTGTGCGTTGACGGTCAGGCCATTTTCAGCGCAGTAGCAGGCTAGGGCACGTAATTTTGTTTTCAAATCAACTGGCGAGTACGCCGGTATAGCCAGATCGTCCGCGTACAATAAGATCAGAACGTCGGTTGCACTGTTTATGTCTATTCCTCTGCAGCCTCTCGATCGAAAGTACGAGTCCATGTCCGACAAATATAAAATAAATAAGAGCGGGCTCAAAACCTCGCCTTGCAAAACACCTTCGGTTACTTCAGCCGGATTCGATAAGCCACTTTTCGTTCTTATTTGCAGGTTAGCGAAGTCATAAAGATTTTTAAGGATCCTAATTATTTTCGTGCTAATGCCAAGCCTAAACAATTTTTCCCACAGCTTGGTTTGGGGAACTGAGTCAAAGGCTCTTTTAAAATCCACGAATAATACGTATGCTTTCCCCCCTGGCTGTCGTAAGCGAAGGTGTATTGCAGTCTGCAGGCTGAATAGGTTATCCATTACTCCTTTACCTTTTTGGAATCCCGCTTGCTCTTCTGGTAGAAGGTCAGCCTCTGTAGCGAAACTCGAAAGTCTGCTGTTTATTAATTGCGTGAAGATCTTCGTGATGATGTCGACGAGTGCAATACCTCGATAATTCGACGGGTCTGCAGTATTACCTTTTTTATGTATCATACAGAGGATGACCTTCGACCATACTTTTGGCAGCTCTTCTGTCTCGAGAATTTTATTTAACATTCCCAAAAGGTAGTTCGTCCATTCTTCTGGAAGTGCTTTATAAAATTCGCCTGTGATCTCGTCTTCCCCGGGAGCTTTTTTATTCTTTAATTTGGCAATACAGCTTCTAAGTTCGTCTAAAGTTATGGGCTGATCCAGTAATAAGTTTGGTGTTTCGATTAAGTTTAATACTGATATTGTTCTAGGCGGGTACGTGACTCTCAAAAATTCGTTCCAGATATCTAGGGAGGGTAGCGTTGTTTGTGAAAAGCGCGCCCGAAAGCTTTTGACAACGCTCCAGAAGATCTTTGGGTTGTTTACATTAGCGAATTTGTCAATTTTTTCTTGCGTATGTGTTTTCTTTTTGTCTTTTAACATTTGCTTATACTTTCTTTTTTGTTCCGTAAATGCTTTAAGCATCTCCTTGAAGTAGTTCGATTTTTTCAGAGCTTTTAGAGCTTGGATTAAGTCACGCCTAGCCGCATTGCATTCCCTGTCAAACCAGGCCTTATTTACCCATCCGGACTGTACCATAGAGTTATGTTTAGTCATGCTCGCACCGATCGCTGCTTCGTGGATTGCTGCCCTTAAATTACTATTTATCTCGTTTATCGACGCAGTTGCAAAATTCATGAAAATCCGCGGCGACAGGGCTAGATTATTTATATACGCTTCTTTGTTATCGTTAGACCATTTTAAGGTGCATTTTTCCGTCTCGTTTTATTTGGCGTTTCCGTTTCTTCGACGTACAATTTTGAACTATCGGCGAGGATAAGTTCTACTGAAAAATGGTCTGATCCCATAAGCTTTTCGCCTACCTTCAGGTCTTTTACGAATTCGAGTTTCGGGGCCGCAATCCGAACCAGGTCGACCGCGCTAGCACCATTTGAGCTGCAAAATGTGAAGTGCGCCGGACTATCGCTTAGAGTACGGCCATTTACTAAGACAAACCCATTATCCGACATAAAATCCGCAAGAATGTCGCCTCTGTCGTTTCCGACCTTGTCTAAGGACGTTCTCTTTTCGCTAAGACATGTCTCTTCGAATATGTCAGATGGTAGGACATCGCAAGTATTTACGCGCGCATTAAAATCGCCGCCAAGAATGATAATGTCATCCGGAAATCTTGATAGTATATCGGTAAGAATAGGTTGTAAGAGTTCTAAAAAAATTGTCAATTTATGAGCTGGGCTACAGTAAAAAGAAGCGATTATTGTGTTCCACGATGCACCCTTCATTCTAACGCAACACCACCACTGCGAAACATCAACTACTTCGGCATTAAGGTTTTTTTTCACCACTATCACCAGGCCCCACTCGCACGACCCACTGCTTTATCTCTCTTCGCGGGTGCCCACACACTGAATCGCTTTCTGAGGCCAGTTGGCAGTGCCTGTAGTTGCTCTCTCTCGCACCAAGTCTCGTAGAAGCATCCCACGTCGATGTCCTCCAGGGTGCCGTTGTTGCTCAAATTGTTCATTCCTTGCACATTCCAGAAGACGATGTTGACTGCGTCTAGTTTTTTGCCGGGCCTGGGTTGCTCGTTACAGGTCCAGCCGATTTAGCTCTCACTCGTCCTCGCTCCAGTTGCTTCGTGTTTCGGTCCCAAAACATCCATTCGCCGTCGACACAAACCTTCCGATACGCGATTTTCACTTTTTTACCGGCTTTCCTGAGTTCTTTGGCTTCACTCTTAACTGCTTTGTACGTTTCGAGTTCCGACGATGTGAGATCGTGCTCTATGTACACTTTCCTTTTACCGAGTTTGGATTTCTGTTTCATGATTTGATCTTTTATGAATCGGCTTCGGAGTGTCGCGACTAGGATGTTGGAGTTTTTCCCGAGTTGCCTGGCATCGGCTACAGCATTTATAGTTCCGAATTCCTCGTACAGAAAGCTCTCGACGCGCTCGAAAATGTTTTGATCGTTTTGCTGTGTGTTTGTGTGTGTTTTGCTGTTTTGATCGTTTGTCGTTTGCTGTGTCCTTCTATTATTATATTATTACTCTTCATTGCTCTTTCCTGTCCTTCGATTTTCTTTAGTAGATTGCCTTCCTCTTCTCTTGTGTCTCCCCTCTCCACCGTTGGACGATTTTCCAGTCTTGTGACTCTATCAGTGAGAGCTGCGATCTCCTCCCGTTGGCTCGTTTCATCGATTTTAGTTTCCAGTAACGCCAGCTTGCTGATGAACTTTGCTTCTAACTTTTTTAAGGCAGCGTCGAAGTTCGCTGCACTTTTGTTTACCTCGGCTCGTATCTCCGAGTTGAATCTGTTAAATTGGTGTGTGTTATTTGCGATAACCTCGGCGAATTTTTTGTCGGTTTTTTGTGCATTAGCGTTGTTTTTGGCGCGCATGGCATTAAGCTCTTTCATTAGACACTTAACGTAATCCGGCATCGGGTTACTACTGTTCTCGCTCACGGGTTTTGTGATCGTCGAATTTTCGTGGTCGATCGCGTTGTTCTCAGACATTTTTCCTGTGTTTGCATTTGTGGACTCTTCAGCATTGAGTGCATTGGGCGAATCGGCGCGGATCTCAGTTGTATTATTTGTTTTGTGACTTCCCGCCGTTGCGTTTGACAGAGAAATACTTGCCGAGTTCGTCTCATAGACAAGCGGTTTGTCCGGAGAACGATTGGTTTTGTTGCTCTTTCTAAACGGCGAATCGTCCATATATTTTTCTAGCAGGCCTTGTTCGATTTCATTTCGTTTGCGCTGAAGTAGCTCTTTAACATTTCCAGCCGAGCCGTCGGCTTCCTAGGCGAGGTATGGACGTCTCTGTTCATTGCGTTGCCGAAGGTAATCGATTCTTGATCTCCGCTCTATTCGATACTGTTGATATGAGAGGACACTTCGGACATAGATGCAAATAATATTCTAACCTTCCTTCTCGCGTTGCTGCTCGAGATTTTTTCTTTTCCACTATTGCTGGAAGACTACGTCGGGGATGTACTTGATGAATTGTTCAATTTTTTCAGCTTGGAACGAGCTTTCGTATCAATGTACTGCACGTATCACTTTCTCACAGTTTCAGACTTTAAAAGCACAATTTCTCAGCGTGTTCGGAAGACCCATACAGTATGCCTGGCATCCAGAACGGAACTAATGTTAATGATTAAAAAGTTGTATAACTGAAAAATAAAATTCAAAAAACACTTGGCACATCCTTTCTTTCATGCATGAAGCGTTTCATTTGTATTCGAGGGACGTGCCAAGTATTTTGAATTTTATATTTCAGTTATACAATTTTTTAATCATTAACATTGACATTGGATATTCAAAAATATTTGTCGAAGCTTGGCTCGCGTGATTTACCTTTCATTTTGGATTTTTTTTAAAGGCAGTTTCTTAGAACTAAATATTTTTGTATCATTTATGTACTTGGCGTACGTTTTTTACTTAAAAAAAAAAAGTAGTTTTTCACAGATCTCACTAATTTTTTAAAAACAGCTTGAAAACTAAAATTGGGATTTTTTAAAATCAAATCAATAATAGTAATTACTTTCTTAGTTCCAATTAGTTATTGATTTTATTTTCTTTATTGTAATTATTATTATTGTTTTCTTTCTTTCAATTAAACAACTATAATATCAGTTTTCTCAGTAAAACTCAAGCCACGGAGGATCGGTGTGGTCATTCTTGAAGCATCGCAAGGTGATTGCGAATAAATTCCCATATCGTAGCAGAGTTCATCACATTATCACAAAAGTCTTTGATTCTCTTATCGAAAGAACTGTATACATCTTCAGTCGTCTTGGTGGAATGGCCTCTTACTTTGGCTCTCGCAACGAGAAAACGATACCGCCCGTTCCAACAATTCTCTCGACGAGAGAATTCTGCCATCTGATTCTTCAATTGTTATGACCGGAAGAAAAGAAAATTCTTCATCATTTTCGTCAGTGCTCTTCAGAAGCCCTGAAAAAAATGAAAATATTTTCTCGTCCGGAGAAGTGGCACCAAAAATGATAGAATTCTTTCGCTGCGAGAACCGAACGAAGCGCTGGCGGAGTTGACTTATCATGAGAGTCAATCAAAGAATCCTGTGTAATTCCTCCCAAAATAACCAAAGAGAGAGTTATACATTTTTTTGGATAAAGCGTGTGACGTGATTTTTCGAATCACCGTCACACAAGAACCAGAAACAACATTAATACCGCCAATTACCGCTCTATAGATCTCGCTTATTGTCTCTCGCTACTTCCAGTACGATTCAGCTATTTTAGATGCAGTTTCGTTGAGTTTTTACGTTCAGTTTTCAAGTCTAGTTTCACGTTCAGTTTCAGATTAAGTTAATTACCGTTTCGTTAGTCGAGATCTCTGCGCTATTCGGTGGTGCGAATCTCGAAGTACTGAGATACCCGAATAGCGTAGAGACTCGACGAGGTTTCGTTGCGAATACGCCACAGTCCGGTGCAAGCCCGGCACTCTCGTGGAGTATTATGGTAAGGTTCGATGCGTTGGAGAACAGGCGGAGGTTTTGTGTAGTCCAGGCAAGGGTGGAGCACCTTGTGCTGTGTAAGAGTTGGAGTTTGGGTAGAGAAGAGCCTTGTTTTCACGCATCGAACAGAGAGTAGCGATCGCAACGATCCTCAAATATTGCCGCTTACAGTTCAGTTATCGATTACCGTCTAGATCCCGTAGTGAAGTAGTTGAGAGAGCAGTAGCTATCGGTTAAAGTTCCCGAAATCATGATAATGACGATTACGCGTATTGTCGTAGGCAAATCAGTCTACCGAGAGCCGCCCTAGAGGTAACTCGGGTCTCTCTCGCGCTCCCGCTATCGTTGGCTTCGGCCTGTCGTGTGTTCTCGTGTGTGTGTCGTGAGTCGCGCGTAGCGTGGGTTCTCTCTCGCTGCTGCGTACTCCGATACTGTGTTCTCGCTCGTGTTCGTGGGTTTCGTGTTACTTGTCGCTTCTCTCGTTCGCTCGCGTTCAGCGTACGATTGAGAATGACAGTTCGTGATAATTCCGATACGAATTATTTCCGAATTTTGTGATGGGGATGTATTCGAAAGAATGCTCTCGAAGTGCAGTTTTCGTGAGTACGTTCTCGTGGCATCGAAAGATGCGGATCCCGCCAATTCATGGACTAAATTCTGCTTTTCGGTGAGTTTATCGTTTTCGATTATTTTCCCGTTCGCGAATAGAAATTCGTTCTCGCTGCTCGCCTCGATCGTTCGATCGGCTGAGCGCCTCCCGCTGCACTCGCGTGCGATCTCGTCTGCTACTCTATCGGCCTCGGATTGCGACCCTTCTACCAAAAACCGCATCCTGAGCAGCCGTGCATTTCCGCACCCGTTCGCTCTCGTGCGTGCGTCGGTGTTTATCGTTGAGTTCTCGATAAGCTCTCGTTGAGTTCTCGATAAGTTCTCGTCGAGTTCTCGTTCTGTATCTCGTTCTCGTTTCGTCCTTGCGGAGGTCGGGTTCCACCGACCTCCAGTTTAGTCCGGTTTGGTGATACCGGCGATACAAAAATCTACCCTGCGGAGGTTGGGTTCCACCGACCTCCAGTTTAGTCCGGTTTGGTGATACCGGCGATACAAAAATCTACCCTGCGGCGGTCGGGTTCCACCGACCTCCAGTTTAGTCCGGTTTGGTGATACCGGCGAAACAAAAATCTACCCTGCGGAGGTCGAGTTCCATCGACCTCCAGATTAGTCCGGTTTGTTAATACCGGCGATACAAAAATTAACTGGCGCCCACCGGGACGCTGATGCACCCGCGAGAGAAACGGCCGAAGGTGACGTAAGTTTCGTTTTCGCGTTTTGCTCCCGTTTGGTTTGAGTTAAAATTTCGTCTTTTTTCGGTTTAGTTCTGTTGATTTTGAGTTTAGAGTTTCGCGTTTTAGAGTCAAAGAAATAAACGTCACAAATGGCGCCCAACGTGGGGCCACGCCAATAGAATAGCAGTTCCCGATCAGTTTTGTCTGTGCTCTCGTTTTGTTTTTTTGTTGCATCGATCGATTCCGTTCTTGATGCGATAAAATAAAACAATAATTCTTTTTTTTTGCTTTGTTCTCGCGTCATTAATTTGACGCTCTACCGTTGTGGATGTTCGGACGAACCCACTCGTTCTCGATGACAAGAACGAACATTAGACATTTTTTTTTGTTTTTGTTCGCGGATTGTCAGCTCCCGGATCCCTGAAAAATTTGTAAAAATTTTTTCGGGTTGCAGATCAAGCTCTCGAAAGGCCAGGAAGACATGATTTCGGCAATATTCGAAATTTTTCGAAATTGCCGAATTGTTCTCCACCCGACGCTCGCGCGCCTCGCGTGGTCGAGTGGGGGGGAGATACCGTTACCGTGCCTTGGCCGTTATCGCGAAGGTTCTCGAATTGTGACAAACAATTTTGAGTTTCGAGGAGCCCCTTCTCCTCGCCCTTCAGGCTCCCGACTACCGAATTCGGATCTTTCGCGTGGACTTCGCCGTCGACTACCGCCGTGAACGGTCGAGAGCTCCCGCTCTTCGGAGATGCTCTCGATTGGGAGCATTCACAAGTTCTCGTTGGGACAGGATCTCGTATGAATTACTTTGCGCCTTCGAATTAATTTTCGATGCCGAAGTGATTTACGCTCTCGCAACATTTCTCAATGTCGAATTAAATTTCGATTTTGGTGAGATTTTGGCTCTCGATTATTTCTCGATTTCGGATTAATCTCCGATCTCGATGAGATTTTTTTTTTGCTCACGTCATATTTCTCGATTTCGGATTAATATTCGATTTCGATGAGATTTTGGCTCTCGGAATATTTCTCGATTTCGGATTAATTTCCGATCTCGATGAGATTTTTGCTCTCGTCATATTTATCGATTTCGAATTAATTTTCGAGATCGATGAGATTTGGGCTCTCGGAATATTTCTCGATTTTGAATTGATTTTCGATTTCGATGAGATTTTTGTTCGTTCGTTCTGTTTGTTTGTTTGTGTTGTTCGTTTGTGTATTCTTTCGTTTTGTTTATTTATTTGTGTCTGTTGTTTTGTTGCAAATTCTCGTTCTCGTCTCGAACTCGAATTTATTCTTGACGTTCGACGAGATTTTCGATCTCGCATTCGAACGCGAATTAACTTTCGCTGTTCGAATTATTTTGTTCTCGCATTTCGAACGCGAATTAATTTTCGTAGTTCGAATGATTCTCGTTCTCGTATTTCGAACGCGAATTAATTTTCGCAGTTCGAATTATTTTCGTTCTCGTATTTCGAACGCGAATTAACTTTCGCAGTTCGAATTATTTTCGTTCTCGCATTTCGAACGCGAACTAATTTTCGCAGTTCGAATTATTTTGGTTCTCGCCCTTCGGACGCGAATTAATTTTCGCAGTTCGAATTAATTTCTGTTCTCGCATTCGAACGCGGATTAATTTTCGCAGTTCGAATTATTTTTCGTTCTCGCATTTCGAACGCGAATTAAGTTTCGCAGTTCGAATTATTTTCGTTCTCGTATTTCGAACGCGAATTAATTTTCGCAGTTCGAATTATTCTTGTTCTCGCATTTCGAAAGCGAATTAATTTTCGCAGTTCGAATTATTTTCCGTTCTCGCATTCGAACGCGAATTAATTTTCGCAGTTCGAATTAATTTCCGTTCTCGTATTTCGAATGCGAATTAAGTTTCGCAGTTCGAATTATTTTCGTTCCCGTATTTCGAACGCGAATTAATTTTCGCAGTTCGAATTATTCTTGTTCTCGCATTTCGAAAGCGAATTAATTTTCGCAGTTCGAATTATTTTCCGTTCTCACATTCGAACGCGAATTAATTTTCGCAGTTCGAATTAATTTCCGTTCTCGCATTCGAACGCGGATTAATTTTCGCAGTTCGAATTATTTTCGTTCTCGCATTTCGAACGCGAATTAATTTTCGCAGTTCGGATTATTCGTTTGTTCTCGCCTTTCGAACGCGAACTAATTTTCGCAGTTCGAATTAACTTCCGTTCTCGCATTCGAACGCGAATTAATTTTCGCAGTTCGAATTAACTTCCGTTCTCGCATTCGAACGCGAATTAATTTTCGCAGTTCGAATTAACTTCCGTTCTCGCATTCGAACGCGAATTAATTTTCGCCGTTCGAATTAATTTTCGCTCTCGCATCCGAACGCGAATTAATTCTCGCAGTTCGAATCATTTTCGTTCTCGCATTCGGACACGAATTAATTTTCGACGTTCGAATTTTTGCTCTCGTAGCCGAACTCGAATTCATTCTCGATGTTCAAAGCTTCGTTCTCGTATTCGAACTCCAATTAATTTTCGAAGCTTGAATGGATTTTCCCTCTCGTATTCGAACTCGAAGTAATTTTTGACGTTCGAATTCAAACTCGAATTCATGTTCGACGTTCGAATTTCCATTCTCGTGCTTGAACTCGGATTAATTTTCGACGCTCGCACGAATTCCCGCTCTCGCTTTGGTTCTCGAATTGATCGTTGAGGGGAAATCATTTTCTACTCCGATCTCAATACTGTTCTCGATAAATCGTTGAAGTGAAATTCTTTCACTCCGATCCGACTTTGGTTGGGATCTCGAATTGATCGTTGACGTGAGATCATTCTCACTCCGATCCGAATATTGGTCTCGAATAGATCGTTGAGGTGAAATAATTTTTCACTCCGATCCGATTTTTGTTCTCGAATTGACCGTTGAGAGAAAATTATTTCACTCCGATCTGACAACTGTTCTCGAATCGATCGTCGAGGCGGAATTATTTCGCTCCGATCTGATTGGTATTCACGAAGTGATCGTCGAGGTGAACTTATTTTCACTCCGATCCAATTAACGCTCTCGTATCCATCGTTGAGTAGGAAGATTTCCACTCCGATCGGCCCCACCACCGGATTGATCACGGGAGTGCACCCGGTGCACCCCGATCTCCACGGGGGATCTCGCACACCTTTCGGGTACGTCGCCTGACGCCCTTGAATTCTTCGTTTATTGATTGGTTCTTTTTGAAAAGAACTGCGGCCAGGCGATCTTGCCGGGATACGACGGATTCCCGGCTCGCCGAAGGGTCGATTTCCCGGTCGAAGCCCCCAATTGTTTTTTTTATAAAAATTTTTTTTTGTTATCGATCGTGACCACAATCGTGTGTCAGACGATCGAGATGGCGCTCGACGGTTTCCCGCGTATGCGGAAAATTCATCGAAAACAATTCATCGAAAAACAATTCATCGAAAACAATTCATCGAAAACAATTCATCGAAAACACAATTCATCGAAAACACAATTCATCGAAAACAATTCATCGAAAACACAATTCATCGAAAACAATTCATCGAAAACACAATTCGTCGAAAACAATTCATCGAAAACACAATTCGTCGAAAACAATTCATCGAAAACACAATTCATCGAAAACAATTCATCGAAAGCACAATTCATCGAAACACAATTCATCGAAACACAATTCATCGAAAACAATTCATCGAAAACACAATTCATCGAAAATAAAATTTCCAAGAAATATAACATAATTTTTTTTTTTTAATTTTTTTTTTCTTAATTGGTTATCAATCCGGAAAGTACAATTTATCAAAAATACATTTTATACATACATCTCTCGACACATCTCGCTTGAACACAACTATTCCACTCAAAATACTATTTCCACACACCCTTCGCCGTGCTCCGCACGCACTCGACTCTTCCACGCAGAATACTATTTCCACACACCCTTCGCCGTGCCCCGCACGCACTCGACTCTTCCACGCAGAATACTATTTCCACACACCCTTCGCCGTGCCCCTCACGGCGGATGAATTGTTTTCGATGAATTGTGTTTTCGATGAATTGTTTTCGATGAATTGTGTTTCGATGAATTGTGCTTTCGATGAATTGTGTTTTCGATGAATTGTTTTCGATGAATTGTGCTTTCGATGAATTGTTTTCGATGAATTGTGTTTTCGATGAATTGTTTTCGATGAATTGTGTTTTCGATTAATTGTTTTCGATGAATTGTGTTTTCGATGAATTGTTTTCGATGAATTGTGTTTTCGATGAATTGTTTTCGATGAATTGTTTTCGATGAATTGTGTTTCGATGAATTGTTTTCGATGAATTTTCCGCAAAGCAACAACAACAACCGCGAAACCGCTTTGTTATATTTATATGTTTTATATATGTTATATTTCTTGGAAATTTTATTTTCGATGAATTGTGTTTTCGATGAATTGTTTTCGATGAATTGTGTTTCGATGAATTGTGCTTTCGATGAATTGTTTTCGATGAATTGTGTTTTCGATGAATTGTTTTCGACGAATTGTGTTTTCGATGAATTGTTTTCGACGAATTGTGTTTTCGATGAATTGTTTTCGATGAATTGTGTTTTCGATGAATTGTTTTCGATGAATTGTGTTTTCGATGAATTGTGTTTTCGATGAATTGTTTTCGATGAATTGTTTTCGATGAATTGTTTTTCGATGAATTGTTTTCGATGAATTTTCCGCATACGTGTAGGCTTCTAGGCCTCGGTGATTGAGTCACTAGAGGTCAAGTTTTCGCATCCGACTTCGGACGTGGTTTCCGTTTTGCAAGCCTTCGGGCCTCGGACCTCGACTAGTTCTCGTATACGGCATATGCCGTAGCTCTCGTCATACAGGCCGAAAGGCCTAGGATCCCGCCGAAGGAGCAACTACTTGCTCTCGCCATGGATCTCGCAACGTTATCACGCTTCACGATGAGTGACGCTGCAAATACGGTAACGTCAAACATTTATTCGACTTGGGATTGTCCTTGGACTCCGGTGTTGTCGAATTGCTTTCTCGAATCACGATCGAGCCCTCATTGGACTCTCGTGCCGCGATCGAGACGTGGTCTCTCGCAGGTTCTCGCTTACCCCCAAAATTTATTGTTCTCGACTGGTAACGGTGGGTAAGACTTCGCTGCGACCGAAATACGGGCAGTGATTTGGGCAATAAAGCCAAGTTCTCGTAACGCGATTGAGACATAGTCTCTCGTGAAGTTCTCGCATTACTGACGAATTACTGATAATTTGTCCCCAACCGGCAACGGTGAGTAAGAGATTGCTGCTACCGAAATACGGGCAGTGACCCTTGTAATGGTTCTCGCGCCGAGAGGACAACACTCTCGTGCTGTCGACAGCTTCTCCTCGATGGGAATCGCGAATAATCGCTGATCAACCACGGAGAATGTGTGTCGCTGTTGATAGGCGCTACGCCTATCAAGATCTCGAAGAGTTCCCGTAACCTCCTCAGGTTAACACCAAGTACCAAAGTACTTGAGTGACAGATCCCGTGATCTTCGGATCGGCTACCGTTTCGAACTCTAGTTCGAAACCTCCCCTAAGGGGTGAGGAGTTGTGACGTGATTTTTCGAATCACCGTCACACAAGAACCAGAAACAACATTAATACCGCCAATTACCGCTCTATAGATCTCGCTTATTGTCTCTCGCTACTTCCAGTACGATTCAGCTATTTTAGATGCAGTTTCGTTGAGTTTTTACGTTCAGTTTTCAAGTCTAGTTTCACGTTCAGTTTCAGATTAAGTTAATTACCGTTTCGTTAGTCGAGATCTCTGCGCTATTCGGTGGTGCGAATCTCGAAGTACTGAGATACCCGAATAGCGTAGAGACTCGACGAGGTTTCGTTGCGAATACGCCACAGTCCGGTGCAAGCCCGGCACTCTCGTGGAGTATTATGGTAAGGTTCGATGCGTTGGAGAACAGGCGGAGGTTTTGTGTAGTCCAGGCAAGGGTGGAACACCTTGTGCTGTGTAAGAGTTGGAGTTTGGGTAGAGAAGAGCCTTGTTTTCACGCATCGAACAGAGAGTAGCGATCGCAACGATCCTCAAATATTGCCGCTTACAGTTCAGTTATCGATTACCGTCTACATCCCGTAGTGAAGTAGTTGAGAGAGCAGTAGCTATCGGTTAAAGTTCCCGAAATCATGATAATGACGATTACGCGTATTGTCGTAGGCAAATCAGTCTACCGAGAGCCGCCCTAGAGGTAACTCGGGTCTCTCTCGCGCTCCCGCTATCGTTGGCTTCGGCCTGTCGTGTGTTCTCGTGTGTGTGTCGTGAGTCGCGCGTAGCGTGGGTTCTCTCTCGCTGCTGCGTACTCCGATACTGTGTTCTCGCTCGTGTTCGTGGGTTTCGTGTTACTTGTCGCTTCTCTCGTTCGGTCGCGTTCAGCGTACGATTGAGAATGACAGTTCGTGATAATTCCGATACGAATTATTTCCGAATTTTGTGATCGGGATGTATTCGAAAGAATGCTCTCGAAGTGCAGTTTTCGTGAGTACGTTCTCGTGGCATCGAAAGATGCGGATCCCGCCAATTCATGGACTAAATTCTGCTTTTCGGTGAGTTTATCGTTTTCGATTATTTTCCCGTTCGCGAATAGAAATTCGTTCTCGCTGCTCGCCTCGATCGTTCGATCGGCTGAGCGCCTCCCGCTGCACTCGCGTGCGATCTCGTCTGCTACTCTATCGGCCTCGGATTGCGACCCTTCTACCAAAAACCGCATCCTGAGCAGCCGTGCATTTCCGCACCCGTTCGCTCTCGTGCGTGCGTCGGTGTTTATCGTTGAGTTCTCGATAAGCTCTCGTTGAGTTCTCGATAAGTTCTCGTCGAGTTCTCGTTCTGTATCCCGTTCTCGTTTCGTCCTTGCGGAGGTCGGGTTCCACCGACCTCCAGTTTAGTCCGGTTTGGTGATACCGGCGATACAAAAATCTACCCTGCGGAGGTTGGGTTCCACCGACCTCCAGTTTAGTCCGGTTTGGTGATACCGGCGATACAAAAATCTACCCTGCGGCGGTCGGGTTCCACCGACCTCCAGTTTAGTCCGGTTTGGTGATACCGGCGAAACAAAAATCTACCCTGCGGAGGTCGAGTTCCATCGACCTCCAGATTAGTCCGGTTTGTTAATACCGGCGATACAAAAATTAACTGGCGCCCACCGGGACGCCGATGCACCCGCGAGAGAAACGGCCGAAGGAGACGTAAGTTTCGTTTTCGCGTTTTGCTCCCGTTTGGTTTGAGTTAAAATTTCGTCTTTTTTCGGTTTAGTTCTGTTGATTTTGAGTTTAGAGTTTCGCGTTTTAGAGTCAAAGAAATAAACGTCACAAGCGATAACATTTTTTTCTTCATACTATGACAAACCTGCCCAGGAATCTTGATTCTACGACTTGTAGCGCTCCAAGAACATAATCACAGCGATCTTCGCCAAGAAGATTCTCTCGATCTTGTGAGAAACAGAGCAACTCGAACAGTGAGAAAAAAAAACAAAACTGAATAACAATATTTTTCTTACTTTTTTGAATCTTAATTCATAATATTTTTCTTGATTTTAGTTTTTTATTGGAGGTCATTCCATTTGCCTTCCATCACGAATCACGTAAAAAATCGAATCGAGACGAGAGGAGCAAACACTTTTTTTAAATGGTTTTCAATGATTAATTTTTTCACTCATGTTACGTCCCGTAAACTTCAACTTCAAGAATATATTCCGCATCGCAACGAGCCTCGCGACTCGCGCCACGTGTCAGAATCTGCAGTGTCAGCAATGCTCAACACGCTCGCAAAGGCGGACGAAATCGCAAACGCCGCCGATCTCACGGTGCGCACAAAAATATTAATATTAATCCAATTGCTGACCCTGCGGCTTCCACCATTTCACCACCGCTCTCTCCGATCGACGATCGACGAACGCATCGCTAAATATTTCAAATCGATCCGCTCCTCAGGTCAGTCTCTAATCAACCAACGATCAAGGTAGATCAGATTAGAGCTCCGTGGCTCGTGTTTTCCCCGCGCGGTTAATACTCAACACCCCGAGAGACCGTTCATCGTAGTATCATTCGAGCCACGTAATATTTAGTGCAGTTATTAGTTTAATTAACATCAAGGTTTGGAATATCCAATTCCACCTGAAAACTCGCGTAGTCGCGACTAAACATCTCGGTAAATCTTCGAGGTTCGTTCAGCTTTCCACAAAAGGGTCGTCGTGCGTAAATCGACCGGGAAGTCAAGAAAACTGTGAAGTTCATGCGTGTGTAATAAATATACAACAAGTGACATTCTCGCCACGAGCCAAAGCGCTCGTGTAGTGTTTGAGACATTAGAAAAGGTGAACGCACGAAACAGGTGTGACTGTGCCGGCAGAAGCGGTGCTCCGGTATCCTGTAACCCGAGCACACGCTGATAGCAGCCGAGCGCCGCCGCGAGAAATCCATCAGCCGCACAGTACAGTCTGACTTCGTTGTGTATTAATTAATCGCTAAGCTTATAATAATCAAGGAGCATTTAATTCGGCACATTCTGACAAACAAAGATTGTAACAATATATAATTCATGTTCCAAGGGAACTCAAATTCTTATAATTTCGACTCCTGCATAAAAACCCAATCCTCGTGATTTTAAAGGACCGTGCCTGTAGAGGACGGAGTTAAAGAACGAATCCAATAATAAAAATAAACCTCGCGATTCTCGTGAGGGTTAGCGTGTGTCCGTACGAGACGCCCCCGCACGTCACACTCATTTATTTCTTTAAACCCGCTTCTTTTGCTTAGTTTACGTCGGCCGGCTGTCACCAGCACTCGACACGGCCCATGGGCCGAGCGAACACCGAACACGCACGAAGCGCCGCAATTTCACAATCTTCCGCGATGCCCGATGCTCCGCGATGCCCGACCCGTTGTAGATGAGAAACAGAAAGACGTATCTTTTACTACTCGACACGTAAAACGGTGCGCGATCCTGCCATTCTGTTTCTCATCTACACATGTAGATGAGAAGCTGAAGGGCGTATATCCATGGCCGTAACCCGTTAAATGCATTTTTTTTATGAAAAACCTATTTCTACTGCACCGCAAGCTAAAGAAAGTATTTCTAGTCATCGCAGTCACTTGAAACTGACTACGCATCATGTCAGAAGTACATTAAAGTTAATCCTAAAAAATAAAAAAATGTGGAGCAGGCTCTGCGGAGTAACTTCATCGAAAGCTCTGAAAACGGGCCTCGAAAGTCATTGCAATAGGCACTCTGCCTATTCCTTATAGTGAGTGCCTAAAAAGACGGGGGGTCGGGGCGCGAAGGGCGCAGGGGGGCGGAGCTCCCCTAGAATATATATTCATATTGTAACGTGTCCCTGCAGATTAAAATTTCGAAAAATCTGCAGGACTCGCCCGCTACACAATAACGACGCCCGCTGCACTTTTCCCTTCCCAGCACGCTAAATGGGGGCCAGGTAACAAAATCTCCCCGTGTTACCGCGGGTAATATCTTTCGCTGCTTAACTTCTCGTCTCTTACTGCCGGCTAGCTAGGGAGTGAATTCGGGCTTTAACACAACAACAAAAATAAAAGAAACAACTGGAGACCCACCGCTCGTTTAACAAAGCAAAATACGAATTTATTGAACAAGTAATCGAGTAAAAATTGGCGAGACACTGCTCGTATGACCGCGAAAGTCTGTGTTCGCCTCGAGAACGCTCGAGCGAACCACGCACTCACACATACGAGACAAACAGGCGCGGGAGAGCCACGGACGGCAACGACATTATATTTAAGAAATGAATCGGGCACCACGTGCGCCTACCTTGAACAATCCTTTCCTTCGGGTTTCCCGTTCGAACGGCTCGAGGCCGCGTTCGTCAATCGTCCCGATCACGCCACGATCCCGTCGAGGGTCGTAGTTCGTTTTTCTACGGAATATCGCCTTCGATGCAGTTCGCTCGCACTCACGTACACACACACGCTCGCTCGGTTTCGTCACACACACTCTAACTAAATAGAATATCAATTCTCTATGTTACGCAAATTTGTCTGTCAATTTCCTTCTCTACGATACGAGGTCTCGTGCGAGAGTGTCGCTCTCCGTACGCTAATTCGGCGTCGGGCCTAGGTAAGGAGAGGAGCGCTCTCCTTGTTCACGCGAGGCCTCGAGCCTCGCCGACGTCAGCCGCTCTCTCTCTCCTTCGCGTCGTTGCCGAATTTTCGCATTGACCTGTAACAAAGTAACAGATAGCCCTTTCGGCAGTATCTCTCGCCTATTATCGTTCCTTTGGCTCGACGGGACGACCTAGCGACGTTGCGAGATCCTCGTCTCGGACTCTCGCGCGTGAAGAATCACGAGCGTGCTATCGCGCCTCGTTACAATATATATTTTGTAACGTGGCCGTTACAGTCGCCCCGACTTTTGACGCGGGCAAGCGTCCAGCTAGCAAGCGGGAGGGGGGTCGAGAAAATCGAGTGAATCGCGAGAATTCACGTCGGTGAATTCTCCTATTTAAAAATCGAAATAAAAGCCTGATCGAGTACGACGGCGGGACTGTGTCGCGGAAATTAGGGAAACCAAACATTAATTTCGATCTATCACTTTGTTGCGAGCACACCCGAGAGAAGGAGTGAAAGAGAATCGTTCTCTCCTACCCATATCCAACATCGAGGGCGAAGCCGTCACCCACGCACCTCAACAACAGCCCTCGAAGCACCTTACGGGATCCTCGTCGAACGAGCGGAAGGCAGCTTCGCAAAAGAGGAAGCTGACCTGTCCTCCGCTCACAAGAAACGAAGATTCCGGGAAAACCACCACGGAGTCCTCACGTTGTCGCTAAGGAACCGAGCGAGCGAGACAGAGAGAGAGAGAGAGAGAGCGAGTCTGAGCGACGCAAAATTATTCGAAACGTCGGTAACAGCAGAACTCGCTCCCGAAATTCGCAAAGAGCGTGCGGTGCTCCCCGCGCGCCCCTCTCCGCGCAAATTCGCAATCGAACGAGATCATCGGTTCCTCGTCACTGGCTGGCAGAGTATTATTGTGTGCCGAGACGATTCCGAGAGTCGAACCCTAAGAGGGACGAATTCGAGGAGCCCGGCAAATCGTAATCGTCGGTGGGTGAATATTCTCAACTTTTAGAAGGACTATTCTCCGGGTGTTGCGGTTAAGAGAATATCGATTAGTAGTTTATTCGAGAATATTAATCGGCCATCTGCCCGGCGAGAGTTGTAGTCTCTCGCCACTGCTTAAAAGTTCTTGTTGTCTGTGAGAGTCCGGTCGTCGCATTCGACTCGGCCTTCAAGCCAATAGTAACGTGATAACCGTAACGATCGTGCCTTCTGCACGATCATCGTCAGATAATTGTAAGCGTTACTTATCCAGTACGAATTAATGAATTGATTTGATTGTTTTATTAAAAAGTTGTTTTGCGAGATCCTTCGAGCATCGCTCCCACCGCCCTGACTCGTCGCGAATAAAAGAATAATTAGAATAATTAGTAGCACCCGTCTTGGCTCTTAACGGGTTAAAGCGAAGAGCCTGGCGCCCTTCCGGCAGTATTTGATCGTAAAGTAATCGTTGGGTGCCTGCCGTACTACGCTACGTGCTCGGTACTCCCGAGTCACCGGGTAGATAGCGGCGTGCTTACAATATATAGATATATCTTTCTATATTATATAAAAGTTTCCCCGCCGCTGCCGTGTTCAAGAATCCAGAGGGGGGACTTAGAATATTTTCGCTCGGCTCCCCCCCCAAGAAAAGGAGAAGGGCAGGGGGGTGGTGAGGGGCGAGGAGAGAGGGGAAGAGAAAAAATATATTGTGACCGATTTTTCCAACGACTATCCTCCGCGCCACAAAATTATTCGTCCCGACCGTTTTTATTTATTTATTGGGCGCCAGCCGAGCCCCATGCCCGACACGATCGGTAACAAAGATGGTACAAAAAGGCGAATAATTGTCCCCGGCTAGGCACAGCATGGATTTTGAGAGAGGGGGGGGGGGGGGGGGGGGGGGGGCAGCGACACTCTTGGCAATAAATTAAATATATAACACGCAGTTCACAACACGATTAAAATTTATTCCTCGAAAAATAAAATGACAACAAATAATTTTGTATCTCGGGCCAGTACCTGGAAATGACTCGACACAAACAAAAGAAAAGGCCCTACTAATATTCTTCTCAGCGACTCGATTCACCGAGTTGAATTGCTACTCCAAATGATAGAGAAATAATTGACACAATGAATACTGATTTCCCTACTACAACCGTCTTCGCCAGTCGGTACCGAATTTAATTACGACACAAAAATACAATCCTAACCGGCGTGGAATACCGGCACGTACGAGCTCGCATCCCGCTTCCTAAGTCAATCCGAGCTTTAAGACGGCGCGAACAGGACCGATTCTCGCACGCCATGACCTTATGGATCTCTCGCGTAAGATAAACAAATAAACAGGCAGCCTCAAGAGCTCGAATAAAGTTAATTTGAAATAAAATACGGGTGAGCCCGTCCAAACTACACTGAGCTGATTCTCTCGGAGAAGAATCCTTAATTTGCCCGGACGGTACTCGTCGCCGCGACGAGTGACGCGCACACTCACAATTAGCAGACAAAAACGGAAAATACATTAACACGCGAGTCCGAGGATCGAGAAGCTAAAGTCTTACCAACGAGAGACAGATGTTGCGGGGGAAATATACGGAAAACCTTCCTTCCAACCCTCCTACTATTATCCCCGTCTCAATCGGAACCGGTACCGATGTTAATCACAGGATTCGGAGCAAAGTCATCCCTCTGGCTATCACGATCAGTCGAGCACACGTCTTCCTTACACAAAAGCTACGACGAGAGTCCTTGAGTGATCGCGTATCGTTCACGCTGTCTCGCTCTCCCTTCCCCTTTAATAATTTTTCGTAGCCCCGGTACCTAGCGATGCCCTACGCTAATCGCGAACTACATGACTCGCGCGAAATCAAAATCCAAACGACAACGGCGCTGACGTGTCGCTTGAAAATTCGCGAGCCGTATCGCCGAACGAGTGCTCGTAGAGGCCGGCCCCGGGGCGCTGATATCGATGCCGATGTTGACACCGCCAAGCTGTGACTTCCCCGTTGCCGGTTCGCCCAGGGCGATGATTTCTGGATGTCAGTAGGTGCCGAAGGAAGTAGCGACGATCCCGAAGCGGTACCGTAGACAGAGAGAACGATCTCTCCATTAAATTCGTCGGGAAAACGCGTTAAATTGGCGCTCTTTCTCTCGCCGACAACCGTGCGTCCCGAAAATCGCTCGAAAGAAAGAAATAAAAACAACAAAATTAATAATTTCGATCATCTCAACTAAATTCGAACCCTTGAGACTGCCTGGGACTCCGTCAGTGGGGAAGACGTGTGCTCGTCGGGACCAGCGTTCGCGTAAGTTGTCCTTTTTGCGAGCCGCCGAAATTAACCCCGTTACAATATATATTCGAAAAAATATTCTAAAAGGGGTTAGAATATATCTGGGGCCAAGGCCCCTATAAAGACTTAAAATATTTTCCCGGAGGGCGGGCGGGGGGGGGGGGGGGGGGGGGGGGGGGGGGGGGGCATAAATGTTCTACTTTCTCGATTTTTGTTCACGACGGCGGTAGTAAGATATCTATATCACATAGAGGGATATTTCAGTCGATTTTAACCCATGGCCACAAGCGCGCGTGGCGCGCGAGCCCGCAGGTCCGCTAGTATAGATATTGTGACGCGTTTTTTTTTTTGGCGCGTCACAAGAATCGCGTCAACGGCGGAATTTTGGTCCCGCCGAGCACACGTTCTCCCCACCGACAGAGTCCCAAGCGATTTCAAGGGTTCGAAATAATTTAGACGAGTAAATTGTGACGATATTTTTTTTGATAACGCCACAGAATGAGCAATACGGCTAAAGTAAAACGTAAAACAATAAAGTTCTGATCAAATTTAGTTAATTTTCGAGTCATAATTCAGTTTTCGGTTCAGGTTTTGTTTTTGAGAGGAAGCTTGTGGAGAAGTCCAGACACGCCGAGGAGCGGGGCTGACATACTAGCCACCCGGTCGTGTGCTGACGTCAGGCTTGCCTGACCCTATGAGATTTCGGTGAGATGAACAAAAGTGCAATTGCGATATTGCCGCTCCATTTGATAGAGTTGAGATGTGCGAGCAGTTATGGTTTCGTTACGGTTCGCAGGCTCGTACGGCCGGAAAATATGGACCGCCGGCACGACGAGGTAGCGCAAAAAGTAGTTGATAATTTATCGTTGACGGGCCTCGTGCGAACGGCAAGTCGACACCGATTCGCCGAGGAGTCGAAAATATTATTAAGAAAAAGGGTCAGTTACGGTTGCCTCGCTACATCAGAAACTCTCGGAGAAGTCACTCACTCGGATATCCAAGCTAAGTCACAGTTATTGTTTGGCACCCTACGATCAACACTGTGCGAATTCGGCAGTGCGTAGAGGTGGGATTTGGATACAGTAGTCGTGTCCGAGCCCTCGAAGAGTGAGGAAGTCGTGTAGTACAGCTCAAGCAGAATGGTCCCGACTCGCGAACTGAGCAGTCGCTTCCATCATTACAGTTCGTCACGTTCCATTGCTCCAGCTACAGTTTCGCTCTATTATTGTAATGTGAGCTTCGTTAAAGATTATCGATCCAGTACCGTGAATCATGAAGATCCAGTTCCAATCTACGTTCTAGTTTGGCTTGAGGAAAGATCCAGCATTGATGAGTCGGTTCCAGTTTTGTTCGAATAATAGCGTAAAATACGAACTCGCGTAATGAATTTAGCGAGTCCACGTCGTCTCGGTAGTTGCCGTTTCTCTCCGTTCATTTTCAAATAAATTATCCAGTTTAGTTCAGGTCACGTTAACACGTTACAGAGAACCTGGTTATTTGTAAGCAATTGTTGTGTGACATATTTAATCAATAGTAAATAGAATTACTTATTTCATCGTTTCGAGTTTTGAGTTACGTTATTTATTTTTGTGTTGTCGAAGCCTATTTATTTCTCCATCAGGTAAGAACTACGACCCTCTCTCCATAATCTAGCACCCTGAGCGACACCCGGTTTACCGCATCCCTCGAGCCCTCGCTTCGCCCGGTCATAAGATAAGTTTCGGTTACGGTTACGGTTTCAGTTATCGCGTTAAAGTTTTCGGGTAATTGGTTACGTCTTCAGTTTAGTCCGGTTTGGTTGTTCCGGCGATACAAAAATAATCTGGCGCCCAATTTTTGGTTATATGTGAGTTAGCGCGACCGGAGCGGCGAAGGGGATAGAGGGGCGAAGATGCGTTTCGTACCGTGAGGCCGATACGCGGGGCCGAGCGGGAAAATTCGTTATAAAATTTACTAATTTCCCTTATTTTTATATCATTATTTGGCGAGCCTTCACGGGACGGATAGATCGGAGCTGTCATTCTTCTGGTCCACGGTACCGCTACGTGGGTCAACGCTACTTCTCTCACCGATTCAACATCCAAAAATCATCGCTCTGGGCGCATCGATATCGAAGAAGTCGCAGCTTAGCGATGTCAGCATCGTCCACGATGTCTGTTACCCCGGGACCAGCGTCGACGAAAATCTACGAGCGAAGCGTCACGAAGACGGTCGAACGAAGCGTCAGCGCCGTTATCGTTGGAATATTAATTTCGTGCGTGCGATAGTTCGCGAAAATCGTAGGGCGTCGCCAGGTACCGGGGAAGCGAAATTATTTGTAAAGGGAGGGGAGAGCGAGACAGCGAAACGAATTAGCGTAGATCACTCGGGGACTTTCGTCGTATCGTGTTTATCGCTTAACGTGGCTGCGACACCGAACGCGGGACTTGTCAGGGTCGTATTGCACCGGTCAATCACCCGGTTAGAACTGTATTTTTGTGTAATTTCGTTTACCGGACCGTGCGGGCAAAGACGATGGATTTTAGTAGGAAAAATTATTTATTGGAATTATTTGCATTGTTATTTTCGGTTAGAAATTTGTCCCGGTGAATTGAGTTCATAATTTATTTGTTGTCTCTTCCTTGTACCTCGCATTATTGTATCGCCTGTGAAACGGACCGCTCCTCTGCCCGCAAAAGCTGCAGCTAGTCGGTTGCAGCAAATTCGTTTCCTTTTAACATCAAAATCCGATCGTGTCGAGCGCGATGCTCGGCTGGCGCCCTCAAAAATAAAATTCACGATCGAGACGGATTTTTGTGGCCATTGGGTATGGGTTTTTTTTTTGGTTAAAAAGGGTGCGTCAAATTTTTCGGTCACAAATTTGCAATATCCAGGTGCCAAATTTGTGACCGAAAAATTTGACGCACCCTTTTCTCGATAAAAAAAACTCATACCCAAAGGCCACAAAAATCCGTCTCGATCGCGAAGTTAATTTTCAAGGGCGCCAGCCGAGCATCGCGCTCGACACGATCGGATTTTGATGTTAATTGAACGAATTGGATGATACCGACTAGCAGCAGTTTTTGCGGGTAGAGGGGCGGTCCGTTTCACAGGCGATGAAGAACAATTAGGAAGAAACGAAAAAAAAAGGAATAAATTATTAAATTATTAAATTATTAAAAAAAACAAAAGTACGTGATCACGAAAATAAAATTTATTCACAAAAGAAGAGCCCTACTAAAATTTCTCCCAGCTACTCAATTCACCGGGACAACTTTCTAACCGAAAATAACAATGCAAATAATGCAAATAAATAATTTTTCCTACTAAAATCCATCGTCTTTGCCCGCACGGTCCGGTAAATGAAATTACACAAAAATACAATTTTAACCGGGTGATTGACCGGTGCGATACGACCCTGACAAGTCCCGCGTTCGGTGTCGCAGCCACGTTAAGCGATAAACACATCGTCCTATGGCTGGACGGCGCGTGCGGGACCGGGACTCGCACGCCTCACTTATGGATCTCTCGCATACAAAATTTAATCGAACAATTAACTAAATTAAACGATCTCAAAGGCTCAAACTAGTTACAACAAAACAAAACCAAATTAAAGAAAATGCGAGACGGGACCGTCACGCCTTATTACGGGCCCACCCACGATTAATATTTTTGCCTGGGACGGTTACCGTCATCGCGCGAGTGACGCGCACACTCAAAATTAACGAATCAAAATAAAACACAAAAATGAAAACGCGACCGAGGAAAAAGACGAAAGCCTTACCGGAGAGACTCGGATGTTCAACCGAGAATTATCCCGTTTTTCCTTCCTCCAACCCAAAGATAATCTCGGAGTTCCGATCGGCACGCTACCGATGTGGAATCCACTCTTTACTCGGAACTGTCCCTCTGGCCATCTCGATCACTCGAGCACACGTCCTCACACCACAAAAGATACGACGAGAGTCCTCGAGTGATCTACTCGAATTCGTTTCGCTGTCTCGCTCTCCCCTCCCTTTACAAATAATTTCGCTTCCCCGGTACCTGGCGACGCCCTACGATTTTCGCGAACTATCGCACGCACGAAATTAATATTCGAACGATAACGGCGCTGACGCTTCGTTCGACCGTCTTCGTGACGCTTCGCTCGTAGATTTTCGTAGACGCTGGTCCCGGGGCAACAGACATCGTGGACGATGCTGACATCGCTAAGCTGCGACTTCTTCGATATCGATGCGCCCAGAGCGATGATTTTTGGATGTTGAATCGGTGAGAGAAGTAGCGTTGACCCACGTAGCGGTACCGTAGACCAGAAGAACCATATTTCCTACTATCGGACTCGTGAAGGCTCGCAAAATAAAAATAAAAACCCAAGAAAATAATAAATCTGCGCGCTTAACTAATTTTGAACCCTTGAGATCGCTTGGGACTCTGTCGGTGAGGAGAACGTGTGCTCGGTGGGACCAAAATCTCGCCGATGACGCCATTCTTGTGACGCGCCAAAAAAAAAACGCGTCACAATATATATAGATATAGATATTGTTACGCCCCGACAAGTGCATTGTCTATTTCCGCCGATGTTCGTAACGGGTTAAGATTATTTTTCGCTTCCGTTTTGGTTTGGCATCTCAAGCCGGGGATAGAAGCACGTGTCCGTTCACGCTCGAGGATTTTATAAAACTGAAAACATACCTTCGCACTCATTTTGTCTATCTTCTGCATAGACAATTTTCCGATTTTTCAAATGCGACTGCTGCGCGGTCCTCGGGAAATGTCGTTGCTGTCGGGACCGCGTATAGCTGGTACCGGGTCTCGGCTCCGTGCTCCTTTGTGCTCTAAAGGGAAAACGTATCCGATCCCACTCACTTCAATACGATAGTTCGGAACAATAATCTTTTATTCACACAAACGATGTTCTTGAAGTCATGAAATAACACGATACATATTTTAAAGTGACAAATCCCGCATATCGTTCACACTTGATTATTTGAACGGTTAATCTACAGAACATACAGTTCGAGTTGTCCGCGTATAACCTTTCCGAATATCTCGGTTCAACACACAAAAAGTATAAGTTCGCGAAGTTCGCGTCTTGACCCGTCGGTTCAAGGTCCGGAGAGAGACTCTTTGCGCTGCCCTTCGAGATGCAAATCGTGAGTGCAGTTCCCCACCGTCATCACCTCTAAAGGTGTTGATTGTGCAGGAACTGCATCTCTCGGCTCTCGGGGTGGTGCAACGTCTACTTCTCAGTACTTCGCTGCCGCTATCGTGCGTTTTGATGTCACGTTCGTCTCGCGACGCTTGATAAAGTTAAAAGTGTGCAACTCGGACTCTGTTTCGAGTCTCACAAGTTTCGCATTTATACTGCGACATTAGATAAACTATTTTTTTTTAGATGAATACGAATAAAAATGTTTATAACACATGTAATACAAAAATATTATTATGGTGAATAGAGGGAAGGTGAGAAATCAAGGAGTTACACCGTATACATATGCCGAGCCTTATCCTTTATTCCTCACTCGAGACCGGCACAAACGCTCGATCCGAGCATGAGTGACTGTATCGCCCGCTGACTCACACAGTCTTCTACGGTGACGAAGGTGCGTGGCAGCACCTTACAGGCACAAGATACCACCATTATATTATGATAAAAAAACATGGCAATGTGGACCCGGACGTAACAATATATAGATACTAGCGGACCTGCGGGCTCGCGCGCTACGCGCGCTCGCGACCATTGGTTAAAATCGACTGAAATATCCCTCTATATAATATAGATATCTCACTACCGCCGCCGTGTACAAAAATTGAGAAATTAGAACATTTATGCTTGCCCCCCCCCGCCGCCCTTCGGGAAAATATTTCAGTCTCTAAAGGGGCCTTGGCCAGAGATATTCTAAGTCCCTAAAGTCAAAGCCCCTTAAGAATATTTTTTCGAATATACATATTCTCTTTCCTCCCCCCTCTCCTACCCCCCGCCCTTCTCCGCTGTCTCCTTTCTCCTTTCTCCGCGGGGGCACCCGCGGACATTCAAAGCCCCTCTATTCCTGCTTTCATTTTTTGTCTGAGGACATACGCCCTTTAGATTCTAGGGGGAGACTGAGGACATACGCCCTTTAGATTCTAGGGGGAGACTGAGGACATACGCCCTTCTGATTCTGGGGGGACTCTGAGGACATACGCTCTTCTGATTCGGGGGGGGGGGGGGGGGGGGGGGGGGGGGGGGGGGGGGGGAAGCAGAGCGAAAATATTCTAAGTCCCCCCTCTGGATTCTTGAACACGGCGGCGGTGAAACTTTTATATAATATAGATAGATATGTGCCGATATTGATATGTGCCGAATTGCGTCGATAACGGCGAACACGCGACTATCGACGCTCGACGTTAGCTACGAATCGGCGAAGCGAAGCTCCGCCCCACCGAAAATCGGCGACGTACCGCGAGCCGAGATAAGGCGAAACAGCCGTTGCAACGCGAGCTACAATTCGAAGTTAAGCAAAATCGCCGCTGCAACGACGTCACTGATCATACGATCTAACGGGACTTTCGCTGGCTATAAAAGCCCGAGCAACGCGATCTCGTTACTTAGTTTATTTCCGACTACCCACCTACACTCCTTGTGAGAAGCGAGCTCCAGGCATCACTGGCCTTCGTGGACACTCCTTTGAGAAAGAGACCCATATCCCTGCGTTGAACGATTACGATTTATTAAATATCGAAGAGATAGCCGAACTCAGAGATAGGAAGGTCGTAGCGCAAAACGCAGCTCGTGTTAGCCGAGCACCATAGGCCATAGCCCAAGGCTTATGTACTAGGATCACTTTAAAATCATTCCGAAGGGAAAGAGAGTCGTTATCAGTACGAAAATCATCTAATGAAGTTTACCGCGTTTCGCACTCAAGATCTACAAATCTAACGTTGTTCAACCGCACGCTCTATCCTCAGACACGTCTGCCACCGTACGATAGTGAGATTGGACGCGCGCTTGCGGGATCGTCGTTTCTCGTGACGTCAGGCGCTGAACGGCGAGCCTGTATTATTTTCGTGTAGCATCCTTGAGCCAGGCCAGCCCCACTCGTTGTACGCCGTGGAAAGCGAGTGAATAGGGTAAAATTATAAAATATCAAATTTAGATTGACTCACATTTAGTCGAGGCGAATCGACAAGCATTCGCGAATACTGCCATAAGCAGTATTCATAGCATAGGACAAAATATCGAGCCGCGCCGTTCCGAAAACGATCGAAATCGACAAATTAAAATAGACGAAATAGAAACCGTACATATCCATCCCATCAATAGTAATTACGAAAACCATAATTCGTCGCACTTCCTCACCCGAGAACCCGTGATGAGAAAGATCTCGTGCCCTCGGACAGTGTTGAGACAGAATCTGACGTTTTCTCCTCTATCCTAAATATTGTGCCTTAGACGAAATCAACTGCCCAGTGTACGAACTGACGTGCAAATGAATAAAATCGCATTCCCACGGGACGCGAACAATCGCGACTCCAAATAAAATTACAATATAGATAGAGATATATAGACCGGACCGGACCGGACCGGCAGGGCCGGGCCGGACTTAGAATATTTCAAGCCAGAAAGAGACTTGGAATATTTCGAGCCGAGGGCAGGGCTTCAAATATTTTGGGCCAAAAGGGGACTTCAAATATTCCGAGCCTGTAGTGAAAACTCAAAAAATACTGCGGATAGTTATGGTGGGATTAGAAAAAGTGAGGAGATAAGAAATGACGGTTCACGACGCGGTTAGATACATTTTGGGAATAGCTTTATTTCGAGTAACGCGTGCGAACTGTTATGATACTGATTTGACACTGACTGCTGGTCAAGGGCTCTCGTCGTTCGGGCGAGAGCGAGTATGATTGTGTTTGTCTGTACAGGTGTTATTGTGTGAATGTGGGTCTGTGAAAATGTAAAAATTTAGGCTCGAGAATTCCGTAGTCCACGATCTACAAAAAAAAACTTTTTTTTCAAGAAAGTAAAAACTGTACGCCAAGTACAAAAATAGCACATCTATTGCTAGGTAACAAGGGACAAATTCACGGTGGTAACAGGTCACGGGTAACAGTTGACTGAACGAAAAAATCTGGAAAAACGATAAGCTCATATCATGATATCTCGACATCGGCTAAACGGATATAATCGCGACTAGGCGCGTTTGAAAGCTGATGTCGAATATATATAAGAAAATTTTGGTCAGAAATTAAATCCGACGCGTAGTTCTGGAAGAACGATCGATTTTAATTCAAAATCGGGCCTTACTTCCGGCATTTTGGCGTAGGCTTACACGGTAGCGTCTCGTCGACTCGTCAAAAAAGATTTTTTTTTTTCTTGGCGTCGAGACGCTACCGCGTCTCTTGATAGCGATGCTTTTGCCGAAACAGAGCCAGAAGGGGACGTGAAATATTTGGGTCCAAGGGCGGGACTTCGAATATTTCGAGCATGAAATATTCGTGCTCGAAATATTTTATCGAGCCAGGAGGAGACTTGGAATATTTCGAGCCAGAAAGGGACTTGGAATATTTCAAGCCAAGGGCGGGGCTTAAAATATTTTGGGCCAAAAGGGGACTTTAAATATTTCGAGCCAAGGGCCGGACTTAGAATATTTGGAGCCAGAAGGTGCTGTGAAATATTTGGGGCCAAGGTCGGGACTTAAAATATTTCGAGCATGAAATATTCGTGCTCGAAATATTTTATCCAGCCAGAAGGGGACTTTAAATATTTCGAGCCGGAAAGGGACTTGGAATATTTAAAGCCAGAAGGGGACTCGGAATATTTCTGGGCGAGGCCTCTTTAGGGACTCCGAACATTTCGGGCAGAGAGCCTCGCAGCGACTGAGAATATTTCTGGCCGAGGCCCTTTCAGGGACTTAGAATATTTTCGCACCCCCTATCGCGGTAATTCTGGGTAATTGCCGGAAATTGTGGGTAATTTCTGGAAATTCTGGGTAATTGCAGGGAATTCTGGGTAATTGCCGGGAATTCTGGGCCAAGAAGGGATTTAGAATATCTTGGGCCATCGGGTCTCACAGACCCCCGAGGCCCTCCGAGCTCTCCAGTGCAGCCAAGTACTCCAGGGCTCGAGGCTCGATTCTTAACCATATAAATACATCATCGTTTTTTATCATTTCTTTCATTCTTTCTTGCATTCTCGCATTCTCGTTCTCTCGCTTTTTCGGAATCACGCATTTTTACTGATTCTCACATTCTCGCTATCACGAATTTTCACTCTCTTGCATTTTCGCTCTCAAGCATTTTAAGCCTTTAGAATTTCCGCTTTCACTATTTTCAGTCTCTCGTATTCTCGCTCTCTCGCATTTTCGCGCCCTCGCATTCTCGCTCTCTCGCGTCCACGCTTTTACGCATTATTGCTCTCTCGCATTTTCGCTCTCACGAATCCACGCTTTCTTACATTCTCGCTCTCACATTCTTGCTTTCACGCATTTTCACTTCCTCGCATTCTCGCTCTCTCGTATTCTAGTTCTCTTGCATCCACGCTTTTTTGGATTCTCGCTCTCTCGTACTTTACTTCTCTCGAATCTACGCTTTCTCGCATTCTCGCATTCGCACATTTTCGCTTTTTTACTCCCGCGCATTTTTGCTCTCTCGCATCCACGCTTTCTCGGTGCGCAGCGGGAAAGCCATTGCGAAAACATGATCCCTTATAATTATGTCATCATGCTCGACAATACACGAATATTACGACAATATTATGAAATATTACGACAATAATATGCATCGAGATCAGTCGTTTTTCCGAGTTCGTTGCTCTTATTCTGTAAAATCAGCTGAAATCATCTGGAATTCGAAAGGTCACGGTCCCCATCCATCCAAAGCGCTTCGCGACACAGGCCTCGAGGGTTGTCAACTCGAGTCCCGTTCCGACTGACGTTTGCTCGATGCATTCGTACGCGATGCATTCCGGCAGCGACAGCGGCCGGTATATACGCGACGAATATTTCGAGCTGAGGACCTGTAGGGAGTTGTCAGGCCATTTATTGACCCTTACCCCTCGTCGGGCCCCTTGACGACCCAATTATTGACCCTCACCCGTTGTCGGGTCCCCTGCCAGTCCAATTATTGACCCGCACCCCTTGTCCCTGAGCTCGATTCCTATACACGGCGGCGGCGGCGACAGCGGCCAAATCTTTATATATACATATATATTCCTTTATATATATATGTGAAAAGGAGCATATCGGGTCTGAGTATATTGTGACGTATTTTTCTTGACTCTAAAAACGCGAAACTCTAAACTCAAAATCAACAGAACTAAATCGATAAAAGACGAAATCTTAGCTCAAACCAAACGGAAGCAAAACGCGAAACGAAACTTACGTCACCTTCGGCCGTTTCCCTCGCGGGTGCATCGGCGTCTCGGTGGGCGCCAGCTAATCTTTTATTTCGCCGGTAATTAGCGAACCGGACTAATCTGGAGGTCGGTGGAACTCGACCTCCGCAGGGTAGATTTTTGTTTCGCCAGTATCACCAAACCGGACTAAACTGGAGGTCGGTGGAACAACGACCTCCGCAAGGACAAAACGAGAACGGAACACAAATCGAGAACTCAACGAGAACTCATAAAGAACTCAACAATACGAGAACAAACACCGACGCACGCACGAGAGCGAACGGTTGCGGAAATGCACGGCTGCTCAGGATGCGGTTTTTGGTGGAAGGGTCGCAATCCGAGGCCGACAGAATAGCATACGAGATCGCACACAAGTGCAGCGGGAAGCGCTCAGCCGATCGAACGATCGAGGCGAGCAGCGAGAACGAATTTCTAATCGCGAACGGGAACATTATCGAAAACGATAAATTCACCGAAAAGCAGAATTTAATCCATGAATTGGCGGGATCCGCATCTTTCGATGCCACGAGAACGTACTCACGAAAACTGCACTTCGAGAGCATTCTTTCGAATACATCTCGATCACAAAATTCGGAAATAATTCGTATCGGGATTATCACGAACTGTCACTCTCAATCGTACGCTGAACGCGAACGAACGAGAGAAGCGACATGTAGCACGAAACCCACGAACACGAACGAGAGCGAAGCATCGGAGTCCGCGGTAGCGAAAGTGAGACCCACGCTACGCACGATTTACGACACACACGAGCGCGAGAACCATAGGCCGAAGCCAACGACAGCGGGAGTGCGAGAGAGACCCGAGTTACCTCTAGAGCAGCTCTCGGCAGACTGCTTTGTCTACGCAAATAATCGTGACGAATCATCATAATTATTATTTCGGGAACTTGACCGATAACTACTGCGCTCTCATCTCATATTTTATCCATTCGAGAGCCAATCATATATTACGGTAACTGGAACAAATCGTCGCGATCGTTTCCTCTAGTCAATGCGTGCGATAGGCTCTACTCAACTTTAAACACAGCGCAAGGTGTTCCACCACCCTCGCCCGGACCGAACGATACCTCCGCCTAATCTCCACGCATTGCACTATTCCTCGAGGTGCCGGGTTTGCACCAGACTTTATCGTATTCGCACGAAATGTCGTCGGATCTCTTCTCTATTTGTGCTTTGATTTCAAACATACTTCACCAAATAAAGTCAAGAATACCGACCAAAACGAAACTGAACTAAACTGAAACTAAAATCTCGACCAAAACTGAATAAACTGAATCTTAAATAAATCAAACTGAACGGAATGCATAAAAATGAAACTGGAAAACTAAGCGAAACTGAATCTAAGGAGCGGAATCGAACCGGCAGTAGAGAGAGCGGCAGTAAACGAGATCTCTAAATCGGTAATTTGCGGTATTTTATGATTTTGTGGTTTTTGTGACGATGATTCAAAAAATCACGTCACAATATATATTGCAGAGCGAGTATGCAAAGGTCTAAATTTCAAAATAGTCCCCCAAAAACCTATTACTAGCGTTATGTATGCCGGAAACACAAAGATACATGCGAATTTAGGTTCCTTTTATAGGTAGGGTTCCAATCAGGTCCACATTTATTTATGAACCGGTATGTGAGGGGTCCCATTATAATTTGAGATGGGGGGTCGATTAAAATAATAAGTCGGGGAAAGTGTGAAATAACAAGGTGGCGGTTTATCTAAAATAAAGAGAAAGATGAATAAAAGTGGCAATTAAAGTTGAAACAGAAACAATACGATAATGGAAAATTAGGTGTCATAAAAGAAAAGAATACAAAATAAGTTAGATCAAATCAGGGGACAACTATTACGAGAGATTCGTACGTGCCTCGCGCCGTTATGCAAATCGTGGGGCTACGCGGAGAGATTTTTCGGGGATTCGGGGCGACAGAAACTCGGGAGAAAAATAACGCGATTGTTCCAAAAATACTGAATCCGCATGATTAATTACGGTGCTATCTCAATGGGCAAATTTACGATAATTTTGGGCGTCAGCAACCTTGTACGGGGTAACGCCGGGTACAATGTGACGATTGTCGCCAAATACTTTCAAGTACTCGGGCCGGGGCTCGCTCAACGATTTTGCAGAGTTCTTAGAGGCGGGGACTAACCGTTCGGCTCGCAATTTAATGCCTTCAGCTAATTAACAAAACGATTCAGGACAGCTCACAATTTTAGGGGGAAAATGTCAGAGAATTATTCACACGATAAAATAAATGGCTTGGCGCGATAGAATTGCGGTACTTACGACTAACGCTCACCCCGTGCACGGAAAAATGCCTACGCCGGTGACTCGTGATGCGAGAACACCGGTAAATCTTTTCAACACGAGAAATGGAATAAATCGGGGCCGGGGCAAGGGAAAAGTAATATCAGCGGGTGGGGAAATCATCAAGCCAAAGCCCACTCACTCTTACAACTCTCGTCTACTATTCAAGTTCGCAAAAAATCTGGCTCACGTTCGGGTTCGTGAAAACGCGTGTGTTCGCTCTAATCGCCCGATCCAGTCTGCCGGTCTCGACTACGCTCTCCTTCTTCTCGGAAGTCTCGTTGTCGTTCAGCGTTCCGGATGTGTGGCGGTGCGAGAGACAGGTTGGTACTCCGAGTCGGTAAATAATTCGCTCAATCGTCGGACGACGTGCCAGATGGCGGTAGCGAGACAGGTGAGCCGTCGATCGAGATCGTTGAGCGACGAGTCCGGGCGGCGAGCGGCGTTCGTGCGTCGGGGCAGTTCGGTAGCAGTGGCGGTGGATGTGGAGAGCGGGCAGCAGCCTGACGTCGCCGCGTCGAGCGAACCTCTCCCTTTCCGTCTTCCATTCTTTATCTCGGTCTCGCGCGTCGTCGCGGCTTCGTTGCTCGGGTCGTCGTGAACGTTGCCGGGCCTTCTCGAGGGGGGTATGCGTGGGACGACGGGGCGGGGTATACTGTCGCGTGTCAAATATATTAGGCTCCGTGGTGAGTTGAGCCCTGAATCGGTTTGTAACGCTCTCAATAATTGTATTTCATTACAATTCCTCCGGGAGAAATCGAGTGTTATTCTCGCAATAACTCGAGCCACATTCATACAGGGAGGCGTGGGAGAAGGGTTAGGGATTTTTGGAAATGAATTTACGCGGTTTTGAATACGGTGTGTTTATTTACAGGCCGTGGTAGTAGCTAACAAAAAAAAAAAAAGAAATAGAGCGTTTATCGAAAGTACAAAACAAATGGAAAAATTAAATAAGATTCACGAAAGCATTAGGGCAAATAAAAGGAAGGAAAACGGTATCAGCTCGGCTACCACACACGGCGTTCTTAAGGCTAGTTTTAACAGGGGTCAATCAGGCCCGGGGGCAGACAGTAGGTCGTCGTTAGGGGGGGTCTTTTGATTGCTTTTTCAGCGGATCCTCTTGGGGCAGTCGTTGGCCTTGTGGTTCAATCCACCACAATTCCAGCAGCGTGGGACGGAAAGATAAATGGAGACGAGGCGTCTGGGGGCATTGGGTTGAGGAGTTCGGTGAATTGCGAGTGCAGTTGGGCCTGTCTGCGGTGGCGGGGATGGCGGTGAGGGTAGTGTTGGGGGTCGGGTCAAGCGTAGGGACATGAAGGGTTGAGGGGCGACGAGGAGACATTTCAGGGAAGTCGGTCGGGGCTTGCCGGCGGTTGTTGGGATCTTAGGGGGTCGTGGGGTCGGGCTGAGTGGTGCAATCACGGTGTTGCGGGACGTTGAAGGGAAGGAGGGTCAGTCAAGGGAATTTCGCGCATTCCCATCACATTGAGATGAGAATCACATCATCACCTTGAGATTGATTATTAGTGCCGCCAGAAAAATCTTCACACAATCTCACCGTGCTTCTTGGCGTGCTACTTTGCGTTCGTTCAGAAAATGAAAGAGGAAAAAAATTAGAATTAGTCAAATGGAAGGCGAAGTTAAAAAACGTAGAAATTCGCCCAGAACCGAATTCCGGTAACGAATTCGCATGCCGAGAGCAATATTAGACTCTGTAGTGAATAAGCGCTGATTTTTTTTTATCCTGCCGGATTCCAGCAAGGAATCTTGGCAAGAACCCCGCATAGAGTCTCGCATCGTGTTCGCAGTCTGCTGAAAAAAAATCAGTGCTTTTCCACTATAGAGTGTAATGTTGCTCGCTGAATGCAAATTTGTTGCCGGAATTTGGTTTCGGACAAATTTCTGCGTTTATCATTTTCGCCGTCTATTGCACGCATTTTTTTTTCTTTTTCATTTTCTGCACGAACACAAAAAAGCATAGTGAGATTGTGTGTAAGGTACTCTGCAGCAATAAATAAGAATCGCGCGAAGGATCCCGTGACGAGCTTTACACCTTTGAATACAGCCATCGGTAGCTTGAAATGTCGAAGGGCCCAGCAATTTTTCGTTCAACTGCATCGCTTTTTCTTTAAGCACTGATCCAGATATGGGGTCGCCTGTATCGTCGCGTTTTTGTCGTAACCACGAATACAAGGCTTGGTCCAATTCTGATTGTTCCACTGCAGGTGCTCTTTTCTTTGTCAAGGATCCGTGACACTTGGTAATAGTTTGCTCATTGGCCAATATATTCTCCTTGTTGCTCTTTATTTTATAAAATAAAGCGTCGAAATGCGGGGGAAGAATTAAGAAAATAAACATAACACAAAAATAATTATGACGAGAGCATTCAATATAAAATAAAAATAATAACTGAGAAAATTGGTACGAAAGAAAAATAAACTAAATCGTACCAAACTAAGTAATCATAAGAAAAAGAAATAACGCAAAAATAATAGCAACCAAAAGAACTTCAATTATAATCCGTCTCGCGGTGGCACGGAGAAATTATAAAATAAGGGGAGAAAAGCGGTATCAAGGACGCGGGGTAACGTGGGCGAAAATGGCGGCCATTCGGGGAAACAGGACTCACGAACGACCAAAATGTCGAAGGGGAAAGGGAGCAAATGATTCACGGGCAATGGGGAGCGACTGGGCGGTTATCACACTCGAAAAATACTATCGGGAAAAATGTCACAAAATGAAATAACAATTTGGGCACCAGTTACGAGTCGGCGTAACACCGTTGCTTGAATAGAAAAAAACCAAAAGAAATTAAACTTTTTTAACGAAGAAAAGGAATTAAATTAAACGCTCGCACACGTGCACACGGTCGCTCGGGCCAAGAGTGAGTGATTTTCGCCGGTTTCCGCATTCTTCTTGATTCCCGCGACGCGGGGGGTCTTGGTGGCGAGTGAGAGAGTTTGCAACGCAGCTTTGGTCCATAATTGGGGCTCTACGGCGGGTGTGGTGATAGATGGCGACGGGAGGCGCGTAGATCGACGTTCGATACATTTGAACAGTGCGAGGCGAGACGGCTGAGGCGGGCAGTGGGGGCAAGTCACCTGAGCAAGAGCGAGGCAGCGACGGCTGGGCCAAGGACTTCGCGTCTCCTCGCCGGGCTCTCCTATCTCCCTTGGCTTTGCCCCGCACTCTCTCCCTCGTGCTGTCTCGCTGTGCGTTGTCGTATTGCGGAGTCTTGCGCGGGGGGAGATTGCGCTATAGCTAATTCGCACCTATTCTACGCGTTGTGTTTGGCCGTGGTGAGCGGTGGACTCGGGCCGAGTATTGGGGAAAATTGTAGCGTTTTTCGCTTAGAAAAATCGCTACAACCTTGTGACGTATTTTCCGGTGGAACGACCGACCTCCGAAGGGTTAATTTTTATTTCGCCGGAATTACCAAACCGGACTGAACTGGAGGTCGACGGAACGACCGACCTCCGCAAGGACGAAACAAAACGAAACCTACATCTAATTTTCACCACCCACGCGAATGCAAACGGGTACGGAAATGCACGGTTGCTCAAGATGCGGGTTATAGTAGAGGGTCGCGATCCTTAGCCAATGAAATAACGATCGGGAGAGAAAAGTGAATTCTCGAGCTCTTGCGAGCGAGAATAATTGTCTTTATTGGCTAGAAGCCACGGGAACGCACGTGAGTGCACCGGGAACGCTTAGCTGATCGAACGATCGAAGCGAGCTAACGAGAACCCAGCGAAAGCAGAACTATACGCGATCGATAATTTACGAGAACTCAAACTCACCGAAAACTGCGAAATAATCCAAAACTGAACGGGAACCTGCTTCTTGCAATGCACGGGAACTAGTCACCATCACTATTGCACAAGGAGCATTATTCCTAACACATTACTAACGCACAGGATCGCAAAGAATTTCTTACGAAATTCTTTCGCTGCACGACACACGAAACCGAACGATAGCCGAACGCGAACGAGAACGTGACAGGTAGCCGGTACTGGGAGCGCGGGAGAGATAGACTCACTCGAGCGCACGAACAATAGGCCGAACGTCAACACACCGGGAGCACGAGAGAAGTCCGAGTTGCTTCGAGGGCGTCTCTCGGTAGACTGATTTGCCAACGATAATACCCAAAACGGGACATTATCATTATTTTCGGGATCCTTGATCGATAGCTACTGCCCTCTTCAACTATTACGCACCTTCGTCGGTACGAGAGCCGAACTGTAACGCGGTAGCATACGAGAATCCCCGTGATCGTTACCCCTAGTCAATACGTGAAAACAAGGCACTTGATCTCAACTAAAGACAGCGCAAGACGTTCCGTTCTTGCCTGCAACCTAAACCCTATCTCCGCCTGTTCTCTAACGTATTGCTCTATCACATGGGGTGCCGGATTTGCGACGGACTTTAACGTAGTCACAAAAATATCTTATCGAGTTTCTCGGCCATTTGGGCTACTCATTACCGTGAGACACACCACCAAATAGCTTCGAAGGTCTCGTATAACGGATTCTGAACTTAACAAATCCTGAAATTGAACTAAAATATCAAATCGTGAAAAATTTACAAACTTGATCTTAACGGGAGGTAGACCGTAACGCAAAAGTCAACAAGAGGCATCAAATCGGGAACGATAACTACAAAAATCTATATTGCTCAAGAAGATACAACTTTTGTGTTATTTGTGACGGCGATTTAAAAAAATCACGTCACAACCTATATGTGGAAATGTTGATCTATGTATCGACACAACGATTTCCGCACTTGACTTAAAACTCGTTAGTGATTGGAACGTACTGGCGTCGAAACTCGTCATCGATTGGTGCTTGCGATCCACTGTTTCCTTGGTTAAGTGACCTGGTTTGTTTATCCGCCAGCCGACGATCACTTAGCGGCAAAAGACACCGGCTCTACGAGTAAAAACCTCGCTGTGCCTACCGGTCAGTCTGTGTTGTGCAGAGGCTGTAGAAGTGGGCCTTTACGGGACGAACCGACGCCTTGCCCGGTCTGTGGTGCTCTCTACCACGTTTCTTGAAACGGTGGGCCAAACGGAGGCCTACGGAAGTGTTGTGGCTCAAGACCTCGCCTATACCCCCCGCAAAGAGTGTCGACGAAAATGGTGACTCAAGTAAACCTCTCTCAGTGCAAGACTTGCACTCAGTGTTCGGCGGCTATTTCAACGAACTCAAATCTACATGACAGCCTAGGGAATAGGATTGATCAGCTGACAATTGAGCAACGCCAGCTTAAAGATTCAGTTGAACTGTCAACTGCTGCGGTAAACAGTCGCATGGATTTAGTGGAGAGAAGAATGGAGAGGACCGAAACAAGATTGGATAATCTAGAGACAGGCATGACAGTCGTACTAAACGAAATCGCGGACCTACGCCAGAATGGCCTCTCAGAGGAAGAGATTATTCGAGAGGTGGGGGGATAGGACGCGGCGCTCTGTAAATTTGATAATGTACGATATTCTGGAAAATCCAGATACCGGGCGCCAGCTGATCGTCGATTTGGTTGCGCCACTCAATGTTGTGACGCACTCTATGCTGTGTGAGAATCGGGCTGACTCCCCCTGCCGAGGCCGGTGATGACCCCCGCCCCTTCGTTGTCTCCTTCGGCTCTAGAGAGGAAGCTCAATGCGTGTTCAAAAATCGTGCGATTCTTAAACTCGGTGATAAACCTCTGAAACTACAATGGGCCAAACGAAAAGGCAACGCGATCAGTTGTCGGAGGCTCGTATGTTATTAGACGAGAGGAAAAATTGTGGCGACAACCAGTGGACGATCAAATACCAGAACAATGTGCCGCGAGTAATAAAAAAGTGTGATGCAATTTAAAAAAAACGAGACGATTGAATATCTCTATCGGTGTACTACCAAAATGTTAGGGGTCTCCGAACCAAACTCTCCGATCTAAAAACACCCATATCTTCTTGTTAAGTATGGAAGTAGACAGGACACAACGATATTGTTTCGCATTCCTATATTTCGGAGCGATGTTTACATCGCTACGTTCGAGACGAGACTGCCGTCTTCGAACTAGCCCGAGACCCACAAGTCATCGTAGCTCGTGTAGATAGCATCCCTCCCCCCTAGTGTGAGACATCACCGCCTTCCACGATTAAAATAAGAAACAAAATGCGTTCTTTTGAGAGGGGGAGGAGAAAGAAAAAATTCAATGAGAATGAGAAAAAACAAAAATTTAAAGAAAAAAAAAGAAGAAAAAAGAATATATATATATGTGCCAATGCTTGTAGTGTTACGTTTGTGTTTTTGTTTTGCTTCTGAGTGCGTAGTGATTTCGATTTTCTTCCGTTGATTTTCTTCTCGGCCTCAATGGTTTCTTTAATTCAGTCGCTGGTCCGGTCCTGATTTTGATGAGTTGGTTTACATGACGTTTGTGTACCACGCCGGTTTTTTCTTCTCGTACTTCGTATAACAGTGGACCCGTTTTCTTTATGATGATTGCTCGTGCCCATTTCGGTCCTGTTTTGCTGTGATATATTCTCATACGTACTGTTTCGTTGATCTTGAATTGTCTCGTACCGATCCGGGTCTCCGTGGATGTCTGTTTTTTTTCTTCGTTGCTTGATTTCATGAGATCCAGTGGCGTGTGTAGCTTTCGGTTTATCATTATCTCAGCGAGTCGCGTGCGTCGCTCGGTCGCGATAGGATCGTTTACCGATCGCTCTGTGATTATCGAGCACCGCATTGATTGTGAGTTCGAAGTTACCTCGAAAAGTGACGTGCTTGGACTCAAACGAGTCAGTTACAAAACTCATTTATAAAAATTGATAAAAATAACGGAAAATTATATCAATCACGTGAAAAAGCGCATACATTATAATAAGTGCTGTCTCCAGTGCGCTGAGCCGAAAGGCTCACCCCATACCGTATACTCGTCCGAGACCAACACACGCTCGTTCCACGATGCCAGCCAACACAAGCATACGCTCGGCTTCCAACAATAACAACGAAACAAGTGATTTCACTACTGCCAATCCCTTCTCTCCGCTGGCTAGTACAGACGTTGACACTATGGAAGCCGAGGCCTCGCCGAAAGTAATTCAACCGCCACGTATATATGTATCTAATATACCGGACTACGGGCGAATGTGTACAACACTATCCAACCTACTAGGTGAAAATCAATTCACATGTAAAGCCAGGCTATACGACACCGTTATATCTCCGCTTACAAGTGATGCCTACCGATCAACGGTCAAATATCTCAAAGATAAAGGGGCAGACTATCACACCTTTCAACCGAAAAGCGAGAAAGCTTTTCGCGTGGTCGTTAGAAATCTGCACCACAGCACCCCGGTTGATTGTATAAAAAAAGAGCTCACAGAACTCGGTTATCAAGTTAGGAACGTCAATAACGGTATCCACCCGCAAAAGAAGATCCCGCTGCCTCTCTTCTTCGTCGATCTGGAACCGAACGACAACAACGGGGAAATATTTAAACTGACCCGTCTATACCACTCGGTAGTCACAGTATCACAGAAGAGCCGTACATACGAAAAGAGCACGTACAATGTCACAGATGCCAGAGATACGATCACACGAAGGCGTATTGTAATCACCCACCGAAGTGCGTAAAGTGTGCTGGTGATCACTTAACTCAAGAGTGCAGCAATCACGAGACACGCCAACAAAATGCGTACTATGCGGGCAAAGCCATCCAGCAAACTACAGAGGATGTCAAGTGTATAAAGATCTTCAAAAACTGACGAATCCTAGAGGTAGCAACTCACGCAGAATAACAACCGCCGCCATAGCTCAATCGAATCAGCAAAACAACAACAACGACGATACGTTGCCGACAACACCAATACCACAACAGTCCGCTTATCGACGCGAGGGAAGGAGCTATGCGAACGTAACTCACTCGAATCGTTGCCTATCCGAACCCATTGACTCGAGTCAAAACAATGGCACAATAAACGATCCTAATTCTCAACTAATAACTTTCTTAAACGAATTCAGAGCACTGACCACTCCGCTAATAAGTCTTCTGACCAACCTAACGGCCTCTCTCGTGCCGTTGTTAACGAAATGACGTCTCACACACAACGATCATTAGCTATACTGCTATGGAATGCGAACGGATTAGCGCGTCAAAACTCGGAGTTAGATATATTGCTGCATGAAAAACGCGTTGACATAGCTCTCATAACGGAAACGCATTTTACATCTAGGTGACATTTTTGTATAAAAGACTATGTGTTATACAGGTCAGATCATCCTAACGACTCAGCTCATGAAGGAACCGCTGTGTTAGTACGAAGAGCTATCAGTCATCATCCGATCTTAGCTACAGCAACGGTCAATCTCATGGCCTCTGGAGTAGAGATTGACGTTGATGAGACCCCTGTACCATTAACTGCTGTTCATTGCCCGCCAAATAAACCGCTCACGGAAACGGAGCTAAAAAATTATTTCCAATCACTCGATAGAAACTTCATAGCCGGAGGAGACTTTAACGCAAAACATACACAATGGGGGTCCCGATCAGCCAATCCGAGAGGGCGTAAACTTCTTAAAATTATTGACGAAGAGAGGTATCAAGTTATTTCTCCTAATGATTACACCTATTGGCCGACTTCACTCGCCGCATTGCCCGACATACTAGACATTTTTGTGACTCGTTGGCCTCGAAACCGACACTCTACAGCTCTTACGCTGAATGAGCTATCGTCCGAACATAGTCCTGTACTGCTGGTCATAGCCTCGGCACCTAAGTTAATACAGCCGAAACCTTCGCTGACAAATGGTAAGATGGATTGGGATTTATTTAGAGAAGAACTCGATGCCAGAATTTCCCTCAGTGTTCCGCTAAAAACACCTGAAAATATGGAGGATGCTATTAACTATCTCGTTGAGACCGTACAAGCTTCAGCCTGGGCAGCTAATATCCCAAAAAATACAAAAACCGCTGATAATTTAACGCCTCTCCACGTTAGAGGACTAATAGTAGAGAAACGGCGAGCAAGAGCGCAGTGGCAACGGACTCGACATCCGTCGGATAAGCGACGTCTCTATTAATTATCCCGAAAGCTGAAGCAAGCGCTATGGGAACATAGGAAGGAGGAGTATGCTAAATACACCCGTTCTCTAACTACAGAATACAAATCTCTATGGCGAGCAGCAAAGAACATACTATCATATAAGGAACCACCTGCACCGATTCGCGACGAAAATGGCATGTGGGCACGATCAGACGAACAGAAAGCTAACATATTCGCTCACTACCTCGCCAATACGTTCATACCGCATCCGGAACTACGAGACGTCGCAAACGAAGAGATGGTTGCGAGTAATCTCGAGGCTCCGCTGCAATTATCCCTACCTATTAAAGCCTTTAGTCCAGCTGATGTAACTTGGACTCAGTATCAGTAAACTCACTATCAGTAAACTCTCAAACGGCAAGGCGCCGGGATATGACCTAATAACAGCCGAGGTTTTAAAATAAATGCCGAAAAGAGCATTGGTCTATCTCATGACCATCTTCAACGCGGTGCTAAGAGTGCAATACTATCCAGCACAATGGAAATACTCGATAATAATAATGATACCGAAGCCTGGGAAGCCAAAAAATCAACCTTCGTCGTACCGACCAATTAGTCTTTTGTCAACATTATCCAAGATTTTCGAAAAACTGCTGCTAAAGAGAATAATACCCATCTTGGACGCTCAAAAAGTTATTCCCAATCATCAGTTTGGATTTCGCTCACTGCACTCGACAATACAACAATGCCATCGATTAGCAGACGTAATATCAGCCAGTCTCGAGAAAAATCAGTATTGTACCGGAGCATTTCTGGACATAGCGCAAGCCTTCGACCGAGTCTGGCACTCTGGCTTATTAAGCAAAATTAAAAACCTACTACCACACTCAATGTTTGTCCTCCTAAAATCCTACTTAAGTCAACGTCACTTTCGAGTAGCTCAAGGTACAGAATTATCGACATATCAGGAGATCCTAGCCGGTGTCCCGCAGGGCAGCATCTTAGAACCAATATTGTACATATTATACACTGCGGACATGCCAACACATCCGAACACGACGCTAGCTACCTTTGCTGATGACACCGCCATTCTATCAAGCAACGAAGATCCAACGGAGGCATCAAACACCTGCAAGAACATCTAAAGCTCATCGAAACGTGGTGCACGAAATGGAAGACGAAGCTAAGCGAAACGAAATGCTTACACGTAACTTTCACTCTACGCCGAGGAATCTGCCCGCCAGTGTCGATCAAAAACACTCCACTACCAACAGCCGATGAAGTAAGATATCTTGGACTCCACTTCGACAAAAAGCTCACATGGAACCCTCACACGCGACTCAAAAGAATTGATGCAAACAGACGATATCAAATGTTATACCGATTATTGGACTGAGGATCAAAAATGAACTTGTCAAACAAGATTCTAATCTATAAGACGATGATCATGCCGATCTGGACTTATGGAGCCGAAGTATGGGGCTCAGCAAAGAAGACCAACACAAATCGCTTTCAAACTTTACAGTAAAAAATACTACGCAAAATAACAAGCTGTCCGTATTACGTCTCAAACTTAACACTGCACCAGGACCTAAAAGTCCCGTTCGTAAACGACCTCATACCAGTCGGGTACAAAAACTTTCATGCAAAACTTGCCAACCATGCCAACCCGTTGATCAATCAGCAAGGTGCCAGGACTATCCCTGGAAATCCCGTACGTCGACTAAAACGCCACTGGCCCCGAGATCTTCTACAACCCGTAATCGGGTAAGCGGTCAACGTTTACGCATCGCAGCTATGGAGACTTTTCAATGGGGAAGTACTCAAACTCGTCTTCGAAGCCAATTTTGAAAATGTATAAGCTATACCGATTACTTGTTGCACCAAAGTGCAGTTGTAAGAAACAAATAAATAAAAAAAAAAAAAAAATTATCTCAGCCGAGGTGAGGCCTGTTGTAGCTAAAGGAGTCGTGTGTTGCTTCAACAGAAATCGGCTTACTTTTTCTTCCCAGTTTCCGTCGATGAGAATTTTTTAATTCCGTTTGGTTGTTTGCACAGAGCGTTCGGCTTGTCCGTTTGCCGCTGGGTGATAAGGGGCCACAAAAACTTGCTCTATTCCATTTTTTTGTGTGAATTCCGCCATTTCCGCTGACTTAAAAGACGTATCGTTGTCCGAGACTATCGTTTTCGGAGTGCCGAAAGTGGCAAAAAGTCTTCTTAATTCCACAATCACCCTTTTTGACGTTCTCGAGGGGACTTTTGCGACTTCGATCCATTTCAATGTTGCGTCAACTACAATCAAGAAAACTTGTCCTCGGAAAGGTCCTGCGAAATCGATATGTAGTCGCATCCACGGATTTCGTGGGATTTCCCAGTTTTCTATCGGCGCTCGAGGCGGGTTGTTTCGGATTTCTTGGCATTTGTCGCAGTTGCTGATCAAAATCTCTATGTCCTCATCGATCCCGGGCCACCATGCGTACGACCGAGCATATGCCTTCGTTGCCACGACACCGGAGTGGTTCAGATGCAGATATTTCAGGGCTTCGCGTTGCAGGTTTTTCTGGTATAACTACCCTCTCACCTCGCACTAGGCAGCCTTCCTGGATTGCGAATTCATCCCGTTTCATCCAGAAATTCCTCATGTTCGTCGAAAAGTTTTTTGGCCATCCTTTTTTAGTGTACGTTTTCACCGTTTTTAGAATTTCGTCCCTATTCGTCTCTTCCTCGATTTCTTCGACTGAAATAGGGTTTCTGGAGGTCCCTTCTAGCATAAGGACGTTCGCAATTTCTTCGTCTTCCGTAGCTTCTTCTGGAAGTGGGAATCGGGATAACATATCCGCGTTTCCATGTTTTTTTCCAGGTCAATGAATCAATTCGTAATCGTAGGCTGACATGGTTATCTTATAACGTTCGAGTTTCGGTGAGAGTCTTTGCGTGTTTTTACTGTTCTTTTTGAAAATGCCTAGGAGGGACATGTGATCCGTGATTAGCTTGAATTTTCTTCCTGCGAGGTATTGATGGAAGTGTTCAGTCGCCTTGATCAGTGCCAATGCCTCGCGTTCGATTTGTGAGTAGTTTCTCTGCGTTTTGGTTAGAGTTATGGAGCTGTATTCTATTACCCTCTCCGAGTGGTCCGGCATCTCGTGAGCGAGAACCGCTCCGATTCCGTTCGGCGAAGCGTCTGCCAAGACAACTAGTGGCAAGCTGTCGTCGTAGTGAATAAAAACTTCCGATTCCATCAGTTTCTTTTTTAGTTATTCGAAAGCCTTTCGCTCTGCGTCTCCCCAAGACCATTTGTTTCCTTCGTCCAATAATCGGTGCAAAGGTTCCACGATTTTTGCTCGGTTTTCTATATACCTCGCGTAAAAAGTTATTCCTCCAAGGAGAACCTGAAGCTCCTTCTTGTCCTTTGGTTCGGGAATCTGTCGGATTGCCTTCACTTTATCTTCTGATTCCTTTCGCTGAAATGGTGTGTCCCAGAAATTCAATCGATTTGACACCGAACATAGATTTTTCCGTGTTAATTTTAAGGGTTGCCTCGTGCAATCGCTTTAAAACCTCCTTTACTCGTGTCTCGTGTTCTTCTCTTGCCCGTCCTTGAATTTTAATGTTATCGATATATATTTGTACGCCAGGAATACCCTGCAAAATCTTCGTCATGTAGTGCTGGAAAATTCTCGGTGTAGCCGACAATCCATCGAGTAGTCTTGTTACTCTGTAAAGGCCGATGGGCGTGCTTATTGTTAGTATTTCCGAGGTTTTGTCATCAACTCGTAGCTGTTTGTATGCGTTTTGTAAGTCGATTTGTGAAAAAAATTTCCCTCCGTTGAGCGTTGCGAAAGCCTCCGAAATCGTGGGAATAGGATATTCCGAGTCTTTAATTTGTGGATTTACCGTGTCTTTGTAGTCACCAACTACTCGAATTTTTCCATTTACCTTTCTTACGAAGTGTGCAGGAGTTGCCCAGTCTGATTGCAGCACTGGAATAAGCATCCCCTGCTTTTCCATACTCTTTAAAGCTTCGCTTGTTGCTTCTTGTAGCACGTATGGAAGGCGCCTTGCTTTAATGAATTTTGGTTGTACTCCCTCTCTTAACTGAATGTTTATCGGAGTTCCATGATGTCCTTCTAATTTGGAAGATGTTATGAGCGGAAATTCGCTGACCATCTTTGCGTAGTCTGTTTTGATTTTTTCTACCCGTTGAATGCCTACGATTGTAATTCCCAGGTCTTTGAACGAGTCTCTTCCGAGTAAGTTTGGGCCGATTGTTCCTTGCGTAACGGTCACCGGCAGATTCGCTTGATGTTTTCCGTATTTGACCGAGACTTTCGTTGGGCCCAGAACGTTCGGTCTTTTTTTACCGTATGCGAAAAGTTTTACTTCCCTTTTTAACCACCTGGGTTCAGTCTGCGGCCAGATTTTATTATAAGTTTCTCGATTAATTAGGGATACGTGTAGGCCGTTGTCAATCTCGAACGGACAAGGCACTGAATTTATTTCGACCGTGACGTTATACGTATTATTGTTTTCGCTTAGGCCTCCTCGGTTTACGATCGCGTTAGCATAGCTGTCGCTGTCTTCTTCTGGCCGGCGCTCTTCTTCTGACGAGGCGTCTTCTACGCGATGCATGCGAGACGGCTTGGCCTTCGAGCTACTCGGGGCTCGTTGTTTACTTTTACATACTCTGCTGAGATGCCCGGCCTTCGAGCACGTGCCGCATTTTTCGTTTTTGGAATAGCAAGCTTCAGAAGTGTGATTTTTATATCCGCACCTGTAGCAACCCTTTCCTTGGTTGTTTTTCTTTTCTCGGCTGTTCTTTTGACTCGCGATTTTGTTTACCGCATTTGCCTCTCTTTGTCGGAGTAAGTTTTGCTGATCTGCGGTCGATTCTACATTTCGAGCGATTTCTAAAGCTTTGCTTAGTGTGAGTCCATCTGGGTTTGTGTCCGTGTCTAATTCCTCGTGCCTTCGGCACAAATATCTCTGGAATTCCTCGTCTCTGATACCCGCTACAAATCGGTCGCGGAGCATTATTTCCAACGGCAATTTTTCCGTAGGGTCGCCGAATTTACAATCTTGGGCTAGTTTTCTCAATTCGCGAACGAAATATTGTAACGACTCCTCTTCTAATTGGTCGCGGTTGCGGAATTAAACTCTATTTAATAAAACGTTCGACGATTTACCGAAATGTTCCTTGCATTTTTTAACGATATCGTCGTAAGACACCTCTTTCGGTACTTTTGGAAGGCAGAACGATTTTATTATGGGATATGTCTTGTGACGCCGTTTCTTCGCTGCAGCGTCCCACGCGCGCCGCGCGCCAGGTTAGTGACGAGGCGAACCGAACAATCGTAATGTGCGCGAAAGAAATGAAAGAACACTTCTCCCGTTAACGTAAAAAACTGTTATGATCTCGATAAGAACCCATTTAAATAATTATTAAAACAAGAGTCACGATTTTGCTTATCGATCCCGTAGACGATTTCAGTTCGAGATATCGCTGAGCGATTGAGATACGAGCTGAGTCGTAATTTATCCAGAATTTGAGAGATAAAGCCGATACCGTTATTCGCGAGAGTGTGTTGCCGAGTGGAGAGTATGAGCCGTTTGAGAGTTGAGTAAAAGTTTGAGAGTAATAACCAGGAGTTGAGAAGTAGAGTTTCCGAGTGCAGTTGGTTTGAGCCTAGTTGGTATGATTGTGCGAACACCCTGGGGGCAACCTTGCTGAGTGGAGGAGGGTGAGTGGAGAGGGTGGCGAGGAAAGGAGCTGGCATGCCGAGCAACCCGCCACCTGATCGCCCATCACCCTGTGAGATTCCCCGCGGATTATTCCGGTCCGGCTGCGAGGCCGGCGCACAATTGATAGAGTGGTAAGCGGAGGTCGGTGTTTTGAGTCTGAATTTTCCCGATTTGCTGCGATTCGGAAAATCTTTGAGTTTTGTTTTGAGTATGGAAGGCCCTATCGGCGGGTTTGGATCACCCCGTCGATAGGGATTGCCCGATCCATTAGAGTAGTGGTCCCGAGCTTGCCACTGTGTGTGTGACCGCGGGGATATCCCTCCAGCTCCCTAGAGCGAGTGGAAGGGAGGAGGTAAATATCGGGCCCGAGACCAGCCCGATGAGCGCCCAGGTGTGTGGAGTGTTTGTGAGTTGCGTGTGTGTGCGACGACTCTCCCTCGGCCCCCAATATTGGAGAACCGAATTCGAAGAAACTTCGTAGAGTTCGCGAATATAGAGTCTCGAGTGAGCCGCCGTAGCGAGAGGGTCTCTGGGTGGTACCCCGGCCGTTTGGCCGTGAGGTGCCCGAAAGAGACCTGACTCCTACGTGCCGAGAGCTCCCATAGTTCCGTGCGTTGGTGTTTTTTTTTCCATCTATTCCCTCAGTTATTTTGTGTAAACTTTTTGGTAACAACTATGATCCCGAGGATAATTTTGGAGTGTCGAGCTCTCGTCAAGCGATCGAGTTCGACCCCTCTTTCCGCAGAGTCTTGAGCGTTGAGATCTCTCTCGTACGAGATGAGTCTCCGCCGATTTCGATCTCGCACATTATGCGTGTGTCTTTCCCCTCACTGCGTGAGCGCGGATGAGACCTCGCGATCTCGCTGAGTGAGTGAGTGTTCTCATCGTCGCCGCGATCTTCGGTAAGTGCGGCCTAGCCGTCCTTGTGATTATCGAACAGTCGCCTCGTCACAAGCGTCCCCGTCATATCAAAAGATTTACTAAGATCCATCAATAAAATATTTTCTTCTTTTGTAATTGAGTTAACTTCGATTTCTTTCTATTTTTCTGTACAATATTCTTCTGAGTCAATAGCGAAACACGTAAGGAAAATGTCGGCTTTGATTTTGAATTATTTGAGTACCCTTTTCTTTCCCGTCCGCCCACGACCCCTCTACCAGACCTAGCACACTGAGCGACCCAGGGTGTACCGTTTGCGTCTCCGTCGTTAGTTTTAGTAGTGTTGTAGCTTCCCAGATTTTCCGTGATTAGGGATAGTTTTATGTTTTGTCGAGCCTTGTCGAGTCCCGGATTTTTCGCGATTAGGGATCGATTTGCGTTCTATTTGAGGGTTGTCGAGTCCCGGATTTTCTGCGATTAGGGATAGACTTGAGTTTTGTGTTTAGAGTAAAGTTAGAGTTAAGCTTTTGGTACCGGTTGTCGCCCCGGTGAAACAACGGTGGCTGGCGCCCAACCCTTTTTGTATTTTTGGTTGAGTTAGTTGGCCGACGGAGACCAACGAAGGCGAGAGAGGAAAATCCCCTCTCACAGTCTTAACCCCAATGGCAGTAAGAAGAGTGAATCGCTTTTTGCTTGCCTCGGTAATGCTGTTGGCCTCTAGGTAGAACTCGAACTGGGCGACATAGTCCTCACACAGCTGAATTTCTGGATGAAAATCCAGCAGCCTGCCAATTGCTCGCGCCATTTCCACTTCTTCTTGTCCTTCAGAGTCTGAACTATCAGCACTTTCGCCGTCTTTTTTGCGCACTTCTTTTATAAAGTCACGCACTAACTTCCTCACTGCGTCTATATTCGCGTTTTCCGGAACCGGTAGATCCAATTTCGCGCATATCTCTAATAACTCGGATTTTGTCTTATTTATTATCCATGCGGTTTTCCTTTCGTTTATTAAGCCTTGCATCACCAGCCAGGTCAATGTTCCACTCATTTACAGCACGCGTGAATTTATTTTCCTCGTCGCCAATGTTAAGTATGGAAGTAGACAGGACACAACGGTATTGTTTCGCATTCCTTTATTTCGGAGTGATGTTTACATCGCTACGTCCGAGACGAGACTGCCGTCTTCGAACTAGCCCGAGATCCACTGGTCATCGTAGCTCGTGTATATAGCACTTCTACTTCACGGTGCTGCGATGTTTATGTACTCGTCGAGACTTGGCTGGATGTCAGTGTGAATTCGAAGGAGTTCGATTTCGATAACTATAGTGTTTACAGATGTAATCGTAACATTCTCACGAGTTCGGCGTCTCGTGGTGGGGGTGTCCTCATCGCGGTGTCGAGCTCGCTGATCAGCTGTGAAATCCGGTCGGCTGTCAACACAATCGAGCAGCTCTCCGTACGTATCGCTGGGAGAGTGGGGAGGCACGTTATAGGCGCTCTGTGCTTGCCGCCGTCGTCCCCCACCGAGGCGTAGCAGTCTCACTGTGAGTGTTTTTGTTCTATCGCCGAAGCGTACCCATCGTTTCACTTACACATTATTGGCGATTTCAACCTTCCAAATATTTCTTGGAGCTCCGAGATCTCTCATTCGGCAGTGGCGACCGGACATACAGGTACGGGTGCAACGTTAAATGCCGTCTTGATTGTTTCATCTGACTTTAGTAGTATCAATCTCAAACCGTTTAATTCCTTTGGAGGCCTACTTGACCTTGTATCTTCGAACGTTTCGTGCGCGGTGGCCAAATCCGTAGACAGCTTGTTGTCCTGCGATACTTATCATCCGTCTTCAGACATTTCTATAAGCGTTACGCAATCCCAAACCATACCGCAGACTCTCGCTGGTTCTTACGATTTTAAGAAAGCTGATTTCGAAACTATGAATTATTTCTTTGCTCTATTCCCGTGGCATAATCTCTCCGATAAACTCGAATCAGAAACTTCCCGTTTCATTGATACGATTAAATTCGCGATATCTACTTTTGTACCGTGGAGAATACATATTATCTCAAAATATCCGAAATGGTTTACCGGCGAGCTTTGGCGCTGCGTTGCACGAAAAAGGAAAGCTCATGCTCAATTACAAACTTCTAACTCTATGGTAGATTACCGTCGATTCACGGCACTCATGTCTCGTTGCAAGACCCTTGCAGACCATTGCTATCGTTCTTTTGTGCAAAAAGCTCAGAATGATGTTTGCGATAATATAAAAGCTTTTTGGACTTACGCGAATTCCGGGCGAGCGGAAGGCGGGGTGCCTAAAGCTGTAAATTACAATAATTGTCATGGTTCAGATTCTGAGTCAAACGCTAATTTATTCGCTGATTACTTTCAATCCGTCTACGCAACGGACGCAGGGTTGTTCCCCCCTCTGCCTTGAGTTCCGCTCGTTTAATTGTTGACGCTCTCAATTTCGTTATTTGAGGTATTTGAGGTTCTTGATTCCATAGATACTAACTGTGGCCCGGGCCCGGATGGCATTCCACCAGTGTTGCCAAAAAATTGTAAATATACGCTGGTTCGACCGATTCATAAACTTTTTTCGAACTCTCTCGCCTCGCGCACTTTTCCTGATGTCTGAAAACAGAGTTCAGTTACCCCGATTCACAAATCAGATGACAAAACGCTCGTTACTCACTATAGGCCCCTCTCGGTCCTCAATGCCATCTGAATGTATGCCAAAGCTATTTGAATGTATTGTAACTCGCAAATTATCAATGGCGTTTAGAAGCGTGATCTCACAGGCACAACCCGGGTTTATGGATCGATGGTCACGCATTTAGCATTATTTACGAACTTTATTGTTACAGCCCTTGCGGAGAAGTCTCAAGTTGACACGGCGTTTACGGATTTTTCGAAAGCTTTTGACCATGTAAATCATAGAATTCTTCTTTTAAAGCTCGAAGCGATCGGAATCTCGGGGGTGCTACTCGAATGGCTACACAGTGTGACGTATTTTTCTTGACTCTAAGAACAAGAACTCAAAACTCAAAATCAAAATAAACTAAACCGAAAAAAGACGAAATCTTAGCTCAAACCAAACGGGAGCAAGACGCGAAACCGAAACTTACGTCACCTCTGGCCGTTTCCCCCGCGGGTGCGTCGGCGTCCCGGTGGGCGCCAGCTAATCTTTCATTTCGCCGGTAATTAGCGAACCGGACTAATCTGGAGGTCGGTGGAACTCGACCTCCGCAGGGTAGATTTTTGTTTCGCCGGTATCACCGAACTGGACTAATCTGGAGGTCAGTGGAACTCGACCGCCGCAGGGTAGATTTTTGTTTCGCCGGTATCACCAAACCGAACTAATCTAGAGGTCGGTGGAACAACGACCTCCGCAGGGACAAAACGAGAACGGAACACAAAACGAGAACTCATAGAGAACTCAACGATACGAGAACAAACACCGACGCACGCACGAGAGCGAACGGTTGCGGAAATGCACGGCTGTTGAGGATGCGGTTTTTGGTAGAAGGGTCGCAATCTGAGGCCGATAGAATAGCATACGAGATCGCACGCAAGTGCAGCGGGAAGTGCTCAGCCGATCGAACGATCGAGGCGAGCAGCGAGAACGAATTTCTATTCGCGAACGGGAAAAATTATCTAAGCGATAAACTCACCAAAACAGCAAACTTTAATCCATTAATTGGCGGGATCCGTATCTTTCGATGCCACGAGAACGTGGTCACGAAAACTGCACCACGAGAGCATTCTTCCAAATGCAACTCGCTCAGAAAATTCGGAATAATTCGTATCGGAATTATCACACACTGTGTTCGCGACAATATCGCGAGCGTGGCGAAAATAATATTCGTCGCGCTCTCGGGGGCCTCGGACGCGCGGTTCCCCCACTCCGCACGGGTCACTGGCCCGCCGAAAACAGCAGAGTCTCTGCTACCGTCGATTAGCGAGCACGCGTTTCGGCTATCTCGCTTCTCGCTATTTTCTCACGCTTCGCCTTGTGCTTACTTTCGCTTTAATAAACGCTTTATTTGTTATTTGTTAATATTAATACTGTGCTTCGCTTCTACTTATTTCGTGAACCTCCCGACCCTTTCCTGCGGCTATCGCGTCGAAGTTGCCGGCGTTATCTCGCAACACACTGTAACGCTCAATGTCACGCTGAACGCGAGCGAACGAGAAAGCGACAGGTAACGCGAAAACCCACGGACACGAGCGAAAGCACAGTATCGTAGCCCACGGCAGCGAGAGTGAGACCCACGCTACGCGCGACTCACGACACACACACGCGCGGGAACAATAGGCCGAAGCCAACGATAGCGGGATCGCGAGAGAGACCCAAGTTACCTCTAGGGCAGCTCTCGGCAGACTGCTTTGTCTACGCAAATAATCGTGACGAATCATCATAATTATTATTTCGGGAACTTGACCGATAACGACTGCCCTCTCATCTCATACTATATCCATTCGAGAGCCAATCATATATTACGGCAACTGGAACAAATCGTCACGATCGTTTCCTCTAGTCAATGCTTGCGATAGGCTCCACTCATCTCAAACATAGCGCAAGGTGTTTCACCAGCCTTGCCTGGACCGAACGATACCTCTGCCTAATCTCCACGCATTGCACTATTCGTCGAGGTGCCGGGTTTGCACCGGGCTTTATCGTATTCGCACGAAATGTCATCGGATCTCTTCTCTATTTGGGCTTTTATTTCAAACATACTCCACCAAATAAAGTCGAGAATACCGACCAAAACGGAACTGAGCTGAACTGAATCCAAAATCTCGAACAAAACTAAATAAAACTGAATCTTGACTAAAGCAAACTGAACAGAATGCATAAAATAAGACTGGAAAAATAAACGAAACTGAATCTAAAAGAGCTGAATCGAACCGGCAGTAGAGAGAGAGGCAATAAACGAGATCTCTAAATCGGTAATTTGCGGTATTTAATGATTTTGTGGTTCTTGGTGACGATGATTCAAAAAATCACGTCACAACAGTTACATAACTAACCGTTACCAGGTGGTTAAAATTAAATCAGTTTTCTCGACAGTATTTGCAGCTTCGTCAGGCGTGCCGCAAGGGTCGCATTTAGGGCCTTTATTATTTAATTTTTTCATGAACAATATTGTCGACATTATTATGTATTCTGAAGTTCTTCTATTCGCGGATGACATTAAAATCTTTAGAGTCACTCGAACCTTGGAGGACACTGTGTGCTTCCAAGCCGATCTTGACGCACTTGCATTGTGGTGCGAGCAAAATAAACTTTTCTTAAATGTATCTAAATGTCACGTGTTGAGTTCTCCTCGATCCACAGACAAGATTCAGGGCCATTATAGGATCAATAATATTCCATTAGAGATTGTTTCCTCAGTTCGAGATTTAGGTGTATATTTTGAGGAGGATTTATCCTTCAATACGCATTATTGTACAATTATAGCAGCGTCCTTTATTAACGAATTATTAACGGAATACGCTTTAGTTATCTGGGCTCCCTACCGAAATAAGTTCATCTCGGCACTCGAGACAGTACAGCACAAATTTTTGCGGTTTGCTGCTTTTCGTTTAGGTTTTTCAATGAACATTACACACCACGATTATACCCCGACCTTAGCGATCCTCGAACTCCACACTCTAGAAAATCGCAGGAAGATAACCAACCTAACCTTTTTGTTCAACCTTATTAATTCTAACCTTGATTGCCCCGTATTATGCTCTCTGGTACGTCCGAGAATGCAAATTAGACTCACATGAAACACCGAAATCTTTGCCGTTCCCATATACAGTCTCAATTATGCCTACTACAGTTGGCTTCCACGGATCATCAGATTGGGAAATGAAAACTCTGCGCTTTTGCACTAGGGTAACTTTTTATCGAGCTTCAAAAGTCACATCCTCACAGCCTTTTCTTCTTTCTAACACTCGACCTTGTAGTTGTCGCGTGTTCATGGTCTCGGTGTTTCGCGGCGAGTAGTACTATAATTAGCAATTAATATTATATATGATCTATTGTTGTACACTAATCATCTTCGCTATCCTGTTATTGTCTATACATTTTTCTTTTCATTATCAAAGTAGACAACTGCGCACGGATGGCAAATTATCTCTTTCTACTTTTGAGTTTAGGATTATACATGATACCTACTAGTTGCGATCCACCCACAACCTGTTCTTCTAGATGAGATATTCCCATCTGTTGTAATTGGGCATTGTCCGTTTTGTAATAAATAAATAAAATAAATAAACATTGTTTTTTGCTGTAGCTAAATGTATTTAGTCACGACTTGGTACAACATGGTTTGCTTTTTCATTGCAAATACTATTCACATGGATTTTCGCAAAACAAAACTTCTTTTATCAAGTCACAAATATAAATTTATTTTTACGCTTTTCAATATTGACGGACCCAATATATTTTGCTCAATGTTGTATTTACCATATTTTTCACTTACTCGAGCTTCTCAACAGTATTTTTGTACATTAACAAATTAAATGCGAAACTCGGCTTTGATTACCATTTGACAATGAAATAAAAATCAGTAAGATGTATGTTCATTTTATTAACATAACAGATGTTTCACCGATACATTCCTAATAAAAAATTTTTTTACGAAAAATCAGAAAACTCCTGACTGCAAAATGAGTGAAATAACAATTAATTATTGACGTGTTATAGTTGGGAGATTTTTTCGTCATTAAGTATGGAAATCTCCCGATTATAGCACGTCAATAATTAATTATTATTTCACTCTGTTTGCAGTAAGGAGTTTTTTAATTTTTCGTAAAAAATTTTCATTTTATCTTTTTTAGAGAAGATGTTTTCACCGAAACTTATACCTCCGCGAATTTGAGGTTATGCCGCACGGAGATCAAGCGTCTTGCGAGCAGCCGGTCACTTGCGACCGACGCGCAACAGTCAGTCCGGTATCGTACTATCCAGCGTAAAAACATACGGCAGACGAAAATGTATCGCAGAAGATGGCGGCCACCTTCGATATATTCGGTTGACAGCTTAAAAAATCGCTTTTATTTCTACCGACCTTCCACGGATCAAAATTTTACTATGCAAACAACCTTCACTGTGCGTTATAAAATCTGTGTACAAAATTTTGTCAAGTAATCTTTTGCCGTTTCCGGGAACATTCCGGACAACAAAATCGCCCGTCGCCGTGAAACGCATAACTCCCGTCTTTTTGCCCTAGCGAGCAGTCGGGAGTTAAAAAATGAGACTTCACTAGTTTTTCAAATACTTATTAATGGTATAAAAATTTGAAACCAAAATCAACCGTATTGAAGACATTAAAAACTTTAATTTTGCATAATATCAAAGCCAAAATTATATTTTAATAAATAAACAATAAATTATTCCAAAAATTGTCAGTAAAATGTTTTTCTTTTTATGTATATTTCATATAAATTTTTATAGAATCCTTATATTTTTGAAAATCTTGTTTTCGAAATGCATTCAACGCTATTGTTATGTTAATTTTTGTACAATCGCACTGAAATTTCACGATGGAAGTGTGCAATGTATGTACGATAACATATCCAAAATTTTCGAATTTATATTCATTTTTCAAAATTTCGACAATTTTTTTACAAAAACATCAGTAAGTGTTGAAAAAATGTAAATGGCTTCAAAAAAAATTAACCTAAGTCAAATGAAAAAAAACATCTTCGGCAGTTTTCATTTCATTCATTTATTTATTTTTAACTTTTTGGTATTTTTGTTGCGCATGTTATGTTCGGCTCGATGCGAGATCGAGAGCGAACGTTTATTTTATTATTATTTATGGGGATCTTTTCTGTCTGAAAGGAGTTGGAACTCCAACACCAAGAATAATGTTGTTCAATTACTAGGTTTATTAGAATATTGGTTACAGATGAGTTTTACAAGAGGAGTCTACGTTGTCTCTTCGGAGACAACCTCTCAGTTCGGTCGATGGAATTAGACTGATTCGTGTTCGATTCGAAGTCGGGGACTGTGAATCGAAATATTCGCATTTTTCGCAATCGCGGAAGAGCCCGGCGATTGCCTCTTGCTGCGCTCGCGCTTCCGTTTGCGTTCGCACTTTTCGTTGCTGCGTGCATCGGAGTGCGAGTTCATTCGCCTTTGCTGCGTTTGCACATTCTTGCGAGTTCGTTGCTCGCTTTTAATCGCTCGGTTGGACTTCGCTCGAAATATTCTATGCGAATATTTCGACTCTTCGTTTTATCGCTCGAATTTTGAATATGCCCTTTTTGCGGCATAACATCCCTCCCCCCTTAAGAAGAAGAAATCTTGAATTCAAGTTTCTTCTCATTCGAAATTTGACTTGTTTCTAAGTTTAGTCCCTTTTCTAGTTTTAATCCCTTTGATCCCATTTCTCGTTTCAATCCCTTTTTCTAGTTCCCTTTATTTATTTATTTATTTTCTTTGAATACTCCCATTGCTTGAATTTATTTGCTTTTATTCTGGCGTATCTTTTCCTCGGTGTCGGGTTGCATCCCGCGCGTGGACGTCTGCGTACGTCGGCACTTTGCTCATCTCGCGGTTCCTACCTACACGGATAGCTGTCTTACTTGTATTTATGTATGTTGTCGAATAATTTGTACTCGCCGTACTGTCTCTATTTTTTGTCCAATTTCACATTCACTGAATTTCGCGCACCTCTCGTGGGTTTTTTTTTTTTTTTTTTTTTTCTTTCACTCTCACTGTTTGCGGTGCACTTTTCGCGGGTTTTATTCTTATTTGATTTCGCTATCCTACTAAAGCCAGTGTACCTGTTCTTTGCTGGTATAGGGTTACGCTCGCTACTTATCGTTCGCTCTGTGCGCGGGTTTATTTCTAGTTTGTTGCGCATTTGTGAGTCTCGTGGGTTTCCTGTGCAACGTGTTTCCGGTCTGTTGCTGTCTCGTTTGTCGTCTCTCTTCCGTCGGCGGTCCTTTTTCGTTGATCATGCATATTTCTTCTTATAAATTCTGGCGTTCTGGTCACTTTTTCCCATTCTTGTTCGGCGTCTTTCATCGTTCCTGAGTCTCGTGCGGTCCTCCGAGTTTTCTTTCGTCGACGATGAGCCCTCCTGCCAAGGTTCGTAGATTCTTATTTTTGGTTTGTTTGGTTCCCCTGTCCTTCTTTTTATTTTTTCCTTCGTTTCCAATTTTTTAGCGTATCTGTGTCGGGGGTACCCGCGTCGGTGCCTCTCCACCTGTGCCGGTTTTCGATGACCGGGCGTACCCTCGTGGCGCCTCGAGGCCTCTGGCTCCTCCGGTCCCCGGGCGGGTTGAGCCTGTACGCGCTCAGCCATCCCGTCTTCGGATCCTTACGCCTCTGGAGATCGACTTCCGTTGGGGTCGAGGCGAGCTTACGTCGTCGCGTCCGCTGCCGGCGGTTCGCTATCCTCCTTCGACCGAGGGGCGTTGGATTGGGCGCACCTGGGTGCCAGCCGGCACCGTCATTTGCCCCGCTGGGGCCTCTGATAGCGAGGAGGAGTCGAATGACACGTGGGACTATGTTTCCCCCGTGTCCCGATCTTAGTGTTCTATTTTTTGTGACGTAAGGAAATGGTTTTATTATTACCTGAACGTTAATAAATTGCCCGGGTTTATCCCGGCCTTCTTCCCTAATTTGACGTTTCAATTTTTTTTTTTTTTTTTTTATTCGTTGCGCTTCTACGTCGTGTTTCGTTGCTGTTGCTCGCTTCGCTTCTCCGACGGCTTGCCGTCGATTCGCCGTGGGTCTCGGATTCCTATCCGTCGTGGTGCTGCGTCGTCAGATACTTCGTCGCGTTTGCTTTAGTGTTCGATGTAGTGGAGTAGCCGATTGGCGTGGACTTTTACTGTCTTCCGTCCTTTCTTGATCGAATAGTTCACTTCCGAGTGTTTCTCTACTATTTCGTAAGGGCCTATCCATTTCGAGGTTAGTTTCGCTACGTTCCCCCGTGCTACCGTGTCGTCGCGTAGCAACACTTTGTCCCCTACCCGGTACTGCACCTCGCGCGCGGTTTTGTCGTATTGCAGTTTCGACTTCTCTTTTGCCGCCTTCAGGTTCTCTTGCGCTATCGCCCAGGATGCACGCAGCCTTTCACGTGACTCGTGTGCGTAGTCGTCGTAGTTGTAGATCGTCCGCGGCTTCTGCTTCAATGACGTTGGCAATTCGGCTGTCTTTCCAAATACCAGTTCGAATGGCGTGTACCCGGTTGCCGTGTGGGGTGTGGTATTGTACATGAACATGGCGTGGGGCAGCCATTCGTCCCAATCACTCTGGTCGTTGTTTACGTAGTTTTTCAGGTATGCTGCTAGGGTCCGATGCGACCTCTCGAGTGCCCCATTCGACTCGGGATGATACGCAGTGGTTTGTATCTTCTCGATTCTCAGGAGTTTGCACATGTTTTTGAACGTCGCGCTGAGGAAGTTGGTTCCCTGGTCGGTGAGGATGGTTTCGGGTGTCCCGTATCGGCATACTATGTCCCCCACTAGCACCCTTGCTACCTCGTTCGCCTCTTGGCTCGGCATGGCGCTTGCTATGCTGTACTTCGTCAGCAGATCTTGGAACGTCAGTATGTATTTGTTTCCTTGTGTGGTGATGGGCATCGGTCCTACGATGTCCATGGCGCATTTTTGGAAGGCTTTCGTCGGGGTGTCGGTGATTGCCATGGGTGCCTTGCCCGTCGGCCGGGTCTTATTCTTTTGGCACCTGTCGCAGGTCGCGATGTATTTTTCGACATCTTTCCTCATGCCGGGCCAGTCGTACTTGATGCGTATCTTCTCCAGGGTTCTGGTGACCCCCTGGTGTCCGCCTAGTGGTGCATCGTGGTACTCCCGTAGTATTGTCGCCCGCTCCTCAGGATCCGGGCAAGCTTTTCCGGATTCTGCTTCCTCTGTCGTCGCTTCATTTTCTTCCTCTTCGGCGCATGGCTCTGCCTCCGTTGTTGCGGCGTCGCTTTCGTCGCTGCCGTCGTCTTCATCGCTCCGCTCAACGCTGCCTTCGTTTGGCTTCTCTTGCGTTTTCGCCTGCGCCCGCGTTAGGGCGCATATCCGGCTGAGGGCGTCGGCGTTTGTATTCTTTTTCCCTGCCTTGTACTCAACGGTGAATTCGTGCTCTGCCAGTTTTATCTTCCATTTCATTAGTCTGGAACCTGGGTCCTTTACGTTGAAAAGCCATGTCAACGGTTTATGGTCCGTAACTACCGTGAATTGGGTACCGTAGACGTACGGTCGGAATTGTGCCACTGCCCATACGATGGCGAGCAATTCCTTCTCGGTCGTTGAGTAGTTTAGCTCGGCTTTGTTCAACGTTCGGCTGGCGTAGCATATCGGCAGGTCCTCCCCGATTCTTCCTTGCGACAATATCGCCCCTACTGCTTTGTTGGAAGCATCCGTCGTGATTACGAATGGCCGTGTGAAGTCGGGATATTGCAGTATCGGTGCCGTTGTGAGCGCGGTTTTGAGTTGCTCAAATGCTGCCGCGTGTTGCCCCGTCCACGCGAACTCGCTGTCCTTTTTCGTGAGCTCCGTGAGGGGTTTCGCCGTTTTCGCGAAGTTTTCGATGAACCTCCTGTAGTATCCCGCCAATCCTAGGAACGACTGCACGTCCTTGACCCTCTTTGGTGTCGGGAAGTTCCTTACTGCTTCCGTCTTCGCCGGATCCGGCCTTATCCCTTCGTCCGAGATCACGTGTCCTAGGTATTGCGTTTCCTTCCGTAGGAAATGGCACTTTCCTGGCTGTATGGCCAATTTCGCCTCTCTCAGGCGGGTGAATATTTCTCGTAGACGTTGGTTGTGCTCGCCGAGGGTTGCGCCCGTCACCACGATGTCGTCAAGGTACACGAAGCACTTCGTGCCTTGTATTCCAGCTAATACCGTGTTCATTAGTCTCTGGAACGTCGGTGGCGCGTTTTTTAGTCCAAAGGGCATTCGGTTATACTCGAAGTGTCCTTGTGGCGTCGAAAAGGCTGTTTTTTCCTTGTCCTCCTCTCTCATCGGGATTTGATGGAATCCGGAAGCAAGGTCAAGCGTGGTGAAATATTTGGCTTTTCCCAACTGGTCCAATATTTCCGAAATATTCGGCAGTGGGTATGAATCTCCGACAGTGGCTTCGTTCAGTCTCCTGAAGTCCACTACGACTCGCATTTTTACCCTTCCCTGCGCGTCGGGTTTCTTCGCCACGACTAGCAATGGCGCGTTCCACTGGCTCCGGCTTGGCCTTATGATCCCCTCCCGTAGCATCTTCTCGGCCTGCTCGGTTACCTCACGTTTGTGGGCCTCCGGCAGACGGTATGGGTTAACCTTTATGGGTCGGGTTCCCTCCCTCAGTGGGATCTCGTGCTCGACTTGGTCCGTGCAGGGGAGTTTGTCCCCCTCCAGGTGGAATATATCGTTGAATTCCTCGCAGATTTCCTTTAACGTGGTTTTTTCCTCGTCGTTCAGATGCCCGTAGTCGACCACTTCGTGCATTCGCTCCGTCCGCGATGTTGGATCGTTCCTCTCGACCGTGTTTATTTCCATGGTCCCGACCTGGGCGGCGTCCCGCGTCACCGCTGACGCCAGTGGCTCGAGTGTCACCGTCGGGCGACTCACCGCTGCTTCCGTCTCGCCTGTGTTTACCATGCTTATGACACAGGTGCTTCCCCGTGGCGGCGTGACGCTCGACCCGATGATGATGTCGTCCCCGAGTCTTCGTTTTTCCACGAGGCCTACCCTCTTGCTTCCCGTTTTCGCGTGCACCAGCGACTCGCTTCTCGGCGGTAGCTTCACCACGCGGGGTGCCTCGATTAGCGGCATGTCGTGCCCGTATATTTTTATTACTCTCCCCCCGAGTATGTCCACGTTGTGCTTCTTCATGAATTCCATCCCGAGTATTCCGTCCGTGCTCAGGGGTATGTCATCCGACACCACGTGGAACCAATGTTTCACCCTCACTGCCGGCACGGCGAGCGTCAACTCGGCCATGCACAGGGTGGTGATCCTCTTCCCCCCTACTCCCTCGACGTCGATGGTGTTATCCGTGATCGCCGTATCTGGTCGCAAGGTTCCTTTCCTCACGAGGCTGCATTGTGCTCCAGTGTCGGCCTTCAGGGTCACTATTTTCTCCTTTGACTCTTCCGCCTCGATGTGGAAGTCGTTGCTGACGTCGTTTTCCTCGGGTCTCTGGAGGCTGTTGATGCGCAACACCCTGCGCCGGTGCGGGGCGGCTACGACCGTCGGCCGTTCCCCCGCATCGTCTAACATCCCCAGGGTTCTTCTCGTTACCCTGCCCTCGCTTTCCCGGATGTCCTTGGGGTCCGTGGTGACCGTGACCACGTTTACCCCCAGCATTCCGAGAGTCTTTACGGGTCTCTCCTCGTTTTCCGGAGCCTTGGGTCCTTCCTTCTTCTTCTTCTGGTCGCTGATCCTCTTCTTGCACTTACTTTTGTAGTGCCCAGCCTCGCCGCAGTAGTAGCAGGTCACCTCGACCTGACCCACCTTTTTCTCTGCTGCCGGTAGGCTCTGGCGCCCCGAGGATCGGCGGCAGTCCTTGGCTCGGTGCCCTGGGATCCCGCAATTGAAGCATTTCCCGCCCCCTCCGTTCCCCTGGGAGCGCCGGGGTGCGTGATTCCCTTGTTTCGGCGGTCGGTTGTACCCCCTCGTCATTCCCTCGATTTCGGTCGCTCCCACCACGGACTCGTGGAGACTGCGGTAGTTCCTCGCCCGCACGAGCATCCGCAGCTCGTCCTTCAATCCGTTCTCGAACGACATTTGCGCGCTCTTCCTCTGCGCCTGCTCTATGTAATGCGCGCCATTCGAATCTATACCCTCGCAGAGCTTCTCTATGACCTCCAGTGTCAATTTCTCGGTTCTGGTGGCGTAAGTGCCCACCGGCTCGTCCTGGCCCTGCCTGAGGGTACTGAACTCGTACTGCAAGGCGGCCAGCGACTTCCGCTTGCCGTACAGTCCCTCAAGCTCCGCTTTTAGATCGGCAAACGTGTACACCGTCTTGTGCTTCATCTCACTTGTCGCACGTCCCTCGAGTTTGCTTGCCATCACCAGGGCTAGCAGGACCTCGTGGTTGCGCGGGTGTACCCTCGGGAACACGATTTCGCAGGATTGCAAAAATCCGTCGAGCTCGTCGGGGTCGTTCCCGTTGAATCGCTTGATGTTCTTCAATGCCAAGTCCAAACTCAGGTACTCGGCTTCCCTGTACTCTCCTGATGAACGACGATGGTTACCGGCCCTCACGTCACGCCCTAGTCTGCCCAGCGACGCCTCGACCGCCTCGAGTTGTCGCTGTATTTCGTCCGCCCGGGCGCCGAGGCGCTCCTCGCGACCTCCGCGCTCGTTGACAGCGTCGGGCGTCTGCCCGTCGTCCGCGCTGCCCCCCCTTGGTCGTTCCCTACGCCCGTTCTCATCAACCGCGTCCGGCTGTTCACTGACGGTCCTTCTCACCGCCCCTTGACCCACGGCTTGCCTATTCCCGCCGAGGTCTCTTCTCCCTGTCGCGTGTGCAGGCAGGTTAACCCCCTGTGCAAACGGGGGTAGGCTCCCGGCGACCTCGCCAAAAGTCCCCGCTCGTACGTGGTCCCGCTCCCGCCCGAGATTCGCACTCTCGCCGCGGAGTTGCCGCAGCGTATCCCTTAACCCTTCTATTTCCGCGTCGACCAGCTCCTCCGCAGTCGAATGTTCCCCAACTGGCATGATTGTCGCGTGGGGCTCGAACAAGCTATAATCTAAGGAGTCTATCGAGTCGTAGGAGCTCTGTCTCCCTACGTTGACGTTACCGCGACCCTCGCGCGTCTCAGACAGCCCTAAACTCTGTCGCGTCCTTGCCGTGATCTCCTGGAGAGCGTTCTGTAGGCTATCTACCGCGCTTATCGCCTGCGCTGGCAATACCGACTCTAACGTCCTCGCTCGCCTCAACGGGTTGGTAGCCCTTTCCGCCCCGTCGCTCATGTGAAACTCTTACGGCCTACGCCCTAAATCTGCCCTAACTGGCTTTAGTTACAAGGTAGCTGATTCCCTTTCCACTTACAGTACGGTGGACCGCACGACGATAACCCCTGACGAACCTCGCGACGCCGATTCAGCTTCCACGTGCCTCCGTCGATCCCTGACGACGATGCCCCTCGTCGTGCCTCGATGACGGTGCCCCTCTGCTGACCCTCCGGCGGCGATGCCCCTCGTCGGCGATTTCCCTCGTCCTTCCCCGACGACGTTGGTACCCTCCAACGGCTCGGTCGTCGGTCCCCACTGGCAAGGCCTGACCGTCGACAACCCGATTATCGGGCCTTGAAGCCACCGTTCCTCAGCTTCCGCGTGCTGGGTCGGTTCTATCCCTCGTTAACGTCTGCGTGTCAACGGGGTCCCGCGCGCACTTCTCACGTCGTGCGCGGCACTCGTTTCGACAAACTCACTGCACTCGTTTGCCTGCCTGGTAACTGTGGAACGTCCTATCTCTGGTGTGACAGATCCCACCGCTGCCACCAATGTTATGTTCGGCTCGATGCGAGATCGAGAGCGAACGTTTATTTTATTATTATTTATGGGGATCTTTTCTGTCTGAAAGGAGTTGGAACTCCAACACCAAGAATAATGTTGTTCAATTACTAGGTTTATTAGAATATTGGTTACAGATGAGTTTTACAAGAGGAGTCTACGTTGTCTCTTCGGAGACAACCTCTCAGTTCGGTCGATGGAATTAGACTGATTCGTGTTCGATTCGAAGTCGGGGACTGTGAATCGAAATATTCGCATTTTTCGCAATCGCGGAAGAGCCCGGCGATTGCCTCTTGCTGCGCTCGCGCTTCCGTTTGCGTTCGCACTTTTCGTTGCTGCGTGCATCGGAGTGCGAGTTCATTCGCCTTTGCTGCGTTTGCACATTCTTGCGAGTTCGTTGCTCGCTTTTAATCGCTCGGTTGGACTTCGCTCGAAATATTCTATGCGAATATTTCGACTCTTCGTTTTATCGCTCGAATTTTGAATATGCCCTTTTTGCGGCATAACACGCAAAATTAGTATTCTTGATATCTTCAATGCGATTGATTTTTTCATAATTTCCGTTGAATGAATAATTTTCCGTAATATAAATATTGCTGTTGCAAAATTTTCGTGGTTTTCTGCAGTTTATACATTGTAGGTATGTATGTATATATTTAATGTTCCCCTGAGGGCTACATGGCTTTCCGTCTCCGTCCTCCTTTACATTTTCCGATTTCCCGTCCTTCTCTTTCTTTTTCTCACTTCACCACTCCCATCCTTCCATTCCTCTCCGCTCTCATCCCTCCATTCCTCTTCGCTCTTATCTTTTCCTTCTTTTCCGCTCTCATCCTTCCATTCCTCTCCACTCTCATCCTTCCATTCCTCTCCACACTCATCCTTCCATTCCTCTCTCTTCTCGTCCTCCCGTTTCTCTCCGCACTCACTCTTCCGCTCCTCTCCACTCTCATCCGTCCATCCCTCTCCTCTCTCATCCTCGCACTTACAGATTACAAAAGTATATTTAATATATTGTAGGTGTTCTGTTGATTTAAAATTAGTTCTGTGATGCGGTTTTCAACGTAATCAATTAATACACTTGGGGGAAGGGAAAAGTGGGCAAAATAACTAAAATATACGAAAACGGAATTTTATTAAATAAATGGGGGAAGGCTCGATATAACAAAAAGAAATGAAATTGAATGGAGAAAAGGTTGGGCTTAGAAGAATACATCATTAAAAAAATGAAATGAAAATACCGGAACTAAATAAACTATACTAAATGTCACAGACCGAAATAGTTGTTTCGGTCTGGCTGGTTTCCGGTTTCGGTTATAGTTAGTATTACTTAATACTAAAAATAATACAACCAATGCCAAAATAAGCGCACCGAATAACTAGAAAAAAAAACTGGAGATGATGATTGCAGAAAAAAAAAAGAAAAGGTGAGCAAGAGAAAAACGGGAGAACAATAATAATGGTGTAAGCTAAGAGGAAATCAAACTACGCGCGGAAAAAAATAGTGAATAACAAAGGAAAAAAAACAAGGTAATTGATAAATAAGAATCTGACCGATTTTCTACGAGACCGGGAAGGGGGTAGGGGAAAATCATAGGGAACAGGGTAAGATCTTTTTCGGGCTCGGGGTCAGGGCGCGGGGAATAACGGTCCGATACGCTTGGCTCGCAGATTAACTCCAGTTACGAGGGGGGGGGGGGGGGGGGGGGGGGGGGGGGGGGGGGGGGGGCTGAGCCGAGTCCGTCGGTAACTGTGAGGGTTTTTCAAGAATTTTGTGTCGTTTGAGAAAAGTAGTATGAATGGTCATAATAAAAATAATTGACCATCGATTAGCCCCGATAGCGGTAAATAATTTGTTATGTTTATTTCTAGAGTCGAAAACGCGGAACTTGAAACTTTATTCCGGAACAATAAAAAAACAAAATCGAAAGCTCAAACCGAACAGGAACTATACGCGAACGAAACTTAACGCCACCTTCGGCCGCCCACCCTCGCGAATGCATCGATGGTCCCGTGGGCGCCAGCTTATTTTTGTATCGCCAGTATTAACGAACCGGACTAAACGGAAGAACGGTGGAACGGCCGATCTCCGGGACTAATTTTTGTATCGCCGGAAATTACCAAACCGGCTCAAAACTAAAAAGACGATAGACAAAACACGAAATGATTATTTTGTGTCGCCGGTATTACCAACCGGACTAACCTGGGAGTCGGTGGAACGGGCCGACTCCCGCACGCGAGATCCGCGAGCCAAATATCGCAACGATATCTACTGATTGCACTCACGAGAGCGTACGGTTACAGAGATGCACGGTCGCTCAAGATGCGGGTTTTGGTAGAAGGGTCGCGATCCGGGGCCGTTGGAATAGCATGCGAAATCAAAACCGAAATCTCAAACATCAAATATCGAGAACAATTACTTATTTGGCTCGGAAGCCACGAGATCGCACACAAGTGCATCGGGAAGCGCTCAGCCGATCGAACGATCGAGGCGAGCAGCGAGAACGAATTTCTATTCACGAACGGGAAAATTATCGAAAAGACAAACTCACCGAAACAGCAGAAATTGATCCAGTGATGGGTGGGATCCGCATCCTTCGATGCCACGAGAACTCACTCACGAAAACTGCACCTCGAGAGCATTCTTTCAAATGCATCTCGATCACAAAATTCGGTATAATTCGTCTCGTATTCGTATCACGAACTATCATTCTTAATCGTACACTGAACGCAAGGGAACGAGAAAGTGACAGGTAGCACGCAACACACGATCACGAGCGAGAGCACAGTATCGGAGTCCGCGGCAGCGAGAGCGAGACCCACGACACACACACGAGGCACACGATCGGCCGAAGCCGCGTTAACGGGAGCGCGAGAGAGAGTCCAAGCTGCCTCTAGGGCAGCTCTCGGTAGACTGATTTGCCTACGATAAGACGCGTAATGAGTCATTATCGTTATTTCGGGAATCTTGACCAATAGCTACTGCCCTCTCAAACTACTTGACTACAGGATCTGAACGGTAACCGATACATGAACTGCAGGGTAAGCGGCAATCTCAAAACAAAAACTTTTTTTTTCAAAAAAGTAAAAACTGTACGCCAAGTACAAAAATGATACATAAATAGTTTATTTTTTAAAAAATCCCTCAAAAACAGAAAATAAAAAAAATCAAATCATGGGCCAAGTTCTATAGATATTGAGATCTTTAAAAATCAATGTTAATTGATAAAAAAAAGTATAATAATTGAAAAATAAAATTAAAAAAAACTCTGGCTCGTCCTTTCTTTAATGCATTAAGTAACGTTTATTTGTATTCAAGGGACGAGCCAAGTTTTTTTTTATTTTATTTTTCAATTATTATACTTTTTTTTATCAATTAACATTGATTTTTAAAGATCTCAATATCTATAGAACTTGGCCCATGATTTGATTTTTTTTATTTTCTGTTTTTGAGGGATTTTTTAAAAAATAAACTTTTTATGTATCATTTTTGTACTTGGCGTACAGTTTTTACTTTTTTGAAAAAAAAGTTTTTGTTTTGAGATTTCACTCATTTTTTACAGTGTATACATTACATGAAAATTTTTTGTAAAAATTGTTGTAAAAAGAAGAACTTCGTCGACAACTTTTTGTCGAGACACGACCGATGCGAAAGACTCGCCGGAGTCCTTCTTGTCAAGACACGACCGATACGAAAGACTCGCCGGAGTCCTTCTTGTCGAGACACGACCGATGCGAAAGACTCGACGGAGTCCTTCTTGTCGGAGAGACGACCGATGCGAAAGACTCGACGGAGTCCTTCTTGTCGGAGGGTCGACCGATGCACAAGAGTCGACGGAGTTCTTCTTGGCGAGACACGACCAATGCGCAAGAGTCGACAGAGTCCTTCTTGTCGGAGAGTCGACCGATGCGAAAGACGCGACAGAGTCCTTCTTGTCGGAGAGTCGACCGATGCGAAAGACTCGACGGAGCCCTTCTTGTCGGAGAGACGACCGATGCGAAAGACTCGACGGAGTCCTTCTTGTCGGGGAGTCGACCGATGCACAAGAGTCGACGGAGTTCTTCTTGGCGAGACACGACCAGTGCGCAAGAGTCGACGGAGTCCTTCTTGTCGGAGAGTCGACCGATGCGAAAGACTCGACGAAGTCCTTCTTGTTGAGACACGACCAATGCACAAGAGTCGACGGAGTTAACATTTTCCTCCACTTTGGTTTTTTTTGTAAGGTTATTTGATCCCGCCGGCAATCACAAATCACATAAAAAAACATTGGCTAAAAAACGTTTTCCAACTTTTTTTCAAATTTCACATTCACATTCGGATTTCTTCACAAGAAGTCCGAATCAAATGAGAAACAACAGGACTCGTGTTAATCGCGTTAACGTCATAAATTTTTCCAAACACGCCGAATCGCATACGCGAAAACCTTTCAACCGAACGAGAGTTATAACTAACTCGATAGATCGCGATCGAGCAGACGACGGCACCAGACGGCACACGTATGAGTCGCTTGGAGATCCTTCACGTGTGCGTCGGCCAATCGGGGTTACAATTTTGTTTGCCTGTGTGATCGCCTAATGTTCTCCATGTGCGAACGATTCACAGTGGTAACAAGGAACAACTTCACAGAGGTAACAAGAGACAACTTCACGGTGGTAATAAGGGACAATTCACGGTGGTAACAGGTCACGGGTAACAGTTGACTGAACGAAAAAATCTGGAAAAACGATAAGCTCATATCATGATATCTCGACATCGGCTAAACGGATTTAATCGCGACTAGGCGCGTTTGAAAGCTGATGTCGAATATATATCACAAAATTTTGTCAGAAATTAGATCTGACTTGTAGGTTTGGGAGAACGCACGATTTTAATTCAAAATCGGGTCCCACTTCCGGCATTTTGGCGTAGGCTTACACAGTAGCGTCTCGTCGACTCGTAAAAAAAAAATTTTTTTTTGTACTTGGCGTTGAGACGCTACCGCGTGTCTTGATACGTGAGGATCACTGCGATCGCTACTCTACGCTCGGTTCGCGAAAACAAGACTCTTCTCTACTCAAAATCAATCTTTTCCACGGCACAAGGTGTTCCGACCTTGCCCGGGCGAAACTAAAAACCGAACACCGAACCTAACCATACAACTTCTTGAGAGTGCCGGACTTGCACCGGACTCTTGCGTATTCGCAGTGAAACCTCGTCGAGACTCTCCACTTTCGGGTATCTCAGTATTTCGAGATTCACATCACCGAATAGTTTCGAGATCTCGGCTAACTGTAACTAAACAAAACTGAACTCATTTCATGAACTGAATATGAAAGGTAACAAAACTGCATCTGGAAGAGCTAAATCCTACCGGAAGTAGCGAGAGACAATAAACGAGATCCATAAATCGGTAATTTGCGGTATTTTATGTTTTTTGTGGTTTTTGTGACGGTGATTCGAAAAATCACGTCACACATTTTATTCACTTGTAATATCAACTTTAATATTCGCTGGATATTACTGAGAATTTTTTTTTTTTTTTTATTCACAAGGTATGTCGTTCCAATCCAGTCATGAAAGAATCTAAATAAACATAATGATAGTCCATTTAAGCAGCCATCGGAATAGCAAAAAAGTAATAAAAATATAACAACAGCTATGGTTGTACATGTAACCACGGGTGGGTTCGATTGTTTACAACCCTCTTGATTACCCACATACCTATTGAGCTACCGGTAAGAAATCGGGCGAAGATTATATCGATTCAAGCGTAACATATTCATGAGTAAATGGAAAATAATACGAAATACGAAATAATGAAAAACACAAAATTAAAAATTACCCACAAAAATATTTTATCACAGCAATTCTTAGCCCTTTTGGCTGGAATCTGATTTTTCTTGAAATAAAGAATGTGTTTACGCCACGCAGCGTAAACGTGTGGGACTTACGCGCGATACCACGAAACAGTTTTCGGCTGCGAGCCCCGACCGAAGAGACAAATTCCGTGCCGAAACAGTTCCGTTCAAGGGAATATTCACCGAACCGAGCACCGAGCTCGGACACTCTCGTCGAGTCTGTCGTCGACGATTGACGTGAAAAACAGCACTGTGTCGAGTCTCACCGTTGACGAAAATAATAGTTACTCGGAATTTGTCCCATGTCGGTGGATCTCGAATTGCATAAAAAAAGGGACATAAGTGTTCGTGTCGTGTGGGTGTCGGAGTGCATACAATAAACAGAAAAATAAAGGTGTTCTTTAATTCGCGCCACGTGTTTCTAATTAATTCCCTTCCACCTCCGAGAGATCCAAACAACTTCGCTCACGAGTTCCTCGTGTCCATCCATTTCATTTACGTGAATGTGCACGAGAAGCGAAGGCGTGCACATTTTTTGGTCCTTCGAGCCGGATCTCTCGGAGAGAACTCGAGAAGGGAGCGCGATATCGTGCGTCGCGAAAAAGTGCGCCAATTGTGAGAACAGTAAACTCGCGATACGAAACAGCACGTATCTGACCGAATATTCGCTCAACGCGTTCGGTAGGAAGGCTCGGGAGTTCGATCTCTCTCGGCACTCGTACAATACGTCGCGCTGCGAACGAGAGGTCTACCGCCCCTTCGATTGAAGTCACATATAGAACATAGGTAACGCGCTCGGACAATAGACACTCGAGACACGAAAACAAATGAATCTTTTCTTCGAATTCTCTTTCGTATCGCTCGAAATACTCGACGAATAACAGTGCGGATTATTTAAATCATTATATCACAGTACTCCGAGAGAACGCGATTCGTTAGTCAAGATTAAATCGAACGCGATATTCTTGTAAACAAATTCTGATCGTCGTTGTCCGCGGTACCAGTGAATAATATTATAAAATTGAAATTACGAAAGAAGAAAAATAATTAAATTATTATATCACAGTACTCCGAGAGAACGCGATTCGTTACTCAAGATTAAATCAAACGCGATATTCTTGTAAACAAATTCTGACCGTCGTTGTCCGCGGTACCAGTGAATAATATTATAATATTGAAGTTACGAAAGAAAAAATTAATCGAAAGAGTAAATCATTCAGCGATTTAAAATAGAAAGTTAAATAATTTAAAATCCTCGTTATTCACCGTTACTCAGTCAACAGGGGTCCAGGAAGTGAATCATGACGACTTAATAAATCAAAGTTCGTGTCAATTAAACGCATCGTGACGTTTTTCTATTCTTTCTTTTCTCCTCATGCGAACAACAGTTCTCGATTCTGTAAATTAAAATTTACGGATCATGTATCCATAGAGAATTCGTCCGCAATCACGACGATTTTCAACAAAGTAACATTTCGATTTTCAACAACATAAGAGTTGACAAATAAAATTGTTCTTCGCATAAGTGGTATTCACCTTTAAGTGGAACCTCGCAATAAATCGTACTGTCGAAACGATTTAACACGGTATCCACGCAGTCGGAACCGTGCAACACGGAACATGGCGGACTTGGACAAGCTATTGTTCGAGCAACATTCAGCCGTCCAATCGATGACGCGCTTGCTCAACAACTTGAAGAAGACCGGCAGAAACAATTTCACAACAACGATTCTGCAGAGCCGCCAAACCGCACTCAACGTGATATGGACGGACTGCAAGAATCTCAACTCAACGATCTACGCAGCAGCCAGCTCCGAACAACGGAAAAATCTCCCGTACTTCAAAGACGAAGAGTACGCAGCAGCGGAGAACACCTACTACGAGGTTAGCGACTATATCTCAAACGCGTTGAATGTATGTAATCCACCAATTAACGCAAATTCGACGGTACTAGGGAACTGCACATTTCAAGATGGAACTCGCGGTAGCTACACCCCCCTTCCGAGAATTGATATTCCTAAATTTTCGGGATCCTATACTGATTGGGTTTCCTTCAGAGATATTTTTCAATCTCTAGTAATCAGTAATGAAGTTATTCCCAACGTTCAAAAATTGCATTATCTCAAAATGGGAGTCGCAGGCGAAGCGAGTTCCCTCTTAAAGACGATTACGATCTCAGACGCCAACTTTCAAGTTGCCTGGGACAAACTAAAAGACCGTTATGAAAATTCACGGCACATCATCGATTCGTATCTGAGTAAATTGTTCGACGTTAGCGCGGTACCTATAGAGAATGTTAAAGATCTAAAACGCTTACGTGACCAAACGTACGAAGCCGTTAGCTCGTTAGGAAATCTGCATCGACCGGTGGATCAATGGGACGATATACTTACGTTTATGACAGTACGAAAGCTCGATCCTATCTCTAGACGCGAGTGGGAAATGCGAATCGGGGAAAAAACAACGTATCCTACGTATAACGAGATACACAACTTCCTCGAGTATCGAGTTCGAGCTTTAGAGTCAATACTGCCTTCGTCGGCAAAAAGGATAGTTAAAACAAAAAGTGAGGGAGTCGCGACCAAGTCACATTTATCCACTGGTCCCAAGCTATGCGAATGCGAAGAGAATCATACGCTCAACAAATGCGAACAATTTCGAGCGAAATCCGTTGAGCAACGACAAAAACTAGTCCGCGAAAACAACTTATGTAATAACTGTTTATCGTCGGGACACCAAACGAAGCAGTGCCAAAGCAAGTACACGTGCTATCACTGCAAGCTCAAACATCACACGCTGTTGCACAACCCAAACCTTCAAAAGAAAGGAAAGGGTGAGAAATTATCATTCTCGGCTGGAAGTGGTAGTGTTCACAAACCTGCTCCAGCAGGCGCTTCCACTCCACAACCGACGACGGCACCGGCAAAAGTTGACGCGAAACCGAGTACAAGTCAAATCGTTGAAACAGTCAAAACTCTTCACGCGATCGATTCAAAAATAGCTCCAGCTACAGTGATGCTCGCGACTGCTTGGATATTTGTCTCGACGTCTACAGGACGTAAGACGAAAGTACGAGCGCTGCTGGACCAGGGGTCACAATCGTCATTCGTGACTGAAGCTGTTGCACAAACGTTACGAGCGCCTCGTACCAAGATACACGCTCCAGTATCCGGAATAGGAGGCTCTGATGCCGGCATTGGCCGAGCAATTGTAAATCTCGAACTTCAATCTTGCATTGGAGTCAGTGATTCGATCCACTGCTCCGCGATCGTATTCCAAAAATTAACTTCCTATGTGCCTCAGCGATCGCAATCCCTGGCATCGTGGAGACACTTAGAAGGCCTCGAAATGGCTGACCCTGAGCCCAGCAGCGGTCACGCGATACAGTTGATTTTAGGGGCCGACATATATGCGAACATTCTCCGCGAAGGGTTACGAAGGGGACCAATAGGATCACCCACCGCTCAGAAAACAACGTTTGGTTGGATCCTCTCTGGACCAACATCGAGTAACGGCTCGAATGACATTACGACGTTATCGGCGCATCTCGCCTCCGACAACTCACGTCTGTTTTCCGAGTTGCGTCGTTTCTGGGAACTCGAAGAAGTCCCAACAAGCTCCCTTCTCACGGAGGAGGAGATTGCGTGTGAGTCTCACTTCGTTGCGACCCATACTAGATTACCGGAGGGACGGTACTGCGTCAGATTGCCATTTAAGGGTTCAGGTCCAATAAAAATCGGTCAGTCGAAAACCATCGCCGAGAACTGGCTCGCGAAACTTGAACGCAAATTCATACGCAGTCCAGAGATTTTCGAACCATATTACGATTTCATGACCGAATACATGTTCCTTAAACACATGGTACCCGCACCAATCCCTGCCTCCGAATCGACTCTTGCAGTATTCCTGCCTCACCATCCCGTGTTCAAGGACAGTAGCACAACAAAACTTCGAGTCGTCTTCAACGCGTCAAGCAAAACAACGAACGGTACGTCACTCAACGAGCACCTCATGATCGGACCCAAGCTTCAATCAGATTTGCCGTCAACAATCCTACGTTGGCGACAGCATAGAATCGCATTGAGCGCCGACATAACAAAAATGTATCGGCAAATCGTTGTCGATCCGGAGGACACCAATTACCAACAAATCTTATGGCGTCCAACTCCCGAGTCGCCAATAACTCCGTACAAACTCACCACAGTCACGTATGGCACCGCAGCAGCACCTTTCCTCGCAATGCGGGTCCTCAAACAACTCGCTGACGACGAAGAAACGCAGTTCCCACGTGCAGCGGCAATCGTTAGGAACAACTTTTACGTCGACGACGTATTGTTCGGAGCCGACGACGAAAAGACTGCTAATTCCCTGCGTCAAGAACTTAACGAGTTGCTCATTCGCGGAGGCTTTACGCTGCGAAAGTGGATGTCCAGTCATGCAACGTTACTCGCTGACACGCCGATCGCAGATCAAGAAAAAACAAAAGTACGAAGCTTCGATGCAACGGAATCCATAAAAATCCTCGGCATCGGTTGGATCCCTGAGTCTGACTCCTTCTGCTTTAACGCAACGGCGCCACTGCGTGCTAAAAACACTAAACGGTCAATACTATCGATAACAGCCCAACTATACGACCCGTTAGGCTGGCTATCGCCGGTTATTATCGCAGCAAAAATCCTGCTTCAAGAGCTCTGGATCGCCGCTCTTGATTGGGACGACGAATTGCCTCAAGAACTATCCGAACGATGGAACGAATACTGTCAACGGCTCCCGGAGCTTCAAGCAGTATCAATTCCACGGTGGAACTACCTTCCGTCAAGCGAAGCAGAATGCGAGCTTCACGGTTTTGCCGACGCATCACAACGAGCATACGCCGCCGTTGTTTACCTTCGCACTATCACCGAAGCCGGTGAGTTCAAAATTAGCCTCTTGACCGCGCGAACAAAAGTGGCACCAATTAAGACGATCAGTGTACCGCGTCTCGAATTGTGCGCAGCGGTCTTGCTCGCAAAACTCGTTGAATTCGTTAAGGAATCAATGAAGATACCAACATGTACCATGTACGCCTGGACAGACTCGAGCGTCGTCCTTGCATGGCTCAAACAGCACCCATCGGAATGGCCAACATTTGTTGCTAACAGGGTTGCTACAATTCAACATCGACTAAAGGACGTCACATGGAGGCACGTACCAACCGCGCAAAATCCCGCAGACTGTGCGTCTCGCGGTCTGTCCGCGACGGAACTTTGTTCCCACCAATTGTGGTGGCAAGGCCCACCGTGGCTGAAGTCTACACAAGCGAAATGGCCACGTGTTCCATCGACGCCGACCAAAGACAGGCTCAGCGAAGCAGCAACAACAACGAAGGCCCATGTCGCTGTAGACACCTTCCTACATTGGGAACTGTACACCGATATTTCGACGTGGAAAAAACTAGTACGCGTAACAGCGTACTGCAAACGCTTCATCGACCGGTGTCGCCGCCGCAGCACTACCACCGAGCTCCGACTCTCTGGCAACGAGATACGCGCTGCGCAAACATTCTGGATCAACGATATCCAACGACAAAAATTCCACCAAGAGATCCAATCATTAAAACAGGCAAAACCTCTCTCTCGAAGCTCACCCCTACGCAACCTTACGCCGTTCTTGGACGGAAACGGTACCGTACGCGTCGGCGGTCGCCTCGAACGTTCCGACTTGACTTTTGAAGAAAAACACCCTGCGATACTACCGAAACATCGAGTGAGCACTCTTATTGTCGAAGACGCCCACTTGCGGTGCCTCCACGGAGGACCGCAATTAACCATCAGCATACTACGACAGAACTATTGGATTCTCGGCCATCGACCGTTCGTCCGAAATTTAATAAGAAAATGCGTCCCATGTGCACGAGAGAGAGCTAAAGTACCAACGCAACTGATGGGTGATTTACCAGCTGCGCGCATCACTCAACAGCGAGCATTTCGACACACCGGGCTCGACTATGCCGGTCCCTTTCTTGTGAGAACGAGCAAAGGTCGTGGAAGCAAAGCACACAAGGCCTATTTGGCACTCTTCGTGTGCATGTCAACCCGGGCGATCCACTTGGAGATCGTCTCGGACTACACGTCAGACGCGTTCCTAGCTGCATATCGCCGTTTTATCGCACGTCGTGGCCTGCCGTCGGACATATACAGCGACAACGGAACTACGTTTCAAGGTGCAGAACGGGAATTGCAAACAGCATTCAACACCGCGGTGACAGACCCAGATCTAGGAAACATCATTGCAAGTGACTGCACCAATTGGCATTTTATTCCACCCGGTGCTCCGCACTTCGGAGGCTTGTGGGAGGCAGGAGTAAAATGCGCGAAACATCACTTAAAACGCGTTCTTGGTGCCCACACGCTGACCTACGAAGAACTTAATACCCTCACCACTCAGGTCGAAGCTTGTCTAAATTCAAGACCGATTGGGCCAAATCTAACGGACCCATGCGAGTTCAGCGCGCTAACTCCAGGACACTTCCTTATAGGAACATCGTTGATTAGTGCACCAGAACCATCCCTACTCGAACTGAATGAAAATCGTCTCTCAAGATGGCAACTCGTGCAGCAAATGACCGAAAACTTTTGGAAACGGTGGTCATCCGAATATTTCCACTCGCTTCAACACCGAACAAAGTGGAAAACTACTCAAGCGAACATCAAAACAGGAGACCTTGTGCTCGTCAGAAATACTCTCCTACCGCCGTCTAAATGGATGCTCGGAAGAATTATTGAGACACATCCAGGAGCAGACTCACGTGTACGTGTTGTCACAATCCGTACCGCGACTACGCAACTCAAGAGACCGATAAGCCAAATCTGTCTCTTGCCGATCAACGCTGCTCCGCCTACAACAAACCAAAATTCCATCCCTCACATTCCTGATCCCACTGACAACTCGGAAGCCCAAGAGTGCGAACCGCGCGAAGCATCTTCACCAAAGCCATACGGTGAATGACACCCAGGCGACGAGAAATACCTATATTCCGCGATGAAGCGACGCTCACACGCAAAAAAAAAAAATGTGTACTTCGTAAGTAACTTTAAGACTAATATAAATACGCACTCTGCAACGTGAAAACAAGTGCAAACAAGTGCAAGAAAAGTGCAAAAAGAGTGACCGACTTCATCACGCGACAGAACAAGACATAAAAAAAAAACGTGAACTCAAAGTTCGACTTGCCCCCGTCCGTGTGTTCACGGCGGGCGGCCCTGTATATAGTTGTAAATATTCTAGAATTAAGCATCCTCGTTATTACTCTTCGCATCGATCATAGCGGGCGGCGTTGGACGCCGAACCGTCACGATAAAAACAAAAAAAAAACCATACGGAATTTCGTCCGAACACTCGAAGCGGGCGGAATGTTTACGCCACGCAGCGTAAACGTGTGGGACTTACGCGCGATACCACGAAACAGTTTTCGGCTGCGAGCCCCGACCGAAGAGACAAATTCCGTGCCGAAACAGTTCCGTTCAAGGGAATATTCACCGAACCGAGCACCGAGCTCGGACACTCTCGTCGAGTCTGTCGTCGACGATTGACGTGAAAAACAGCACTGTGTCGAGTCTCACCGTTGACGAAAATAATAGTTACTCGGAATTTGTCCCATGTCGGTGGATCTCGAATTGCATAAAAAAAGGGACATAAGTGTTCGTGTCGTGTGGGTGTCGGAGTGCATACAATAAACAGAAAAATAAAGGTGTTCTTTAATTCGCGCCACGTGTTTCTAATTAATTCCCTTCCACCTCCGAGAGATCCAAACAACTTCGCTCACGAGTTCCTCGTGTCCATCCATTTCATTTACGTGAATGTGCACGAGAAGCGAAGGCGTGCACAGAATGAAATCAAACATTATTGCTGGTTAAATGATTTGACTACGAAACACGAAAAACGCGAAAAAAGAAAAAATTCGTGGTTCATAATTTTGCATTAGTTAAAAAAAATTGTTTTGAAAGCTATGCCTGCAACCACCGTACATGACGTTGTTGACACGGTAAAAATGACCGCAAGATCGACCCGTACGGTAATTTCCACAACTGTCCTCATCCGCACGCGTTCCACGAGCGGCTACTCGCAGCCCCACGCGCGACGGCTCCCGAATATTGGAATTATCTGATCGCGTACTGTACTGTTAAAAATGCCGCACGGGTGAGCGGCGAGCCGGTATCCTATCGTGTGGGGTTCGGGGCGACTTGAGAGATATGTTAATTGTTAATTGTTTTTTTGTAATTGGGGTGGCTGTGGTGAAGAAGAGGGGAAAGTAACGAAGCGAATAAACAATTGCTCTTAACAATCAAGAGCGAATATAAATAATTATGGGTATCAAACGAGGGGAAAAACAGTAACCAAATCGATTTTTTTTTGTTTTTTTTATGAATTCTAGCAGGGGGCAGGGTAATCGTAGGTAGGGGCGTCTCTGTTAGGACGGCGTTGAGAAAAATGCGGGGAAAAAAAAAACATTTTTAACTGGGGAACACAATAGAAAAAAAAAAGTTAATTTTGAAATGCGAAATCACTCGTCAATTCGCGGCAGGGACAACTCGGAAAATTTTCAAGGGGGGTGGACGGTAATAATTCACGAAGGGGACAGCCGAAGTGAGCACTTACCTTTCAGAAACGGCACACGGTTTTTTTTTTTTTTTCGCAATAATTCTCTGCGAACGCGAAAAATCGGCAGATATCGGTACCGGTCCCCAGATTGATCCTTAGGGTAATGTACGGACTCGATATTTACCATTACAGTAATAAGCCAAAAAAAATAACATTTACAAACGGCCAGTTAGGAAACCTGAGTTTTAAATGCGAACTTATAAAATGTAAGCGTTCTTCATCATCGCGTTACTGTAAGCCCGCGTGGAAAAAAAGAATATGGGTTTGTTTCTCGCCGGGTATCTCGCCGAGTCTTTCGCCGAGTATCTCGCCCTATCTCGCGGAGTATTCCGCCGAGAATAGTGCATGGTGCCCAGGCCAATACTCTTTTGGTAGCTTCTGAGAAGCTTGGAGGTCCGTTCCAAACTTCTCACCGCGATTGTCGTAGAAGCCTAATAGAAACTTCAAGAACCGAACCAAACTTCCGTCCGTCGGTTCGAACGTCCGTTCTTGACTAAACTCCATAATCGCGTAGCTCGCAGAATGAAAAATAAATTTAAAAAAATGTAACGGTATATATCGCTACCGGTCCCAGCCACTGCACCTATAAAAATATCGGGACCGTCGCTGCATGTGACAAATGTCCCCATAAGTACCTCGGGAGTTCCGAATTGGACCCGATATGCACCCTTTCACATATATATACTTTCTTTATGACATACACTCGTCATTTTTTGTTGCAGAATGTCTTTACACACATATAATTGCGAATGCTGACACTGTGATCCGTCAGAACTTGGGCCATGTAGCTCTCAAGGAAGAGATGGATCATCGCCATCACGTTACAACATATAAATTTGATGGTGATCCACAATTCGTTTGGTCTCGCAATAATCTGAATGATACAGTTATTCAGCAATTTAAAATATAACAAGAATATCCATTTTTACCTGTATACCTATAATGCTAATTAAAAACATGTTAAATCCGATGATAAAAAAAAAATTCCACGAATAAGCTGCATCGATGAGTTGCGCGTAACTGAAAATTCAAAACCATAGATAAGTGTTTAATAATTCGTATCATGTTCAAATCATAGTCATGAATATTATTTTGCCTGCCATCATCTATCATTTCATTTATTTCTTGCTCTACGGTAATAAAATGTTCTACGATACTCGTGCCACAAACTTTTCCTTAACGCAAGTGATTGCAAAACTTTTCACGAAAGTTTTATCACACTCGTATCGTAATATACTATTCGCATATTGTGCCGCGTACATTAAATTCCGACGACTTTGTAACGTTGGTATTACCTACTAACAGTCACAGATTGCCGAACAATCCATCATTTTTCCCATGTGATAAAGCAATACTAAAAAGAACTAGATCGCCTCATCCTTGACTCGATTCTGAATTGATGAGACTGTTGTAATTAGCCGCGAATGAACAATACTGAATGTTTTTCATGCAAAATATTGTTATAGAAAAAAAAAGTATGAAGCACCGAATACAACGAAACTCCGAACGTCTACACCATGTTAATTCGTCCGAGAAAATATATTCGTCAAATCATCTCACTCGATAGCATGGTTGTGTCCTTCAACGCATGATGCTAGATAGTTGACTGCCATCATCGGTTTGTGGAATCCATCGAGGACTTCTCCCGTTTCGGTCAATATTTTCATTGTGTCGATTCGCTCCAGTTTACGTCTAGAATTTTTCGACTCACACATTTCATACAGTGAAATGCCCAAATATGCGTGGACATGGGAGAGTGTCAAGTAAATAGTCTGATTTTATTCGTCGACAGAGCAATGGAGATTGGTTTCACTCCATTGGAAAGATTTCAAAAGTGGCGGATGAGTTACTGGGCGCTTGACAAATGAATGAATGAATGATCTTCTGTGAAAATTCAGGGTTATTCTTGAACACTGCCGCGAATGTCTTCAGAAAGAAATCGTTTTTCACACCATGTTACACCATATTAACCCAGAAAGAGCTTTCCCGAAATCTGATACGAAACATGTAATTTGGGTGTAGATCTTTTTTCGAAGAAGACAACGAATTACCCTTCAACTCACCCCAATATAGCGAATAATGCACAGCCGTGTTGTACGTATCCCACCAGCATGGTGTCACATGCTATTGATATAATGTAGCCCATCAAAGCATACAAATAACAGTGCAGGACGATGTAAAAGTAATAATTCTGCATATCGATATGATAATAATCGAGGGGTATTGGAAAATCACCGGTTTTGGTACTGTTCTTCAATAAAACATCTATAATCTTTGGTGTGACTGGTTGGATCGTGTACAGGGTACAAGTCGTAATACAAATGACTGTACGGAACATCGATAAATCTATATAAAATTTATCATTTTTTAAATGATTATCATTTCCGATTTCACTCACCTGCGTACGTAACCGTCACTTTTCTTCCATTTTGAGCGTATTCATGCAGTACGTCAGAGTCAATATCTTGAGCCCGAACCTCCCAATCGCTTTGTATGTGATTTAGCAGAATTTCCATCTGTACGTATTGGACAGTAATCAGTAAATATTGAATAAACGATTTCAGCAAGACGCCACATCAAACGAGTATTGAAATCTTTCTAAAATTAAAGGAATTTTTGTGCATTTATTATGACAAATACATATGCGAACAACGGATGCTTGACGAAAATGCAGCAAGGAAGACTTATTTAAGTTCGTGTAACTGACTGAAAGCGAGCCGTAAACTTCTTTTTCACACTCGTTACGTAAGGAACCTTTTTTTTTTCATTGCTTCACTATTCTATTTGTATTTTCTTCAGTGTATTCTTTGCGTCGAACTTTGTTTTTTTTTTGTGACGCCGTTTCTACGTTTCGGCGTCCCACGCGCGCCGCGCGCCAGGTCAGCGACGAGACAATTAATAAAATTGGTATCCGCGACTGAAAACGAGAACACTCCCCCCATAAACGATTGAATCGACCCGACCCCGTTAATAAAATTTTTTAATCAAGAGCAAAAAAAAATCCATATTTTAGTAGAGATCCCGCAGACGATTCCAGTGAGCGATATCGACTCGAGACACGTAGTGTCGAGAGGAGAATTTAAGTAGCTGAATCGGAATTTATTAAGAATTTTAGAGTCAACTGGATACCGAAATAATTAGTGCGTTCCGAGCGGAGAGTTCGAGTAGAGTTCGAGTATTTGATTTGAGTATTGAGTGAAAGTTTGGGAGATTGGTTGCGATTTGAGTTTTGAGTTGTAAGTTTGAGCTTGAGTTTCGAGTCTGAGTTTTGGGTTGAGTTGGAGGTTAATTTGAGGTCATGGATGAATGTGAGAACACCCTGGGGGCAACCCTCGTGAAGTGGAGGAGGGTGTATGGAAAGGGTGGCGAGGAAAAGGCGCTGGCATGCCGAGCGGCCCGCCACCCGAGCGCCCATCACCCTACGAGATTCCCTGCGGATTATTTCTGTCCGGATGAAAGGCCAGCGCATGAAGTAAGAGAGGCAAGCGAAGTTCGGTGGTTAGAGTTAGAGAATCCCCAGATTTTTCGCGATTAGGGGAATATTTCGAGATTTTTTGAGTTTGGAAGGCCTTGTCGGCGGGATTGGACCACCCCGTCGACAAGGATTGCCCGGTCCGCTTAGTGTAGTGGTTCCTAGCTTGCCTCTACGTGTCTGACCGCGGGGATATCCCTCCAGCTCTCGGAGAACGAGAGTATAGTGGTTGAGAGTGTGCGTAGAGTGTTTGGGAGGTGTGTGTGTGTGTGTGTGTGTGTGTGCGCAAGCGACTCTCCCTCGGCGCCCATTTTGGGGAAACGAAATTCTCAGAGAGAATTTGCGAAATTCTCAGAGAGAATTTGCGTTTAGAGAGTCTCGAGTGAGCCACCGTAGCGAGAGGGTCTCTGGGTGGTGCTCCGGCCGTTTGGTCGTGAGGGGCCCGAAAGAAACCTGCCACCGACGTGTCGAGAGCTTTTTCTTTTAATTTCTCTTTGTGTCACATTTATGATCCCGAGAAGAATTTTGGAGTGTCGAACTCTCGTCACGCGATCGAGTTCGACTCCTTGTCACTTCGATATAGAGCGTTGAAATCTCTCTCGTACGAGATGAGTCTCCGCAAAACTTTCGATCGCGTATCTTATGCGTGTGTCTGCCCCTCACTACGTGAGCGCGGATGCGACCTCGCCGATCTCGCTAAGTGAGTGAGTGTTCTCATCGTCGCCGCGATCTTCGGTAAGTGCGGCCTAGCCATCCTTATTATCTTCGCGGAAGGTCGCCTCGTCACATCCGTATCCGTCGTATAACAGGATTTATTAAGATCTGTCAATAAAATATTTTTTTTTTTTGTAATTCAGTTAACTTCAATTTTTCTTGTACAGTATTCTTGACTATCAATAGCAAAATACGTAAGGAAAATGTCGGCTTTGTTTGGAATTATTTGAGTAACCCTTTTCTTTCCTGGCCGCCCACGACCCCTCTACCAAACCTAGCATAATGAGCGAACCTGGGTATACCGTTTGCGTCTCCGTCGTAGGTTTAGTCGTGTTGTAGCTTCCCGGATTTATCGCGATTAGGGACAGATTCGCGTTTTGTTTGAGAGTTGTTGAGTCCCGGATTTTTTTGGCGATTAGGGAAAGACTTCAGTTTTGTGTTCGTTAGAGAAGTTAGAGTTGAGTTCTTGTACCGGTGATCGCCCCGGTGAAACAAAGGTGGCTGGCGCCCAACTGTTTTTTTTTTAGTTATTTTTGGGTTAGTTTGGCCGACGGAGGCCAACGAAGGCGAGAAGGGAAAATCCCCTCTCACATTTTATTAGGATTAGTTTGGTGTCGTTAACTGAACATGCGTTTTATTGTAGAGAATTTTTTATAGTGGTATAAAACAATAGCCGAAAGTCCGATTAGCTGCACAACATTTGCGAATGCTTGATAAAATCAAGTCGAATTGAGCGCTCAAAAGATATTGAAAATCGTAGCATGTCTAAGCATTCTTGAACAATGAAGATCTGCAATTTCCATTCGCACTCATACACCTTGAGCCGGGAGCCTACCAAGCTCCCGCTCAATTACTACCATTTATTTTACAATTTGCATATTTTTTCGATTCATCATATTCAAATTTTCCCGCGTTCGGAAAAATCGAAAGTTGCACCGATTTCAACACAGAGTGGCATGTCGGTCACACTGTGGCTTCTCTGATTTGCCGTCAACATTTTCCTCAAAATCTGATTGGCTTATGAGAAAAATACCGCAATGCGGGATTTTTTGGCCAATCAGAGGAGCCGATTCAGGTATAACAGAGTGTGCGGAACGCCGATCGGCATTAGTCGGCTGGGCGGGCTCTACAGGCCCGGACAAATTGATCAAAGACCCTCGTATAAAAAAAGACCATTTGTCAAAATCTACTTTTTGTTATCCTTTCATTTACACATGATTTCACGACAATCGTGGCAACAAGCTGGAAACGGTTCTCCAAGCTTTTCAGACACTTTCACGACAATCGCGGTAAGAAACTGCGAACGGTTCTCCAAACTTCTCAGACGCTTTCGTAACAAACGCGGTTAGAATCTGGGAACGATCCTCCAAGCTTCTCAGACGCTTTCACGACAATCGCGGTAGGAAGTTTGGACAGGTTCTCCGAGCTCCTCAGAGGCTTTCACGACAATCGCGGTAAGAAACTGGGAACGGTTCACCGAGCTTCTCAGAGGCTGCCAAAGGAATATTGGCCTGAGCACAGTGCACTTTTCTCGGCGAATTACTCGGCAAGAATCAATTCCATATTCTTTTTTTTTACGCGGGGAAGAAGAAGAAGGCTGGGCCGGCTCCTCATGGAGCCTGCTCTAGTGAGATTTGGTTTTAATCCTAAAGGCTAAGACAAATCGGTGTCAGACACAGATTGTTCTTAGTTCTTTAGAGAAAAATAGTTTAGGGAACCCGCGGAGGTGAGCAGAAGACGAGGGAGATTCGATCGTAGCCCCATTGTTGAATTCTTTCGTCGTGAATACCGAGCCTTTTGACGAGCGCCCTGTATGAAGCTAGCGTACGGGGTAGCGGTTCGAGCGTAGTTTATGTGCTCGTTCCCCGATCCACCTCTGCGTAAAGCTTCTGTAGTGCAGATGCTTCATGCACTTTAGCAATTAATAATTGAGGAATAAATTAATCAATCGGGATCTGAAACATTTTCGTAGCGTGCGTTGAGACGGAGAACGAGGTCGATCTCCGCCTCAATTCATCGGAAATACATCGTTTTTGTCATTTATTGACATTTTCTTTCGATAATCCTTTAATTTTTCATTTTTCGTATTTTTCGCGATTCAAATATTCCCGCGCGTGAAAATCGACCCGTTTATCGATTTACTAATCAAATTAATTTATTTTCTCGGAACTTCGTTATCGTTTTTGTTTTGTTCTATGTCGGACGATTACGATAAAATTTTTTAGATAAATTATTAGTAAAATCTTTCGAATTCGTGATTTACCGACGCTCGGTCGGTAAATTCTGCTATTTTCTTTTCTTTTTACAACAATCGAGACTTTGAGCTTAAATTTGTTTTGACCATTAAGTTGCGTGTAGAAAAAAAGAATGTGGGATCTTTTCTCGCCGGATATCTTGCCGAGTATTTCGGCGAGAATAGTACATGGTGCTCAGACCAATATTCTCATGCCAGCCTCTGAAAAGCTTCGAGAGCCGTTCCCATCATCTCACCGCGATTGTCGTGACCGCCATTGAGAAGCTTGGAGAACGGTTCCCAGGTTCCGACCGCGGTTGTCGTGAAACCCATTGAGTAGCTTGGAGAAGCATACCCAGCTTCCTACCACGATTGACGTAAAACCCATTGAGAAGCTTGGCGAACCGCTCCCAGCTTCTTACCGTATTCATCGTGAAACCTATTGAGAAACTTGGAGAACCGAACCCAGCTTCTTACCGCGAATGTCGCGAAACCCATTGAGAAGTTTGGAGAACCGAAACTTGGTTTGGAAACCGAAGCGAAAAACAAATCTGCCGTGGCCAAAGTAGGTGGACTCAGGACAGAAATCATTGCAAGTTGTTAACCAACTCGTGAACTGTACGTTTGGTCTGGCAAGATTTAACGTATACAATCTTATTAATTGATACTCATAGAACTGCGGTGGAAACTGACACCACAACGTGTGTAAACTGTGCAACTGTGTTAAAGAATATTGGAACATATAAGCTGTATCTACGAGTACGACTGGCAACGAATAAAGTATTCTTTCGTAATTAAACCTTCGGTTTAATACTTACTTGGGTTTCAACCCTTGACTGGTAATCCCTACGACATATATTCGGAGTTAACCTTCGGAACCTCCGACTCAGAGTAGCTAACTGAGTTTCAGCGGTACAACACTTCGTTATCTGTTCACTTCAGTTAGTAAGCCGATAATAATAAAGGCTTTTGTTAATCGTGAAGTATCGAGCATTTCAAATTTCACCGAACAATATCTCACCGCTCGGCAACTGAATCGTCAAACCGAGGGTTGCTCCATCCGCACTCACTGACGACCAATCGCCAGTTTTTGCATCACCTTTCGTGCATTTTCAGCGATCTATATTTCCGGTAAGTTTACTATTATTTATTTTCTATTTTCCTTCAATTTTTGTTGTGTTGTGTGTATCCTTACCCTGTTCAATCTGATTCTTTAACCTCAAATAGATAGCAACACCCCTTACATAGGGGATTTTATAAATTTACACAGGAGATGTTACAAATCGATTAGAAATATGTGGGATTATCCTCTATACGTTTATGTGACCTGTCTAGTCATCATCGCTTATTGGTTTATCTACATGACTGTCGAGGGTCTTCTGTTTATTGTTCATTATATAGTCAAGGGATCGTGCCCTGTGAAACGCGTCTCAAATTCCTGTACTATTCCAAAGCTCTCGCGTTCAAACCCGCGTTGCACGCAGCAACCTGTCCATGGCCACACTTCGCTCGTGAGACGCACTACCTACGTTTGAAAGATGGTTGTTTCCCCCGACTCGTTTAAGATTGTAACCCGACTCGTTTAAGATTGATTTTTATATCGAATCTTATCTTGTTTCTGGCTTGCATATATTTTTCGTTCCGGTATTATTCCCAAATCATCCGTGAAACTCGTCGTCCTACCCCGCTTCTACTACCGTTGCGCGTCATAACCGCTCAACCCGTAAGATTTAGTTCAAATCTTTGTTTGGATTGTGGACAGACCCATCGCGGAGTGTAAAACCGAATCAGCACGTGAAATATTATCGGTACAATAATAATAACGAGTACACCCGATAGGTCAAAGATAACGATAATTTTCTTACTTTATTGCTGGTCTCTTAGTATTACTAGTTTTCTTGGGCCTTGGATATTAACCAGCGGACAAAAATAGTACATTATGCTACAAGGGAGGAAAGTGCATTATTATCACCGAGTGTGAAGTTTGCTGCCCGCGATCGAGGATCGCGGACGAGGACAGCGATCACACGAGGTGAAAATACGCTCCTCCTGAGTGGCATACGATACTTTTTTTCCGATTCGCTAAAAAGATCATACTTGTACGCCTGCAACAGCGCCACGGTACATTTATACTAAAAATAGGTGGAACGCCAAAGGGGGGTCGAGGGGTGCAGCCCCTGGTGGGGTGCAGGAGCGAAGCCGCGCTGGGGGGTTGGGGGGGCGAAGCCCCCCCCACTTACAAAATAAATAGTAATTAAGTAGTAATGACAGTAATAATAATAATAATTGAAATTATTCATGTGCAGTAAGTCCATACAATTTTACACAATTTTATTATTATTTCTGTCATCCTTTTTGATTCTTGGAAGAAAACTAAGTTGAAAAACATATCATATATGTTTAATAAATCATTATTATCGTAGTTCTCTTTTTATCCCGCTTTTACAAAAGTGGGACGAAAAGTACTCTTACGTCACTGCGGCACGGAAAGTGAGGTTTCCCGTGCGCTTCGCGCACGAAAAACTCTCTTTCCTCGCCTTGTGACGTAAAATTGTATGCGATACTCGAGGGAAAAACACTTTCTCAGCTCGTGTGAATGCGGCACTCGCGAGAAAAGTGTTTTCCCTCCCTCGGGCCGCAATATACTATTTTCATCCCACTTTTACAAAAAGCGGGATGAAAAGTACTTTTCGTCCCGCTGGTCGAAAATCGATTACTTTCTACCCGTATAATAGGGATGAAAATGGGTCTTTTTAGCGTAGTCGGGAAAACGTAAATTTGCGGGCAAAAAAAACATGTAAATATATTGACAATACTAGCAATCATTTTTTTATTTTTATTTAATGGAATTGTTACGTTTAAATATTTTTTTTTTGCAGTCGGGGCGCTTCGCCGCCCGAACCTCCCACTGGGGCTTTGCCCCTGGACCCACTTCGGGATACACTCTTCGCGACATTATATTTCTTTCATTGTTGTGCCTTTTCTCACTACACCTATATTGTAGTGTTGTACCGTTGCAGGCATAAAAATAAGGTTTTTTAAATCGTAGTCGGGTAAAAAGTAGTATATGCTACACGGGAGGAGCGGATTTTTACCTCGTGCTCGTGCTGCCCTCGCTTCGCTCGGACAACAAACCTCGCACTCGACAAAAATGACGCATTTTCCTCCCTAGTAGCATAATGTACTATTTCACCTTCTGAGTCCAGATAGGATAAAAAACTTTTTCCGCCACGAATTATTCCGCATTTAGCCTAATTTTCTTAATATGTTGTTTGGTGTGCATAATCGCCATAATATTCTTGTGCAGGTAAATTTTGCGCGAGAATTTCGAGGAAATCACTTTAACTCCCGTGATAGACCTTCCGGAGACGCCAAGTGACCCACGCGAATACTTTTGTAATAAACTCCACCCTTTGAATTAATCCGCGTAAATTGTCTTGCTGTCGCGAATAAGTACTAGCCTCTTCCCGAGCGATTTTCCGAAAGGTTAGGCTCAAAACGAGGCATCAGCGGGTCGTAGCCGCTTCCAGAACGCGTAAATTGATTAAGTTCATTGACCAAGATGAGGCCGGCTCCTCAGGTAAAAACACGATTCGCGACGTAACAGTAGACTTATTCGCAGTCTTCGCACCGGCCATAATGTTAAATATGTTCCGCGAAAGGCGGATCGGTTAATAAGTTAAATGGGCTCTGCGATGTCGGAAAAAATTGGTTTTAGGCATTCTTCTTCGTTTTTCATATTCATCCCTTCCGTTTATCAAAATTTACTTTTTATTCTTCTTTCATTTACACATGACTGGTTTCATGACAATTGCGGTAAAAAGCTGGGTTTGGTTCTCCAAGCTTCTCAATTGGTTTCACGACATTCGCGGCAGGAAGCTGGGAACGATTCTCCAAGGTTCTCAATGGGTTTCACGACAACCGCAGTAGAAAGCTAGGTACGGGTTTCTAAGCTTTTCAATGGGTTTCACGACGATCGCGGTGAGAAGCTGGGAACAGCTCTCCAAGCTTCCCAGAAGCTGCCATAAGAATATTGGCCCGAGCACCATGCATTATTCTCGACGAAATACTCGGCGAAATACGACAAGATACTCGGCAAGGAACAATCCCATATTCTTTTTTCCTACGCGGGAAACTAACATTTAATTGCGAATTAATCTATAATTGTATTTTGCCGATAACTCGAGTGTGTTTCATTAGACATTTCGATAACCGAAAATCATGGAAAGAGATAAACGTCAATCCAGGAGGATTCTGCACACTGTATTTTGTATTTTACTTGTATTTTTTTGAACAAACAAATCGCCATTTCACCAAATTGACAACGTTTAACGATTACTCGCTCACCCCGAACCTCTAACGTTTCCGAAGTAACCGAAACCGACGCATCGGCGAAATAAGTGACCGTAATATCACACAGAAATGCCAGCGCACATACACACTCGGTCAGCTGGACGCTAAGATGATGCACGCTCGACGTTGATTTGATTTGATGTGATTTGTTTTATTATGCCCTAGTAATACTATGGGGCAAAGTAACATATATCGTAGAAATTTTTGTATAATATTTTTTAACAGAGTACGCATGCTTAAGTATCTAATTATAATAGAGTTAATCCTAGTTTTGGCCATAGTAACACTTTACATAAAATATATGAAGCAAGTAACCAGCGGAAGAGGAAAGCATAATAGAAGTACGATAAGACTAAGCGCAAAGAGTCGTGACTTAATACTACCTTATAATACTACTCTTAAAAATTAATGCGATGATCGGAACTCTACTCTGCCTCTAGCCGGAAGAGATACTCGAATAGTCTCGTTTTGAAGATAGAAAGAGTCGGAGAAGGGATTACTTCTCGTGGAAGCGAGTGCCACAAATAGATCGCCGCTAAGTGGAAACTTTTCCGATAAGTCTCAGTTCTGTGAGCTGGAATCTCGAAGGTTGATGGTTGTACGTTGCGTGTAGGACGAGCTCGATCGATGCTGCGTCGGACAAACAGTTCGCCAATGAAAGAGGGAGACTGCATATTAAGAGCCTTGTAAACCTGAATTGCCAGAAAGTAGCAACGCCTATTTGCGACCAAAAGCCACCCTAGACGACGCCGATAAGCTGTGATATGCTCGTCTCTGCGAAGATTATAGATGAATCTTATGCAGCAGTTTACGAGGCGCTGAAGCTTCGTATCCAACTCCTGCGATAAGCCATGATAAACAAGAGAACAGTAGTCTATGTGTGGAAATATCAGCATTGTAACTAATTTGATTCTCAACTCGGTTGACAAAGCATTTTTGTGGAATTTTAGTTTATGTAGGGAAGCATGAACCTTTTGCGAGTTGCCGTCCGAACTTAATGGTTTTCCCGGACTCAACCTCGCCGGTCAACCGTGGGACTGCTGACTTTGCTCAGCATCCCATCGTGAGGAAAGCGCTGATAAGCGCGTTGTCGAACATGAAACCACAATTACCAGCGTGAGACCGCTGGTGGTGGTGGGAAAAATATAATAAAAAATATCAAAATGATACGTTGTTTTCGGCAGCGCGTAAAAATAGGATTGTAATTTTACCAGACCGTAACATTATTATTGTAGTATTTAGCAAATATATTGAGACGGTCGAAATCGCGCCTCAATGAATAAAAATGAAAAATCGACGTAGGGTAAAACTAGTGTACAAAGTCATTTACCATACGATAATATGTAAGGTTATCGACCGTGTCATGGATCGACATGAACGGTCGATTGAGGAATTTTTCCGTGGCTCTCGCGTCACGGTGACGCGCGACTTGCATCAGCCGAGTCAGAACGCCCCGGCCTGAGATATCACGGGACGGAAGATCTCGGCGCGCGAATTGCATCATCTGACACAATTTTGGCGTAACGCGCTCGGGTATAAAAGGCCCGCGCCAGAGCCCGGAAATCACTTCGATTCGGTCCTATCCTCAGACGAGGACGATACTCATGCGCGGCTCCGGCACGTTTGAACTTGAGTGAAGGATCTACGATCTCGCTAGATAAGCTATCTTACTAGTCGAACTCGGACACATTTTTGTTTTCGGATAGAGCGTTGCTCTATTCGACAGAATCCCGACGCTAAGAAGAAGCAAGGGACACTTCCAATCGACGAAGCCAACCCATGTGAAGGAAGAATCGTCGGCCATCTCAACAATTAATTAATTATCTTTTTTTCAGCGAACAGCCTCCCCTTTATTGAAATATTTTTCCTATCCGAACCTGACCGCCGACGACTGCCTGGGGGGACCTGGGTGACTGTTTTCGGTCGGAGTTTACCTTTTCCTCAAAACCTAGTGTCGGCAACTGCCTTGGGGGACCTCGGCGACCGCTACCGCGACGGTTACCCATCGATTCCCGATTAATTAATAGAGTCAATTTGATTGCAACGACCCGCCAATTCGTAAGACGCGCCGGCAACTGCCTTGAGGGACCTCGGCGACCGCTTTCGTGAACGACAGTTGGCGGTAATCGTTTAACGTAGAATCGTGAATTGTGCGACTTCTTACTTCGTGGCCGTGCCGGCGACTGCCTTGGGGGACCTCGGCGACTGCTTTCGCGGTTTCTATGATCTAAGAAGGAGCGAGTCGAGTAGAATCGAACTTTTCTTCTCCTTTAATAAAATAACCTTTCGGGCTGTATCGCGAATCAAACAAAACTCAAATCTTATCGAGTAATATCAAACTTAATCTTGTATTGAACAACGACAGCAATTGAATAAAAATCAATAATTGTTGACATTTCGAATCAACACCACAGTTTTATAATTTACAGCACCTGCCCTCACACACAAGTGAGCAAAGATACTCACATAACGCCGCTGCGGAGCAAAGTTCTGTAAGACTCCAAAAGCGTACCGTTACAACTGGCGCCCAACGTGGGGCAGGTGCGCTAATCAAACTGTTGATTCGTAAAGAATTATAAAATGGCCGACGGCAGCGATAAACTTCCGGAGGAGTCTGGAGAAAAAACCTTCGATGGACCGGAGGACAGCATCCAAATCATCCGGGAGGAGATCCAGGGTCAATCCGCGGAAGATCGGGAAGTGCAGGAACTGCTCGATTCCGGAGTGGGAGTCTCCAGAGATGACATCACTCTCCCACTACCGGCAGCGAAGGTCTTCCTCTCCGAGGAACACGCGAATTTCGGGGAGAAGACGAACCCTCTCTCCGAACGAATCCCGGCGAAACGATTGACTCCGCGATTGAGAGAGTCAACGCTAAGCGAGGAGATTCTCCTAGAAATACGACAGTCTATTCGAGACATCTCGATGAAAATGGAGGGCCTGGGCCGAGTGGTCATCGACGTAACAAAACGTTGCGAGACGCTCGACACAAATTTCGCCGCCGACCGTAAAGAAACGAGTAGAGCAATCGAAAATATGGAGAAGGCACTCGTGGAGGCTGTCGACCGTCGGTTAGAAACTGTCGAACTTCGAATGGCCGAGAAAATGAAAATCTTCCAGACGCACATGGCAAATGAAGTTTGCAAAATCACCGCTCCACTGAAGGAGAAATCTCGGGACATCGAAGCAAGAGTCCAGGACAATGCTGAGAGAATGAGTTTGTTCGAGGTCAACTCAGCACAACAGAGGCTGATGCAACAAGATCTGGAGAACAAACTGCAAGATCTGGCTGAACGAATAGACAGTCGACCAGATATCGAAAGTACCCGGATCATCATGCACCATCAAAACCGGAAAAAGACCACATATCTTCACGAAGAAGATCATGAGTCTGAACAAGAAGGCGTGAATACGCTCTCGCAAACTCGGCGAGCTGCCGAGAATAATATCCGTTTAAGTCCACCTACGTTCGACGCGTCAGGAAGTCAGAGACCCATGAAGTTTTTGCGTGAATTCAAGCAGTACTGCTTGGTTATGCAGCCCCACCCAGCTGAATTAAAATATTTAATCGGCCAATACTTTAAGGGTGCAGCCAAAGAATGGTGGCTTCTGGTCGAAGAGTCCGTGGCGACCCTCGAACAATTGGAAACAAAATTTGTCCAACGATACTGGAGCAAAGATGTCCAACGTAAAATCCGAAGAAATCTTGAATTCGGGTTCTACAACAAAGATGGAAAGACAAATAAAGTCGAGTACGCAACACGAATCTTTGGCAGCGCTCGGGACCTAATTCCCCCTCCAACCGACAAGGAGATCGTCAGTGCACTAGCACAACACTTTACGGACGAGATCCAAGCAACAATCGTCGGACGAGGTTTCGAAACTCTCGAAGAAATCATGTGTTTTCTCGAAAAAATCGAACAGGGAGGCCCGATCAATGCCAAACGCAACAAGGACTCAACAGAAAAGAAGTCTGAAGAGTCGAAGGAGAACCCTGTGAATACCGAAGGTGACAAATCTGGGGGTAATAACTCCCAGAACAATCAGCAGAGAAACCACCAAGGTCCGGGGGGGCAGAAGGGGTTCTGGCAAAAGCAAAAGAATCCGAATCCAAACCCGAATAGTCCACCAAAACCACAACAGAATCAGACGATTCAAGCCGTGGTCAACGAGGTGGACAAAACACAACCCACGACTTTCCAAGCGGGAAACTAATATCCGTTGTACCCGCATCGGAGATAGAGCGTCAGGAGACAACGCGGAGTACAACGGTAAAAACGATTAACGGACAACGGGAGGAAGATAGGGGGTTTCCAATTAATACAATCTTCTCGGACACCCGAGAATTCTTAATTGGAGACGAAATAAATGAAGAAGAAGCAGTACCCATCGTAGAATGTCCCGAGATATACGCAAAAATCGAGGGAATTCCGGTGACTGTCCTTATTGATAGCGGAGCAAAAGTCACCGCCATATCAGAGGAATTCTTCATGGAGAATCGGGATATTCTAACAAATTGCCCGATACTCCCGGTTACGGGGGTCACTGTAAAAGGCGCGATAAAAGGGAGGCCGTGCCGAATCACCAAACAGATTATGGCTACGACCGAAATTGGACAAGTTCGAACATACGTTCGGTATCTGGTCGTTCCGGGACAAATACGAGACGTATTATTCGGGATAGATACGCTTCATCCTCTTAAAAGTTTGATCGACGTGGAAAATGATACGCTCAGAGTCAAATATAACGAGGTGACCGAAACGGTAACAACACAGTTGGGACCCAGAGAGGGACTCTCAACGATGAAAATACCAAATGGCACACTCGAGACTCAAAAGGGTATTTCCGAGCGCCGACCTAACGGGGAAAACGAAGCAAAATCCCCAAAAAAACAATCTAAAAAACCCGAGGAACAGCCGAAAGATACAAAGGAGTCCAATAATCTCCAAATCACAGCCATTACACAAAACGATTATGATCCAAAGATCACGATCGAAGAAATTAACGAGATTATCAGAGCAAGTCCGCTCCTAATTGAGAAAGAACAAAGAAGGTTACAAGAGGTTTTATGGAAACATAGAAATGTCTTCCGTAAACAGCCTGGTCTGGTCCAAGTGTACCAACACCGCCTCGAGGTGAACACCGATAAGCCAATAGTGGCGCACTCATACCCGATTCCCATGTTGTTTAAAGACAAAGTCGACAAAGAGATCGAAAAATTGTTGCAACATGGAATCATCCAACGCTCGACTAGTGAGTGGGTGAATCCCCTCACGGTAGTCGAAAAGAAGGATGGGTCAGTTCATCTGTGTCTCGATGCGAGAAAGCTTAATCAAGTTTTAGCAGACGATCATGAGTGTACGCCGAATATTGAGCAAATTTTTCAACGCTGTCATGCAGTTGGGGTCATGTCAAGTCTGGATTTGACCAATAGTTTTTGGCAAATACCATTACACCCTGACTCATACAAATACACGGCGTTCCGTCACCGAGGAAAGGTGTATGAGTTCATCGTTACTCCGTTTGGTCTCAAGACAAGCACCGCGAGCTTACTCCGTGCACTAGACATTGTTTTGAGAGACCTCGGAGAAAACATAATAAATTTCGTGGATGATCTACTATGCATCTCCCGAGACTTTGATGAACACATGGAACATTTGGAACAACTTCTCACGAGGTTGGACGAACATGGAATGACCATCAAACTGCGGAAGGCACAGTTCTTTCGACAAGAGATGGATTTCCTCGGGCACATTATCACGACGGAAGGGATCAAACCTCAGCCCGATAAAATAAAGGCAATTCAGGACTTTCCGGAACCCCGAAACATTAAACAATTACGTGGTTTCAACGGGTTAACGGTGTTCTACACAAAGTTCGCACGACATCACGCCGAAGCAACGTTGCCACTCTTAGAGCTCTTAAAAAAGGGTGTGAAATGGAGGTGGGGTGAGGTAGAGCGAGAAGCGTTTCGAAAGGTTAAACAATTGTTTATCGAGGACGTGCTACTCCAACACCCCGATCCAAACCGAGAATACATTCTCCAAACCGATGCGAGTAACTACGCGCTCGGAGGCACTCTAGCTCAAAAAGATGACAATGGCGAGTTAGGTGTTGTGGTATTTGCGAGTCGGACTCTTAAAGGGCCCGAACTCGCATACACAACTACCGAAAAGGAACTCCTGGCAATTGTCTGGGCATTAAAAAAGTTCCGCACGTACTTGTACGGAGCAAAAATACGAGTGATTACCGACCACAAGGCGGTAATTTTCCTCAAGAATTGTCAATTACTAAACGAGAGACTAACTCGATGGGTTTTAGCCATACAAGACTACGACCTCACATTCGAGCATTGCCCAGGAACACGAAATGTGGTGGCAGATGTACTCAGCCGACACTCCGTTCCGGATCCAGGGGGAGTAAAAGGCAAACAAATAACAATCGCCACGTTACTGGCCGAAAAACCCTCTCGAGATCTCGAGGAAAAATTGCGTCACTTGGCAGAATATCAAGCCCGCGACAACAGATTAGCCGAATACATGCTCGGATTACGGAAAGGCACGATGAAAAGCCGACGATACCGTTTACAAGATGGGGTCCTACTCAAGATCTCGGCGAAAAATCACGAGCGTGTTGCACTTCCGCTGTTTGTTATGCAAACGTTAATCTGGGAAGCACATCACATGTACGGGCACGCGGGGGCTAAAAAAGTCTGGAAAATGGTCGGAGAAAATTTCACGTATCCGAAGTTCTATCAAGTAATTCGGAAACTTTTAGCGACCTGCGATAGCTGCCAAAGGAACAAAGTCCCAAATCAGCATTCATATGCGGCGCAACAAAATATCACCCCAGAACGGCCGAGAGAGTTAGTGTCAATCGATTTTTATGGACCTCTTCCCGCCGGGGTAGGAGGAATGAAATATCTTCTGGTAACGATCGACGCATTTTCTAAGTACGTGGTACTCTACCCGTTGAAAACAGCAACGGCCCAAACAACGATGAACAAAATCTTTAATGATTATATTCCAACGTATGGAAAGCCGAAAGCACTGCAATTCGATCATGGAACGCAGTTCACCTCTCGCAAATGGTTGAGTAAACTCAAAGAACAGACAACAGAGACGAAAATGAAACTTGTCAATTGTCAAATGTCTCAAACAGTGAGGCAATCGACGAAAGATCGTGCAACACAAACAAAAAAAATCATCGAGTGGAGATTGATCGAAATCGACGTTCCGGACAAAATTTCGAATTTCGCCCGCTATCTTCCCTATATCCAAGAGTTATATCGGAAAGACGACGAGATCGAAGAAATTCTGCTACAAATTACGACAGTTCCGACGCGAGTATCTCCATTTCCGGTGAGTCCGGCAAGAGACAATGGAAAACGCGAGGACGAACAAAGGAAAATCACGAGTGTTGCATCAGATTGTAGCACGTGGAAGCCGGGCGAGTTTCATTGGCCGGAACCGACCAGCCAATCACGGGTCACGGAAGAGAAAATCCGTGAAAACATACGAAAAAGGCGTAAAGTGCACGAAAAAACGCCTGAAAACGATAAAGAGATCAATAAAACACCAGATAAAAAAATCTCGGACAAATTAGTCAAGATTTTCGGGCGTGACGAATAAAAAGAGTCGCGGATCCAACGGAAAGTGGCGGGCACGCGGAGCCTACGACGCCACGCTGTCTGCCGCGACCGGCCGAGACGCCATTGTTCATCGCGGAGTTCTGCCGGCCGGTCACGACAGCTGACGAAATAACGAAAAACAAAAAACTTAACAAAGTAAAAACAAAAACGTGCAATAAATAAACAGTAACAACAAAACGAGCAACAATAACGAAAAAAAAAAAAAAACAATTTAAACGACGTGCAACGAAAAAAACGGGTAAAACAAGAAAAAAAAAAAAAAACATCGCGACGCGAACCGCGACGCGTGCCAGTCGCGACGCACGAGTACACGAGAAGTGAAAACAATCAAAAAAGTGTCGCGATGCGAGTGAAAAAAAAAAAAAAGAAAAAAAAAACAATAAGAAAGTGCACAAGTGCCATGGGGACTACGGCGGACGAGGCCAGGACGAGGAGACAAGAGACAAACCTCGACATGATGAGGTTAGTTTTCCGTCTCAAAAATTTTCTTCTGTAAAAAAAAAAAAAAAGGGGGAAACTGGACGCAGCGGTGCATATAAAAAAAAAATATTAAAAAAAAAATATATTTTTTTTTGCACACCAGGCTCATCCAGGATGAAGTCCACCCGTCGCTTCTCGAGCCTCGGGTTGAGGTTATCGTTCCCCGCTGCCTCTCTGTGACGGAGCCATGCGTCACAACGCCCACGCTCTTTATGGCAACACTGGCTCTTCAACGGTGTCTCGAAAGCCAGACACGAGGAGCGCACCCAATCTCGAGTGGTCCCATCAAGGACAACTGGTACGCGCTCCGTCTGGGGACCTCGGCGCATCGAGCAAAGTGCGTCGGAACACGAGACGGCACGAGTTTTTTCTACGCCGACGACTTTGCAACAATGATCGATGTGCCGAGACAACAGGTATTCGAGCTCCCGTCATACTTTGCCCTACCAAAATGGCACGCCATCATGGCCCGGATTACGGCGATTGAGGCGAGCGACGACTTGGATGCCGACCAAGCAACGACGGAGCTACATACGTTCTTGCGAAGTCGAGAGCTCGTTATGGCCAAAGACGACGCAGGATTCCGTCTCGACTTGTTTCATCTGGGCAGGCCACAAAAAAAAATCTCTGAGTGGCTAATTGCGAAGGGCTACGCCACACAGATCCGAAGCATTTCCACTCCACGCGAGGACGAGAATAACAACGTCAGCAAAACAACGACCGAGGACGACGCCTCGACAGACGACGAAGGCACCGGAACGAAGACAACAACGAAACAAGTCAAGGGCGAAACGAAGAGCCGAAAAAAGAAAAGCAAAACGAGGCGAACAAAACGTAGCGCCACAGGAAAGAAAAATAAGAAAAGGAACGAACGATAGTTCACAGGCTCGCGAGCGTGAACACGCGCCTGTAAGTTTTCTTTGAGATTTTTTTTTTCACGCAAACACGACGAGCGAGGTTCACAAATGTGAATCCTCGCATGTACTATTTTACTGAGAATATTGTTTTTTGCGAAAAAGTCGAGCGAGGTTCATACGAACCCTCGCCTGTAAAATTCTTATTTAAAGAGAAATTTTTTTTTGAACGAGCGCGAATGCGCGAGAAAGTCGAGCGAGGTTCACAAATGTGAATCCTCGCCTGTGTGATTTTTTGAATATTTTTTGGAGCGTGAACGCGCAAAAACGTCGAGCGAGGTTCATACGAACCCTCGCCTGTAAATTTCTCGTTGAGATAAAGAAAAAATTTATTTGTTAAAGAGCGCGAATGCGCGAAATAGTCGAGCGAGGTTCACAAAGGTGAATCCTCGCATATACAATTTTCTTGAGAATATTTCTTTTTGAGCGTAAACACGCAAAACGTCGAGCGAAGTTCATACGAACCCTCGCCTGTAAAATTCTCGTTTATATAACGAAAATTTTTTTTTTTGTTCACGAGCGCGAATACGAAATCGAGCGAGGTTCACGAATGTGAATCCTCGCGTGTATGATTTTCTTGAAAATGTTTTTCTTTTGGAGCGTGAGTACGCAAAACGTCGAGCGAGGTTCGCAAGAGCGAACCATCGCCGGTAGTATTTTCCTAAAAAGAATTTTTTTTTTTACGAGGGCGAATGCGCACACGTCGAGCGAGGTTCACGCGTGAATCCTCGCCTGTAGAATTTTCATTTGAGAAAAAGATTATTGGTTTTTTTTGGAGCGTGAGTACGCAAAACGTCGAGCGAGGTTCGCAAGAGCGAACCATTGCCGGTAGTATTTTCCTAAAAAGAAATTTTTGTTCACGAGCGCGAATGCGCACACACCGAGCGAGGTTCACGACGTGAATCCTCGCCTGTATTTTACTTTGAGAAAGATTCTTTTTGCAAAGGAAACGTCGAGCGAGGTTCGCGAGCGGGAACCCTCGCCGGTGTGACGTTCCTTGAGAAACATTTTTTCTTTACGAGCGCGAATGCGCACACACCGAGCGAGGTTCACGACGTGAATCCTCGCCTGTAAAATTCTCGTTTGGAGAAAAAATTTTTTTTGTTAATAAGCGCGAATGCGCAAGACATCGAGCGAGGTTCACGGTGCGAACCCTCGCATGTACGATTTTCTTTAAAGAAAAAAAAAAATTTTGTGTTCTACGAGCGCAAGTGCGCACACGCCGAGCGAGGTTCACACGAACCCTCGCCTGCAGAATTTTCGTTGAAGAAAAAGATTACTGGTTTTTTTTTAGCGCGAATGCGCAAAACGTCGAGCGAGGTCCACAAGCGTGAACCCTCGCCTGTAATAGTTTGGTTGGAAAAAGTATTTTTTATTTTAGGCGCAATTGCGCAAAGTCGAGCGAGGTTCACCACGTGAACCCTCGCCTGTATAATTTCTTGAGAAAAATTCCTTTTGCGCAAACATCGAGCGAGGTTCACAACGTGAACCCTCGCCTGTAAGATTTTTGTTTGAGAAATTGTTTTTTTTTTGGCGCAAATACGCAAACGTCGAGCGAGGCTCACAACGTGAACCCTCGCCTGTAATATTTCTGTAAAAGAAAAATTTTTTTTTTGTAAAAGCGAATCCGAAAAAACGTCGAGCGAGGTTCACGACGTGAACCCTCGCCTGTATGATTTCTTCAAGAAAAGTTCCTTTTATCAGTGCGAACGCGAAATCGTCGGTCAAGGGAAGCTCGTGCATGGGCTTTCGCTTGAGACAAATGTTGTTTTGAAGTAAAAATCATTATTATTTTTCGAGTAAATACTGCGATCGCCTATTTATGTTGGCTATTGAAAATAATTTCATTTAAAGATATCCGGCGATTGTTACGAGCGAGGTCGTACAAATTTATTTGCGTTTTGAAGGCTAGCGTGCCTAAATTATTGATTCACGAGAATTTTTACAAACACAAAGTCCCTGTGGGAAAAGAGAGACTGATTATTTGTAGTATCTTTGTGATAATAGGTTAAGGACTGAGTACAAACTAACTCTAAGACAATCATGTGATAAGGCGAAGAAAGAAATAAAACGGTTATTTTTGTTAGAAAGAAAGAAAGAGAATTTATTCATTTACAGCGAAGTCGATTCACCTTAAGTGATAGAACAAAAGTATTCGGTAAGACACACTTTAGTTCGGGGGGGCGTTGAGACGGTCGAAATCGCGCCTCAATGAATAAAAATGAAAAATCGACGTAGGGTAAAACTAGTGTACAAAGTCATTTACCATACGATAATATGTAAGGTTATCGACCGTGTCATGGATCGACATGAACGGTCGATTGAGGAATTTTTCCGTGGCTCTCGCGTCACGGTGACGCGCGGCTTGCATCAGCCGAGTCAGAACGCCCCGGCCTGAGATAACACGGGACGGAAGATCTCGGCGCGCGAATTGCATCATCTGACGCAATTTTGGCGTAACGCGCTCGGGTATAAAAGGCCCGCGCCAGAGCCCGGAAATCACTTCGATTCGGTCCTATCCTCAGACGAGGACGATACTCATGCGCGGCTCCAGCACGTTTGAACTTGAGTGAAGGATCTACGATCTCGCTAGATAAGCTATCTTACTAGTCGAGCTCGGACACATTTTTGTTTTCGGATAGAGCGTTGCTCTATTCGACAGAATCCCGACGCTAAGAAGAAGCAAGGGACACTTCCAATCGACGAAGCCAACCCATGTGAAGGAAGAATCGTCGGCCATCTCAACAATTAATTAATTATCTTTTTTTCAGCGAACAGCCTCCCCTTTATTGAAATATTTTTCCTATCCGAACCTGACCGCCGACGACTGCCTGGGGGGACCTGGGCGACTGTTTTCGGTCGGAGTTTACCTTTTCCTCAAAACCTGGTGTCGGCAACTGCCTTGGGGGACCTCGGCGACCGCTACCGCGACGGTTACCCATCGATTCCCGATTAATTAATAGAGTCAATTTGATTGCAACGACCCGCCAATTCGTAAGACGCGCCGGCAACTGCCTTGGGGGACCTCGGCGACCGCTTTCGTGAACGACAGTTGGCGGTAATCGTTTAACGTAGAATCGTGAATTGTGCGACTTCTTACTTCGTGGCCGTGCCGGCGACTGCCTTGGGGGACCTCGGCGACTGCTTTCGCGGTTTCTATGATCTAAGAAGGAGCGAGTCGAGTAGAATCGAACTTTTCTTCTCCTTTAATAAAATAACCTTTCGGGCTGTATCGCGAATCAAACAAAACTCAAATCTTATCGAGTAATATCAAACTTAATCTTGTATTGAACAACGACAGCAATTGAATAAAAATCAATAATTGTTGACATTTCGAATCAACACCACAGTTTTATAATTTACAGCACCTGCCCTCACACACAAGTGAGCAAAGATACTCACATAACGCCGCTGCGGAGCAAAGTTCTGTAAGACTCCAAAAGCGTACCGTTACAATATATAGTTATCGTAAAGTTTTAGTTAAGTATTATCTTAAAGTAGCAATGATTAATTAATAATCGTTAATAATAATTTACTCAATTTTTTTTTATTGATTTGATTTTTTAATTTTTTTTTTTACGAAAAAAAAGTGTGGCAGGAATGAAATGATTGATTAATTTATTTTAAATATTATTTAAAAATTGATTTTCTATTTTTTTAAAATTTCTATGACTAATTTTCAATCAATTATGTTTGATTTCGATTTTGAAAAACTAATTTGTTTTTTTTTATTTCTGATTTACAAAAAAAAACTGCAGAGGGCAGAAAAGTGGTACTTTTCTGCCCGCTCCGCTGTAGAAGGCAGAAAAGTACTACTTTTCTGCTCTCTGCAGCACTTTTCTTCCCGCTGCTTCACTTTTCTCCCCGCTGCTATACTTTTCTACCCGCTAGTAAACAATCGGCCACTTTTCACCCACCTTGCAGGCATGGAATATGGACTTTTCAGCGTAGTCAGGAAAAAAAAAATTCTCTGGGGGAGGGGGGATTTGAAATGTTTTTGTCCGAGGGACAAAAGGGGTGCTAGTCTCTTTAAGAGGGAACTTCAATATGTTCCGTTTGTGCCCTTTTCGCTGTTGTGGGTGCTTATATCGGTGTCCCGTGAGAGGTATGAGAGATGTTTGTAAGAAATGTCCGTATCGGGCATTCATGAAAGATGTCTATGAAAATGGTCGAAGCGTACACACAAACAAACAACTAGCTTATCAAAATACATATGTTGTAACTGACCTTACGGCAATTGAAAATGAAAGTAAGGCTCTTGGCGAAGCAGAAGCCGAGAAAAATCAGTGGTACGGCACTTTCCATTATAAAATCCAAATTATCCCGATGTTTCATGATACCCAGTACTTGAGGTATAAGTAGGCTGAAGACAAAAAAAACTTCGAAAACGCGAATTGCGATACGGCCAGGTATACTCTGATACGGCCATAGTCCAACTAATGTCAGTAACATTTTATTCAAATTGTAGTATCGGTGGTGAAACATATCCGTTGTGCTTTGTACCTCCATCAGGTGGTGCTTTGGCGATACTGTTATCCTCGATGCAACAGAAAATGACGGACCCTGTGATAGCCCCACGTTTCACTCTTTGCTCTGCGTTACCAATTTTCTCGTAATAATATGGATCGTACGTATCTTGATGGACGTACAAATTGCTCGAGCACACGATGACGTGGTTGAGCGACAGCACATCGGGGCGCTAGAACCTCCGTACATCGCAGACCCCATTTACCTTATTAACCGATCCGCCGTTCGCGGAACATGTTAAACATTATGACTACTGCGAAAACTGCGAATACGTCTACACTCTACAGAACAACGTTTTTATAGCGTAATCAATGCAAACGTAAAGAATCTTGCCCTCGCCACTGAACTACAGGTATGTACAATTCCGCGTAGTAATATCTAAGGTTGGGCGAGAATCTTTGAGACACTCGTAGACGGAATCCGAAAAAGAATCCTGGGAAACTCTGTGACGTTTATTTCTAAGAACGAAAACACGAAACTCTAAACTTTATTCCGGAACAAGAAAAACAAAATCGAAAGCTCAAACCGAACGGGAAATATACGCGAACGAACTTAACGTCACCGTCGGCCGTCCACCCTCGCGGATGCATCGATGGTCCCGGGGGCACTAGTTAATTTTTGTATCGCCGGTATTCACGAACCGGGTTAAAACTGGAGATCGGCGGAACGGGCCGATCTCCGCAAGGTGAATTTTTGTTTCGCCAGAAATTACCAAACCAGAGGAAACTGGAAGTCGGTGGAACGGGCCGACTTCCGCAAGGACACAATCAAACGATACAACAAAACGAGAAATTATTATTTTGTTTCGCCGGTATTATCAACCGGACGAGCCTGGGCGTCGGCGGAACAAGCCGACACCCGCGCGAGATCCGCGAGCCAAAGCTCGCAACGATAGCCGCCGAGTGCACTCACGAACGCGCGCGGTTGCTCAGAATGCGGGTTGTGGTACACGGAGAAAAGATAATCATAATATTTACTATAAAATAGGTACTGATTGCTATATTAATAGTACCGCGAGGACACATCCCCCCCCCCCCCCCCTTGTAACGGTTAATACATCTGTAGAAATTGTAGCGATACTTATAGAAATAATACCAATAGGTATAGTAATTATTGCTATAAGTATCGCTACAATGTCTATAGATGTATGAACCGTTACAAGGGGGGCGATGTGTCCCCGCGGTACTATTAATATGTGACAGGAGTTTCGATCTGTCAACGTCGTGGAGAATATCGGTTCGACTTCTCGGCAGTCCGTAGAGTTTAAGTACGGCAACGCTGCGAAATTGTAAACCAAATATTCTCTAACGCGCGCTAAACGCTGCGACAGCCCATGGTACAATACGATCATTGTACTATAGGAAGGGCTCGCGCGAGACGAGAGCAGGTAGCTACGACTATCTGTTGAGCGAGAAAGAGAGTCGACAGCGCGTGCGCGTAGTATTAGATCATCGGGTCGATGAGGCCGCAAGACGATCGAAAATTCGACACTCTGCGTAGGGCGTTAGGGTAGCAACGTTGTGCGTAGCGTAAGATTCTTGTGTGTGTCACCGGCAGAAGCCCAGAGTCGACTAGCGAGGAGTCGAGCTGTCAGATAATGAGTCGAAGGAAATTGTAACGTCGAAACTGTAAGTCGAATCTGAATATATTGTGTAACGCTATTGCTTCATTCTTTCTAATTGTCCTCTTGCAATCCTTGTCCCGGATCATTCCAAGTACCCCCTCTGGGGTTAAGTCGTCTCAAGTCGGAAAATTTGAAGTTTTATATTAATAAGGTTGCTGGACCAAAACCAGCTGGCGCCCATAAAGTCGAAATTATTCGACACCGGAGATTGTTGGCAAAAGAGCCCCGACAGCCTTGATCCAGCCGCGTCGGGTGAAAATATCCTCCGTGATTCGGTCAGACGCGAGGGTATTGTCTCATTTGGCGCCCAACGTGGGGCCCACTTGGGTTAATTGTGTAATAATTAAATTGAATTCTATGTTACATGTTATTTATGAAATTGGTAGTCACTTATTTATTCAATATTGGATTGCAAGCCAAAGTGTAAAAATTTGTCGATGTCTGTCTCGACAAAAGAAAGAGTGAATATTCAGAAAGATTTTCGACTATCTTGTACGACTGGGCGAGTTGAAACGGTTCGGCTAAGCGACGCGGCTGGACGTTCGAGTATTGTAAACACGGCCGGCCGAGTTTGTTTACAAAGGCTGTAGCGGTTACGGGTCGAATACTGCTTCGACACTATTCCCTTCCTCTGCTTATTGCTTGGCTTGTGCTTGATTACGATATATAATAAGAACGTTCTCGGTTGTATTTCGAATGCTATTTTCGTCTAGAATAATACTTCGATAATTTTGCCGCTGTAGTTGGCCAAATCGACTGTCAGCCGACAATTATAATACGACGTACAGTATCGACTTTTGCTAACATTGAGTTGGGTTGAATTTGCTTGATTCCACCGTAATAAACGGGTGACGAGTGTCCGTTGTTAAATGAGGAAATGACCCCTATGTTTTTCTCTCCACCGCCACGTAATACGAAAACAATGAGTACGCGACGCGCAAAACGTGCAGAGGAAGAGACGGAGGCGACGGGGCCTGCTTCTTCGCAGACGCCACATGTTGTGGGTGGGGATGAAACTGTTGTCGGACGGAGTCGGGGACAAGATGAAAATGCCGCGAATGATTCGTCGGTTAATAGTTTGCCCGCGGATCCTAGGCCGACCCAGACAAGCTCTATGCCGGAACCTTTGTTATTCTCAACGGGAGTCTCGCGCGGCGGAAGGGGGAGGGGTAGCCGTACAACGACGCCGCTGCCGGTAGGCGGAACGCGTCCCAGGTCTACTGAGATGCTTGACACGACGACTCTAGGAATTCAGATAGATAGGCTCGAAAATAGACTCAACGCTATCGAAGGTTATGGTGAACAGTTGCGGGAACTGTCATCGATGATGCGCGCCCTCACTACGCAGGGTCAAAATTGTGTAAACCCTATGTTAGGTAATTCGTCGCACTCTCTGCACCAGTCTATGGGTGGAGATGCGACACATGCGAACCCGGTGTCGAGTGGAACGTCTGGACTCCCTCGCAGCGGGCAAGCGACTGGTAACGCGATACCTCAACGGAACGTCTCGATTGGCGGACGAGGTGCGTTTGTTTCTTTGCAACAAGGACCTGTAGTTCTTGAATCTCAAAGCCCAGTAGGCCCGTCTGTTGAGCCGATCGGTGGAGAGAATTCGAATTTTAATCATTCCACGTCACATCAAAGCCGATTTGAAGCTCGGGGTGTCGACGAACGCGAAAGTGCTGTCGGAGCGAATTTTCGACACACAAATGTTTATGGAAATAATCATTCAAACCCGAATCCTCGACGCATTGGTCGCGATGATAGGGAACACACGAATATAGCTTCACGGAATAGACAACAAAGGTCACGTCACGGTGTATTCTTTCACCAATCCGACGACAATGACTCGACTACTTCCGACCATGACGATTACGCGATTCAACATCGACAATCACAAAACAATAATTACTCGAATGATGACGGACAGAATAGACACGGAAATCGGAATGATCGTCTCATCACTCTCATTGGTAAAGAGATGAACGGGTGGAAAATTAGTTTTCCGAAAACCGAGAAGGATCCCGACCAATTCCTTCTTCTCTTAAAAGATCTATTAGATACCAGCGGGATTTCAAGGGATTTATTCGTACCTCGACTCTCGCGAATATTCGACGGTTCATATCGACAGTGGTATCTAACGAACAGACGAGAGTGGCGCGGCTGGAAAGATTTTTCGCGAGCTTTCCGCTACCAATGGAGCGTGATAAAAACCGATGGGGATCTCTTCGTCGAGATACGCGATCTTAAGGTAGAAAGTGGTGAGAGTCTCGCTGAGTTCACGTGTCGAGCGCGTTTCGTATTCGAACGAATGCGCTGCCCCCCACCGTTCAAAGAACAACTAAAACAGATAATGGTAAAATTCAATCCGCGAATAGCTTTCGAGATTTTGAATCTGTCCTTGCATAGCTACGACGAGTTTTTGCACTACATAAATGAAAGGAGCTATCTGTATCGACGCGCGACAGAAAGTCAACGCGACACGCGCTCTGGAAAAAGACAGACAGATTTCAAGTATGTGCAAGACGAATTAGTAGACGAGGAGCTGGACATGGGGACGACAATAACAGACGACGAAACCGCAACAGATCTGAAAGCCTTTCAACCAGGTAGTCAACAGAGTTCGAGTAAAGATTCGAAACCTCTCGTCAAACAGAGACTCGAGCAAAATTTAGCTAAGCACGATAAGACAAAAGAAGGTATCCCTCCCGAAGGCGGTGCAAAGAAGGCACAGCGAACAACTATGATAGATAAAAGTAAATTATTATGCTTTAACTGCGGTGTTCTCGGACATTCTGCCCGTACGTGTAGGGCGGAGAGAAAAGATATTTGTCACGTTTGTCGAGAGATAGGCCACGTCAATATTAATTGTCCAACGTGGCAGGGAAACGAGAAGCGGCCTCAATAGTTGAACCCGCAGCTATCGAATCGAAGGGCCAAACGGGAAAATCGACAGAAACAACAGACAATAGTGAGAGGGACACGATTCAAATCGCGCGAGAAAAATCACTCGACAAGACAGACTGTGAACTGCTAGTAAACAACGTTGTATGTGTCGACGCGGTCACCGAATCGGAATTATCGGACGATTACGAGGTAACAGACGATGAGGAATCGCGACCGCAAACAAGCAAAAATAGAGACGAAACGGATTTGTGGATGGTCTCGAGCGCACGAACCGATTCAAGCCACGATACAAAGGTATTGCAGGAGCCTTCGATAAATTCCCTGAAAGACTGGAAACCAAAGGGTTTCCCCCAACACCTAATACATCGACTAACGAGTCGAAGAATTTATTATGAAGGTTACGGAACTCGGGAACCTCACAAGCTTTTTAAAATCCCAGTTGAAATTTCTATTTTTGGTAAGAAAATCCGCGGAATAATCGACAGTGGAAGTGAACGGTCATTTCTCAACACCACCGTTTACGAACGCGTAAAAGATTTGCAGATTACCAACGTGCAACCAGACTCGACATCGACTAACGGAATACGCCTAGGAGACGACTACGTTACGAAAAGTCAAGGGGGTACCTGCTTTATTATCGACATAGGCGACGTATACGGTAGCCAGTGGTTTAGCATTCTCCCAAATCTCTCCGGTGATATGATACTAGGAATGGACTTCTGGATGACGTTCAAGGTCACGATAGACCCCTGCAAACGCGCATGGACGTTGCTAGGCAGTAATTACATCTATCCGTTGTCGCGTAGATTTATTATTCCGACCGAACTAGAAGCTTTATCGACTCTTCAGACGGATAGACTCAAGGAATTCGTTGCGAAAGAACGAGCAAAGAGTTCGAATGGCACAGGTTTGACTAGTTGGATCGAACATGTCATCGAAGTAGACGATCCAATCCCACATAGACAAAAACCCTATCGACGTAGTGAGGCAGTACGAAACTTCCTTCATGCCGAAGTCGAGAGATTGTTACAAAAAAATTACATAACAACCAGTAACAGTGAATGGGCCAGCTCACCAGTAATAGCTCCTAAAGCTAACGGAGGGCTTAGATTTTATATCGACTATAGAGCTCTTAACGCGAAAACAAAGAAGCCAGCTTATCCCCTTCCACAAATGGGCTCTATTCTATCTCAGCTACACCAAGCAAAGGTAATTTCGACACTCGACATGAGTGAGGCATTTCACCAAATTGCAATGGAAGAGAAAAGTAGGAAATACACAGCTTTCGTCGTGGAGGGTAAAGGGCTCTTTGAATGGCTTAGAATGCCTTACGGCGTGACCGGCGGACCGTCGACATTTCAAAAGTTGATGGATAACGTTAAAAGAAGGGTCGCAGAAATTATCAAAGAGAGAGGACATCCAGTCGATTGGATTGACCAAATTTTCGCGTACTTAGACGACTGGATAATAGCAAGCCGGAACGTAGAAGAACACGAACCTCTCCTCGCCATTCTTTTCGAAGTCCTTCGCGAAGCAAACTTGGCTATCAATTACGAGAAGAGCAGCTTCGCGTGCAAAGAGGTGAAATATCTCGGTTACATTATCGACGAGTTCGGCATGAGACCGAACCCGGAGAAAATCCAAGCTATAGTCGACTATCCGGTTCCAAAAGATCGCACCCAACTACGACAGTTCAACGGGTTAGTGAACTGGTACCATCGACACTTAAAAAATATAGCAAAGATCCAAGGTCCCCCCAATAAATTGACTAGCCCGAAAGTCCTTTGGCAATGGACTGAGGAAGAACAAAAGTCATTCGACGAGGTGAAACAGGCTTTAATAGATGCCCCGCGACTAGCTACTCCTATGCCCGGTCAGCCGTTCGTTGTTTACACAGACGCAAGCGACTTTGGATTAGGCGCGATACTAGTACAGGTAGATTCGGGAGGCGAAAAGGAACTTTTACTAGAAGTTTTAAGTCGACCGTTACGTGGAGCCGAGCTGCACTACACTACAACTGAAAAAGAGTGTCTTGCGGTAGTCTGGGCCGTCGAGAAATTGAGATGCTACCTTGAAGGAATGCCATTTAAAGTCGTCACTGACCACCAGGCATTATTATGGCTACATAGGTTGAAAGACCCGGTAGGTCGCTTAGCAAGGTGGGCAATAAAACTGTTACAACATAACATTACGTTCGAACACAGGCGCGGAACCACTAACGAGGCCCCGGATGCCCTTTCGCGAATGTTTGACGTTGATGTCGACCCATACGGATGGGAGGAAATTGTCGAAGAGACTATCAATAGTCGCGTTAGATTAAAAACGATCTGCGATCAGGATTGGTATCAGACGAAACGCGAATTAGTCAAACGACAGCCTGACAGGTTCCCTGAATGGAAAATAGAAAACGACGAATTGATGTACTATCGCCCCGACTATGCTAAGAATTTAATCGACGATGAAAATCCGTGGAAGACAGTAATAAAATCGACTGACACGGAACGCATATTCAAAGAAAATCACGAGACGCCACAGGCTGGACATTTAGGACGCGACAAAACGTTAGATCGGATTCGCCAACGATTCTACTGGCCCGGAATGACGCGCGACATTAAATCTCTCGTCGACGAGTGCGACGTTTGCATAAGGGTAAAAGATAACCAACACCCAGTCCAGGGCTTATTATTGACTCGACCGTTACAAACCCCTTGGTCACAATTATCCATAGACACAGTCGACATGACAACCCGGTCGAAAAGGGGAAATTCACATATCATTGTCGTCATAGATCTCTACACGAAATATATAGAATTATTTCCCACGCGAGATAAGAAAGGCGCGACTGTTGTCAAAGTCCTCGACTCCGTTTGCGACAGATGGGGAACCCCGACGTCAATCGTCTCAGACAACGGAAAAGAATATGTAAACAAAGACGTCTCATCTTTCCTCGAAGCGCGAGGAATAACTCATTTGACAACACCACTCGCACACCCACAAGCAAGCCCAGTAGAGCGAGTGAATCGTACGATCAAACCAATGATCGCCGCTTTTATTGACAAAGGACAGAATGAGTGGGATAAATACTTATCGAAATTACAATTCGCGTGTAACACTGTGCCTCATGCAGGCGGTCGAATATCTCCGTTCTTTTTGAATCACGGTAGAGAGGCTGTAGCCAAGCATGAACGGCCAAACACCTCTCGCGCGTCGACTCCAACTCATTCTGATACCTCTGACTGGGTAGAGCGTATTAGTCAAATTGATGAATTAAGGCACGAAGTCGAACAGCGACTTAAGAAATATTCTGATACTCGCCTAGCGAAAGCAAGCCCAAACAAGCCAACTCAAATTAAAATAGAGGTCGGTACTGAGGGTTATTACCCTAACAAAAAACTCAGCAACAAAGCCGAAGGGTATAATGCTAAATTGGCTCATCGATTCTTAGGCCCTGCGCGTGTCAATCGAGTGTTAGGACCAATGACAGTCGAGTTGGCCAACAGCAACGGCAAGATTGTAGGGAAGTATTATATTTCGGATCTCAAAATACCGCGTAGGAGTTTGCGTAATCAGGCGAATGTAAATTAACTTACAGAGCGATTCAACTTCGTCACCTGAGATCAACATGTCCGACGAAGAAGCATCGAGGGACGACAGCGTCTCCGAGAAACTAGAAGAAGCCTCGGAAGAAAAACAGGCTATTGAACGTCGACTCGAAGAACTCACAGCCACCATCCAAAAGCTGGAGGTCGAAGTAGCGTCGACTCAGAGGAAGAACTCGGAAAGCGAAAGTTCAGACATCTCATTCACTTTCTCCTCCGAATATTAATTGTATTAATATAACATTCGGTGGGGCGGGTCTCGAAGAATTTTAAACAATTCTCGATTTTCGAGTCTCCCTCGAAATTTCCCCCCCGCCCACACAGCATTATGAGACATTTTTCCTCAGTCTTCTTTCTCTTCTCCGCGAGTGTGCAGCTGAGCTCCTTTCTCGGTTCGGTCGAGGAGCCGCGCGAAAATCCGTAAAGAGATTCCGAAAGTGCGTGACGTAACAGTACCGGCGATCTTGACGCACGGTCGGTGGATCGACGATCGCGGGGGCGCGTTAACTCGACGCGAGGCGCCTCACCGGTTCGCTTTACACTCGGGGCCTTTCTTGCAGTCCGTTTCTTTTTTTTCGTTTTGGGAATTCGAGTTTTTTTCCTTTCTTCAAGGGGGATTTTGGGTTGATTGTTCGACTTCTTTTTCGCGTGTTGGAGGGGAGTAATCGGCTCGCTCGCTCCGAATTTGATCGCGGGGTTCAAGGCGACCGCGACACTTCTCGTTTATCGTTCTTTCGCTGATTCAAAAGCTTTTCTTTTATCTTCGACTGCGTTTTTCCCTTCCTTGCGGAATTTTATCTCTTTATCTTTTCTTGCTCCGGGGTTTTATTTTATTCTGATGCCGACTTTTTTTTCCCTCTTTTGGGTATATTTCCTTAGCCTTTTTATTTTTGACTTCGATTTCTTTTTCCTTTTGAGAGTTTTTTTTTTCTTTCCTTGGACTTTTGTTTTATTTTTACGTTCGACTTTCCTTTTGAGTTCATTTCTTTGACTTTTATTTTTGGACTTCGACTTTTTTTCCTTTTGAGTTTTTTTTTCTTTGACTTTTTTTTACTTTTACGTTCGACTGGAACTTTTCCATTTTGGAGTTTATTTCTTTGGTATTTTTTTTTTTTTGACTTCGATTGATAGAGGGTATTCCTTTGACATTTTTCTTTTTGACGTCGACTTTGTTTTGTCTGAGTTTATTATTTCTGACCTTTGACTTTCGACTTCGACTTTGTTTCGTTTGAGTTTATTATTTTTCTTAATTCTGGCTTCGTTCGTTCACTTCGGTGAGTTTTTGTTTAATCGATATTGTTTATTTAACGGGGAAGTGCGATTGGTGTGAGTGTTATCCGCTGTGCCTCGAGATTCCGCGGGGTATCGAGATTCGGGACCGATAAGGGGATCATTGCGGGGTCTCTTTCCGTCTCGAGCTCTCGGGGTGAGGGCTGAACGGTCGGGTTGATTGTGCGATTTTCGGACTCGTTATTGTTCCGGCTGCAGACGGGACAATCATCGGAGGATCGCGATCGGGATTATCGCTTATAGTTTAAGAAATTTATCGTGTTTATTGTGTGTGTCGTCGGATTTTTTTTAAAATTTTGTCGGCGCGTATCGAGACGGGAGAAACGAGGCAGACTTCCGTGGCGGGATTCGTTGCTGCCGGGGAAGGGGAGGGGACACACGGAGGTAAGAATGACAAACGGCCTGTATATTATATACTCCCTCTGCTTTCTGTATATTTTTTGTTCACGTGTTTGGGCACGGGCTATGTCGCGCTTTGTTCGCCGCTTTCGCTCTGTCCTGCTTGTGGTCACCCCCCCCCCCCCCCCCCCCCCCCCCCGCCCCGCTTTGAGCGGACGTGCGCTTGGCTTAGTGTTAAGTGGTAGGATAATCGATAGGATAATTGATAGAAGTGATAGGATTATTGCCCGTTTGGTTTAAGGAAAAGAGGTCTTGTTTGCCCTTCTTGATTTCTTTTTTTTGTTTTTCTATATTTTTTTTTCCGTTTGTAATTTCTCTATCCACTTGCGCCTCTCCGGATACCATGTTCCCACCCGTGGAGCGTCTGGACGGCGTGGTCAACGGCTTCTCCGAATCCCGTTTGAGGAGCGCGTTGGCGATACGGGGGTTGTCGGCCGGGGGAAGTCGGGAGGATCGCGTCGAACGCCTGCTGAACGCGTTGCGCGCGCCGATCGCGCATATGGATCTCGACCAACAAATGTTTGGCTCGGCGTCCTCGACTTGGGGTTTTGTCTCGGGAAGGGGAATGGGGTACGTGACGATCGACATGCCTTTCCACTTCAAGCGAATGCCTTTCGGCCTGACTTCCGCTCCAGCGACCTTTCAACGTCTGCTGGACCGGCTTATCGGGCCCGAAATGGAGCCGCACGCCTTCCCCTATATGGACGATATTATTGTCGTCTCCGAGACGTTTGAGGAACATCTGAAGTGGCTCGCTACGGTATCCGAGCCTGTACTTGCAGCGGGATTGCTATTGAACCCGGATAAGTGCGAGTTCTGTCGCAGGGAGGTAGAGTACTTGGGGTTTGTCGTCGATCGAGAGGGGTTGCACGTTAATGCCGCTAAGACCGCGGCTATTCACGAGTATCCGGAGCCTCGAAACGTCGCACAGTTGACGCGATTCCTGGGGATGGCATCTTGGTACCGTAGGTTCGTCTTGCAGTTCGCGACCCTGGCCGAGCCGTTGTACCGTTTGACGAAAAAGAAACAGTCTTGGGTGTGGGAGGGGGAGCAACAGAGGTCTTTCGACGCGTTAAAGAACGCGTTGGCGTCGCCTCCGACTCTTTCTCGGCCCGACTTCTCGAAGCCCTTCACTCTGCAGACGGATGTGAGCAGCATCGGTCTGGGCGCCGTTCTTACGCGAGAGAGTGATGGGGAGGAACACCCTATCGCGTACGGCAGTCGGACTCTTACGTCCGCGGAGAGGAACTATAGTGTCTCGGAACAAGAGTGCCTCGCGATTCTCTGGGCGGTCGACAAATTTCGCATGTATCTCGAGGGATATCGGTTTCGGGTAATAACAGACCATGCGAGTCTTCAATGGCTGAGGAATTTGAAGGATCCGACCGGACGGCTCTCGAGGTGGGCACTCCGGATGATGCAGTACGATTTTCAAGTGGTGCATCGGAAAGGCGCTTTAAATCATGTCCCGGATGCCGTCTCGAGAATGTCGGAGTCGGAACAGACTCCCGAGTGCGTGCTGGTCGAGGTCGATGAGTCTCTGGACGTTACGGATCCCAAACGGAAAGGGGGGGGGGGGGGGGGGGGGGGGGAGGTGGAGACCTGTGGTATACCCGGCGCTATCAGGACGTGGAGACTGACCCCAAACGCTTCCCGGACTAGGAGATAGAGGAGGATCGGCTGTATGTGCAGAGGCGAGTCACTCGCGGGTCCGCCGCGGGGATCGACGACGCGGAGTGGAAGCTGGTAGTCCCGAAATCGGAGCGCGCGAGAATCCTAAGGGAAAATCACGATGTGCCACAGGCCGGACACTTGGGTAAGGATAAGACCTTCCATCGTGTTGCCTACTCGTATTTTTGGCCGAAGATGTACGGGGAGGTAGCGCGATACGTGCGCAGCTGCGATATGTGCCAGCGCGTCAAGACGGTTCAGGGGCCTCCTTTGGGTATGATGAGTAGGCGCGTGGTCGAGGGACCATGGACGGTGGTTGCCGCCGACATTATGGGGCCCTTTCCTCCGAGCCGCGCCGGCTTCGCGTATATTCTCGTGATACAGGACTTGTTCAGCAAGTGGGTGGAGTGCTGTCCCTTGCGAAAGGCGAACGGGGTGAAAATCAAGGGGGCGCTTGAGGAATTGGTCTTATCTCGATGGGGAACGCCGGAGGTTTTGCTAACTGATAACGGTACCGAGTTTGTTAATCGAAGCCTGCAAGCCTTGGCCGAGGAGTATGGGATTTTTCACACCACTACTCCTCCGTACCATCCCCAGGCTAACCCCGTGGAACGGGTAAACAGGCCGCTTAAGACCATGATTGTTGCGTTCATCGGCAACGACCATCGATCCTGGGATTCACACCTTCGCGAGTTTCGGTTCGCTTATAACACCGCGTATCACTCGTCGATAGATTGCAGTCCCGCGTATCTGAATCTCGGGAGAACGCCGGTGCCCCATCAGTTCTACCGTCGTGAGGGGGGAAATCGTACCTTGGTCCCGTTGTCGCGGGGGGAGTGGTCCGACCATATGCGAGGGTTACAGAGCTTAAGGGACAAGGTCCAATATGATTTAGAGGAGGCGTATCAGAGGCAGTCAAATCAGTATAATAGACGTCATTCGGTAACGAATTTCCGATTGGGAGATCGCGTTTGGAGGAGACAGAGGATATTATCCTCGGCCTCTCAGCATGTTGCGGCTAAGTTGGCCACGAAATATCACGGCCCGTTTGTCATTTCCGCTGTGTTGTCACCCGTCGTTTATGAGCTTTCCGATGAAAAAGGGAATCGGATAGCCAAGGTATCAGTCGCCGATTTAAAAACTTACGACGATTCTCGTTCTACGGCGTTGCAGAAATGAGGAAGAAGCAGGGAACCTTCTTGGTCGAGACGCTGGGGCCTATGCTTTATCGGGACCGGTATGTGCCCGGCGCAATCGAGGGGACGTCTTCGGAGGGACTGGCCCGAGACGTGGTGAAGCTTTTTGAAGTCGCCTTGGGACACGCAGACCGGTACCGTACGGGGGATATGACCCGAGGATTCGGCTTCGCCCTGATTGAGGGGTGGCAAGACTATCTGGCCAGGGCTCGGGCTCGCCGGGAGGCGGAGGCGCTATCGGAAGGGTTCGAGGCTTCCTCGGGAAGGTCGGGACCCGAGTCGGACGGGGCTGGGGAAGTTCCCGTCGGGAGAGAGGATGCCCCGGTCCCCGAAGAGCTGGCGACTCCGCGAGATGACGAGGCGGGAGACTCTCGGTTCGAGGATGCGGAGGAGGAAGGCGAGGAGGCGAGGATTCCAGACCGCCGTCGGCGCACCTGGGTGGCCGTGGGCCGGGGAAGAGCTCGGAGGCGGTCGGTGGAAGACGTGGTGGCTCGTTGGAGGGGTCCGGGGGGAATGTTGCCACGGGTGGAACGTCCTCGCTCGAGAAGTACCGCAGCAGTTTGCTTCAATTGTCGCCGGCCGGGCCATCGTCGTTCGAGGTGTCCCGAACCGCTGCGAGAGGATCCCTACTGCTTTAATTGTGGGAGGGATGGTTGTACCCTTCGGGATTGCCCGCGTTGCGGAGTCTGGTGGAGAAGCGAGGGCGGGACGTTCGCGGCTGCGACCCGGGATCCGGCCCGATATCGACAACCGCTGGTGGAGGCCCCGTGGCCCGAGGCGGACCCATGAATGGTTCCTCGGCTCGATACGACGACCTGGCTGGCCTGTGACTGGACTCTTGGGCTCACGAATTTTCTTTTTTTCTTTTGTTTTTTTTTTCTCTCTCTCTCCGTGCGATACGTTTTGTTAATATTATGATCATGTTTTTTCGGTCTCTCCGACCTTTTCTCGGTGAATTTCTTTTTTTTTATTTTTATTTCCCGGAGATTTTTGTTGACGAGGGAACCTAAGAAGAGAATTCTGCGAACGGAGAAAATACGATTGTTTATTACGCTACATCCTGACTTCGGCTTTGCGTTTGCTTTTTGCCTTGCTTGCTTGTTGTTTTTTTTTCGCCTTGTCCTGATTTTCCACTGTTTTATCATGTGTAAGTTCGAGAAAGACGAGCCTTCGAGATTCCCTGGGACGTTTGAGCGAGTTCTTATCAAATTGCGCGGAGGCAGAAGTCTTGGCGGTCGGGGCGACCTTGCCGCTGGGGGGGGGGGGTAAAATCTCGCTCCGTTGGATCGAGAGAGAGAGAGCGTCGGTTCGCGGGCGTTTCCCGACCAATGGGAGTCCCAAGCGATCTCGAGGGCCCGATCTAGGTTAAAATTTCGACTCGTAATAATTTCTAGGGATTTCTTTCATTTTTTTTTGGAACGAGGCGAGTGAGCGGAGCTGTCCCGGAGATCGTGGAGTTGTGAACCGACTCTGGATCCAGGGTCATGGCGCATTCCATAAGTCGCAGCTTGGCGCCTATTCGTCATCGTCCCCTCGGGTGCAGGATCGTAAGTCACAGCTTGGGGACGAGGAGATCCGGTACCGGCGGGAGAAGAGGAGGCTCTCAATTCGACCTCGTGGGTGATAAGGAGCGCTGCGCATTTAAATTTCGCTCCTGGAGCTCGGTAGCCTTTAAGCGCAGCGCGCAGTGGCGAGAAACTCCGAAATTGAGAGGCGAGGCGCCAGGTACCGGACGAACGAAATTGAGAGTTGGGTAGAGGGGGGGGAGCGGGCGAAGCCGCGAAACGAGCGAGCGAAAATTCCTTGTGGACTCTCGTTGGGAATATTGTGATGTGCGGACGCGGTACCGGCTCTCTCTCTCTCCATCATCGAGGATATTGAGTGTGTGAACTCGAGATTCGGAGTTATCCGGAAGGGCCAGGAAGGACGGAGGACGGCATTTTCCCGGTTCTGCGATCGTCGACGGTAAGGCTTTTGCCTCACAAAATCTTGGTACCGCGTTGTTCATTTTGGCTGACTCAATTCTTTTCGTTCGTTTCGTTTGCTCGCGGTCGAGCCGCACGTGGCTCGGGAGGCCCGTGGATACCGTCCCGTGCCTTTGACGTTTTTTTTGGAGCGGCGAGAGGGCAAGATCGGCCCGGCGTAGTTGGACGGAGCCGCGGGTCAATTCGTTGTACTTTTGTTATATCCCGTCTGGATCGAAAACTCGAGATCGCTTGCTTAGTTGAGTACAGTCACTTGCGAGTCATATTGTCCCGGGATTCCAGTCCCGATTTGCAATTCTCCGTTCGTCGGAGCGTAACTCTCTTCTTTGTTTCGAGGGCCTTAAGCCCTAACCCTCCGAGAGATCCGAGGACTTTGTTAAGCGGCGAGCGAGACTCGCCGATCCGCGTGCATCGGCTCGCGAACTCGACCGGGCGCGGGAACGGTCGTAGAAGTCGCGGGGAGAGAAAAAGAAAATCGGTGAGATCGCTTCGCACCGTTCGCGGTTAAAACGTTGTTGTGCGTTCTGTGTATCGACGAACTTTGTATTGTATGATTCGGTACCGTTTGCGAGATTCGCGCGGGCCATAAGCGCGACCGTACAGCGACGACGATAGTAGGGTCTTAACGCAAGAATTATCCATTCCTTTCGCGGAGAAGCTTTGTATCAAATCTTTTTTTTTGTTATTTTATTCTTTGTCGCGGCAAATCCGACCTGGTGAACTGAGTAGTCGGGAAGGATTTTAGTAGGGCTCTTGTAATTGTATCGGAACCGAGCTATTGGAAAACTTTAATAAACGACGCATTGTGTGATGAGGAGTTCGAGTGATATTTTCTTGCCGGGACTGTACGAACCCCCCTACTCTCCTTTATCATCCCGGTAGCCGGCGATATCTCGACCGCACGGACATCTGAACGATTGCGTCAGGCCGCATCGGGCCTGACTGGCGCCCAGGGATTTTTTTTGTTAACATAGCGATCGTGGTCGGGGTGTTGTGGCGCCGAGAAAAGTTGGTCACAACACAGACACACACTGGCCCGCCGAATTTCTTGGTGTATATTCAATGCATTCAAAAATAAAATAAAAAGATAATGAATATATTCATATTTACGTAAAAACTAACAATTATAGTAATTAATCACAGAACAAAGCTTCTTGAGTCAGCTAAAAATGATAAACGTACTTTCCAACGAACAACGCCCTGTAAAAATGTAATTGGTACGATTTCTGCTGTTGCAATTGGACTATTCACATTGCACTGCGCTTGATAATGACCGTGTGGCGCGCCGACTGTCAATAATCATTTGACTTCTGCGTGAATTGATATTTGCATAGCAATGAGGGCTGTCGATAGTACTCAAGAATCTGACATACGTATCCGTCCTGTCACTCGATTTTCATCGGGTGACAGGGCGTTAAACGATTATGCATATCATCCTGTCGTGTCCTTTTCGTTATGGTTACATTAAAAAAATCGTTAATATAAATAAAATAATAATAATCAGTAAGTATTAACGACGTTGACGATAAGTGAGGTATGAACCCTACAGTGTTTATTATCGGACAGTTTTTTTGTGCGTAAGACAGTAGTCGAAGGAAACATTTCTTATTGTGCAAAGCAGCGGCCAAAGGGAATCTTTGTTGGTCGGAAAGGTACGCATGCCATTATGGGACCATCTCATATCAGAATTTTTTCGAAGTGAGCCACACAGTAACTGATGGAAAACTTTTGTTAATCAGCAAGCCAGCCGCCGATGCAGTAAAACCTGTGACGTTAGTCTCTGGGATTTTGTCACAGGTCGTTGCCGACCATCGTTTTTGCGCTCTCGTATTCAGGATAAGGTTTGCTCACGTTAGTTCAGGTCATATTAGTCTCCGTTTTCGTTCGGTATCTTTGTCGAGTCGTGGCGAACGTGGAAGATACCGTGGATCAGGGCCGACATATTGAGCTACCCGGTATATTCCCCGTTCTCGATAAGGTTCGTCGCCAGGAGTAGCACGGAAGTTCGAGTGAGAATCTCGACGTTTCGCTATATAGGATTGGGTCCGGGCGGTTCACGCCACTCTTCGGAGTGAGTTAAGGGTCAGTTTCGTTTCAGGTACGTATGGAAGGCCGCCGGCGACTGAGCCTCGACCACTCCACCGCCACGGATTGCCGGGTCGCTTGTTCTAGTTAGGTTTAGTTAAGTTTGGAGCCGATCCCCAGAAAAGTGCACTCCCGCGATAGTCCCACGCTTACGCTACCGATTTCTTTGAAATATCTTTCTGTTTCAGCCTTACTTTGGTATCGTCGAATTTCGCGTACGTGACGACGTCTACTGGTCTCGTCCGATTGACGTCACGGTGTAGAAGGGAAGAGGATTCGCGTTTCGTCTATCTGTGCGTCAGTCCTTTTTGGCGAGCTCTCGCACCGAGAGGAGCTCCTCGGAGCTTCCTCTCTCTCTGTTCGATGTTCTCGTTCGCAACCTGTCTCGGTGTTACGTATGTTACCGGCTCTCTTTGACAGTTACCGTTCCTTTTAGGTTCTATCGGCGTTCCCTATTTCGGTTATCGTTATCGAATATGATGGTTTTCCTATTTTTCGGTGTTAATTTTAGTTGTAATTAAGTTTTCTTACAGGCTGCCTCAACGATTGGTATTTGTTCGCAGTACCGTTCCGAAGATCGGTGTCACCGATGAGTCTGTCGTTCTCTAGTTCTCGCTCTCTAGTTACCGTTCTCGCGCTCCCGTGCTGGCGTTATCGTGTCTATGTCTCAACGTGGGGCCCTCTGACAAACGAGCACCGTATATTTAATACTTTGAAAACGCCATGGTTCGGTACCGTTGAGTTATCGTTCGAGCAGTTAGTAAAGTTACCGAGAACAGCTACGATTTACCGATTATTTTTTTTGTTTTTTTTTCCTTTCTTTTGAAAACAAAAAAACAAGAGAAAAAAGCAATATATATTCCTTGGATCATTCGTTCTATTCGGGTGATACCGTCAGTTAACTTTCAGTTTTTCGTAATCGTTCCCTGTCCGAATGATTCTTCTTGGTAACTCACGAGCCATTACCTTATGACAACAAAAAAAAAAAGAAAAAAAAACGAACTTAACAGTTATTTCAGTTATCGGATTTTCTCTGGTGTTCTCTTATTCGCTATCAAACATTTACTAATCTCAAAGGTAATTTGATATCTATCGAAGCTATCGATGTTTATCGGATACTGGAGCTAATGATCTACTTTACGAAGCTGGTCGAAGAAGGCTAGTCGAAATAATGCCTATAGCACTAGCCAGGAACTCGGCAAGAATCGCTAGCTGAAGACAAAAAAAAAAATATATAGGTGAGCCGAGGATCATCGCAACTCGACAAAGTTCGGGAATATTCTCGTGACTTTGAACGAAATAAAATTTTATTTTATTTTCCACGTTCTTCGCTTTGTTCACCGAGTCTCGAGGTTCACTGTTGACGGTCTCGCTCGAGGCAAAGCTTCACGTTTGGATGTAGTCGAGCCGCGGTCACCGTGAAAACGTAAACACTGCGTAACCTCGACCGCGAGCAACAGCAGCGAGACTCGTACGAGGAGACGAAATTTCACGATAGTGGGATAAGGGGGGAAAAATCGTGCGTTCCAATTGGAAGAAATCCCTTCCCCCCGGTTCTCGCGTAAGGTACTTTTTGGGCTCGAGGGACTAGACTCGAAAACGCCTCGGTCATTATCTACGCGAATTGACGAGGCTTCCGAACGATTGCCCTCTCAGCTCAGTGCTTCAGTGCGTTATTCTCGATTATTCGTGATTATTCAAATACTGTTCGCTACCGTTCGTTACCGTGTGCTATCGATAGTGAGTGAGTGAATCGTCGATACCTCGAGTGAGCGAAGCAGCAAGGGTGCTACGAGACACCGATCACGCAGTGAGTACTAGCCTTTTTCTGATTTTTTCGAGACCGAGTAATACAACAAAGTGAATACACTCGTGTAACCGGACTCGCGGAATCGCGCTACCACCGGGGTTACTCGTAATCCTTGCGGTAGCCTATCAACTCTTCCAAACTCATTTCAGCCAAAACTCATTTTAGCCGCAACACTTTTAAGCCAAAAAGTCAGTTTCGGGTTAGAAACGCCAAGTGAACAACATTGAATACGAGATATGGCGCTGTAAGTCTATCTATAATAACAAATTTATTATTGACTATTTTCGTGTTTTCGCCGAATAAATAGTTTATACCGCTATTGCGTGATTGACACGTTATTACAATGTATCGTTTATTTGTAATATACAAATACATTAAAGGATGTTTCAACCGTGCCTTCTCAATCAGAAATGAGACTTCGCTAAAATTTCAAATATTTAGCAATGGCACAAAAATCTGAAGAAAATCGGCCGTATTGAAGGCATCAAGAGCTTTGAATTCACATAACAATGTCAAAATTTTATTAACAAACAAAGAATTCCAAAAATAGCCAGTGACATTTTTTTCTCTTTTCCAATAAATTTCTTGATTTTTTAAAAACCATATGAATTTTTTTGGAATTGGTTCACTTTGGAAATCTCGTTTGTGGTATTTCTTCAACGCTATTGTTATGTTGATTTGCCATGTGAATGACAGAGAAGACAATTCATCAACCGCATCTCTATGATACGTGCTTTCGGTATTGTAGTATGGTGAAGTAGTCAGTTGTTTTGCTCCGGTTTGTTTCGTAAAAAGGCCGAGTTGGGTCACGTTTCGCGAGTGCCTAGAAACATCATTAAGTCCATGAAAAACCGGGGTCGATGCTGAAATAATACACTTGATTAGCTCGGCCTGAATTATTTTGCACCATCGACATTTCTCCGGACACAAGAAACATAACCTCAGCAAGTGTGTATATCGTGAAGGTGTATCGATACGGCCATGATTGGTATTAACGTTAGTCGCACATCTAAAAACGCGCGCGAGATTACCTATTGCGGATAATAAGGTACGAGTGCGTGGATCCGGCTTGCCTGCTCAGTGACGCGAGGGGGATCTCCCTCTCCACATCCGAATTCTTCGAGCTTGGAGTACACGCGGGCCACCCCACTCCGTATAGTCGCCTCACACAGCTGCTACGCACTGTCGCACTCGGCTAGTCCTACGTACGGTATTCGCTCACTCGCGGCAGAGCTACGCACGGATCTCGTACGCCACTGCTTCTCGTAGCCGACTTTATGCACCGTGGCGGAAAACGTGGACAATTCTCAACTGCTTAAGCTCCCGGGAGCCATAGGTACATGCAAGGGTTGTGGGAAGAGTCCTCGAAGAGATGAAACCAGCCACTGTCCGAAATGTAAAGCGACGTATCATCCGTCTTGCATGGAAAAATGTACAGTCTTGGAAAACGGCGGGCTATCACGATGCTGCAGCTCGCGTCCCTCCTCTCCGGCTAATCAGCAAGCTGAGCAATCAAAGGCTGTTACGAAGGAAGCATTAAAAACAATTATGAAAACATACTTTTGTTGTACCCCGAGTACGCCGGTTGTTGTCGCAAGTTGCATTGCGCAACAACCGAGGTATGCGAGCAGCGGGCGAGCCGAGCGCGAATGTAATTACCGAAATCGAGCGCATCGCGGGCGATTGAGCAATCGACGGGTCGAGCGATTCTCGATCGCGGATAAGTAGAGCAGCGCGTCAGCAGTTCAAGTAGCGCGGAGCCTCCATATTCCGTGGACGTACGGAATCTGGAGCGACGGAAAATAAACAGTAAACAATGAAAAGCGGAGTTTTGAGAAATAATGTTTTGTCTAATAAATAATGCTGATGCTCTCGCTCGATATATAATGATACGCGAGCGAGCATTCGACAGTCTGGTTTTTGACTCGAGAAACTGTGCGTCTGGTCCCAGGGATTCGGTAGTGGAATCCAAAAGGCAACATAGAGTGTTCCGGGCAAGGGAACGTATAAAGTGGCACTGGCGGGTGAGGGTCGGACCTGGATCCCGAGTGCGGAATTAAGTCTTAAAGTTGACTTGTGAAGTAACTTTGTAAAGTTGTGTGCAAAAAAGGCAAATTGTAAAGTGAAATTGTTTATTACTCTGTTATCTATTTCGTCAATAAATTGTTATTGTGCCTACGAGTTGTAGTCCTCACTGGGGTTCTAACCCCTCACTGGTAACATCCCAAAATCTTCGGAGATAATATCTCACCCGTCGAGCACGGACTGATCACCCGGGCTCCGACGGTACAACACTTTCACAGATTCGAAAAAAAGCGAGATGAGGACTTCGCTAAAATGCAAAGAAAACACGATGAGTTCGGGATCACGGTGAAGACTCTAGCGAACGAACAGTAGTTACTCCGAGCGTCCGTCGGGACAAGCATTGAAACTCTTTCGGCTCGTATTGAATCGACAGACCATAAAGTCGAGTCACTCGAGGACTCAGTACGAACTATCAAGACGGACGTTGCACAACTGAAAGGAGACGGTTTATCGAACGACGAGCTTCTAAGTGAAATCGACAACAGAAATAGGAGGGCTTTAAACGTAATATTTTATGATATACCGGATGCTGCTGACCAGGGTCGTGAGATTGTCTGTAAGATACTGGAACCTCTGGGCCTATCTACTGTCTCCCTCCGAATTATGAGAATTGGCCCAGCGTTGCCTCCGGCTGGTGCTGCGGGTGCGGAGGATGGGAGGCCCTACAAGCCCCGCCCACTGCTCGTCACATTAAATTCGAGTGCCGACGCTTTGCACGTATTGAAGAATCGTTCCAAGCTAAAACTGGAGGGGACACTCATACACGTCAAAGAGGACCAGCCGGCGTTTCAACGGAAGCTATTGTCGGCAGCAAGAGCGGAATTAGGAGAACGAGCGAAAAATTGTGAACGCGGTCTCACCATAAAGTATCGTCGTGGCATTCCGAAGGTAGTAAATAAAGACAATACAAAAAACTAGAGCAACACACACCACTGCTGATGTATTACCAAAACGTCCGGGTCCTTCGAACTAAGTTGCGTGATTTACGTGTGTCTGTTGCGACCTATGTGCACAAATACGATGTTTTGATTTTTAGGGATACATGGGTAAAAGACGACATATACTCGAAGGAATTAGGCCTCTTGGGCTATAACATATACAGATGCGATAGGAGTGACGTAACGAGTGAACCGTCGAGAGGTGGGGGTGTTCTCGTCGCAGTATCGTCGTCGCTCAACAGCAAAGAAATCCCCTCACCGAACCCTGCACTGGAACAACTGTTTGTCAGCGTCACGGGTCGTCTTGGTCAACACGTCATTGGAGCGGTGTATTTACCGCCAGCCTCACCATCGGAGAAGTACCAAGCGCATGCAGACAGTGTTCGTATCGTGACCGAAAGTTTTTCTCGTGCAGAAATGCATGTAATTGGCGACTATAACTTGCCTCACATAGAGTGGTTAAATGAAGTGCGCGGACTCTCTGCATCCCTTATCGGAAATCCATCACTCAATCAGCGTCTGGCTGCTATTAATATAGCAACAGTATTCTGCGGCTTGAATCTCTCTCGATGGAATGAGATTAAAAACGAATTTGATGTGCTTCTCGATCTTATTTTCTCCACTTGCGACTCTTGTGTAATATCTTCAGCGATGGACTGCTTGCTCAACTGTGATATGTATCATCCTGCACTTGTCATCACGTTTAACACAACTCGGCTTGATCTAGAAGCACAATCGCTTGGGGGTTCATTTGCCTTCAAGCCTGCTGATTTTGAATCGCATGATAATTTTTTTGCCTTGATCGATTGGGCAGGCATGATCACCGATGTACCACTTGCTAGCGCTGTAGATATTTTTACTTCGATTATTGATCAGGGACTAAGTTAGTTTTTTCCGTGTAAGTCAACCTATAAATCAAGCTTTCCAATATGGTTCTCGGCAGAACTGCGGCGTCTAGTTACTGATAAAAAACTAGCTCACATCAAATACCAATTCTCAGGCCGAATCGAGGACCCGCGTAAAAAAAAATAGTATGGGAAAGCGTATTAAATCGAATATGGGTTGCAACATGGGAAATAGTATGGGAAAGAGTATGTGATCGAGTATAATCGTAATATGGGATATTTCCTGTTCCCAGACTCATCCCATACGCTTTTGTAGATTCTTTTCTAGTCATCAAAGAATTACTCCGAAGATTATTAGGAATCAATCCCATGCGTTGTAACGATGTAGCATCGTTACAGAGCCCTCGTCGAAATCTCGACTCGAGCCCGTTACTCGCCAAGTTAGCCAGGTAGTCTAAGTACAATAGTCCCCGCGAACCTCTCCCCCCCCCCCCCCCCCCCCCCCTTCACCCCCGCGCGAGCCACAACGCAGAAGACCGAGGAGCTACGCGCCTCGCCGGACGACAACGATGGCGAGAGAGCGAGAAAAGGGTAGAAGGAGATGCTCGGGCGACGGCGAGGGGAGACGCTCTCCCTTGCGCCTCGCCACCGCCGAGACACCGTCGCCTCGCTACCAGCCTCTGCCGCCGCCTCCGTCACCCGCTCTCGTCGCTCACGAATATCGAGCGACGATCCAATAGCCCAGCTACCGCCCTCTTACGCAACGACCCGTCGATCGCTCGAGTTATCGACGGACACCGAGTATCGAACTCTCTCGCTCGCCGAGACCCACCATGGCGCTGCAGGACGAAGAAGAAGGCTGAGAGAGACAGCACGAACGAGAGACAGAGAGCTTCGATCGAGATTCCTCCCTGAGTGCACGTGCGCGTGAGATCGAGCGAATAATTACCGAAATTGTCAGTGCGAGAATTGTACGAGAAATCGCGGGTGTTGATTCACCGATTTGCGTGCAGTTTTGCAACAGTTTGCGTGTGTTTTCCCTCGACCCCGCCCCCCGATCAACGACGATAGTTGTGATAGAAGATTGAAGGAATTTTTCCGCGAACGACTACCGCCATTACCCGGCAAGACCATAGGTAAAAGTGTGAGCACGTGGTGAGTGGCGCATAGCCGTTAATTATTCGTTCTAAGTGAGATTCCCACCCCGTAAAAATCCCAATAAATTCCCCGAAAATTCCCCGTGACATTTAGAGACCCGAAAGAGATTTGCACTGACCAGAGTTAATATTTTAGAGCCAAAATATCGAACTTGCAAACCCCCCCTGACCCCTCTGTTCTCCCTGAGACTAGTCGACCACGCGTGTAAAGTGTTCGAGAGAATTCCGCGACTCTCGTGGAATTATTAATCGGTGTTACCCGGAGATTCGGTAACTGGCGCCCAAGAATTGAGTTTCGTGTTTGATTAGAGTTTTTTGTGTCGAAAACGTGACTGACGAGTCATCCCTCCCTCGTACGCCACCCCTCCGATAATAGTTGAGTATTTTCTCCCAGTATTATTTTTCGCGGCCGTTTCACGGCGAGTATCCCGTCGCCTCGTGAAATCGCCGCCATATTTTTCCGTTCTTAATTTTCTCCCGTCTTCCCCCGTTGCCGCGTATTGAGTCCGGATCGTTGTCTCACGGTCACTCAATTGCGCGAAATCTGTCGCCTCGAGTCCGGATCGCTCTCGGGATCACTCGTACGCGAATTTTGTCTAATTGAGTCCGGATCGCTGTTTCCCCGATCACTCAAATTACGAAGTGTTATTTCCGGTATTTTTATTCGCGCGATTTCCGTCTCACTTGCGTGAGAAAATCGAACGTGTAACTTCCCATCCCTTTTTCTTTTGTTAGCTTCTTCCTTCCCCGCGTCACCGTTCATCGAGCGCGTTGATCGACGATTGTTCTTATTTTTCATCCCGGCTTATTATTGTTATATTTTCCCCTGCGTCCCTGCGCAGCGAGTGCGTTGGCAGGATAGTTAGTAGTTGGTTTTGAGTTGTATTCGCTATCGTTGTTTCGGACAACGCGAACATTTATTTCGAAATTATTATTATTTTTTCTTGTATCGAATCTTGCGAGATTATTCAGAATTATAGTTTGTTAATTGTTCCGAAATATTAGTTATCTTTGTCACCCGATTTTCCCGTTGTCCCCGTCGCCCCTTTGACTCGTCCTGACATAGGTGCCCGGGATTTCCATAGCTCGTTGGAAATTGCCCGTCACAGCGTGTACAAAAAAAAGTGGTATAATGTGATCGAGAATAATCGGAATATGGGATATTTCCTGTTCCCAGACTCATCCTATACGCTTTTGTAGATTCTTTTCTAGTCATCAAAGAATTACTTCGAAGATTATTAGGAATCAATCCCATGCGTGTACAAAAAAAAGTGGTATAATGTGAGTATGGGTAGCATAGGGAGATCGTAAGGGGACCGTACGAGAAGCGCTCGACCCAAATGTGAGTATTGTTTCGTTTACATATTCTTTCCGCAGTATTTTATCGAGCGATAATTACGGTGAAATATTGGTAAAAAAATAGTTATCTGTAAATTAATGGAGACGAAAAAAAAGAATTTGAAAAATCGAAGGACAGAATAAAAAATGAAGAAATATGTTAAAAAAAAATTTATTTCAACAGATATGAGTTCCTTGAACAAAGTTAGACATTACACGGCATAATCAGCGGTCTGAATTAGATTACGTTACGGAAAATATTTTGAAGTGTTCGACGCTTGTAATGTCGTACTGTAATGTCTAACTTTGTTCGAGTGACTCATATTCGTTGAAATAATTTTTTTTCTAACATATCTTTCCATTTTTTATTTTGTCCTTCGATTCGTCGAATTCTATTTTTTTGTCTCCTTCATTTTACGCATAACTATTTTTTTACCAATAATTCACCGTAAATATCGCGCTATAAAATATTGCGGACGGAATAGGTAAACGAAACAATCCTCATATTGAAGTCGAGTGCTTCCCGTACGGATCTCCTTAATATCTCCCTATTATACCCATACTCACGTTATTCCACTTTTCCATACTACTTTTTTTCTACACGTATGGGATTGATTCCTAAGAACCTTCGGAGAAATTCTTTAATGACTAGAAAAGAGTCTACCAAATCGTATGGTATGAGTCTGGAAACATGAAATATCCCATATTCCGATTATACTCGATCACATACTCTTGCCCATACTATTTCCCATGTTGCAACCCATACTCGATTGAATACGCTTTCCCATACTATTTTTTTTACGCGGGATGGTACACCGCAAGGGCGCGTTGCACCATGTTCCCGACGCGCTCTCGAGAATCCCTGGAGGTCAAGCTGAGGCCGCCCTGTGCGCCCGCGACACTTAGGATGTTGTCGATGGTATGGTATCGACGGCAATTCCGTGACGTTTCACGGATACCTGCCAAGTTCCCGGATTGGAAGATAGTCGACGATCGGCTATACTTCCATCGACTATCTGATCTCGCTGATCTCGAATTCGAGGATCTCGACGCTTGGAGGCTTGTCCTTCCTCGCAAATTCCGACATGCCGCTCTTCATGAGTGCCACGCGCCGCACAGGCCGGTCGAGAAGACGTACCGACGCCTCTCCACCTCATACTACTGGCCTGGAATGTTCAAGGACGTTGTCACCGACGTTCGGCAGTGTGATACCTGCCAACGTTGTAAGGTAGAGCAACAAGCGCCCGCGGGCCTTATGGGTCATCGCGTGGTAGACGGTCCTTGGACAACTATCGCAGCTGACATTATGGGGCCGCCCACGCCGGCTTCCACAGGTCACGCATATGTTCTCGTTATTCAGGATCTCTTCACCAAGTGGATTGAGATCTGCCCTGTTCGGAAGGCCACTGGAAAATCGATCTTGAAAGCTCTCGACGATTTAATCGTTAGTCGCTGGGGCGCACCCCGAGTATTGGTCACGGACAATGGAGCTGAGTTCATCAACCGGGACATTCGTCAGTTTACCGAGTGAGTGGGTATACGGCACCAGACAACAACTAGACAACCGCCGTATCATCCACAAGCTAACCGTACCGAGCGCGTGAATCGGGTTGTTAAAACCATGATCCGCCCGTATCTTTATGGAAATCATCGCGAGTGGGATCACCACTTGCATGAGTTCCGGTTCGCGTACAATACCGCGTTCCATAGTTCTTTGCAAGCCACTCCGGCATTTGCAAACTTTGGACGGAACCTTCAGCTGCAACCTCACTACGACGGGAGGCTGAAGGGGATCTCGAGGTTGTTCCACGTCCTCCGGAGGAATGGATGAGGCGCATGGCCCGTCTGGAGACTCTAAGGACTGCGTTCACCCATGCTCTCGACGAAGCTTTCCGTTGGCAAGCCGAACAGTACAATCTTCGTCATCGAGATCATACGTTCGAGGTTGGTGATCTCGTTTCGCGAAGATTGCATACGCTCTCGCTCTCCCGCCGGACACATCTCGGCAGCGTTAAAAGCGCCCTTTGAGGGGCCGTTCATGATCTCATCGTTCATGATCAGACGATGTAATGGTGGTCGACGTCGGTTCCGAGTGGTTCGACGACATGTTAAAGGCCACAATGGGGCAGCGGGACCACAAGGACTTTTTCGTAAAGCCCGCAGCGGCTGATCTGGTCGGGGCGTGTGCCGCGACCCTGGGCAATCCCGCTACCGCCGGCCTTGAGTCGACGGAGGCCCTCGTGAAGGCGATCGGGGAGTTGGTCGACGTTCCCATCGAAGGGGACGAACCCACCCCGAGCCCCGCTATCGCTTCCGAGCGCAGTTCTCGAGGTACGGCACCGGTGAGAGCGCTACCAGCTGTACCGCCGGCGGTGATACCCGCGGCAAGGACGTTCGGGGAAGAAGTCGGCAACCCTGCCGTCTTCTCTCCCTGATCCCCGAGCCCGGTTCCCGTCGACGAGCAGCTGGCCGGCTGCTCTACCCAAAATGTGCCGTATCTAATCCCGGTCGGACCGCTGGCGGAGGGAGGCCATACCTCCAAGGACCCCCGGCCCCAGCGGAAGACCCGACGATCTCGTTACCGCCGTCGTCGGTCTGGCTCGAGTGCGGAGGGGGTTCTGGCCTCGCCAGCACCGCCACCGACAGCGGCAGGCTCTCGTCCGGTACCGCAAGTGCCGGCGATGGTCCCGTCGAAGATCCCGTCGGCACCTCTGCCGAAAACAGCTCCGGTGTCCGTCCCTCGGACATACGCTGCCGCCGCTGCTACCACCAAAGGCGCTCCGTCGGGAGATACCCGGCGGACAGGCGGGGGACCTGGGGTCGTGCTGGGGTTGTGGAACGGAAGGGCACCGTTATTCGCAGTGCCCGCTTGGACTGCCTACGTACTGCCTACGAGCGGGCAATAACGTACCGTGAGATGTGCTGAGGACAGCCCGACCTACGACGCCTAGGCCCAAGAGCTCGGTCTGCCCTGAGACGGCACCTCCCACAGTACAGACTGTGGTAGCGGCTCCTGAGCCGCCCACGGCCCCGACTAGCTGTCGACCCCGTCGTCATAGGCGTAGGAGATAGTCCCGAGCCCTACTGGGACCTCAGGCTCCGAGATAAGAGCCGGGAGTCGTGACATCGCGTTGCTCTCGCCTCGTCGTGGTTCCCGTTTTGCAGGCCTTCGGGCCTCAGATCTCGCCTCGCTCTCGTATACGGCATATGCCATAGCTCTCGTTAAACGGGCCGAAAGGCCTAGGATCTCGCCGGAGGAACAACTCCTTGCTCTCACCACGGATCTCGCAACGTTATCACGCTTCACGACGAGTGACGCTGCAAATATGGTAACGTAAAACATTTATTCGACTACTTGTGATTGTCCTTGGACTCCTGTGTTGTCGAATTACTTTCTCGAATCACGATAGAGCCTTCATTAGTCTCTGGTGCCGCGATCGAGACTTGGTCTCTCGCAGGTTCTCGTTTTACCCCCAAAATGTATAAATTGTTCTCGACTGGTAATGGTGGGTAAGAAGTCGCTGCGACCGAAATAGGCGTAGTGATTCAGGCAATAAAGCTAAGTTCTCGTAACGCGATTGAGACATAGTCTCTCGCATTACTAACAAATTACTAATCATTTGTCCTCAACCGGCAACAGTGAGTAAGAGGTTGCTGCTACCGAAATACGTGCAGTAATCATTGTAATATTTCTCGCGCCGAGAGGACAACACTATCGTGCTGTGGACAGCTTCTCCTCGATGGGAATCGCGAGTCATCGCTGATAAACCACGGAGAATGTTTGTCGCTGCTGACAGGTGCTACGCTTCAATATCTGTAATGGTTCCCGTAACCTCCTTAGGTTAACACCAAGTACCAAAGGACTTGAGTGACAGATCTCGTAATCTTCGGATTGGCTACCATTTCGAACTCTAGTTCGAAACCTCCCCTAAGGGGCGAGGAGTTGTGACGTGATTTTTCGAATCACCGTCACAAAAACCACAAAAAGCATTGAATACCGCAAATCGAGTTTTAGATCTCGTTTATTGTCTCTCGCTACTTCCGGTACGATTCAGCTTCGGCTAGATGCAGTTTCGTTATTTCCCATATTCAGATCATGCATTCAGTTCAATTTTGTTTAGTTGCAGTTAGTCGAGATCTCAAAAATATTCGGTGGGGCGAATCTCGAAGTACTGAGATACCCGTATAGTGGAGAGTCTCGACGAGGTTTCGTTGCGAATATGCAACAGTCCGGTGCAAGTCCGGCACTCTCAAGGAGTTTTATGGTGAGGTTCGGTGTGTTGGAGAACAGGCGGAGGTTTTTATTTTCGTCCGGGCAAGGCAGGAACACCTTGTGCCGTGTAAAAGTTTCATTTTGAGTACCCCTCAAAGTGCCTTGAGTGAGTGCATTGTTTTCACGCATCGAACGGAGAGTAGCGATCGCAACGATCCTCAAGTATTGCCGCTTACCGTACAGTTCATGTATCGGTCACCGTTCAGATCCCATAGTCAAGTAGTTTGAGAGGGCAGTAGCTATCGGTCAAGGTTCCCGAAATAATGATAATGACTCATTACGCGACTTATCGTAGGCAAATCAGTCTACCGAGAGCCGCCCTAGAGGCAACTTGAGCTCCCTCGCGCTCCCGTCATCGCGGCTTCAGCCGATCGTGTGTCTCGTGTGTGTGCCAAGGGTCGCGCGTAGCGTGGGTCTCACTCTTGCTGCCGTGGACTCCGATACTGTGCTCTCGCTAGTATTCGTATGTTTCGTGCTACCTGTCACTTTCCCGTTCGCTCGCGTTCAGCGTACGATCGAGAGTGACAGTGCGTGATAATTCCGATACGAAATCATTTCTGTAGGCATTATTTCAACTTTTCCCAATAAATTCGAGACTGAGAGGCGAGCTGTTAAATTCGACGAAAGAATGTAACGGCCGCGATACGGCAAAAGAGAGCAACGGCTGGCGATTCCGCGAAAAATGTAAACCGCCGCCTATTCCGTGAAAACCCGGCTTATCTGTTTCCACGAAATAGCTCGACGGCCGTGTCTACCTCGGGAGGGAGAAGAGCGAGCCCATCAGTCCTCGCCGAGACATCGACACTCAACAATGTAGCGAGACAAGAGAGTCAGTCATCATCACATTTAACTTTTTATAATAAATATTTCATGTTACCATACTGACACCGGCAATCAACTTTATTTCGATTTCCCGAGTCCTTTATCCCCACATTTCGAATTTTGTGATCAAGATGCGTTTGAAAGAATGCTCTCGAGGTGCAGTTTTCATGAGTGAGTTCTCGTGGCATCGAAAGATGCGGATCCCGTACATTATTGGATTGAATTCTGCTTTCCGGTGAGTTTGTCGTTTCGATAATTTTTGCCGCTCGCGAATTGAAATTCGTTCTCGCTGCTCGCCTCGATTGTTCGATCGGCTGAGCGCTTCCCGATGCACTTGTGTGCGATTTCGTGGCTTCTGAGCCAAATAAGTAATTGCTTTTGATATTTGATGTTTGAGATTTCGATTTGATCTCGCATGCGATTCTATCGGCCTCGGAACGCGACCCTTCTACCGAAACCAGCATCCAGAGCCACCGTGCATTTCCGTAACCGTACGCTCTGGTGAGTGCAATCGGCGAATATCGTTGCGAGCTTCGGCTTGCAGATCTCGCGTACGGGAGTCGGCCCGTTCCACCGACTCCCAGGTTATTAGTCCGGTTGATAATACCGGTGACACAAAATTATCATTTCGTGTTTTGTCTATCGTCTTTTTAGTTTTGAGCCGGTTTGGTAATTTCCGGCGATATGAAAACTGTTGTGGGACCGAGCCAGGAGGTAGCGCCACGGGTCTCGAGAGAGAAGCGCCCAAGGCGGCCGGCCCACGGCATTGCGTCGAGCACGCTCGCACTAGACACACGTGTTATTCCTTACTCGACGATCCCGATCCTTCGAAGCGCGAACAGAAGGCGCCGACGCAATCCCAAAACAAAAACTAGCCCTGGAGATCGGCCGGTCCACCGATCTCCCGTTTAGTTCGGATCATTAATACCGGTGATACAAAAAGTAACTGGCGTCCCCGGGACCATCGATGCACTCGCGAGGGTGGACAGCCGAAGGTAGCGTTAAGTTTTGTTCGCGTATAGTTCCCGTTCGATTTGAGCTTTCGATTTTGTTCTTTTTTTGTTTTGGAATAAAGTTGAAAGTTGCGCGTTTTCGATTCTAGAAATAAACGTTACAACAAGTTTCCTGCGTGAAATTTCCGGCGTTCTCGTTGACGAATTCGTGTATTGCCAGTTCCGAGGCTTTGTCGGAATCCTTACAATGCCACCAGGCGCGTTGCGCTGCTCTCCCAGAGACGTACTCTTAAGCCGATCGATCGTCGATGCTACGGGAAAATTTGGACTCGTTTTTCGTCCATTTTCGTCGAAATGCGACAACTCCGTGTCGAATCACCCGATTCTCGATACATTGGCTTCCTCGACGGGGCTTTGCGATATTTGTTGCTTCTCGGTACGCTCTGACTTCCCGAGTCTCGTTAATTTGATTGACGATGAGGAGATATGATTAGGGTCTGGAATGTGTCGGAACTGAATGACGGGATTTCTGGAAGCCTGATATTAAGGTATGCGATTGACCAACGACTCTTCAGATTGCGAATTCATTAGCTTTTCGTCACTAGTTCAGATTCATTCCAGGCCGGAGAAAAATTCTCGATGAGAAACCCATTGCGTTGCCTGTGTCTGCACTTTCTCATCCTGAAGATAAGTAATGTGGACACGTTCGATCGTGTCTCGAAGTCGTAAAACAACGGAATCGAGGGAATTTTTTTTTTAAATGGCAATAAACCCGAACACAAAAAAATTTCGCGTGAAATTTGCTACGTACGTAAGTGATGAGTTTTTGATGTACAAGATGTTGCGATAACTCGTTCAGTTTTGTTTTTGTTCGTTAATCGGTGGCATTCTTACGGCGGGAGTGATAGCGAATGATTGCTATATTGTTTCAAAACGGGTTTTTTGCGTTCGAGAACCGCAATGTTTTTTCGTTTTTTTATTTGCTCATAATTGTTTTTTCCGTATGCGTTATTATTTTTTCAATTGTTCAATGATATTTTTGTTCTTGTTGTTTGTTCTTCATATCTTTTTTGCTCTCGGTTTGTTGTTTCGTTTCTGCGTTTTCTTCTCACATAGTTTTGACTGTACTCAATCTGTTACGTTTATTAGTTTTCACCAAACATGGTTATTTTTATATTTGCTTCATTTGATTTTCATACTTTCCAGCTTTTTACCTTTCTCTTCGTAGCGCTCGAGTGATTGGTTAGTCCTGATCATTATGCGATTGGCGATCACTTGGCGTGCAAAATTAGCCAAACAGCGAAAGGGGAAGTTCGAAGCGTGGAAGAATCAAGTGACAACGATCAATTTTCGTTGTTCCCGTCGATCTACGATTTTAGTAGATTAATTGGCACTTCAACTATTTAAACGGTGAGGAAATACGCAAATATTTCACCGCTGACATTTTGCTTCGAAATTAATTTGCAATGTTCGTTGATTCACGTATACGACGTCTCGAAGAACGCACGAGTAACATTGATATTGTTGGTTGATCATTCGATACAGAGGTAAGATACGTTTTTACATAGCCATTGTCAACATTACAAATGAAATAAATGAATTAAAAGACACGACAATCAAAAACACGTCATACCGATGCTAAATTAGTTAACGAAACGAAAAATTGTTGACTTAACCTAGTTAACTCATGCGATCCTTTTTAATTCGTAGACACCTGTTGCTGGGTTAACTCGTGCAATCCTTTTTAATTTCCAGACACCTGTTGCTAGACAAGCATGCCGGGTACAGAGGCAACGAAGAACCTCGATCAAGCAGAAAAAATACTCGCACCGCCATCCTCGGCAACAACCGAGTACGATTCCGTGTTCTGCGGCATTCGCGATGTCCAAGGTGCAATGGAATACTGTATGAAGCCGGAGGATATTCAGTCTGTAGTTTGTGCCATTCAGCTGCAAGGTCCACGAGACAGACTCGTGGCTCATTACGAACAACGTCAACAAGCAGTGACTTGTATCCGCAGTGGATGCAACGATTTGTGATCAGTGAGCAAGATATCTCGTGCTTTACGCCGATTGAAGAGAGCGGTCAAAGAAAATGGCTCAAAATGAAACCGTCTGGAAAAAAAACCTTACGAACGTTGTAAAACAGAACACGAAAAAGTTGAAATGGTTTTTGTAATTACTGTTGCCTCCATCTTGTAATTTCCAAATAAAGTCAAACGTTCAAACGTTCAGATAGCATTTTTATTTTGTCGACTAATCTTTGCGAATAAAACATGTAAAAATTTTTCGGGTTCGGAAACGCACTTGTAAACTTCCTCGGGATTACGCGTATCGGTGTCAACGTCGTCTTTTGTTCTCGGTGTTCCGGTCGTCGCCGAATTACTCGACATCGACGATCTTCTCAGATAATTCTGAACAAGAGGTATGGCGGCATGCTTGAAAAAAAAAGACAAACGTCGTCACTTTTTCCCCGATAGCAGATTTTCTTTAACGCTGTTTCTCCTCCAACTAAAGAAACCCAGATTTACAATAGTTGTTCGTTTCGTTTTTCTATTTCAGAGCGTTCAAAGGTTGAAAAATAATAGGATTGGAATATGGATTATGGCAATTGGATTATCGAAGGTTCGATTGTCTCGAACCTGATCGAATTTCGGAAATTCGCCGCGTATCATTGGAAGTTGCGGTGGATTGAGATCGTAAAGATCTAAAACGGTTTCCTGAGCGTGTCGTCAAACGTCCTCTTCGAACTTTTCATGTCGTTCATCCAATCGAGTGAATGTTAATTGATAAAAAAAAGTATAATTATTGAAAAAAAAAATAAAAAAAAACTCTGGCACGTCCGTTCTTTAATGCAGTAAGTAACGTTTATTTGTATTCAAAGGACGAGCCAAGTTTTTTTTAATTTTATTTTTCAATTATTATACTTTTTTTTATCAATTAACATTGATTTTTAAAGATCTCAACTAGTTAAACCTGCGCGCGCTGCCGCGCGAGAGCTTAATCCAATCGCGCTGCCGCGCCTCGATTTCGACATTGACCAGTCAGCTGTCAAAAAAACTCAATGACAGGCGGACCGAACAAACTTTATTTTGCTGAAAAAAAAATGAAAATCCGCATGATCGAATTTTTCGACCAATTACGTCGCGAATAAAAAGGTTACAATGGACTTCGATAATTTCGATATTTCGATCTCACCAACTTTTTAGGGGTGGATATCTATAGAACTTGGCCCATGATTTGATTTTTTTTATTTTCTGTTCTTGAGGGATTTTTTTTAAATAAACTATTTATGTATCATTTTTGTACTTGGCGTACAGTTTTTACTTTTTTGAAAAAAAAGTTTTTGTTTTGAGATTCCACTCATTTTTTACAGTGTATACATTACGTGAACAATTTTTGTAAAAATTGCTGTAAAAAGAAGAACTCCGTCGACAACTTTTTGTCGAGACACGACCGATGCGAAAGAGTCGCCTGAATCCTTCTGGTCGGAGAGACGACCGATGCGAAAGACTCGACAGAGTCCTTCTTGTCGGAGAGACGACCGATGCGAAAGACTCGACAGAGTCCTTCTTGTCGGAGAGACGACCGATGCGAAAGACTCGACGGAGTCCTTCTTGTCGGAGAGTCGACCGATGCGAAATACTCGACGGAGTCCTTCTTATCGGAGAGACGACCGATGCGAAAGACTCGACGGAGTCTTTCTTGTCGGAGAGTCGACCGATGCACAAGAGTCGACGGAGTTCTTCTTGGCGAGACACGACCAATGCGCAAGAGTCGACGGAGTCCTTCTTGTCGGAGAGTCGACCGATGCAAAAGACTCGACGGAGTCCTTCTTGTCGAGACACGACCAATGCACAAGAGTCGACGGAGTTCACATTTTCCTCCACTTTGGTTATTTTTTGTAAGAATATTTGATGTGCCGGCAATCACAAATCACATAAAAAAACATTGGCTAAAAAACGTTTTTCAACTCTTTTTCAAATTTCACATTCATATTCGGAATTCTTCGCAAGAAGTCCGAATCAAACGAAAAACGACAGGACTCGCGTTAATCGCGTTAACGTCATTCATTTTTCAAAACACGCCGAATCGCACACGCGAAAACTTTTCAATCGAACGAGAGTTGTAACTAACTCGATAGATCGCGATCGAACAGACGACGGCACCAGACGGCACACGGATGAGTCGCTTGGAGAAACTTCACGTGTGCGTCGGCCAATTGCGGTTACAATTTTGTTTGCCTGTGTGAGCGCCTAATGTTACCCATGTGCCAACGATTCACAGTGGTAACAAGGAACAACTTTACAGAGGTAACAAGCAACAACTTGACGGTGGTAACAAGGGACAAATTCACGGTGGTAACAGGCAACGGGTAACAGTTGCCTGAACGAAAAAATCTGGAAAACCGAAAAATGCTGATTACGATATCTCGACATCGGCTGAACGGATTTAATTGCGAGTAGGCGCGTTTGAAAGCTGATGTCGAATATATGTAATAAAAATTGTCTCAAAAATTAAATCCGATGCGTAGTTTTATAAAAACGATCGATTTAATTTCAAAATCGAGCCCACTTCCGGGGTATTCGCGTAGACTTACACGGTAGCGTCTCGCGAAAAAATTTTTTTTTTGTACTTGGCGTCGAGACACTTCCGTGTCTCTTGATAGCTATTTTTCTTTTAGCTTAAAAAACGAACCTGACGACGTCGAGAATCTTGTGCATCTCCGTCTGCACCGAGCCAAGAAAATCGATGCCGAGCTTATTGAGCAATCTCGCGCGAAGAACCTAGAGCCTTTCGTTGAGGTCCTCGCTGTGTGTAGTTATCAATTTGTTCAACGTATCGGGAAAAAGACTAAAGACCTTTATTTCACTCCGCGCGTAAAATGGGTTTTACGCACGCTTCGCGTGCGCATATCCCCATTTTCGCACCTTATAAAATACAATTCCATACGATATTTGTGCGATACACTTTTTTCTGACTCGTGTAATTGCAACACTCTCTTTCGGCTCGTCCTGCAAACTCACATTCGTCAGAAAAGTTTTATCGCACTAGTATCGTAATGTACTATTGTGTGAGTGCATGAACATTTTCGCGAATATATCGGTTATCTTGCGAAGTTCCGTAGTGATCAGCGTATTTCCGTTCACAAGAAAATTATGCAGACCCGGAAGACCCTCGTTTCTGTCGACCCAAGACTTTCCTCCGTAATTCTCGATTATCCCCTGTCCTGGTTAAAATACATTTTTTTTTTGTTAACTCAATGGACTTCGTCTGACCGGGCACTGATGTCACGAGCGTAATAACGAAGGATTGCCTTGATGTGCGATATGGTTGAATATGATCTTCCTTTTTTTCCTTTTCAAAGAGACTACAAACAGTTCTTCTCATTCACAAGACTGGCGAACAAATTTTTAAACACGGAGAATACGTAACCGATCATTACTGGTACCCATAAGACAAAGATGCGATGAAAGGCTCGAGTCAGTTGGATTATGGATATTTTATCAAGTACGGTTTTTTTCGATTGCTAAGATAAAAATTGCAAAAAATTACGATCCTTTGGGATACTACGTAAACAAATTTAACTCAAGATAATAAATCAGGACATGTTTTTTGACTAATTTTGCTTCACGGAACGATGCGCAAAAAATTGATTGATTTTAGAAAAAGATCTTTGAGAAATAATTTTTCGGCAATTTGTATGTGAATAGTTAAGTTTATGTTCGATCATTTGGGAAATAGATAAAACACCAGACTCTACTGTGACGATTTTTCCTGTGAGAAAAACCCTTACAGCGACCCACGGACTCGGCTCGAGTCCACCGCTCACACGAATGCCGAAACGCGTAAAAATAGGCCGTAGATAGCTCACCGCAGCGACCTCCCGCGCACGGCTCGAGGAGACATCTTCGGACACGAACCTTGCAGCCACGAAATGAGACCCGAGTGGGAGAGCGCGCGACAGAGCCAATGGAGAGACACGAGCTCGGCGAGGGGACGCGAAGTCCCCAGCCCACGTGCTATACAGCCTCAAACGCCTCGCACCGGTGTACCTCCAACCGCCCGCCTCAGCCGCCTCGCCTCGCACTCGCCAAACGCAAAGATCGACGATCTAAGGGCCTACCAGCGCCCTCTAACGCCACACCCGCCGACGACTCAATTATCGACCGAAGCCGCGTCGCAGACTCTCTCACTCGCCACTGAGACTACCCACGGCGCCAGGATCAACAAGAAAGCGGAAATCACCGAACGCAAATCACTTCCGAGCCGAGCCGATAACCGAGCGCACGTGTATCGAAAATTATTGCGAACATTTATCTATAAAGAGAGTGTACGAGTGCCCGATCTTGTTCAGCGTGAGTGAAAACAGTTGTGCGAGAGATTTTCCGCATTGCCCGCCCTCACGAAAGGAATTTTGGAGCACCGTCGAATCAAATATTCCGTGGAGATTTATAACGGATACCTCAGCACAACAGGTAGCGAGCACGTGTGATCGGTGCGCGGTTACGTTAAGAGAGAGTCCCATTTTTCCCTCCATCCCTGTTGAATCATCGGCCACTGCCACGAGCCATTTCTCGTGTATTATTCATTTTTGCGAATTTTATTGTTATTTTCACCGAGTTGCCCCAATCTTTTTCTATTTTGCGAGTATTCATCTTGTGACGTGATTTTTTTGAATCGAAGTCACAAATAACACAAAATTTGTATTCTCTTGTCGATATAGATTTTTGTTGTTACCGTTCCCGTTTTGATGCCTCTTGCTGACTTTTCGCGTGACCGTCTAGCTCCCGTTCCGATCAAGTTCGTGAGTTTTCGCGATTTCTTCAAGCGATTTAGTTCGGATTCAGGAGTTATTAAGTTCAGATTTTGTTGATCGGGGTCTTCGATGCTATTTGGTGGTGTGTCTCACGGTAAAGAGAAGCCCAAATAGCGGAGAAACTCGATCAGATATTTTTGTAAATACGTTAAAGTCCGGAGCAAATCCGGCACCCCATGGATTAGTGCAATACGCTGGAGAACAGGCGGAGATATGGTTGTGGTTGCAGGCAAGAACGGAACGTCTTGCGCTGCTTTTAGTTGAGACAAGTGCCTTGTTTTCGCGTGTTGACTTGGGGTAACGATCACGAGGATTGTCGTATGTTACCACGTTGCAGTTCAGCTCTCGTACCGCCGAAGTCGCGAAATAGTTCAGGAGGGCAGTAGCTATCGACTAAGGATCCCGAAAATAATGACAATGTCTCGTTTGGATATTGTCATAGGCAAAACAGTCTACCGAGAGACGCCCTTGAGGTAACTCGGACGTCTCTCGCGCGCCCGGTGTGTTGACGTTTGGCCTATTGTTCGCGCGCTCGAGCGAGGCTATCTCTCTTGCGCGCACAGTATCAGCTACCTGTTACGTTCCGGTTCGTGTTTAGCTATCGTTCTCGTTTTCGGGCGCTGAGTTAAGCAAAAGACTTTCGTAAGAAATTCTTCGCAATTCCAAGCGTTAGTGATGCTTCAGGGATAGTGCCCCTTGTGCAATAGTGATCGTGATAAGTTCCCGTGCCTCGTTAGATGCAGGATCCCGCTCCATTGGATGAAAGATACCGTTCCGGTGAGTTTTAGTTTCGGTGAGACTTATCGATCGCGTATGGATTCGCTCTCGCGGCTCGCTTCGATCATTTGGTCAGCCGAGATTTCTTAGTGCAGTAACGTGCGTTCCCGTTCGTTATTTTATTGACCTCGGATCGCGACTCCTCTACCATAATCCGCATCCTGAGCAACCGTGCATTTCCGTAACCGTACGCTCTCGTGGGTGCGATCGGTGGAGATCGTTGGAGCTTCGGCTCGCGGATCTGGTTGCGGGAGTCGGCTCGCTTCACCAACTCCCAGGTTAGTCCGGTTGATAGTATCGGCGAAACACAAATTATCATTTTGTGTTTGTGTATCGTGTTTTTAGTTTTGAGCCGGTTTGCTAATTTCCGGCAAAACAAAAACATTTGCCCTGGAGATCGGCCGTTCCACCGATCTCCCGTTAATCCGGTTCGTTAATACCGGCGATATAAAAATTAACTGGCGCCCCGGGAACCATCGATGCATTCGCGACGGTGGACGGCCGAAGGTGATGTTAAGTTTCGTTTCGCGTCTAGCTCCCGTTCGGTTTACGCAAAGGAGAGATTAAGTAGAGAATAAGTTGAGAATAAGTGGAGAATAAGTTGAGAACAAGTTGACGAGAAGGAGAGTACGTGTATTTTTGTTTTCGAGGTGCTGCGGCTTCTTCGGGTACACGGAAATTGTCACTGTCGTTCTACTGCGCCGTTGTAAAAACTCGTGAGACCTGAGAATCAGACAGGAACGATCTTTTCAACGGCCTTCGGTCTCACGAGCTCCATAGACTACAGTATTTCGACAATGACAATTCACGTGTACCCGGAGAAGCCGCAGCACCGCGAAAACAAAAATACACGTACTCTCCTTTTTGCCAACTTATTCTCAACTTATTCTCAACTTATTCTCCACTTATGCTCAACTTATACTCAACTTAATCTCTCCTTTGCGTACAACGATCAGCGATGCCTCGAAGATGCAAGCGACGTTCTTGTTAAACCCTTTTTCATCGTTACACTACGTCCAGGCAATTAAACTATCGAATTGCGATGCATCCGTGAATATCGCACGGTTTTCGAATCGATGAAAAAAAAAAACGAGATTCTTCAGTAGTTACGGTCTCGCGAATTTTCTCAACTGAGAGCGTTATCGGGCCCGTAACTATTGAAGAATCTTGTTTTTTACTTTGATTTGAAGAACTCGCGATATTCGCGTATACATCGCGATTCGATAGTTCAATTGCCTGGGCGTGCTATAGCGATGAAAAATTGTTTCAAAAGAACGTGGCTTGCATCCTCGAGGCATTGCAAATTGTTATACGCAAAGGAGAGAGTAAATTGAGTATAAGTTGAGGACAAGTAAAGAATAAGTTGAGAATAAGTTGACGAGAAGGTGAATGCGAGTAATTTAATTTTGACCCGCGAGAAAATGCGAGTTTCAGCCGGAAGATAATTCAATTACTGGCATTCACCTTTTCGTCAACTTCTTCTCAACTTATGCTCAACTTGTTCTCAACTTATGCTCAACTTGTTCTCAACCTATGCTAAACTTTTTCTCAACTTGATCTTATTTGTCTCCACGACGATTCGCGATGACTCGAGGGTGTCAGCAACATTATTCTGAAACCCTCTTCCATCGTTGTATCACACTCGACCGATCAAGAAATCGAATCGCTATTTACTCGCGAATATCGTGAGTCCTCTGCATCGGAGTAAACCGAGATTTACCAGTAGTTTCGATCTAGCGACCTCGAACGACTCAGACCGCGATCGAGGTCGAAACTATTGAAAAATCTCGTTATTCTCCGATGTAGAAGACTCGCGATATTCGCGAGTAAATAGCGATTTGATTTCTCGATCGGTTGAGTGTGATACAACGATGGAAAACGGTCTCAGAATAATGTTGCTGACACCCTCGAGTCATCGTGAATCGTCGTAGAGAAAAATAAGATCACGTTGAGAAGAAGTTTAGCATAAGTTGAGACCAAGTTGAGCATAAGTTGAGAACAAGTTGACGAAAAGGTGAGTGACAGTAATTGATTGATCCCCTAGCTGAAGCTCGTATTTTCTCGCGGCTTAAAATGATATTACTCGCATTTACCTTCTCGTCACCGTGTTCTCAACTTACTTAATTTTAAGAGGCTCACTCGATATCTCCGTCGCTTCAGCAATTCAGATCACGAAGAGGTTAGCCGAAAATCGCAGAATGCGAACAGATCGATCCGGACTGCCGGATCTACGAAAAGGTCGACCCGGACTCTCGGAAATACGACGAGATTGTTGTGGAAAATTACAACGACGAAGAGATCAAGCTGGGCTCCCGTAGCTATGAAGAGATCGACCTGGACGTTTAAAACTACGAAGAGATCGTGTTACGTCTTGCGTAACCTACCACACAGAAACACTGCATGAAAAAGCTACTAATACCCTAAAGACTCTCCACATACTAATTTCTGGAGGCTCACTTACGCGCGCCTCAGTTCACACACCGTGCACGCGTTCTCGTACACTTGACGCCCATAACTTTAGGCTAGGCGCGCTTCTAGCCCGTCAGCGGTACGCGGTCGTAAAACTATGTCCACGCACCCAGTCTATGCGTTATCGGGAAGACGCTTGCATCTCTGTAAAAACTCGAGCGGCAGCCTCCACGCGCACCGCAACATAAAGATCGCGCCTTCACGACTGTCCCCTCGTCTATTAATTGCTACCAAAAAGAGTCTCTAGATTCACTTCATCCATTTTCTATTTTATTACTCTCAGTTAAAAGATGAATACCGAAATCTTTATGCGGTAAACTACTTATGCACCGCAAAGGCGAGAGCCGCAATAACCCTGTTGTCGCTTATTCGGTTTCACCGAAAAGGTCGCTAAACTATTACTTTATCAAACATTTTTATGAGACTTGCTCTACAATAAACTAACCCCACCGCTCTACCATTTTTACATTAGAAGCATAGGGTTAGAACTAGTATAAAAGGCGAGCATTTTCGTTAGCAAATCAGTAGTTGCTGAGTAGTTGCTCAGTAGTTGCATAGAAGTTGTTCTATCACCATCGTCTACGGAGCGTGCAAGGCTCCTCTCTTCGATAAGCCCTGCGTGGCTAAGTTCATCGAGTGTTCCAACGAGGAATTTGTAACACGGTGTTACGTCCCGTAAAGTTTCAACGAAAACGACTCGCATCGCAGCGAGCCGCGCCACGCGCCACGGGCCGGAATCTGCAGTGTCAGCAACGTTCAGCGCACCTACGGAGGCGCGCGATAAATCGCAGCGTCACCGATCCCACGGTGCGCACAAAATCGCTCAACAATAATTGCTGACCCTGACGATTCCACCACCGCCCCACGATGCACGCACTGCGATCGATCGAGCATAAATATCCAACTTCCCCAACTCGCGGGCAGTCTCCGATCCACTCAGCATCGGTATAGATCGGGTTGGAACTCCGCGATAAGTATCTACCGGATTATCTAATCCCCGTATATCTTGCGGGATAGTAATTGTAGTGTCAATCGGGTCGCGTGTTACTGTTAGTTCAATTTATATTAGATTCGGGGTTATTCAATAACGTTTAAACATTCCCTCTAAACAACTCGCGTATTTGCGAATAATCGTCGCGGTAAATCTTCAGGTTCGTTCGATTTCCCACGAAAAGGTCGTCGTGCGTAAATCGGCCGGGAAGTAAAGAGAACCGTGAAGTTCGTGTGTGCAAAAACTGTAGAAACATTAAGTGTATTCTCGCCTCAAGCGAAACGCTTGTGTAGTGTATAAGACAATCGAACAAGGTGAACGTTCTAAACAGCTGCGACTGTGCCGGCAGAAGCGTGGCTCTGGTATCTTGTAACCCGAGCACACGCTGATAGCGGCCGAGCGCCGCCGCGAGAAATCCACCGGCCGCACAGTACAGTCTGATCTCGCTGTGTATTAAAATAATCATTTATCTATAATAATCAAGGAACAAGTAATTCGGTAAATTCTGATAAACAAGATTGTAACAATATATCATTTATGTTCCAAGGGAACTTAAACGCTATTTAATTTCAACTCCTTCATCAAAACCCAATCCTCGTGATTTTAAAGGACCGTGCCTGTAGAGGACGGAGTTAAGAACGAATCCAATAATAAAAATAAACCTCGCGATTCTCGTGAGGGTTAGCGTGTGTCCGTACGAGACGCCCCCGCACGTCACAAGCTAAATGGTGTCAGAAGTGGGATCCTTCTTCAACGATCCTTAAAAATCGAGAGTGAATTTTCGGGTACAATTGACGAGAAAATTTTTAAAAATCAATCAGCTATTCAAAATTACCGCTCGTAAAATTTCTAAACTCAAGGTTGGCTATCAAAAATCTCGCTGGTAATCACCTTCCATAAAAATACGCGTAAAAATAAATCCCGCTATCCCGGGATTCACAGTTTCATCGAAAAAAAAAATAATATAAGAAAATAAGCACTACCATGCCAGCCAATGCGACTGCGGATCTGGACGTGTCTACGCGTTTGGTAGAAAGCTTCACTGCAGCCATGGGAAACATGTCGCTGCAAAATAAGCTGAGCCAGATTCCCCGATTTGACGGAAAGAATATGTCTCTGCGAAATTATATCATTGACATAAAAAATGGTGCTGCCTTTATTCCCGACGGATCGGAACCACAATACGTAGAACAATGTATCGCCCGACTGGAGGGTCGAGTACGCGACATGTTTTACGGTGAACGAGTCAACACGGTCAAAGCGTTTATTTCACACTTGAAAAAACGGTTAGCCAAAGGGCGCGATTACGACTTTTTCACCGATGCCATCGTGAACATCAGGATGCAGCAGGATGAGTCACCCGGGGAACTCTACGACAGGCTCCGGGTAGTCCTTGACGCCGCCAGGTCAGCTTACAAAGCGGAATATGGTGTCAACCCTCCGGAGGTAGAGAGGGACCCGCTACAGAAACGGGCTCTCGCCGTTTTCATCGACGCGTTACCAACACCAATGGCCGAGGCAGTGGACTTGCGTGAACCTACAACGCTGAGCCAAGCCTTCGAACTTGCCGAAAAATTCGCGATAAAGGAGGTGCGGAGAAAACGAGCAACGCTAGACTACGACAAGGTAATGTACGCCACCGAAGCCAGCCAATACCCGTCCCGGCGGTGGGAGAACGATCGCTCACGCTCGCGTGACCGACTAGAAGAACGGGGTACGTATCGGGACAAAAGCCCGCGATACCAGTCTCCACATTCGCGCGGAAATTATCGCGACGCCAGCCCATACTACCGCGGAGAATACCGCCGCGACAGCTCCCTGAATCGGTACGGAAATCAGGGGGACTATAACAACAAGCCTAGGCAAGACCCTGAACCAGAGTGGACGAGCCCAGACTACACCGCAGTACCAGCGGGAGAAATGAAGAATTACAAGGACGGCCGACGACCATTCGGGGTAGTCAAAGTCCCACTCTCCGGCGAAGGTACCGCACCCCGTACTGGACCCATAGGATGTGGAACAAGAAATTGCGTCCGCATCTATACCGGGTGTCCCTGCTGCTACAGAGGGGAATCTTGCGGCTGCTGTCCAAACCATCGAACAACGGATACCCGCCGCTCGGGCGGAACAGCGACGCGCGCCATCGAAGCCTCAACTCCGAATGCAGCCACTGCCACTTCCAGCAAGTGCAATCTGGTGCAACCAACGTATTGCCAAGGCCCGGCAGAGGCTTTCACAATCCTCTGGACTAAGCACGCACCACCTTCCACTTGCCACCACCGCCATCACTACCTCTCACTTCTGATCACAGATGAGAGTTGAAATCCTCCCTCTCTCCCATCATACAGAATTCTTTTTCGCATACGATTTGGAAATTGGTCAGTTTCTTTCCCTCAATTGTCCTAAAAAGCCATGTATGAGAGCACTAGCACTAGGACGCCAAGATTTTAGACTGGAATTTCAGCATACTTTTTCTTGATTTTTAAAAATAATTCGACTTGGATTTTTTGATTTTTTTGTTTTTGAAAAATGTCCCCTTTTTGATTTTTTGTTTTTACAGATGAGACATTGTTTTGTTAAAACTACTTGGCGGCGTTTTTTTTTACATTTTTGCAAGAAAAATGTTTTAATGTTTTATTTCATTCTTTTTTGAAATGTGCCTCAGAAATGCTTAGTACATTGTAAAAAAACTACTTGGCTTTGAGACGCTTCGCGTTTCTTGATATGAATCGTGTATTATACAGGTAGGTGTTTGACAAAAAAAAACTTTTGACATTTACAACAACGCATTCATAATCTTATTGAAAATCAAGAGTTTTTCCCTGATGGTCAAAAATAGGATTGTATACCGGATTTCGTTAGTTCCGGGTGGAAATTTCAATTTATAAGCGTCCTCAGATTCATTTTTGGTTTTTATTATCGGAATGAACTATGCTTTATTACTTTGCGGTAATAAAAAGCTCTAAAAAACGGAATATCATCATCAGAAATGGGAAGGAAAAAAAACATCATGTAATTGTTACCTTCATAGTTGAGAAGTAAATTAATTGTTAAGAACTCGCGCTTATAGCAGCGTGACCATAACACTAAACATTTTTTCGAAGATTAAGCTGCAATTTTATTTCATAATTTCATTAAATAAAATTTAATGATTTTCCGTACGGTAATTTATCTATATTCCGTTAATAATATTCGAAAAAATTCGCGCTTATAGCAGCGTTTTTTGAGCGCTAAAATATAATTCCTGATTATGCTGCATCGTCTTCTCAATTCCTGAAACAAAAATTTGAATTATTCCGTATTTTATTTTATCAGTTCTAAAATCAATACATATACATCTTTACTATTTCTGGGCCAGTTCTTTTTTGTCACAATCAAATCGTCAACGGATATCCAATTGGTTTTTTTCCATCTGAGCAGAGCCGTATAATGACCACTACTGACGCTCTCACCATTATGAAAAATAGCACTAATCACTTTGTAACTCTGTCCGTTAATTTGCAATTTTACCCGAGATGGAGATTTAATACCAATTTTTTTTTCTCTCCTCTACCATTTATTACATCAAATAGTAACAATTGAATGATAATGATACGCTGCGTGAATGCAATTTTTGTCCTATGACGTAAGGGAAATGATTTACAAATATGGCATGCCAATTCCATATCCTTCCAATTGGAAATATTATCATCAATTATTTCGTGCAAAGTAAACAATTTCTTCGACCCTAGGGGTATTGAAAGTAGCAAAATATTATTAACAGTTCCGGTGTGCGCAATTTTATTTTTACAAGATTTACACATTGATTCAATACTTACTTGATGTTGTATTACGCTTTCTATCCATGGTAATTTTTCGCATAAAGATCCAATAAACTGACCTGCGACTTGTTGAATATTTTCTGTGAACGTTTGTTTGTTTGTTTGTTTGTTTTATTTATTGAGTCCTGGGATTAAATCCCCTAAGGACCGAGCGTACAATCAGGCAAAATAGTACAAGCAAAAACTTAAAACTAATAGTTCGTACAATTTCCAAAAGCAAGGCATAGAGCTAGATCTTAAAACTAATCTTAAACTAATTTAGTCTAGAGACGCGGAAATGTTGTGAAATAATTAATTCTAGTCTAATCTTATCTGATCTAACCGCGATCCCTCTCTTCCGTCATTAAGTGGTTTAGTAATCTCAGTTTAAAAACCTCAAGTGACGGCGACTCCGTTATAACTGCCGGTAAACTATTCCACAGATAGGTGCCCTGTATCCGAAACGACCCACGGAATTTCGACGTTCGCACGGCCGGCACTCGAAGCGTCTCGGTACGCCCCCCCAGAACTCGCGGATTCTCCCTGTCTCGAAAGATCAGGGACTCCGCGAGATAGGAGGGGACACCGGTACGGACTATAGAATAAAAAAGGCAGCCTATGAAGTACCGCCGTCGATTCGCTATAGAGAGCCAGCCGAGCGAACGACGACCCTCGGAGATGTGCTCGCTTCGGCCTTTCTGCAGAACAAACCGCACCGCTGCGTTGAGTGCTCGCTGGAGTTTCGCGTTGAGATCCCCGGTGATAGCGCTCAACACAGCCGGGCAGTACTCCAGATGAGAGAGAACTAGGGTTCTTGCCAGCCATTTACGTGTTGGGACGTCAAACAAATGTGCTGACCGATAAAGAGGTGCATAGACTCCCATAGACCCGCCGCCGCATCGCCGAGACCTGCCCCCCCCCCCCCCCCCCCCCCCCCCCCCCCCCCACCCCAGCGTATTCGTGATTATATAGCCCAGATAACGGGTGGACTCCACGTAGTCCACTCGCTTGTTGAGTACGCAAAGGGGGGGGAGAAGAGTCATGTCGACGCGACCAAGAAGCCCGCAGGAGCCCAGCACCATTGCCTTAGTTTTGGCACTATTTAGTGACAACGAGTTGCGCGTGGCCCAATCGTAAATGGAGCCAATGTCCCCGTTCACCCGATCCAGCGATGAGCGGAGATTGTCCGACGTGCATTGGAGGTATAGGACTAGATCATCAGCGTACAATAAGTAGGAGCAGAAACGGAGTGTCGCAGGCAGGTCACCAAGATATAAGCTAAAAAGCAACGGACCGAGAACACTGCCTTGCGGGACGCCCGAGGCAACGGATACCCATTCCGAGAGTTCCCCGTTAGCGAGACGCACTGCCTGAGACCTTCCACACAGGTAGGAAGTGAACCACGTTAAAGCCGAAGATGCGAGCCCGATTGCAGCTAGCTTACGCAATAGTGAGAGGTGACAAACTGTATCAAATGCCTTGCTGAAATCGAAAAACACCGCAATAGTAAGCATATGCCTGTCGATGCCGAACCTTACATCGTCTGTGAACCTCAGCAAAGCCGTTTGAGTACCGTGCCCCTTTCGAAACCCCGTTTGAAGGGGGTCAAGCAAATTGTACGTGAGGAGCCAGTTTATGAGCTGATCGTAGACGAGCCTCTCCACGGTTTTCGAGAGCGCGCAAAGAATTGATATGGGGCGGTAGTCAGTAACGCGGGAGGGAGAGGGGACCTTGTTTATTGGAGTGATGAGGGCACTGCGCCATGCTGCAGGGAAAGTAGAGGAGGCGAACGAGAGGTCGATGATTTCGGTGATATGCGTGAGAAGAGTGGATGAGACTAGGCGAAGGTAGCATGCAGGAAGACGATCTGTTCCCGTAGAGTTAGACGAGCTACGGGTGAGAGCAGAGGTGACAGCGGGGGATGATACGGGTGCCAATGAGAAACGTGGGTAGTTGAGATCGGATAATGCTGATGGGATTGCAGATATCAGTGGCGCGGACAAGGGCGGAGGGGTAGAAAAGACCGCTGAGAAGGCTTGATTCAGTTCGTTTGCCGACAATTCGATGTTACACTCCGTTCGCCTTTCCTTGACTAGCTTCAATCGTCTGAGCTCGCACCAGGCGCTTCGTGGGTTCCGGCAACGCGTAACGCGAGTAAAAATATATTCTTTTTTGGCATTTGTGATAAGTAATTTGACTTCGTTGCGAAGTCGACGGAAGGCCTCGAGTAGAACTTCGTTGTTCCGTCCATTAACTTTACTTTTCCGGAACCGACGATACGCCTGGTCGCGCAGCCTCATCTTACCCCGCAGCGTCGCATCGATGCACGGCGCAGGCGGACGCGAGACTGTGATCGTTTTCAAGGGCGCAAGGGCGTGAATCGTTCCGATAACGTGCGTACAGAAAATGTTAAGCTTAGCGTCTACGGAGTCTGAGGCTGCAAAGCCTGTCCAGTCCTGGCTCAGCAATTGTGCGGAGAGAGCCGCCGGTACGATTTTGCTCAGTTCGCGATACTGAAAAGTGAGCGGCAATGATCGTTTGACGCATACATTGTAGGTGATAGCAATTCGATCGTGTCCCGAGAGAAACGGAGTCTCCGATTGCTCGTGGGAGATTATTTTTGAGGCATCGCTCACCGCACAAATGTCGAGCCAGGTATCGCCAGATCGTGTGTGATGTGTCGGCTGGTACGGAATTACCGAAAACCCGTGCTCTCGAAAAAACGATTTTAGGTGCAGCGCTTCGTATGATTCACCGAGAAGATCTGCGTTGAAGTCCCCAAAAATAACAATATTTTCGTATTTAGGAAGTAAATTTATGACCTCTTCTTCGAAGTGATTGAGATATCCAAGGCGCGGCGGGCGATAAACAACTGCGATAAGAATTTTCATACCTCCCGGACATTGGGCCTCACATACTAAGTACTCGGGCTTAGCCTCATAGGGTAGCGGCGAGGCAGAGACGACAGTGAATTTTAGTGAAGAATGGAAGTAGATCGCGACACCTCCCCCCCTTCTGCCAATTCTATCTTTCCGTACAAGGTTAAATGAATCGAGCGAGACAAAATTGTTGTTAATATCATCGTGTAGCCATGTTTCCGATATTGCGATTATATGATACATATTAATGTGTACGAAGTCTCGAAGTTCGTCGATATGCGAGGCAAGGGATTGCGCGTTTATGTGACACATACGCAAAGGCACTGTAGTAGTAGCGTCACTGGTCTCACGCTGCGCCAGTGTATTAGAGGCCCGTGGAGCGAGTCAGGCAGCGTGTTGGCGGTGGCTTGCGTCTGTGTGACCAATCTCAGCGTGTGTATTGAGTGCCGCTGTGTAGTTGTGTGTATTCGGAGTAGCGGGGTAGCCCGCGGCGGAGAGAGAAGGATGTACTCCAGCTGTAGTTGTAGTTGTAGTGGGGATGCCGACCGGGGAAACGAAGCGAGCAGGCATATGTCCTCGAGTGGGGGCTCCGTGGTATACATCCCCTCCTCCTGTCGCTGCTCCCGCATTGCGTAGATGTAGCGAGTGCTGAGTGAGAGGGAGCGAGGTACTCGCGTCATGCTGCTGCTGGTGTGGGAAAGAGTCAGAGAATACGTGACTATCGCGTACTGTCGCTTGAGTAAGACAAGCAGTGGGGGCCTGCGAGCTTGCGAGTGAGTATGCGAGTGAGTATGCGGGGGCCTGTTGTTCCATGTATGCTACGTTTAGAGGCTGCGTGCTGATAATCGACCCTGCGAGTGTGTGAGGCTCCGAGATTATGACCGGTGCACCGTTCCGCGTGACAATTCTGAGCCCCCGCTCTCCCCGGTCAGTACGATCCTTCATTTCGTCCCTCAGCTTTTTGTAAGCGGCATCCTGAGCGGGCGTTTTGTCCGAGCGAATGACAACTCCCGAGTAGCGTGCATGTTGACGTAAAAGATATACTGACCGAAAGACCGCGATGACTGAGTCTGCTGACGGCAGGCCAACCTTTACGGCCCTAGGTCGCTGTCTCGTGCCCCCTGGCGTGCCGATACGTATTATGTGCATGTGTGCAGGAGTTATTCCTGGAAGGAGAAGCTGGACCAACTCGATTATTGCTGCGTTGTCCAAAGCCGGAGTAGTGAGTTCGGCGAGGCCGAAGATCATTATATTTTTCTTTCTCTTCTCGCGTTCGAACAATTCTCGAGTGACAGCATCAAGGTCGAGAGCGGCCACGGGGGTAGGGGGCTGCGGCGAAGGGAGCGATGCATTTATAGCGCTGATTCGGTCAGGCAGCTCGGCGTTAAGAGCGTCAATACGCGAAGAGAGCAGCGCGAAGTTGTTGTCGACCTTAGTTGCGAGCGTAAAGTTCTCGGAGCGTATCGTAGCTATTTGAGATTCTGTCTGGTCAAGGCGGGACAGTACGTTTCCGACTTTATTCGAAAGCTGCCCGATGAGCCCACCCAAGGTTGTCTCCAGGCGGGTGACAACAGCGTTAAGTTGCGAGACCGTTACCGGCGCCTGACCAGTGTCTGAGCGTGCCACCGTAACATCTGTCCTCGATCCTTCGTCGTCTTGGTGGAGCGGCGTTATTTGAGGGCTTAACTGGGAAGCTCCGTCCTCTCCTAAGATAGGCACCTCTGGGATGTTTAAGAGGGGAAGCCTTTTCGCGGGGCCTCCTGTGTTTTTTTCGGCGCAAGATTTGCATACGATGATTCGATTTCCAGGCGGATCCCCTATGCCTATTGATTTTAAGCATTTGCCATGAAACAGTCGAGCACACTCTGCAGTACATCGATATCCTGTTTGCACACAACACGTTGTTTTGCACTGCCCGCACGGTTCAGACGATTCGCGCTCCATTTCACAGTGACGAGGGAAAGAGAGAGCGTTGAACCGGCTGATCGCGATGTAACGATGAGAGAGCGTCGAGACAGTAGAACGCGAGCGAGTGAGTGAGAAAGCCGCACAGCTCAGCTGACCATGAGAGCGGTCGAAACGTCAAAACACCTTGCGCGGAGAGCGAGAGAGCGATACCCTACACAGGCGGCTGTGTGCGACAGGACCAGCGAGACTATAGCGCGCACGTACAAGCGAGAGACCGGCACAGGCGTGCCCGAAGTCCGAACCGGTGAGCGAGAGAGCAACACCAACACAGCTGACCGTGAAAGCGAAACGTCAAAACACTTGACGCGATTGTGGAGTAATTCGCGGATAAATAAGTCCATACACATGACCGACGTTTTATATAAAAGAAGGTTTTATTGAATCGTACAACCGTTCAGGACGACGACCGGGCCACGACTCCTGCGTGTTTATTTTGAGTCTATGACAACGCGGTTTCTTCATTGTCAATTGTGTTGTACCCCGAGTACGCCGGTTGTTGTCGCAAGGTGCATTGCGCAACAACCGAGGTATGCGAGCAGCGGGCGAGCCGAGCGCGAATGTAATTACCGAAATCGAGCGCATCGCGGGCGATTGAGCAATCGACGCATCGAGCGATTCTCGATCGCGGATAAGTAGAGCGGCGCGTCAGCAGTTCAAGTAGCGCGGAGCCTCCATATTCCGTGGACGTACGGAATCTGGAGCGACGGAAAATAAACAGTAAACAATGAAAAGCGGAGTTTTAAGAAATAATGTTTTGTCCAATAAATAATGCTGATGCTCTCGCTCGATATATAATGATACGCGAGCGAGCATTCGACAGTCTGGTTTTTGACTCGAGAAACTGTGCGTCTGGTCCCAGGGATTCGGTATTGGAATCCAAAAGGTAACATAGAGTGTTCCGGGCAAGGGAACGTATTAAGCGGCACTGGCGGGTGAGGGTCGGACCTGGATCCCGAGTGCGGAATTAAGTCTTAAAGTTGACTTGTGAAGTAACTTTGTAGAGTTGTGTGCAAAAGAGGCAAATTGTAAAGTGAAATTGTTTATTACTCTGTTCTCTATTTCGTCAATAAATTGTTATTGTGCCTACGAGTTGTAGTCCTCACTGGGGTTCTAACCCCTCACTGGTAACATCCCAAAATCTTCGGAGATAATATCTCACCCGCCGAGCACGGACTGATCACCCGGGCTCCGGCGGTACAACAATTGTCTGTGGATCGATCTCGCTCGTCTCGTTCTCATTATTATCCCTCTGCCGCTCTCACACGCACACACAGGCTCTCACACGCACACTCATATATCCGACAATTTCGGCCTTCCTGCATTATCGTCGTCCTCGACGAGTTACAAACCGCAATACATAAATTATTTCATGCTTAATTAATGCACATATAACAATGCTTAAATATAACAATAGCGCCGGTTCTTTATTTTCTTAGTCATGTTTCTCCATACCCGTAACAATTTTCTTTAGTCGATCTACTGCAATCATACCTTTGTATATTCTGCTACTTTGTTGTTCACCTTCGATATCCTGTATGAGGTAACGGTCATTACCTAAACTTTTTACTACTTCGTATGGGCCGCGATATTTTGGACCTAATTTTCGGCTTTCACCAGTAGCTGGTAACTCGGATCTCACCATGACTAAATCTCCCGCTTTATATTCAGTTGCGACCTTCCTTCTCTTATCAAATTGCTTCTTCAGAACGTCGCGATTTTTCTCTAACAATTGAGCAACATTCTCGCCCTCCTCTTCGGTACCGAATTCTCGATTTATTTCCTCGATTTCTCTTATTAATAGACTATCATCGCAGCTTATAACTTTATAATTAAACACTAATTCGTTTGGTGTGCGCTTTGTGACTTTGTGCACACTCGAATTGATCGCCCACTGAACCTCGTACAAGTGATCGTCCCAATCTTCGCTATTTAATTTTTGGGATGTTGTTGCCAGACAACTGAGAATTACGCTATTTAATCTTTCGACTTGTCCATTTGCGCGGGGTGCGCCTGCCGCGATTTTTACGTGCTGTATTTCGTGCTTCACGCAAAATTCCTCAAATAGTTTAGACGTGAACGCTGTCCCGCGATCGCTAATTATCCGAACTGGCTTTCCGTAGTTCGTGATAAACTCTTTCAGAAATCGAACCGTGGACTCAGCTCCGACATCTCGTACAGCTTTTAATACCGAATATTTACTATATCCGCAAACAATTACGGCTACATATTTTCGCTCAGTCTCGGTAGTTAATAATGGACCTAAATGGTGAACGTGAACACTATGAAAGGGCTGGTCTCCCTTCGACAAAGGATTTAAAAACCCTGGTTTTTTCCCGCTGCTAGACTTGTGATATAAACAACTTACGCACCGATTGACGTACTGAGTTACAAATTCTTTCATTTTTGGAAAATAGAAATGTTCTTTAACTTTATCCAAAGTCTTTTCTGCTCCAAGGTGTGCTAGACCGCGATGAGCGTCCGCCACGATATCGAACCTTAAACTCTCCGGTACATATAATCGCCATTTTCCGTTAATCACGCGATATACTCTCGCGTTACACATTGTGAACTTGTCATGAGTTTCTTTGTCACCTGCCTCGAGTTTATTACGAGCAGCAAGAATTTCTGGGCTACCACGTTGCATAGCGGCAATCCAATCGGTCGATATCTTTACGCCTAATACCGGTAAACCAACTAGCTCCGTCTCGTTTGCAGGCTCTACGGGATTTCGACTTAATGAATCAGCCACGGTATTCAACTCACCCTTTTGATGCTCGATTTTATAATTAAATTCGGACAAACGCACAAACCATCTACCGATTCTTGGGTTCATTTCTTTCTTATCCGCGAGATGTTTCAAACTGTTACAATCTGTACGTATAACCACTGGTATCCCGAGTACATAAACACGAAACTTTTCCAGAGCACACACGATCGCTAGCGCTTCTAGTTCATATGAATGATACTTTTCCTCCTCTGGAGTCGTTCTACGACTGTAATAGCTAACCGGATGCATCTTTTTATCGTCCTGCTCTTGGAGTAATACAGCGCCTAAACCTACACTGCTTGCGTCGGTATGAATCTCGGTTCTAGCTTTCGGATTATATGCTGCCAATATCGGTTTTGACATCAATCTCGATTTAATTTCCCGAAACGCTTTCTCCTGAGGCTTACCCCAAACAAATTCTACGTCCTTGGCCGTTAATAATGTTATTGGTTGAGCAATCGTTGCAAATCCTTTTACGAATCGCCGAAAATAACTGGCTAATCCAAGGAAACTACGCACACCTCGTACGTTAATCGGAGTAGCAAATGCCTCAATACAATGAAGTTTGTTCTTTCCAGGCTCGATACCACGTCGTGAAACTTCGAATCCCAGATATTCGACTTTTTCTTTTAGGAAATGACATTTTTCTAGTATGAGGGTTAACCCCGCATCTCGCAACAATTTCAATATCTGTTCGAGTCTCTCGAGTCCTTCCTCTACCGAAACAGACGGGATTATAATATCATCTAAATATGCCATAGCGATGGTATATCGAAACTTTCCTAGCACCGAGTTTATCAATCGTTGAAATACAGCAGGTGCATTGCACAGCCCAAAAGGCATTCTTTTGAATTGAAAGTGACCATCGGGTGTCACAAAGGCTGTTTTTCCTTAGACTTTTCTTCTACCGGAACCTGATAATATCCGCTAAACAGATCTAAGCTCGTGAAATAATTTTGTCCATGCAATCGATCAAGTTGATCGTCTACCAATTGCATTGGATAATTATCGCGTACCGTTACCTTATTTATACTGCGATAGTCGACGCACATGCGTACCTCGCCACTTTTTTTTCGCACTAACAATATCGGGCTAGCGTACGGAGATTTACTGTCTTCTACGATGTCCGCTGACTTCAAATCTTCGACAAGATCTGCCACTTGAGTCCTCTCGTGGTGTGATAACCGATATGGTCGGTAATAAATCGGCTTATCCGTTGACAATTCGATGTTCATTTCCGCCTTGTTGGTCCGACCGACCTGATGAATATCTCGAGCGACGAGATCTTTGAACTCGTTCAGTGTACGAAGTAATTTGTCCGCATCTGCATCTCGTAGATCCGTATCAATCTCGTCCAGTTTTATTTCCTCCGTGTTGACTTCTCGTTGCATCTTTTGTTCGAGACATGCCTCGCCCCGAGTCACAATATCTCCTCGTGCAATTGTGACGTCCGTGCCAGTGATGTTGAGTATTGGGATTTCTGCCTGGCCTATGCTATTTGTCGACACTATACATCGTGGAATCATTTGACCGGTCTCTCTTAAACCGCCTTCGATATATAATTCTTGATTTGCAAGTTGTCCCGTCACCGTTACGTGCCCAACAAAATTATTTGGTATTACCTCAGTTTTATTCGACTTGAGTGTTGTCCTGCTGTTTTCCGTTGGTGTGATTTGACATAGCTCGTTCATATTCGACGCTATCCTTAGCTCGTCCGCTTTACTTAGGATCAGTACCTTCGGATGTTCCGTGAAGGGATGACCAACCAACAACGGTATCTTCTGACTTTCATTTGGAACAATCTGCACCTCCGTTTTTACAGCAACTCCGTCGATGCCAACTACTGCTGTCGTGATCCCAATAGGTTGAACTCGTCCATTCCCGTAACCAACAAGGGGTTGCATAGTGGTTTCGTAATACCTGAGTCCGATTTCCTTTGCAGCGTCTTCTCGTAGTGCTAATACACTACTACCCAAATCGACGTAACATCGGACGGCTCTCTCATTTATCGTAGCGTCCTTGAAATATTTGTTGTGACTGTTTCCGCTCACGCACAACACTTGATCGACTCGTGACGTCGATGCACTCGAGGGGTCATCTTTTTTTTCTTGCTTGCCTTTGGTCTTCGTCGGGCAATCTCGTGAGTAATGCCCCGGTTCTCCGCAGCTGAAACACGCATTTTTCCGGTCCGATTTTTTCGATTCTTCTTTCGGGATTTTCGGTTTCGTGCATGCGTCTCTTTTGTGACCAAACTCCTGGCAATTGTAACACTTTATTTGAGATCTTGATCCTGGCGTTGACTTATCACTCTTGTTCGCCGTGTCTTTTATGTGAACGCTTCCACTCTTCAAATCTGGTAACAGATTTGCGACCGTACCATAACGGCTTAATGGTCCCAAATAATCTCGGAAACGTGAACTATTTAGTCCGTCGACCATCCATTGTATTATCTCTTTATCCCTCATTTCCGCTTTGAGACACCGTGATAGTTTTTCATAATAATACTCGACGATATCTTGATTGGCGTGTCGCTTATAATTCTGTGCTGCCATCCGTAGAGATATAGAATCTATTTCGCATGGGAACGAACTTTTCAGAAGGTCTGTCCATTGCGCCCATGACCGATCATCAACCCGCGGTAATGAGTCACGCCACTTTCGCGCAACACCGTCTAGTTTAGCGAGTGCGTAGTGTTTTGTCGCCACCTCGTCCCACCCGTACAAGATGCGATACTCTTCTATTTTATCGAGCCATTGCTCAATGTTCAGATCGCCGCGAACTGGGTCGAATTTCGGTAAATTTCCGACACATCACGAAATTGTCTCATTTCTGCGTAATCTTCGTCGCTCTGCCTCGTATCGAGAACCCTTCCGCTACCAGCCCCGCCGGTCTTGCTCGATTCTCCGAATTCTGATGGGGAAAAAATTTTTTTCAGCCCAACGTCCGCTTCGTCCTTGCCGTCGTCGTTTTCATCCACGATATCCTGCGTGTCTTCGAATTTATCGCCTTCACTCCCGCTGCCCTCTCTCTGGACAGCCGATCCTTCGTGTATTTCCTTCTCCGCCTCTTGTCGAACTTTCTTTGTCGCACTTCTCGTGAGTACACCAAACATTGAACCGCTTCGTTCACCCGTTTCCTCGCGTCTCACATCCACAACGTGCCGACAATTTCCTTAAACCTCGAGGACTCCGAAAATCACACGCGACTGACTAGACATTCGGGCCGATCCCACTTCTGATAATTGTGGAGTAATTCGCGGATAAATAAGTCCATACACATGACCGACGTTTTATATAAAAGAAGGTTTTATTGAATCGTACAACCGTTCAGGACGACGACCGGGCCACGACTCCTGCGTGTTTATTTTGAGTCTATGACAACGCGGTTTCTTCATTGTCAATTGTCTGTGGATCGATCTCGCTCGTCTCGTTCTCGTTATTATCCCTCTGCCGCTCTCACACGCACACACAGGCTCTCACACGCACACTCATATATCCGACACGATGAGCGAGCGAAAAGGCTACCGGTAGCTAGTTCTTCTTATCCTCGTTCTCGAGTTATAATTTAACCGTACCCGGTTTTGGAATCGATTTATACGCGTTAAACGCAACTTCGCACGAGATAGAGTTTATGTGGAATATGTCCCGGATTTCACAGATCAGTTTGCACAAACGTAGCGGTCTGTGGGAGCTTTTTGACACTGTGTGAACGAGAAGTAAAAGCAATATTTCCGGAGCGTGCCGAAGTGCGTGCGATCGCGCCAAACACCGACGGGAGACCCCGACAAAGTATCGTAAACTGATTATGTCAACGTTTTCGTCGTTGGATATGAAGGGTTTAATGAATGACTGATGAATTTCGCTAAAATCATTCGAATGTTTCATCACTGTTTCTTTGACCATAGAACAATTCATGAAGCATTGGACAACAGAAATTGCATAACATGACACATTATCCGAATTTTTCAGTCCTCTTATATTGAAAGAATCTGAAATATTCTGATCATTGGTCACTTGATTTTGAAGTACCTTTGCTGATATTGCCCAACGCACATCGTACATTTTCATTTTACGTCTTGTAATAGCAACTAAAGGCTGAAGTTCAGGCTTATATATACTTCGTAGCCTATTGTATTCTGCCACAGCTAATGGATTAGCTTTTACGAAAGATGGATCGTAATTAATGAGATGTAATCCCTGTAACTGCGTTACCCGTGAAAGAGCCACATATATTTGTCCGCTACTGAAGATTGAATTTCCTGCGTCAATAACGGCATTGTTCAAGCTCAATCCTTGACTTTTATGAATTGTCATGTCATAACTTAAACAAATAGGAAATTGTTTTCTGATGACAAATGCTCGATCCATTACTTGAAATTTGACACTAAGACGTTCTAATGTATATACCGCACCCGATGGCAATGCAATGTCAATAGATTCGACGTGTTCGCCGTTCAATGCTTTTCGTGCCGAAACAATACAACCAATTGTACCATTTACAAGCCCTAGTGTAACATCTATATTTCTTCGAATCATTACCATCCCCCCTTTCTTAACAGTTATTTTTCTGGCTACGCCGCTTGTTCGTGAGTTACCGTCTTCGTCGGTTTCTAATATTTTAGACACTTTTTTTTTCATACATGGCTGACAGTCTACAATATCTTCAGCGATGAGATTTATCTCGAAAGAAGAAATTCGATTTAACATTGCTTCATTTAAAGTATCGCAGAGGGCACATGTGGGAAGTAAACAAACAGTGTGAAATGGTAACTTGCACATGTAATCACATAATTCATGTAATCGGCTCTCAATTTCTTTTGTATGAAATGTTATCTTTCTTGACTCCAGAATTCTCGTATCAGAATCAATGACAATTCCTATCCGAATTCTCGATAAAACATCTCTATATGTATGATCATCTTTTTGACGCATGTTTCTAGTAAGCTCATCATAACTGAAGAGAGAAGCCCATAAGTCAATAGTTCCCATCGCTCCAATATATTTCTCCACTTTGTTACTCGATAACATAATAAATGAAGGTTCTTCATGGACTGGTGGGAGTTGAAAGAGATCACCAAAAAGAAGTATATCCATTTTCCCGAACCAGCCATTTTTGCAGTCTGCAGTGTTGAATATTTCTGTTAATCGTAAATGAATGTACATTAGGGTAACATTCGAAATCATAGAAACTTCATCAATAATTATTAAAAAGACGTCACGAAATTCGTCGGGTACATATTTCAATGCTGCATCGGAAAGTTGTCTGTATTTAGCTGTGTTATGCCGCAAAAAGGGCATATTCAAAATTCGAGCGATAAATCGAAGAGTCGAAATATTCGCATAGAATATTTCGAGCGAAGTCCAACCGAGCGATTAAAAGCGAGCAACGAACTCGCAAGAATGTGCAAACGCAGCAAAGGCGAATGAACTCGCACTCTTCCGCGATTGCGAAAAATGCGAATATTTCGATTCACAGTCCCCGACTGCGAATCGAACACCAATCAGTCTAATTTCATCGACCGAACTGAGAGGTTGTCTCCGAAGAGACAACGTGGACTCCTCTTGTAAAACTCATCTGTAACCAATATTCTAATAAACCTAGTAATTGAACAACATTATCCTTGGTGTTGGAGTTCCAACTCCTTTCAGACAGAAAAGATCCCCATAAATAATAATAAAATAAACGTTCGCTCTCGATCTCGCATCGAGCCGAACATAACATTGGTGGCAGCGGTGGGATCTGTCACACCAGAAATAGGACGTTCAGTTACCAGGCAGGCAAATTTTCGGTGAGAGTACAGTGAGTTTGTTGAAACGGGTGCCGCGCACGGCGTGCGAAGTGCGCGCGGGACCCCGTTGACACGCAGACGTTAACGCGGGATAGAACCGACCCAGCACGCGGAAGCTGAGGAACGGTGGCTTCAAGGCCCGATAATCGAGTTGTTGACGATCAGGCCTTGCCAGTGGGGACCGACGACCGAGCCGTTGGAGGGTACCGACGTCATCGGGGAAGGACGAGGGAAATCGCCGACGAGGGGCATCGCCGCCGGAGGATCGGCGGAGGGGCACCGTCATCTAGGCACGACGAGGGGCATCGTCGTCAGGGATCGACGGAGGCACGTGGAAGCTGAATTGGCGTCGCGAGGTTCGACAGGGGTTATCGTCATGCGGTCCACCGTACTGTAAGTGGGAAGGAAATCAGCTACCATGTAACTAAAGCCAGTTAGGGCAGATTTAGGGCGTAGGCCGTAAGAAATTCACATGAGCGACGGGGCGGAAAGGGCTACCAACCCGTTGAGGCGAGCGAGGACATTAGAGTCGGTATTGCCAGCGCAGGCGATAAGCGCTGTAGATAGCCTACATAACGCTCTCCAGGAGATCACGGCAAGGACGCGACAGAGTCTAGGGCTGTCTGAGACGCGCGAGGGTCGCGGTAACGTCAACGTAGGGAGACAGAGCTCTTACGACTCGATAGACTCCTTAGATTATAGCTTGTTCGAGCCCCACGCGACAATCATGCCAGTTGGGGAACATTCGACTGCGGAGGAGCTAGTCGACGCGGAAATAGAAGGGTTAAGGGATACGCTGCGGCAACTCCGCGGCGAGAGTGCGAATCTCGGGCGGGAGCGGAACCGCGTACGAGCGGAGACTTCTGGCGAGGTCGCCGGGAGCCTACCCCCGTTTGCACAGGGGGTTAACCTGCCTGCACACGCAACCGGGAGAAGAGACCTCGGCGGGAATAGGCAAGCCGTGGGTCAAGGGGCGGTGAGAAGGACCGTCAGTGAACAGCCGGACGCGTTTGAAGAGAACGGGCGTAGGGAATGACCGAGGGGGGGCAACGCGAACGACCGAGGGGGGGCAACGCGAACGACCGAGGGGGGGCAACGCGAACGACGGGCAGACGCCCGACGCTGTCAACGAGCGCGGAAGTCGCGAGGAGCGCCTCGGCGCCCGGGCGGACGAAATACAGCGACAACTCGAGGCGGTCGAGGCGTCGCTGGGCAGACTGGGGCGTGACGTGAGGGCCGGTAACCGTCGTCGTTCATCAGGAGAGTACAGAGAAGCCGAGTACCTGAGTTTGGACTTGGCGTTGAAGAACATCAAGCGATTCAACGGGAACGATCCCGACGAGCTCGACGGATTTTTGCAATCCTGCGAAATCGTGTTCCCGAGGGTACACCCGCGCAACTACGAGGTCCTGCTAGCCCTGGTGATGGCAAGCAAACTCGAGGGACGTGCGACAAGCGAGATGAAGCACAAGACGGTGTTCACGTTTGCCGATCTAAAAGCGGAGCTTGAGGGGCTGTACGGCAAGCGGAAGTCGCTGGCCGCCTTGCAGTACGAGTTCAGTACCCTCAGGCAGGGCCAGGACGAGCCGGTGGGCACTTACGCCACCAGAACCGAGAAATTGACACTGGAGGTCATAGAGAAGCTCTGCGAAGGCATAGATGCGAATGGCGCGCATTACATAGAGCAGGCGCAGAGGAAGAGCGCGCAAATGTCGTTCGAGAACGGATTGAAGGACGAGCTGCGGATGCTCGTGCGGGCAAGAAACTACCGCAGCCTCCACGAGTCCGTGGTGGGAGCGACAGAAATCGAGGGAATGACGAGAGGGAACAACCGACTGCCGAAACAGGGGAATCACGCATCCCGGCGCTCCCAGGGGAACGGAGGGGGCGGGAAATGCTTCAATTGCGGGATCCCAGGGCACCGAGCCAAGGACTGCCGCCGATCCTCGGGGCGCCGGAGCCTACCGGCAGCAGAGAAAAAGGTGGGTCAGGTCGAGGTGACCTGCTACTACTGCGGCGAGGCTGGGCACTACAAAAGTAAGTGCAAGAAGAGGATCAGCGACCAGAAGAAAAAGAAGGAAGGACCCAAGGCTCCGGAAAACGAGGAGAGACCCGTCAAGACTCTCGGAATGCTGGGGGTAAACGTGGTCACGGTCACCACGGACCCCAAGGACATCCGGGAAAGCGAGGGCAGGGTAACGAGAAGAACCCTGGGGATGTAAGACGATGCGGGGGAACGGCCGACGGTCGTAGCCGACCCGCACCGGCGCAGGGTGTTGCGCATCAACAGCCTCCAGAGACCCGAGGAAAACGACGTCAGCAACGACTTCCACATCGAGGCGGAAGAGTCAAAGGAGAAAATAGTGACCCTGAAGGCCGAAACTGGAGCACAATGCAGCTTCGTGAGGAAAGGAACCTTGCGACCAGATACGGCGATCACGGATAACACCATCGACGTCGAGGGAGTAGGGGGGAAGAGGATCACCACCCTGTGCATGGCCGAGTTGACGCTCGCCGTGCCGGCAGTGAAGGTGAAACATTGGTTCCACGTGGTGTCGGATGACATACCCCTGAGCACGGACGGCATACTCGGAATGGAATTCATGAATAAGCACAACGTGGACATACTCGGGGGGAGAGTAATAAAAATATACGGGCACGACATGCCGCTAATCGAGGCACCCCGCGTGGTGAAGCTACCGCCGAGAAGGGAGTCGCTAGTGCACGCGAAAACGGGAAGCAAGAGGGTAGGCCTCGTGGAAAAACGAAGACTCGGGGACGACATCATCATCGGATCGAGCGTCACGCCGCCACGAGGAAGCACCTGTGTCATAAGCATGGTGAACACAGGCGAGACGGAAGCAGCGGTGAGTCGCCCGACGGTGACACTCGAGCCACTGGCGTCAGCGGTGACGCGGGACGCCGCCCAGGTCGGGACCGTGGAAATAAACACGGTCGAGAGGAACGACCCAGCATCGCGGACGGAGCGAATGCACGAAGTGGTCGACTACGGGCATCTGAACGACGAGGAAAAAACCACGTTAAAGGAAATCTGCGAGGAATTCAACGATATTTTCCACCTGGAGGGAGACAAACTCCCTTGCACGGACCAAGTCGAGCACGAGATCCCACTGAGAGAGGGAACCCGACCCATAAAGGTTAACCCATACCGTCTGCCAGAGGCCCACAAACGTGAGGTAACCGAGCAGGCCGAGAAGATGCTACGGGAGGGGATCATAAGGCCAAGCCGGCGCCAGTGGAACGCGCCATTGCTAGTCGTGGCGAAGAAACCCGACGCGCAGGGAAGGGTAAAAATGCGAGTCGTAGTGGACTTCAGGAGACTGAACGAAGCCACTGTCGGAGATTCATACCCACTGCCGAATATTTCGGAAATATTGGACCAGTTGGGAAAAGCCAAATATTTCACCACGCTCGACCTTGCTTCCGGATTCCACCAAATCCCGATGAGAGAGGAGGACAAGGAAAAAACACCCTTTTCGACGCCACAAGGACACTTCGAGTATAACCGAATGCCCGTTGGACTAAAAAACGCGCCACCGACGTTCCAGAGACTAATGAACACGGTATTAGCTGGAATACAAGGCACGAAGTGCTTCGTGTACCTCGACGACATCGTGGTGACAGGCGCAACCCTCGGCGAGCACAACCAACGTCTACGAGAAATATTCACCCGCCTGAGAGAGGCGAAATTAGCCATACAGCCAGGAAAGTGCCATTTCCTACGGAAGGAAACGCAATACCTAGGACACGTGATCTCGGACGAAGGGATAAGGCCGGATCCGGCGAAGACAGAAGCAGTAAGGAACTTCCCGACACCAAAGAGGGTCAAGGACGTGCGGTCGTTCCTAGGATTGGCGGGATACTACAGGAGGTTCATCGAAAACTTCGCGAAAACGGCGAAACCCCTCACGCAGGGCGCAGGCGAAAACGCAAGGGAAGCCAAACGAAGGCAGCGTTGAACGGAGTGACGAAGACGACGACAGCGACGAAAGCGACGCCGCAACAACGGAAGCAGAGCCTTGTGCCGAAGAGGAAGAAAATGAAGCAACGACGGAGGAAGCAGAATCCGGAAAAGCTTGCCCGGATCCTGAGGAGCGGGCGACAATACTACGGGAATACCACGATGCACCACTAGGCGGACACCAGGGGGTCACCAGAACCCTGGAGAAGATACGCATCAAGTACGACTGGCCCGGCATGAGGAAAGATGTCGAAAAATACATCGTGGGCTGCGACAGGTGCCAAAAGAATAAGACCCGGCCGGCGGGCAAGGCACCCATGGCAATCACCGACACCCCGACGAAAGCCTTCCAAAAATGCGCCATGGACATCGTAGGACCGATGCCCATCACCACACAAGGGAACAAATATATACTGACGTTCCAAGATCTGCTGACGAAGTACAGCATAGCAAGCGCCATGCCGAGCCAAGAGGCGAACGAGGTAGCAAGGGTGCTAGTGGGGGACATAGTATGCCGATACGGGACACCCGAAACCATCCTCACCGACCAGGGAACCAACTTCCTCAGCGCGACGTTCAAAAACATGTGCAAACTCCTGAGAATCGAGAAGATACAAACCACGGCGTATCACCCCGAGTCGAACGGGGCACTCGAGAGGTCGCATCGGACCCTAGCAGCATACCTGAAAAACTACGTAAACAACGACCAGAGTGACTGGGACGAATGGCTGCCCCACGCCATGTTCATGTACAATACCACACCCCACACGGCAACCGGGTACACGCCATTCGAACTGGTATTCGGAAAAACAGCTGAATTGCCAACGTCATTGAAGCAGAAGCCGCGGACGATCTACAACTACGACGACTACGCACACGAGTCACGTGAAAGGCTGCGCGCATCCTGGGCGATAGCGCAAGAGAACCTGAAGGCGGCAAAAGAGAAATCGAAACTGCAATACGACAAAACCGCGCGCGAGGTGCAGTTCCGGGTAGGGGACAAAGTGTTGCTACGTGACGACACGGTAGCACGGGGGAACGTAGCGAAACTAACCTCGAAATGGATAGGCCCTTACGAAATAGTAGAGAAACACTCGGAAGTGAACTATTCGATCAAGAAAAGACGGAAGACAGTAAAAGTCCACGCCAATCGGCTACTCCATTACATCGAACACTAAAGCAAACGCGACGAAGTATCTGACGACGCAGCACCACGACGGATAGGAATCCGAGACCCACGGCGAATCGACGGCAAACCGTCGGAGAAGCGAAGCGAGCAACAGCAACGAAACACGACACCAAGGGAGAGGGAGACCGGGAACGCGAAGGAAGCGCCTAACAAAAAAAAAAGAGAAAGAACGCAAAACAATTAATTAAATAGCAAAATGTACCTGAGCTATTTATTCAAACCAAAAATCTCAAGGGCCCCGAGAGGCAAAATATAACGAGCTTCCTTAAAAAAGACCAACAAAGTCAAATTAAGAATCGGACACGGGGGAAACATAGTCCCACGTGTCATCCTCCTCCTCCTCACTATCAGAAGCCCCAGCGGGGCGAACTACGGTGCCAGCCGGCACCCAAGTGCGTCCAATCCAGCGCCCTTCGGTGGAAGGAGGGTAACGAATCGCCGGCAGCGGACGTGACGACGAAAGCTCTGCACGACTCCACCGGAAGTTGATCTCAAGAGGTGTGAGAACTCGGACACGAGATGGCTGAACCCGCAACGGCTCAGTTCGCCCGGAAATCGGCGGAGGCTGAGGCCTCGAGGTACCACGAGGGTACGCCCGGTCATCAAAAACCGGAACCGGCGGAGAGACACCGACGCGGGCACCATCAGGGCAGAACCGCTAAAAAAAATCCGAGACGAGAAAAGTTCAGACAACCCGCAAGCCAGGGCAAGAAGTTGAGTTGAACGGTTGAGTTTGTGCATTGTAAATGTAGTGATTGATTAGACAAGCACGCGATCGACGCTTCAAATATGTTGACGCGTTGATTTTGTAAACTTCTCTAATAGTTATAGGCTTCGTTTTTGTAATATCGTACCATTTCGCGAAGTCGTAAAGGTTCATGTACTCTAATTTCCTTGGCCTTCTTGGGCAATACGTGTCAACTAAAGAAGCACAAAATATGTCGGTCGAGTTTGGATCCATACTCTCGATTTCATTTTGTTTTTTGAGCTTCCGGTTTCTGATAATATTAACATCCAACCACTTTACCGTCGTCTTGGGGTCAGTTCCATACAGGCTGTGTCCAAGAAGACTGTCGGCAGCTTCGAAAGCTCCGCATTCCCGATTATGTAACTGACGCATAGCGATATTCCATAGGTAACTAACAAGACTCTTCGAGGAGTTTATGAGAGCAAATGGGTCCTCAAGATTTGACTTTTCCGCCTTAGAAACGTATTTAGTAGTATACCACGTCAATAGCGCAGATTGCTCACCAACAAACTGTATATCCATGTTGCCTTCCCAAACGCAAAGGATAGCTGGATTATAATCGTTGACAGAAGCTTCGGCTGAACTGCGCGGTAAATCATATAATCGACTCTTTGTTTTCAATGTTTTTTTACCAGCTATAGAAATGGCTACATTGCGTATTATTATAGTATCTGTTAATGGACGAGGATGCCCAAACTTACAACGACGAGCAAACCCTGTTTTCGTTTTAACGTTTCTTAAGCAATACGTATTATGTCTATGTTGCTGATGGGCATTCACTCGGCGGTATAATTCCGGCGAAACTGCTTTATTTGGCATTCTACAAGTAACATATTTCAAAATGAATCAGGCAATATCGTTATCTGAAGATTTTCCAATTACCGGTGCATCTTTAATCCAAATCAGAAGATGGAAATGTTGTGCACCCCTAGTTTGATACTCTACGCCAGAAATAGTGTTCAACTGGGCCGATTGGATCATCGTTAGAACAAATGAAATCTAACATCGCCCGAAATTTCTTTTCAATAAATCGAGAAGTTGATACAGGGTCGGAAACAATTAGCTTCATCGCATCACCCTTCTGAGTTATCGGAATTTTTGCAAATATCGAAGATATTCTACCAAATCCATCCAAAGCCATTCACTTGGACCCAACGTTAGAAACCATGTAGCTGGGCCATAGGCCCTAGTCATGCATGCTAAATTACTCCTAGGAATGATCCAAAATTGTTCGGTATTTCGCAATCTTGAAAATATTGTATTTAGATTTGACTCCAGCTGTCCCTGTGACATTTTTTCTAAGTATGTTGATGCAGTATACTTTTCACGAGGATTAGTTACATGCAACTTGTGGAAAATCCCTGCATTCAATTGTCGGATGTTGTTGTTGTTCAAAAGATAAAACAGATACTGTATGTTTAATCGAAACTGTGCATGCTTCGACATGAGCCGAGACTTAATGAATTCGAAATCCGTAAGAGGTACCGACCTTGTTTCACCCTGCACATTTTCTCCATACGGATATAAATCAGGGAAACATTTAATATCCAAATACTTGTCACTATTATATAATCAATTTTCCTGAACTTTAAGCATTTGATAAAGTTCCGTGGAAGTTCTATTAATTCTCTTTTCGTGAATAGGATGAATAGTAAAATATTCATAAAACTCATTAGATTGCGACATTTGCGTAAGAAACGGTCTTCTTTCATCATTCACACCAATGGATGCCGTTCCTTCTTCGTTATTATTGATGCCCAAATTATTGTTTTCCATAATATCTTCTTCTGGAAATTCAACATTTTGCATATTTTCAGGCAACAGCTGATCATGATTTTTTGGTAGTTCAATTCCAAAATACAACGGATTGTTGAACTGCATCCATCTCACGACGGCCCATACTTTCTTTAAATCAACAAGGATTTCCCATATTTGTTTTGCTTTTGCCGGAAGACCACGGATCGATATATAAAGTTCATGATTTGTATTTATCGCTTCGCTTGGAGGACATATTTTTTTGAGTGTTTCTTCCTGTGGCAATGGTAAGTGGAAAGTTCTACCTTTCACTTTCGCTACTTTGTACCTATCAGGTAGATTCTTATTTGAAACAGTCCCTAATTTTTGAACTATTTGAAACGCTTTTGCTCTCTGAATCAACATCTTCTCGTAATCATTTAATGTTTCCAGCATGGGTGGCACTTCGCGTACATAAAGTTCATTGAATATGCATGTAGATGGCATTATATTCGCAATAAATTTAGCGTTGCAATATCGACATATAAATTTTTTTTTTTCAAACGTTTCTGATAATTTATCAAGAAACTCGCGGAAAGTATTCCAATTTGATCCATATCTGGACACTTTGTCGACATTAATATACAAAATATTTTTTTTATATTACGAAGCGCGGAGTATCAATGGCTCTCTTCGTGAAAGCCCTGAAAGCAAATTTATGCTTCGAAATAATATCCGTTTCATTTAAGTTAATTTCAACCGCATCAATTTTAAAAGCATCCGCTCTGTTCTTAGCATCCTCAGAAATTAGTTTCAAAATGTCAATGTCATTACGATTCAAAGCGCTATCTAAAGATTGCAATCTTTTATGGTTAAACATTAGTCGGTACACGCGTCTTATCAACTGTCGTATTTTCGGGAAATGTGCGATAAAATTTGTAAAGATAAAAACTTTGAAGTACATGTTGCAGGCCAGATGTAGCAAACGTAAGAATGCCCAAGTTTGTTAGGATTAGAGATATTAGAACATTTATGAACACGATTTAAAAAGTTTCCTACTTTCCTTACTGTGCAGTTTATGAGTTCACTAAGCAAGAGTATTAAAATATCAAACGCATAATAATAGCGTTGAGTCTTACAGCGTGAACTGCAATCCCACAATTTTTTCCGTTTGTTTTTAGTTTTTATTAAAGGCAATATATTAACAGCTTTACTTTCTGAATTCATAATTATTACTCTGTCGCTTGTAAACGGTTTGTAAGAAGTTTCTGTATAATAGGCTTCTGAAGAAGCAGAATGCATAGACTGACCACAAGCCATCTCAATTTGGTCGTCTTGGTTTAAATGTTGACAGTTATTCAAACGCGTTAAGCAAACTTTCGATTTTTCTTTGCAATCCGTAAGTATGTATTTTATCTTCCCAATATACATCTGTCGAGTGACAAAACACCATTTTACGATAGACTCAGCTTCGAGTCTAGATTGTACAGGCGAGATAATTCCTGAATGTCTCGATATATTCCGAATGTATTGTTCCTTGCTATATCGCGTAGGAACGGATTCATTGCGATGTTTAATATTTCGATATTTGGTTTTAATCGCATTGGTAATTCGTTGTTGCAAAACTTTCCTTCGTTTAAAAATAACCCCATTTCTCAAGGCAATGTGACGATGTCTAGCTTTTTGAAGAATTTCATCGCTATGTGCGCGATAATATTTCTTTTTGTATTTGGCAATCCGATCTCTATCTCTTTGATACAATGTCGCATTTTGGGTTTTTATAGACGCTTTCTGTGAAACAGTAAGTATATCCGATTTTGCTGAAGTACTAAGTTTTATGCGTTTCGCTACAGAGCCCCCAATGTTTCGTTCAGAACTCAATTCACGTCCTTTAGCCCGCCAGTTCGTTGTTTTTTTCGCTTCTAGACCTCTTTCAATCAAAGTTTGGTCAGAAACCGTCTTCCGTTCAATGATTTTGTGAGATTCGATTACTTCAATATTCGAATTTGATGCGATTTCTGCGACGTCATGTATAATCTGACGGACTAATGATTCTGACGGAACATCGTTACTTCGATTATTAGATGTTGAAGATAATGCGCTGTTACACTTTTCGCTGCGAACAGAGACTACGTTATGTATATCGTCACAGAATTGAGAACTCGTATCCGAACTTACGTGCACTACTAAGGATTGTGGAATATCATTCTACTCAGTATAGTCGGTATATTCGACGATATACCACAACTCTTGATAGTATTCGTCGGATTTATTATTAATGGCGTTTGTAATTGCTGACTTTGCAATTCTTTAGCCAATTGTTCCCCTTTTTTTCGCCCTCCAATGTGCTTTTCTTTCAGCGTCCCTACTTCTTTTGGTATCCTGGGTAATCTGACGGACTAATGATTTTGACGGAACATCGTTACTTCGATTATTAGATGTATAGGATAATGCGTTGTTACTCTTTTCGCCGCGAATATCGACTACGTTATGTATATCATCACAGAAACTCGTATCCGAACTTACGTGGACTATCAAGGATTCTCGAATATCATGGTTACTCAGTGTGGTCGGTATGTTCGATTTACTACAACTCTTGATAGTATTCGTTGGATTTATTATTATGGGCGTTTGCAATTGCTGACTTTGCAATTCTTTAGCCAATTGTTCCCTTTTTTTTGCCCACCACTGTGCTTTTCTTTCGGCATCTCTAGTTCTTTTAGTATCCTCCTGAATACTAGAATTAATTATCGGAGCCGTTTGAAGACCTTTGATTTGCAACTGCTTAGCTATTCGTTCTTTATTTGCACCCCTCCACTTTGCTGTGTTTTCAGCGACTTTACGTTTTGTTTGTATTTCACTCCTGACTGTTTCCGTTTCCTCTGTTTTGCTTATTTTTGTCGAAAGATAGTCGCCGAGAGTTATTGGCTTAATACTGATTAAGATTTGCGAGCGTTTTCGTCAATGACCTTGGGTCTTGTTGATTCTTTGTCACCGCTACCGGATACCACGGGGGAATCAATTATGATCAAGTCAGAACTCGTGCTCGATCTCGATCTATCCTGTTGAGCACGAACAGTACTTTCATATTTTGCGTTTATCACTCGAGCATTCCAAAATACTTGCATTTGCTCTAGCGACTGTAACACATTCGAATCAACTGGGTCGCGTGGAAAATGTTCGATAACGCGAGACGTATATATTTCCAACAAATGCTTACGCATCAACGGATGATGGTATGTCACATGCTCCGGATTAAGTCCGTAAAATAGTGAGATCGCAAATGCTATTGCATACACACCGCAATCATCGCAATTTGGCTGCTGCTGAACCAATGGAAACGATACCAAGTTGCGTTGTTCCAAATCATAAAATGGATACAGCGCTCTCAGGAATATCAGATGATGCGGATGCAATGATTCCCTATTCAGCGAATCACAAATGTTGATTCGTTCCCCATCGTAATAACTACAGACCCAGTGACCACCTCTTAGCGGACCATTTTTTGGCCACAAGTCCACACAACTGAACAACAGCTGCATATGCTTTTTGTTCTGTGGAACGGGTGATATATATTGAGGTTGAAAGATGAGATATTGCGGCTGTGGCACGTACTCTGCATCGGAGAAAACTGCTAACAATTTTCCGAAATCGTCAACGTGATCTTTATCGAGCCAGTGGCCATTTTCTATTAGAAGGCCATGTCGGATATGTTGGGGATATTCCCCATACAAAACCATATCAAAATTCATTTTCGGTTTGAATTAGTCGTATTTACGTATAGACGAATTTTATAAAATGGTAGCTCTCAACGAGCGAAGGCTTCCCGCTTGAATAAAACTTCTCAACGTTGAGAGGCTACGTTCCTTGAATTTTATAGCGCCGATGGCAACTACTATACTTTCTTTTATTAAGCGCTAATGGCGACTAATTAGCGCGAATGGCAACTACTTTTTAGCGCGTACCGCAGCTATAGAAAAATACGAATCTACTCTTCGTAAATATGTTGCCCTGAAATATTAAAACGATATAATAAAACAAAGTGTGGTAAAAAGTATTATGATAAAGCTGTAATGACAAAATCACCAATTGCATCGACATAGTTCATAAGAAAAGCAAAAGAGAGCCAATATTGCGCACGCATTTTTAGGGAATTCACCATAAATTGTGAATCCTCTAAATATGAAATCCCCGAAATATAAATAAAAATGGTGAATGGTGGTAACCAAAAAATAGCCATTAAAAAAATTATTTGGTGAATCATCCAGCAAAGGGAATGTTTTAATGTGCTAGATGATGAGTTGATTTGCTTTCCCCCAATCGCTCTCTTAAACGTTCGTTTGTCACGATATATCTCTCGATTAGTCTCGAAAACTAGCGAAACTTCGAGATTAATATTTCGTTTTATTCAAGTCCTGGTTGGTCGAGATTTGACAGCAAGCTTCGAGCGCGCACAGCGCGTCCCTGTCGTTGCCTGTCGCTCTCTTCAAAAGTTCGTGTATCATAATAGTATCTCTTTCGATTATACTCGAAATTCATCCCAACTTCGAGATTTATATTGTTGTTATTTTACTCGTGCCGTGATTGATCGATTCTCGTTTCCGAGATTGCGGAATCAAGAGCGCGAACGACAGTCTTTTCCGATCCTGCGAGCGAAATAGACGCGTTTCGATAGTAGAAATTTACGAGCGAAAGAGAGAGAGAGAGAGGGCATACGGCTCATGCGTCTCTCAAAAACGAACAAAAAAGCACATCGAGTGCCATCGAGCCGAATAACGCGAATCGACGATTGACGACGATCGTTACGGCGAGAAACGTCTCGCAACACCGCCCTTACGTTATATGCCTTTATATTTTCATTTATTGTCAAATAAGTTTCCAGTTACAGTTAAATAAAGTTCAGAGTGTGATTTTCAACCGTGTGCACCACGTTCTTTCCCTTTCCGAACATCCTGACGACTTGATCGACGCGCGAGACGAGCACGAGGTTCAAGAACGAATACGCTCCGAAATAAATAAAGCGAACTTTCAAACGTAACAAAAGTGGCGTAACGGACCTGAAATCCGTAAAAATCATTGAAAAAGTAAGGTATTTTGATGTTGCGTATAGGGGACCACTTTTATATCGATAGGGTATACTCGTTGGATATCTACAAAGTTGAAAAAAAATATAAACCGAACATTTTTGGCCCGGAAAGCGACGAGCGATGGCCTTATCCAGTATGCAAAATCGCTCGACTGAAGAAAGAAAAAAATTACTCGTAAATGAGATGCGGGACCACGTTTATATCGATAGTGTATACAAGTTGGATGTATACGAAGTTAAAAAAAATATAAACCGAAAATGTTTGCTCCGGAAAACGACGAGCGATGGATTTTTTTTTATCAGTCCAGCGATTTTTCATACTAGATAAGGCTAGATAAGGCTAGATAAGGCTAGATAAGGATACTTGTATACCCTATCAATATAAAAGTAGTCCCGCATCTCGTTTACGAGTAATTTTTTTTTTTTTATCAGTCGACCGATTCTGAAAGTTGAAACTCCAAACAAGCCGAGAAACACTAAGTTACAAGTCTGAAGTTGCTTGCTCGTTTTCAAAAAAAAATCGCAGCAATTGAGATTGCAACATTGCATTTGCTTGCTCTCTGTTTACGTCGTAATTTTTTTTTTTGGCTTCCTGATATAAGAAGCTTTATGAAGAACCTTTCTTTCAAGATGTGAGAAACAAATCGTTAGAATTGATCTGGAAAATTGATTTTTTTTCGCGGAAACAAAGAATCCTTTATGATGAAGGAATTATTGAGAAAATTCAAAATAAATTTGCGAGCGTGCACGATTTTTTTGGATTTTCCCGAAGAAAAAAAACCCTCGCGAAACTCGCGCGCGTGACTCGCACTAAGCTTAGAATTTTTTGCACGAAAAGGCGCGAAGATTTTCGCGATTCGCGGTCAGGTTTTGTTTCTTCGCGCGGTCGCACGAGTGACGCTTGTAGTTCACTCGCAAATTGCAACTTCGCAAGCCAACATACAAGCAAAGCACAACTCGCGAATTACGAAGCAAGCGAGACACAAACGAGAAAAGTAAAAAAAGAAAAATCCGCAGGAGCGAGCTTCGCACTCGTTTGCCCTTCGGTTTCATTTGTGTTCTTTTTTAAACCATTTTTTTGAATTTTTTAAAACTTGTGATTCACTCGCAAATTGCAACTTCGCAAGTGTTGTACCCCGAGTACGCCGGTTGTTGTCGCAAGGTGCATTGCGCAACAACCGAGGTATGCGAGCAGCGGGCGAGCCGAGCGCGAATGTAATTACCGAAATCGAGCGCGTCGCGGGCGATTGAGCAATCGACGCATCGAGCGATTCTCGATCGCGGATAAGTAGAGCAGCGCGTCAGCAGTTCAAGTAGCGCGGAGCCTCCATATTCCGTGGACGTACGGAATCTGGAGCGACGGAAAATAAACAGTAAACAATGAAAAGCGGAGTTTTAAGAAATAATGTTTTGTCTAATAAATAATGCTGATGCTCTCGCTCGATATATAATGATACGCGAGCGAGCATTCGACAGTCTGGTTTGACTCGAGAAACTGTGCGTCTGGTCCCAGGGATTCGGTATTGGAATCCAAAAGGTAACATAGAGTGTTCCGGGCAAGGGAACGTATTAAGCGGCACTGGCGGGTGAGGGTCGGACCTGGATCCCGAGTGCGGAATTAAGTCTTAAAGTTGACTTGAGAAGTAACTTTGTAAAGTTGTGAGCAAAAGAGGCAAAGTGTAAAGTGAAATTGTTTATCACTCTGTTTTCTATTTCGTCAATAAATTGTTATTGTGCCTACGAGTTGTAGTCCTCACTGGGGTTCTAACCCCTTCCTGGTAACATCCCAAAATCTTCAGAGATAATATCTCACCCGCCGAGCACGGTCTGATCACCCGGGCTCCGGCGGTACAACATTGGTGGCAGCGGTGGGATACCAGAGTGAGGCTACGAACTACGAGAAATAGATCAAAGTGAGAAAGCGTGGAAATACAGAGAGAGCGGCTCCAGGTGATAGGTGGAGTCGGGCAGTACACAGAGAGTGCGGCTCTAGGTGAAAGGTAGAGCCGGGCAGTACACAGAGGGACCAGACGTGTGAGAGGGTGCCTGCAGCCCCTCTTAGAGGCGTCGACCCGGGTTAGGGGACGTATACAGTTTAAACGATAGATACATGAGTGGGCGAGGAACGCCTGGGGAACAACGAGAGGTTCCGGCAGCACAGGAGCTATCAACGTCCACGGACGAGGACGAGGGGGTAGCGGCAGGGTTAGAGACAGCATTGGCTGGGATTACGCAGGTTGCAAGGGAAAACCTGGCAGCGCAATCGCCGGAGCGAGCGGCGGGAGACGAGGAACAGTCACCAAACCCTTTGTACGGGGTGAATTTGCAGCGGGGGACCACATACGACGAGCTGGACGATATCGACGAGAGCTTGTTCGAGCCAGGAACGGAAATGGCAAACATCAGCCCCCGGGCGGTGGACAACGAGATCGAGCGACTACGTTTGCAGTTGCAAAACACCAATGGGCGGCATGCGAACGTCTTCGGGGGCGACCCAGGGCGAAACTGGACGGCCACCTTCGGGAACGATACCAGGGTGTATCCTCCTGCAGGGTTGGGCCTCGCAGGGGTTCGCCGAACTTTATTCAGGGACGTGCCAACGGTGGCAGGGCTGACCGGGACAGCAGCGGCGGCAGCGGCGATAGCTGCGGCGGGACAGGTGAATACGACAGCAGCGGTACCAGCAGAAACGGCTCCGGCGAGTCAGCCGAACGGGATAGCGGCAATGCCAGTGGCAACGAGGCATGTAGACAGGGAAGCGGTGGACGAAGAGGCGAAATTCAAAGAAGCTGTCGCGAGAGAGGTAGAGCGAAAGATCGACCTCATATTGACAACACCGGACCTCCCACGAGTCGGGCGAGCATCGCTGCACGCGGGGGAACGAGGGGGTGTGTACCTTGACGTGGGTCTCGGGCTCAGGAGTGTTCCGGAATTCGATGGGAGTGACCCTGGGGAACTGGATGGGTTCCTGCAGGCTTGTGAGGCAGTAAGGGGTATGACAAACCCCGTGGAACGGCCAATACTCCTTACTCTCGTGCGGAGTGGAAGGATCAAGGGTCGGGCGACCCGGGAGCTGAGACACAAGGACATCAAGACATTCGAGGATCTCTGGAGGGAGATGGAATCACTCTACGCGCAAAGGAAGTCACTATCCGCGTTGCAGTATGAATTCAGTCAGCTGCGGCAGGGGACGGACGAAGCAGTGTCAACTTATGCAACGCGCGTCGAGAAGCTGACAGTGGAGATGGTGGAGAAGCTCTGCGAGGGCGAGGAACCGCATGGTTCGCGTTACATCGAGAGGGCAACGAGGAAAAGTGCGCAGAGCGCGTTCGAGAACGGACTCAGCAGGGAAATACAGCTGATCGTGCGCTCACGGAACTACAGGGGTCTGCACGACTCCGTAGTTGGCGCTCTCGAGGTGGAAAGGATGATTGGGTCGGAGGGGAGCAACGGAAGCTCCAACGGGGGCCAGCCCCAAGCATCTCCGGATGCGGGAGATCATTCTCCAAGAAAATGTTATACCTGCGGGGAGGCAGGGCACATCAGGCGAGAGTGTCCGAGGAAATCCGGGCGACTCAGTCTCCCTATGCCGGGATCGGCGCGGGAGGTGCATCAGGTGAAGTTGTCTTGCAATTACTGCGGGGGGCAGGGACACTTCTGGAAGGACTGCCAGCTGAGGTTGCGGCATGTGGAAGAGAGGAAGTTATCGACAGGGGAACAACAAGGGAGCGGACAACCCTCGAAGACGGGGAGAACGTGGAAGGAGTTCATGGATAAACCGCGCGCGGGAACGGCCGAAGGAGGCGAGACGCGTGAGGTGGGCTTCGTTACGGCGACATAGAGCGGTGGCACGGGGAACCTCCAGAATGATACGTTAATGTTACGAATTTGCTAAAGTTTCCAGAGGATAGTTCTTTTGTCAAAAATCACAAACAGGTCAGGTGAAATATCTGTGTGACACGAGGTGTTTGAATTTTGTTGGATATTTAAATTCAGTGGTATTTCTGAGAGTTGTCAGGTGCCGGGGTTCCGTAAATAGTAGAATTTTGGTGAATATGGGAATTTTCCATGATTCGGGAAACGTTAAATATTTAGTAGTTTGCTAAGAGATGGGGTTCTGTGGGGATATTTGAATTCCGGAAAACTATTGAGTTGTGTTAACATTCGAAAATCCGAATTTTTCTGAGATAAATGAATTTTGTGAAACTGAGGGACGTGAATACTGGGCATAGATTTATGTAAAATATTGTCAACTTTGTATATTCGGGTTTTGATGAGAATTTTGATACGTCGGTTCGCTGGCTCGCCAGGAGACGAGCGAAAAGAAATTAGCGAATTTCTTTTCTTTCAAGGGGGGAGGAATGTTGTACCCCGAGTACGCCGGTTGTTGTCGCAAGGTGCATTGCGCAACAACCGAGGTATGCGAGCAGCGGGCGAGCCGAGCGCGAATGTAATTACCGAAATCGAGCGCGTCGCGGGCGATTGAGCAATCGACGCATCGAGCGATTCTCGATCGCGGATAAGTAGAGCAGCGCGTCAGCAGTTCAAGTAGCGCGGAGCCTCCATATTCCGTGGACGTACGGAATCTGGAGCGACGGAAAATAAACAGTAAACAATGAAAAGCGGAGTTTTAAGAAATAATGTTTTGTCTAATAAATAATGCTGATGCTCTCGCTCGATATATAATGATACGCGAGCGAGCATTCGACAGTCTGGTTTGACTCGAGAAACTGTGCGTCTGGTCCCAGGGATTCGGTATTGGGATCCAAAAGGTAACATAGAGTGTTCCGGGCAAGGGAACGTATTAAGCGGCACTGGCGGGTGAGGGTCGGACCTGGATCCCGAGTGCGGAATTAAGTCTTAAAGTTGACTTGAGAAGTAACTTTGTAAAGTTGTGAGCAAAAGAGGCAAAGTGTAAAGTGAAATTGTTTATCACTCTGTTTTCTATTTCGTCAATAAATTGTTATTGTGCCTACGAGTTGTAGTCCTCACTGGGGTTCTAACCCCTTCCTGGTAACATCCCAAAATCTTCAGAGATAATATCTCACCCGCCGAGCACGGTCTGATCACCCGGACTCCGGCGGTACAACACAAGCCAACAAACAAAAAGCAACAACTCGCGAATTACGAAGCGAGCGAGACACAAATGAGAAAAGTAAAAAAAGAAAAATCCGCAGGAGCGAGCTTCGCACTCACTTGCTCTTCGGTTTCATTTGTCTTTTTTTTTTATTTATTTTTTTTAAATTAATTTTTTTCTCCTGAAACTGATCTGACTTTGACTCAGCAGTCTCTCGACATTAAGAAACAAACTTTGCCGGAGCGGTCCATAGCAAAAAGTTTGTGCGCCTGACTTTGAGCGAGCTATTTGCCGGGACGGTCAATGGTCGACTGGTCAGATTGTCGATGGATCAGATCGTTGACAAATGAACTCGTTGACTGGTCAGATCGTTGACTTGTCAGATCGTCGACCCGTCAGGTAGTAAGCCAAGCTCCGCTTCGCTCGGCCTGCAGGCCGAGTGAGTATCGACCAGCAGGCCGAGCGTGAATCGTCTCCCAGACCGAGCGCAAATCGGCAAGCAGGCCGAGCATGAATCGGCGAGCAGACCGAGACAGCAGACGGCTCCGATTGTCGACCGGTCAGAAAAAAAGAAAAAATGCTTTTTTTCTTTTTTCTCGAAGAAAAAAACAAAGCAAATTAAAACAATCTAATTTGATTGTAAAAAAAAAGACTTAACCTTCTTCTGTATCAGAAGAGCTGATATGCAAACGACGAATAATCAAATGGTAAAATTACTCACCGAAAAAAACTACACAATTGATGTAGTTGAATTATCCTCGTCCATTCTGCACGAGCTAATCACCACGAATCCTCTGCTAATACGGAAAAGTGCGTAAAGTGATGAAAAAAATGAAGATTTTCCCCGAAATTCTCGAGTCCTCGGCGAAAATTCACCACGTGCTAATCACCACGAACCCTCTATCAATGCGGGAAAATGCGAGAAGCGCTGAAAATGTTTGGCAACGCGGAAAAGACTAAAAACTTCCGCAATTATGTCCGATGAATCAAAAAATGTTTAATTGCCATATCGACTACAGATGTCACACGTATGCGCTACGATGTGTTGTCTCGCGGAATCTCGAGGTGCCGGTGCGTCGCGCGCCGGTGCGCGGCGCGCATGTATCGATATCGATACACTTCGGCGAAACGGTTCGAGAGCTACGATTGGTGCATTCCGATAGATCTGTCCAGACCCGACACGAAAGCCCAATCACAAGATAGGAACAAGTGATTTTTGAGCGGCGCGTAAGTCGGCTTTCTGTAATGATTCAATGATAATGATTGATGAAAACCACGTGCCGATACCCACGTGCGGAGGACAAAGAAGAAGCAAACAAAGAGTGGCAGCGACACGAGAAAGTACTCTACGTGCATTTTTTTCTTTAATATTTTCCATGTTTGTTCTTGTGTTATTAATCTTTTTTTGTTTATCAATTTCAGAAAAATGAGCAACGAACAACCGGATGAGAGGATGGAGGACGGAAGGGAGGGAAAAGAAAAGGATGAAGAAGGAAATGGGAGAGAAGAGGAGGAAAATTATGAGGAGTACGAGGAGCCGCGTCAACGTAAGTTTGAACAACAATTATTTTCTCTTACATTTAAAAAATCTAAACGGAGTATTTTTATTTTTGCTTTAATTTTGTTATGTTTATTAATCTATTTTTTTTTCTTGAATAAAAAAAATAATATTCGTTTTTTCTTTTTTTTTCAGCACGTTACAGAGAAAGAAGAGCGGGTTGGCGCGTGCAGGAGTACCGATATACCGCGTTCCTGGGCGCCCTGACCCAAGCAATCGCCCGGTCGCACATGCGGGAGCAACAGTACCGCGCCCGCCGTCGCTACAGCCGCGGCCGCGGCTTCGGACGTGGTCAGGGTGCCCAGGAACGCGGACGCCATGAACGCGGCCCTCCGAGACGCTCCGGCGATCGGCCCGTCGCGCGAGGCCCGGAGAGCGACGGCCAGGGCCCTAGTCAGGGATCCCGCGAACGCGATGGCGCATAAAAAGGTAATTCATAATCCTGTTAACAATTTTTTAAGATTAAACAAAAGTATGGATTTTTCTGATTTATTAATGTTCTATTCTTTTTTTTTCAGCGACCAAATATTATATAAAAACTGTTATTGTTTAAAAAAAAATAATATTGTTTCATTTCTTATATATTGCTTAATTTATCTTATACTATAAATTTATGTTTCATTTGCTTATAGTATTATAATTTATTATATCAATACTTAAAAAAAAACATTTTGTTCAATAAAAAAAAATTGTGGAAAAAGACAATTCTTTTTCCTTTGCTCCGAAAAAAAAAATCTGAAAAAATAAGTTGAAATTATTTTTTAAAAAAATACTGGAACAAAAAAGGAAAACAATTTCTAAAATTACATAAAAAATTAGTATTGTTGCCATACCTTACCTTGAGGCTGAGTACGTGTTGGTTTGCCGATCCGAATGAATCGTACGCCAATCCTCGATGCCGGAGTCCTAACCCTTGCTTGGAGAAAACTTCTTGACGTTGTAAAATCACCTGAAACATAAAAGACAAAAAAAAGCTGTGACAATTCTTTCAATTGTTCATAGAATCGTCATTTGAGCTCTCGCCTTTAACTACGCTCGCTCACCGATTTTTGACTTGCTCACTTGCTAATACTCGCTCGGCGTGCCTGCCGATTCATGATTAGCCTGCTTGTCGATTTCCACTCGGTATGCCTGCCGATTCATAATCAGCGTACTTGGAGATTCGCACTCGGCCTGCTAGCGGATTTTGCGCTCGGCGTGCTTGCCGATTTGCACTCGGCTTGCTTGCCGATTTGCACTTGGCCTGCTTGCGAAAGTGTGGGTTTTTCGGGCGACGCGACGATATCTCGAGAACGCGTAAACGGATAGGGTTTGAACTTCGAGACACCCAATATTGGCGTATAACTACTTGGTAGCGCTCGAACCCGCGCGCGCGCACGCGCGCATATTGCTGCGGGTTTGAAACTTTTTAAAACTACTCGGCGTCGAGACGCTACCGCGTCTCTTGATATCCATGTATAGCTTATATACAGCAAATTGTAGAGATTTAATAATTGCGAGTTTTGTTACAATTTTGATTTTTTTTTTTATATTCTTTTATGATATTTACATTATATTTTATTTTATGGTATGTTCATTGTCAGTGATCGATAATAAAGTTATTATTTCAGTGCTGTAGATGAACAACGAATTTTATTATTGTATTACGAAAAAGAAAATAATTAAGCGTAACGAGTCATTATGGTGTAACGAAATATTCGTTAAATTGAATGCATCTTGCCCCGTTTTCGATTAATCCCCGCGAACTCGATCAGAGGCTCCACTCACCACGGAGCCTAAGCATTTGCAACGCGTTGAATAGCCCCCCGCCCCGTCCACCACGCATACCCCCCCGCGAAGACCGAGGTAACGCTCCTGAAGAACCACGACACGTACAGCAGTAGCCGAGACAACGCACGAGATAGAGGGAGAGAAGGGGAAACAGCGAAGGAAGGTCCTCGCTCGACGGCGAGAGCCCTCGCTGCTGCCCGTTCTCCGACGTTGCCGTGCCGTCGCCTCTCCCACCGACAACGCTGTCCGCCGCCCGCTGCTCGCGATCGTCGCTCATTGCCTCGACGACGATCAATCGATATCGCTGCCGCCATCTGACACCTCGCCCGTCGATCGAGCGAGTTATGGACCAACGCCGAGTACCTGTCTCTCTCTCCCACCACCGACATCCGCAGCGCTGCGAGACAAGGAGACTTCCGAGAAGACGGAGAGCGTTACCGTCGACGTTAGCCTCGTTCGAGCCGTTAGCCGCGTAGCACGTGTGTGAGCGATTCTCCCGTCCGAAGGGACTTGTAAGAGGATTCGCGAGAGTAACTGTGTGATATCCGACCGTGTGAAAGAGTTTTCCTTCCCGCGTTTAGTAGTATCTTCCCCGACCCGGCCCCGACATTGTTACGAGTCGATTATCGTGTTTAATCGACGGATCTTCTTTGCATTCGAGTCAAGTTAGTTATCGCCATTTTCCCCGGCGACTTTACCGTGCACGTGGTAAGTGGCGTGATAGAGTATAAGAGTATCCAAGCGTGTATCTTGTGCACTTCCCCCGTGAATCGCCCTGACGTCCCTTAGAAGGCCCCTGATTAGCCGAAGGCATTAAATTGCGAGCCGACAGATCAGTTAAACCTCCCCTGAGCCCTCTGCCCTCCCGTTGAACTTGCCGGCCGTTCCGTGTACCTTGTACCGTGCGTTAAACGGTGTTACCCCGTAAAAGGTAGCTGGCGCCCAAGCTAAGAGTTTTGTGATAGTCTCCCCCCCGAGTTATTGTGAATATCTGCTGCTTTATTTCCTCAACATTCTGAACATTTCGCCAGTGAAAATCCGTCGTCCCGTTTCGCTGGGAAATCAGATCGTCCCTATTAGCCATTTCTCCTTCGTCGCGAGGCACGCACGCCTGTGGATCGCCTCGTGGCAATCCCCGAATAATTAGCGTACTTTTCCCCCGATCGCCATTCCCCCATTTGACTATCGCTTTGATTATTTTATATTGCGTTGTGATCTACGAACATTTTGCGAGACGATTGCAATTCGTCGATTACTAATTATTCCATATTTTCTATCATTTTGTCCTTTTCATTTTCTTGCGTTAGCTTCTTCCCCTCTCCCCGCACTGCCGATCGACGAACGCGTCGATCGACGATACGTTGTATTACATTCTCTCCGTTATCCGCGATTATTATTTGTATTATATATCATTTCTTTGAATTCTATTGTATCGAGTTTTCACCTTTATTTGACTAATTATATTTTCTGTTATTTCTTCCAAATCTACAGCCTTTATTTTCGAACCCCCTTTCCCCCCGCTTCCCCTCTGACTTGTCGAGACCCCCGTTTTCGCGTAATTGTATTCTGAAACTGATCCCCCATCACAATGGATAATAAAGTTTATTGCGAAGAGCCTGGTGGTGCATGACGCGTTACAAGGTCGTCATGGGTCATGGACCACCCCACGGTACTTGTGACCTGTTAATGTGATTATTAACAAATGGATGGTGTACAATTGATAATGACTTTGATATCATCTGATTGGTCGCAAGTGCGTCAGGTATCTGTACGTTATTGCTATAAGTACAGCGAGTATCGACAGATCGTTTCATTCAATATCGCAACGTGATCGAGTTCCGAGTGAAATTTATCTGTTCTGCGTTATTTGAATTATTGTGCGATATAGTGTTGTGATGAAATTTTCGACAATCTGGTCGAGTGCTTCACAACCATGTCTGTACCGAGAAAAACTTTAAGCACCAGCAGGTGTGTGGTTCCAAACTGCAATTCTGATATTAGAAAAACAACACATCATACATTTCCGGCGAACGAGGCTTGGGCACTAGAGTGGAAACGTGTGGTTAACAATCCTGAATTAGAGAAGTTCACACTAAAAGAGCTCAATAAAAAGTATGTAGTTTGCAGACTGCATTTTACAGACGATTGTTATCTGAAACAAACACAAAGGCCAATGAGGAAGCCAGAAACTATACAAGAGACAACTAGTTTGCAAACGGTTTTGTGTCCAGAGATTTCGCCAGCACATTCGTGTGAGTGAGCCCGAATGTTCAATGGAGATAGTTTCACCAGAAACAGGATCTTCGGAGCCATCAGCATCGTGCCAAACCTCAGAAACTCTTCAAGCTTCTTCAGAAATACTACAAACGCCGGCACGCACCTTGAAACGATCAAGGTTAGTGAGAAGTGCGGCTCAGTTATCACCGAAAGCTTGGCAATTGTATCGTGGGATGCAAGATGCTCGTAAGAAGTGCCAACAATACGAGAGGAAGCTATCTCACGTTGAACAGAAACTTGCCGAGACTACGAATCCCGAGAGTAAAGAAATAACGAGAAGCATGCTCACGTCTCAGCAACAACAATTTTTCGACATCGCGACTCGTGATTTCGGAAAAAGTGCATCCGGTCGAAGATATAGTCCGGAGGAAAAGGCTCTTGGTCTCGGAAGGAGCAATCCTAACAGGTGTCAGAGAACGCGCAGCCTTTCGAGTAGCAACAGCGATCTTGAAAAGCGTTGATCACTGCCAAGAATGTCAAGCATCGATATTTCATTCCGAGCCACAGCAGGATTGTAATAGTAATATCTCGGAATCGGAATAAAATAACGTCCTTTGCTCGAGTTATGCTAACAGTTTCAAGCGCTGCTCCGAAATTCTGAAAGCAACTCTCCCACGCATCTCGTATCAACGAAAGCTCGTTTCAAAGTTGACTCACTATCTCGCTGAGGACGCGCCGATTCCATGGATGCGATGCCCTCGACACATGACAGCAGTGAAAACCCTATTTTACGAACGTATAATAACTTGGCACGTAAATCGTTTTTGCACTTCGATCAACCGAATTTTAAAAGGAAAAGAAATCACTTTTTTGAATCACTCAAACTGTATGGTAAAGCAAGCTCGCGCCTACAGAGCCAAGCACAGTAAATAATATAGTTTCGCTAATAGCAATGAGACAACGACCGTCTTTGTCCTGACATGTGGATTTTATACCACTGATATATATAAATACACTATGTAAATAAATGTGAATATGTAATATATAAAAATCATACACCTTGTATCATGTATATAATAAATGAAAATATATATATGTATTGAGACGGAGAACGAGGCCGATCTCCGCCTCAATTTATCGTCGATACTCGTTTGTCATTCATTGACATTGTTTCTCTCGATATTTATTACATTTTTCGTGAATTTTGTTGGAATTTTTCATTTTTCGTATTTTTCGCGATTCAAATATTCGCGCGCGTGAAAATCGACCCGTTTATCGATTTTCACGCAAAGCGGCGCGCAGGTACTGCCGCAGTGGCTCTCATTGGATACGGGAATTTTCACCAGCGGTAATTGGCCCAAGGGAAAAATACCGCAATGCGGCATTTTTCGGCCAATCAGCGAAGGGCCGGTTTTTGTATAAAAGGGCGTGCAGAGCGCAGAAAAATCAGCAGTCGGTTGAAGGAGCTCCAGCAAGGTACTCCTCCAGTTCAATTTGTTCAACTAAGCCCAGAGGCTAGGACAATTCGGTGTCAGACACCGGTTGTCCTGAGTTCTCTGGAGGTTATAGGTTAGTTTACCCAGCGGAGGTGCGCTTGCACACCGGGAGATTCGATCGTGGCTCCACTTTCGAAATCTCTCCGGGCGAATACCAAGCCTCTCGCAGAGGGCCCTGAGTGAGGTTAACCACGCACGATAGCGGCTCGAGCTCGATCCCCGATCCTCCTCTACGGGTACCTTCCTCACGGTAGATGCTCAAATGCAAATTAGAGAATTTCTTAAATTTTAAGGTTAATTTAAGTAAGCGGGGAACATAACCTCGAAAATTTCTTTTCGCGACATAACCTCGACATTGCTCGAGAACCACGCGACCTTGTGCCGAGAAGGACGACTCGGACGGTAAATCAGCTCGGTCGGTAAAACGTTTCGATCGGTAATTCGATTCGGTCGTTAATTCGATTCGGTCGGATATTCGATTCGGTCGTTGAATTAGCTCGGTCGGTAAAACAGATCGGTAATTTTCTTTTTCTCAAGAAGTGAGATTTGGATTGAATTTTGGTTTCGCAACACAATCGCGATTATAATTCGAGACATTTTGCGTTTTCGTCGTTTTTCGCGATTAATTAACTAATTAATTGATAATCAACAATTAATCAATAATTATCCTTTTTGACGAACAACTCGAGTGTGTTTCGTCACGCGATTTTAATACAGGAATCATCGGAAGGAGCAAGCGTCGATACGAAATAGTTTCGATACTGTATTTCGTTTTATTTATGTGTTTTTTGAATAAACAACCATTCATTTCACCGAATTTGACCACATCTAACGATTTTTTGCTCGCCCCGAATCCCTAACGATCGCGAAGTAGCCGATAGACGCGTCGGTGAAAAAGTCGACCGTTACAACTGGCGCTCGACGTGGGGCGAGCGAAGGGGTTAATTCGGTGAAGTTGACCGCCGGGAAATAAGAAAAAACCCGTACCGCGATAAAATTAGAATACGCGCGAGTAAATAAAAAAAATCTAAAATGGCAGACAAGCCGAAGCCGAAGGAGACGAAGAAAAAGGAGGATAAGCCGACGGAAAAATCGACATCGGAGATAGAGGGCGCTCAGGCGCTGGACATTGAAGAGACGCACAAGAAACTGTAGGGGCAGGATGAAAGCGGGATAGAGAACCCGACACAGCTTGGGGATTCAGGGCTCGGAGAGGCATCGTCAGCATTGCCGCACGACCTCGACTTGACTACAACGATTACATTCCCTGCCCTCCAACAACTCTTCGACCCGCAACGTGGGAATTTCGGTCCAATCCGAACGGAAAAGAGCAAAGGTGCGAAACCAAAGGAGATTCCACCGAAGCCAAGAGTCCGGGAATCGACTTCGTTGAGCGACATCATGAGGGTGCTCAACAACGTCAACAACCGACTCGATTCGATGGATACGAATCAACAGCAGTACAGGCGGGATTTCGGAGATTTCAAGGCCGACATCCGACAAACCTTTGATGAGCTGCGTCAACAGATGACGCAACAGATGCGAGCAGAGATCCACAAGCTGGATACAAAATACAGCGACCATTTCACGGCGCTGCAAACGGCGGTAGTCACCAAGAATTATAATCCCACGGAGACGATAAAGAAGGTAGCCAAAGAGGGTCAGCTGCGATGACACGAGATTGCCTCGAGGATAGCAGCATGTGAGGTCGCAATGGTGCAACAGAGGCTTCACCTGTCCGAAACGGACAAAAGGATCAGGAGAATAGAGGAACAGGGTCCAGAGACGATCATGGACAGTACGCGATTTCCGGAGATGAGGCATCAGCAGCAGTCTCTGTAGAAGACCGAAGCATTAGTGAAGAGAAGTTCAAGAAATTTGCTATTGTTTTCGTTTTTCAATGAAATATTATTGATATTTATCGTCGCTTAAAAAAATCAAATTTAGCATCCATCATACTCATTATATCATATCATATTTTTTTAAATTTTATTTAATTACAAACAAGTATAAGTTGCTCGGTCCGCAAAACTTGTAAAGTCGCCAAATTCAGTTTTTTTCACTTTGTCGATAAATAATTGTTTAAAAGATGTGAGAATATGAAAAAAAAATCGTTTTTCGACGAAAATTTGTAAAATTAAAAAAAACGTTGGAAATACGTGGATAGAATAAACATTTGCAGTTTTTTTTTATCATCTTGTAAACGAATAAGTCGAGCGAACAAAATTCTTCGACGGTCGAAGGATAGAAAATTCAATTTTTGAACATTGCACACCTTTTATCTGAGTAATAACGCGTAGAGTCAGTTTGTAAATATGACTTCTGTCAGAGTGAAGGTTTAGAGGCGGCAAATTCGAGAAATTTGACAAACGATTCTATTTTTGACGAAAATTTGTGAAATTAGTCTTCGCTTAAAAAAAATTATATCTCGGCAGCGAAAAAAAAATATCGACTCGTTTCTTGTTTTGTTTTAAAAAGGAGAAAAAACGTTGCCAGAAAAAAAATTTCTGTTTTTATTATTAACTGTAAACGAATGAATCGAGTAAACATAATTGACAAAAATTTCGACTGCGATGAATCTTCGACGGTCGAAGGATAAAAAATTCTTTATTTTATGATTGCACACTTTTTATCTGCGCAATAACGCGTAGAATCAGTTTGTGAATACGATTTCTATGAGAGGAAAGGTTTAGAGACGGCAAATTCGAGAAATTCGAAAAAACGATTCTTTTTTTGACGAAAATTTGTGAAATTAGTCTTTACTTAAAAAAAATCATATCTCGGCGGCGAAAAAAGATATCGACTCGTTTCTTGTTCTGTTTTAAAAAGGAGAAAATACGTTGCCAGGAAACAAAATTTCTGTTTTTATTATTAACTGTAAACGAATAACTCGAGTGAACATAATTGACAAAAATTTCGACTGCGATGAATCTTCGACGGTCGAAGGGGAGAAAATTCTTTTTTTTATGATTGCACACTTTTTATCTGCGCAATAACGCGTAGAATCAGTTTGTAAATACGATTTCTATGAGAGGAAAGGTTTAGAGACGACAAATTCGAGAAATTCGAAAAAACGATTCTTTTTTTGACGAAAATTTGTGAAATTAGTCTTTGCTAAAAAAAAATCATATCTCGGCAGCGAAAAAAGATATCGACTCGTTTCTTGTTCTGTTTTGAAAAGAAGAAAATACGTTGCCAGAAAAAAAATTTGCTGTTTTTATTGTTAACTGTAAACGAATAAATCGAGTGAAAATAATTGACAAAAATTTCGACTGCGATGAATCTTCGACGGTCGAAGGATAAAAAATTCTTTATTTTATGATTGCACACTTTTTATCTGCGCAATAACGCGTAGAATTAGTTTGTGAATACGATTTCTATGAGAGGAAAGGTTTAGAGACGGCAAATTCGAGAAATTCGAAAAAACGATTCGTTTTTTGACGAAAATTTGTGAAATTAGTCTTTGCTCAAAAAAAATCATATCTCGGCAGCGAAAAAAGATATCGACTCGTTTCTTGTTCTGTTTTGAAAAGAAGAAAATACGTTGCCAGAAAAAAAATTTGCTGTTTTTATTGTTAACTGTAAACGAATAAATCGAGTGAAAATAATTGACAAAAATTTCGACTGCGATGAATCTTCGACGGTCGAAGGATAAAAAATTCTTTATTTTATGATTGCACACTTTTTATCTGCGCAATAACGCGTAGAATTAGTTTGTGAATACGATTTCTATGAGAGGAAAGGTTTAGAGACGGCAAATTCGAGAAATTCGAAAAAACGATTCGTTTTTTGACGAAAATTTGTGAAATTAGTCTTTGCTCAAAAAAAATCATATCTCGGTAGCGAAAAAAGATATCGACTCGTTTCTTGTTCTGTTTTGAAAAGGAGAAAATACGTTGCCAGAAAAAAAAATTGCTGTTTTTATTGTTAACTGTAAGCGAATAAATCGAGTGAAAATAATTGACAAAAATTTCGACTGCGATGAATATTCGACGGTCGAAGGTGTTATACCCCAAAATCGTACGCGAGTACGACCGAGGTTGCGACATAGTAACCACGGCGTACGAGCGCTAAGTTTCGTCACCAGACGCACGGTGACAATTAGGCAACCGTCGCATCGAGCCTTCGACGCTCGATCGCGGTCAACTTGAATGCCGAGTCGGCAAATTCCATAGGCCGGCGCTCGGATCCCGCAATAACGCGAATCCGGAGCGCTGAAAGATAAACATTAAATAAAGAAATTTGGAAACAATGTTTATCTTCCAAAGATACTGCTGACACGCTCGCTCCACTTTAATGACTATAAAGTGTGGTCGCGAGCTCACAGCAGCAGTCAGAAAAGTTATCCGACACCGTGCGACTGGTTGAGTGAGCAGACAGACTCGAGCAAAGGGTCTCGTAAGTAGTTTAAACCGAACAAGTCGGTCACTAGTCCGACACACTGTATCTATTGTACTTCCAAAAAGTGTTGAGCGTTTTGAACGCCAAATAAAGTACACGTAAATTCCACAACCTTTCTCGTGAGTTATTACATTTGCGAAGGGTTCCAACCTTTTACTGGTAATCCCGAACAACGTTCTGAGAAGGGCGTAATATCACCGCGCTCGGAGTAGCTACCCGAGATTCGGCGGTACAACATTGGTGGCAGCGGTGGGATACCAGAGTGAGTGTATAACCCGAGCGAAGGGAGGAAGCTTCGCTGGCTGATCACCAGGAAAGGGTGCGTTACAATCGAGCTGTGAGCACAAGATTGAGCGCGAGTTAGCCACGCTGTAATCGACGGAGCAACCACTCGCGTAGAGGGTTACTGCAGAACCCCATTGAATCGTCACCTAGGCAGAGGGACGTAGAACGGTGTCGGGGAGGAAGCCGGAACGTTCACGGGAACTCAGAGGCAACCTATGATGTGGCACATCGGCACACTGTAAGTGCAAGAAAATCTTATTGCATCAAACTAACACCCCGGGAAACGAAGAGACCAGTAGACGCGCTACTAACCCAGGCGGGTTAGAGACAAGGGGGTAAGAACTTGCGGAAAGACCACATGAGTCAGAGGGGTTCCCCTAGCGGGCAGGGGGCTCCAGGAGCAGACCTATCGACGTCAGCACAAGCGGACGGGCACGTAGCCGCAGGGCTTAGAGCAGCCTTGGCGGGAATCGCACAGGTCGCAGACGACCTAGCAGTGCAGGTTCCGGGGAAATCATCCCCGAATCACCCTACGAACGGGGTAAACACACGGCGAGGAGCCGAGTTCGACGAGTTGGAGGATATAGACCACAGTCTGTTCGAGCCTAGAGGGGCACCCGCGGCAGGGACAATGCTCTCCCCCCGGGCAGTGGACGCGGAGATCGAGCGTCTGAGAGCACAGCTCCTCAATACGCGGGGTGAACGTCATACAAACATCCCGATATTCGCCAGGCGGCGAAACTGGACGACTACCTTCGGCGAAGGGGGTCGATTGTACCCAATGGAGGTGGATCTCCCCGGGGTACGACGAAATTTGAACCCCGAACTACAGGGGGAGGGGGAGGAGCACGCCCAGGATGAGGTGGAAGGTAATGATACCGCACGGAACGGGATCAGGATGACCGAGCAATTGGCGCGTGGGGAACAAGAATACGATGCGATGCAGGCGGACATACGAGAGTACATCGCGGAGGAAGTCGAACGCGTGTTGGGCGAAGGGCGCTCTCGGCAGCAGCGACAACAAATAGCCACAACCAGGGAGGATGGGGCTCCCTACATCGAACTGAGTTTGGCGATCCAGAGCATAGAGCCCTTCGATGGCAGCAACCCCGGCAAGCTCGAGGGATTTTTATCGTCTTGCGAGACGGTATGGGACAGGGTGAAGCCTCTGGAACGAGGAACACTCCTGGCGTTGGTCCGCAGCAGCAAGCTGAAGGACAGGGCGGCTAGGGAACTGCGATATCGGGAAATGAGGGATTTGACGGAGCTCCGGAAAGAGCTCGAAGCGCTGTACGGGAAGCGAAAGTCGCACGCTGTACTGCAATACGAGTTTTGTCAACTGAAACAGGGCGCGAAGGAATCGGTGGGTGCATACGGCGCTCGCGCGGAGCGCCTTACAGGGGAGGTTGAGGAGAAGCTCAGCGAGGGTGAAGAGGCCGGATCCGCACGATGCATCGAGAGGGCTGTACGGCGATCCGGGCAAGTAAATTTCGAAAATGGGTTGCATCGGGACGTACAGGTGATCGTATGTTCACGGAACTACGGGAGCCTGCGGGACGCTGTGGTAGGAGCAGCGGAGATTGAGAGGATGTTGGGCTCTCAGGGCAGTAAGGGTGGCGCGGAGGCAAGCCACCCCCGTCACAACCTCGACAAGGGGAATACGGGGTCCCGCAAATGTTTCAGCTGCGGTTCAGCGGGGCATATCGCACGGGACTGCACGAGGAAATCGGGATGTCACAGTCTCCCGGCGCCGGGTCCGGGCCGGGAGGTAAGCCAGGTGAAAGTAACCTGCAACTATTGCGGTAAATTTGGGCATCTCTGGAGGGAGTGCACGAAGCGATTGCGGGATGAAGGGAAGAAATCCCGGCAGTCGGGTAAGGACAACAGCGCCCCGCCGAGGCCGCAGGGGGGCACGAGAACATGGAAGGAGTTTTCGAGCAATCAATCGAAGACTGAAGGGGAAGGACAAACCCGGGAGGTGTTTGTTGTCAACGCCACCTCCGAGGGAGTCGCCAGCGATTTTCACATCAAATCACCGATGTGCACGGGGGGTATGTTGACCCTGAAAGCGGATACGGGCGCTCAGGTGAGCATAATCAGCGTTTGCGTGAGGTGCTCGAACGACTACGGGAGGCGAACTTGTCGCTTCAACCGGGGAAATGCCGTTTCTTACGAAAGGAAACGCAACATTTGGGTCACGTGATCTCGAGCGAAGGTGTACGACCGGACCCTTCAAAACTGGACGCTGTGAGGGATTTTCCCGTCCCTCGCAACGTAAAGGGAATTTTATCGTTCCTTGAACTCGCGGGATACTACCGAAAATTCATCGAGAATTTTTCGAAGATCGCGGAGCCGCTCACTGACTTAACGAAGAAGGATGTACCCTTCGTTTGGGCGGCGAAGCAGGAGCACGCGTTTGAAGAGTTAAAAAAGGCATTGACGACCGCACCGGTGTTGCAATACCCGGATTTCGAGAGACCATTCATTGTGACGACGGACGCTTCGGATAAAGCCATCGGCGCGATATTATCACAGGGTGAAATCGGAGAAGATTTGCCCATATGTTACGCGAGCCGTACGCTCAATAAAGCGGAGCAGAATTACACCACGACGGAAAAGGAATTGGTCGCGATCGTATGGGGTATCGCGCAATTTCGGCCATACATATACGGTACAAGGTTCATCGTGGTAACGGATCACAAGCCCTTAACATGGCTTTTTGGCGTAAAGGATCCGGCATCGAGGCTCATGAGGTGGAAAATAAAATTATCCGAACATGAATTCGACATCGTTTACAAGGCAGGAAAACGAAACACGAACGCCGATGCGCTGACTCGCGTATTTGTGACAACGCGGTCGCGTGCACGCCAAGCCGCGAGCGAGGCGGCGTGCGAAAGCCGTGCGCCAGAGAGAGAGAGCGACAATGGAATGCATGCGGGAGCGCCATGCATACGCTTAGATGCAGCGAGGGAGACGGAGCGAGGCGACAGCGGCAGCGAGAGCGAGGCAGAGAATGCGATAGCGACAGCCACTCCGGTGGGTGCGAGATTTGTGATATTCTGTGTTTTCAGACACCTTCGTCCCTTCCGAATGGTGTAGTTAGGTTCATGTGAACCGGCTCCGTGATTATGTCGAGAATTAGGAGCGCGGTTCAAAGGGGGGAGGGAAGGTGCGAGATTTGTGATATTCTCTGTTTTCGTGGCGTGGAATCCCTGCGAGATTCTGGAGAGTCTGGCACAGATTCTTGGATTTACCGGCCAAAATCGTTGGGCAACCGTCTCGGCGAGAGTCCGGCACAGATTCTTTGGTTTACGGGCCAAAATCGTTGGGCAACCGTCTGGGCGAGAGTCCGGCACAGATTCTTGGGTTTAACGGCCAAAATCGTTCGGTCAGAAGTCGCGGCGAGAGTCTGGCACAGATTCTTTGGTTTACGGGCCAAAATCGTTGGGCAACAGTCTGGGCGAGAGTCCGGCACAGATTCTTGGATTTACCGGCCAAAATCGTTGGGCAACAGTCTGGGCGAGAGTCCGGCATAGATTCTTTGGTTTACGGGCCAAACTCGTTGGGCAACAGTCTGGGCGAGACTCCGGCACAGATTCTTGGATTTACCGGCCAAAATCGTTGGGCAACCGTCTCGGCGAGAGTCCGGCACAGATTCTCTGGTTTACGGACCAAAATCGTTGGGCAACAGTCTGGGCGAGAGTCCGGCATAGATTCTTTGGTTTACGGGCCAAAATCGTTCGGTCGGAAGTCACGGCGAAAGTCTGGCACAGATTCTCTGGTTTACGGGCCAAAATCGTTGGGCAACAGTCTGGGCGAGACTCCGGCAAAAGTATGGTTCGCGGCAACATGCGAGACTCCATATAGCCTCTATTCCAGAATCTTTCTCGAGTCTCGGAAAGATTTTCGCGAGATTCTTTTTCAGATTCTGTCTACGAGTCTCCCAAAGAGTCTCGCCCAGACATAAATATTTCTACGCGGGAATGCACGAGACAGGTTCGCGATCGAGGAATTTCGGAACGTGCCAGGGATCTATTTCGAGCACGTGGGCACAATGAGTCTGTACACAGACGAATGGACATTGGCCGTGCGTATGGATCTGGCAAATCTCATGACATTGGAACAATCGATCGAGTGGCATCTTGAGGGTTATCGAGCAAGCTGCAAGCTATCTGTGGGCCCCCGCAGTTACTGTGCCGAGATGTTAAGGCATTTGACGCGACTCTCCGCCAAGGTGGCCGAGGAGATCTGCGTGGTGCACGATCTTGTTAGGGGCGAACACCCTCGGAACAAACGTGGCTTAATCGACGGGCTCGGCTCCGTGGTAAATGCCATAACCAGGAATTTGGACGCATCGGACGGGGAGCTGATTGACAATAAGTTGTCAACAGTGCGCGAAACTCAAGAAGCGATGAGAGACGGGATGCGAAGGCAGCTACAAGTGGTCGAGTCAACGCTGGAGATTTTTAACCGCTCATCGCACGCGTCCGAGCGAAATCTCAACAGGCTCAACACGATGCTGCGGGAGGTCGACGGCTATTTTCACAATAGCACGGGTCGTCTAGCAACGCGGCAGCAGTTTGACGAAAGCCTGGGCCTGTTGGACGCCTACGTCGAGGGACGTCCGTGACGTAAGGGATATTGCGAGGCTATTCGCCGGGATCGCTTCCGGAACGATCGATCCCGCCATTCTCACGCCGGAAAGGGTTACCAGGTACCTTTCGGAGGCATTGCCGCACGTGCCGAAGGGACAGAGTTTCCCTCGACCCGTGACCAGGGAAAACGTGACAGGGCTACTGCGATTGGCAACTACGCGAGCATATCGCAAAGGAGAAATAGTCACGGTGCTGGTCGGGATACCCCTCGTCGGGGCGGCGGAATTTGGTGTAAGCCGGGCATATCCCCTGCCAAGGAAGAGGGAAAATGGAACATATTATTACCTCGAGACCACATCTGGGCCGGTAATCGTGGATCGTGCGAGCCGGAGCTACGTACGGATGTCGGAACAGGAGCTAAGCGAATGCAAAAAGGATGGCACGAGATTCTATTGCAATCCGCGTCATCCCACGTTCCCGATCAACGAGGCAGCGCCGTGTAGCGTGCGCATATGCGCCGAAGGTGCGGTAGGTCGGGAGCAGCAATGCCCGAAGCGCGTAGTCAGGTTGACTCGCGCGCTCATCGTCGGGTTACAGCGACCCGGACGATGGATATATGTCGCGCCGCGACCCGAGACGGTAACCGTCGCCTGCGACGGAGTGCTGATGCAGCAGGCAATAATGCACGGCACGGGGTCATTGACGCTTGACGGCCGATGCACCGTGACCGCGGAAGATTTTCGCCTCGAGTCGTTGGGCCGGCACATACAGCAGATACGGGATGAAGATCTGGTACCAACGTACAATCTCACGTTGACACCACAGGAAGCCGGTTACGTGCCACAGACAATCGATCTGTGCGCAAACGTAAGCCTCGAGCACGTGGTGAGTTCGCCCCCAGAGTTGAACGATCTCGGGGTACGCATAGGGCGTCTACAAACAAAGCTCGATGCCACGATCACGCCCAGGCAGCGCATAACGGGCGCGATCAGGCAGCATTTCGTCGGAGCGATCTCACTGATGGCAGTGATAATCCTGGCCATATTTCTGGCGTGGAGACAATGCAGGCAGCGGCAACTAACGATGGAAGCCCCCTGTACGAAGAAGACACGATTATACGACGCAACGATGCCGATAGAGCCGCGGAGTCCGGGAAGAGCAGCCCCGACGACCGAAATTTCAATTATACACGAAGCAAGAGGACCGGGGGAGACCCGGGACGCCAGAAGCCTACGCGAGGAACGCGAGGAAAACGGCGTCAGATCTATCTGCGAATGTGTCTTGAACACTTTGAATGGTACAGTTCCCTTAAAAAAATGTGAACGACTACGTCTAGCTGAGCATAAAAAAATGTTAAGGCGACTTGTGAATAAAGCAGGTAGCTGGAAAGCTAAGAAGCGTGTAATTGGACAAAAAGGGAGCGGTTTCCTATTACCTCTTCTACTGCCTACCCTAGGCACGGTGCTGTCAAACGTTTTCGCACGTAACTGACACGATGTTGCACGCGAAAAAAATGGTTTTAGTACCTCAACAGGCTATTGAGAAAGCGCAACACATGCAAACGCGCGAATCACTCGAGCAGGCTAGAACCGTCCAGACGCCCGGTAACACACTCAGCAGACTCGATGCCGAAATGGATGATATACTTCGCTCGGTAACACCTTCGAATCACCGTGAAAAATGGAAGCTCTATCAACAAGTGCTACAACGTCATCAATTTTTTGCTGATGCGGAACGCAGTCCCAAAATTGTAGTAAATCCTGGGGGTCCCGAAAAACTTTCCGACCCAATAGGCGACGGGTCCATGCAAGCAACGGGAAATGATCGGGAAAAAATAGTAGCTGGAGTTAGCGATGAGAGCATTTTAGCAACCGTACTGAAAACATATAGAAAGCAGGCGGCGGAGTTGTTGAAACATCTTCACGACAGCGCTGGCCACAGGTTAACATTGTAAATTCGTTCCTAATTTTACCAATAAAAATCACACAAAACATACAGTAAATATTTAGACAATGAAATCAATTCCTTCAACATTTAAAATCGTCAAGCGACTATCGTATTCTCATATATTATCGTTTTCCAAAACATAAATCCGGATCATTACATGTCTTCGTTATCTTTCATTGTTTTTGCCCTCTCATCACATATCACACCATATATTCCTCACACACGGTAGTCCTTTATAATTATGCAATATCGACCTCTCGGTTTCGTTTGTTTCTCCGCTGACTATACAAAGACAAAAATTCAACTTATCTTATGCTCTTATCGGGGTGGCTCGTTGGCTCTTTGTTTATCCTCTGGGGCTCGGTGGCGGGATGCACGGGAGGATCCCCTCGACTTGATGAAAAATTCCGGCTGGCCAGGTGCGGAAATTGGACGTGAGACCTGGGGATGACCAGTAGTCCAGTATAATACTTGAGCGATGTTCCTTTTTCGTCCGACCGATCCGACGTCCCCAGAGACAAAGAGGCCGATACTGAGCAGCGATCGATTTTGTTGATCTTCGATCCCTTTCGGGCACGCGCACAGCTCGACAAATGACTGTACGCACGTCGCTTGTTGCTCTCTCTCTCAGGAGCGTACCTCTTTCTATCCCTTTGCAGGGCCGTACACATTTTCGGAGCTTACAACATGGGACGAGGCGGGCGTGATTTCAATCAACCATGAGCCGATAAAGGGTTCCAACATAACAGGTCTCGTGAATGAGGCGATGCGCGTAAGAAAAACGGTGCGCGCTACAGGTCGCGACTAGTTTGGCGCTGAACTCCGACGGATGGGCATTCCCCGTAAAATTATCGGTAATCCAAATCTACTCTCTGAAAATCTTTTATTGGACTCTGCTATAAACTCTAACCTAAGTGGCCTCGACGCAACAATCGTCAAGTACGCCTCATACGCCTGACGCTAGCGTGAATTCTTCCGCTGGCAGTGATAGCGGCAGGCGTCGGCGAACCCCTACTAGTACGACATTAAATAGCTCGTGAAAAAAATTGAAGCTTTAATGGCCGGACCGGAAAAATTTTATTATCAACCGTCGCATCCCGCTGGATATGCAGGTGCATCAAACTTACTTCGCGAAGCTGATAAAGAAAAAATCTCCCGAACCGATGCTATTAATTGGCTGAGGGCTCAGAACGCTTACACACTGCACAAGCCAATACGACGAAGATTCCCTAGGAGGCAATACACGGTGAATAATATTGATGATATTGGTGGGAGGCCGATCTCATCGATTTACGAGCTCTCAAGGATGATAACGATGGCTCCGTTCATCTTTTGGTGGTGATCGACGTTCTTAGCATATATGTGTGGGTTGAAGCGCTGCATGATAAAACTTGCGCCGAAACTACTGAGGGGTTTAAACGAATACTGACTAGGAGTGACGGGCGAACACCTGTATGGCTACAGACCGATCGAGGCAAGGAATTCGTCGGTAGTATTCTGCAACAATTTCTGAAGACTCGAGGAATACGCTACCGCGTTGCCCGAAACCCTGATATTAAAGCAGCCATCGTCGAACGATTTAACAGAATACTGAAGGAACGAATGTGGCGATATTTTACACACAAAAATACGCGTCGCTATATCGATGTATTACACGCTATAGTGCAGGCATACAATAACACAAAACATTCGACAATTAAGATGCCTCCCGCCGCCGTGACTCGATACAACGCTTTAATGGCGCATTCAAACTTGGAAAAACGTTATAAACCGTATCACAAAGAAGCTAAATACGAGGTCGGAAAGTTTGTACGTGTCAGTAAAGCGAAAGCTGCGTTCAAGAAAGGATACGAGTCCCGCTGGACAGAAGAAATATTCAAGATTCACAAGGTTCACACAAATAAGCAAGCGCCAATTTATGAAGTAATTGACCTCGGAGGCGAAGAAATTGATGGATTTTTCTACGAGAAGGAGTTGAGCATTGTCAACAAAAAGACCGACGAAGAAGAATTTGTAATTGATAAAATTCTAAAAACTAAAGGCAAAGGCCGTAATAAAAAACACTTTGTTAGCTGGCGAGGGTATCCCGAAGAAATCAATTCTTGGATTTCTGCGGTGAATATAGTAAATAAAAAATTAAAGATCAATTTTATCTCGTCCTGCCGAGTAACAGTAGCATGAAGTATTACCCCGAGAATACAGTAGCGCGGTTTACCCCGCAGTTACCAAGTCCACTGAAAATGTCTGGAGAATGGGTCGTGGCTCTGACGGAAATTTAATTTCCACGCACTTTCCTTCATATAGTTCCGCCGGTCGATCAGTGTTACGTCACGCACTTTCGGGATCTCTTTACGGATTTTCGCGCGGCTCCTTGACCGAACCGAGAAAGGAGCTCAGCTGCACACTCGCGGAGAGGAAAAAGAAGACTGAGGAAAAATGTCTCATAATGCTGTGTGGGTGGGGGAAATTTCGAAGGAGACTCGAAAATCGAGAATTGTTTAAAATTCTTCGAGACCCGCCCCACCGAAGCCATTAAAATAATTCTGTCATCGTTCGACAAGACCGAGAAATATCAACAACATCCACCCGCTCGAGTTGCTCGAGCATTCCAAGAGGCCCTTATCTGAGAGCGAGAAACCACGGCTCGATCATGAACACCGAGCGCGTGGCAGTAACGCAAAGAAAGAAAGGCACCAACACTATCAAGAAGTGCCGGCTCACGTACAAGGGGCCAGCCGACTACCAAGGGATGTGACTGTTGCTAAGGCTCGGCGCGCTTATGCCCGCCGGAGCCCACCAATTCTACGAGGCGTCAACGCTCATATACACGAGCGCCCGATGACTTCGCAGCGAGAAAATCAACACCCCGAGCGACGATACCGACGCCTCGGGTCAACTATATGCTTCAGGCCCATTGATGCCGAAAAACTTCCGACTTCCTCCGACGAGTGCAGCACCTCCTGGCCAACCCTTACAGCCCCGAAAACGTCCGTTTAAAGAGATTCCCGATAGCTCGCGAATTAACTGATTAACGTAACATCACGTATGTACGAAAATCTTGGGTCAGGTCATCCTTTACATTATTTTTTATATATTTTTCCGCGTAATTTCCCATTTTTTGCGATTTATAGCCAAAAATGCCCGGTACCTGCGAACTACCTGGGTATTATCCGAGAACCCTTCTGGTCTTTTCCCGTCATAAAAATCACAATTCAAAATTCGAATCGCAAGGCATATTGTTTCTTAAAAATTTATCTTCGTATTACTCATAGACTAAACATCTAGCCAAAAGATCTCACGCCTCGAAAGATTCGATTTCTTTTAAACATTGAACTCCAAGAAGTCATTGAGCAGTTAGGATAAACAGGAGATGATAAAATTTTAGCGTTCAAAAAGAATATCGCATTGCACAGGAAATGTTCACCCAAACTAGCTCGGAGAGACTCTTCTAAACATTTGAGTTGGAATAAATAAAGTCAAGTGGTCTCCGGGTCGAAACAGAGAGATCGTATTGCGTCGCCGATTCATGGCTGACGAAATCGCTACGCTGAGAAAAAGAACAGAGGAGAACACGTGGTTGCTATTCAGCAACGACGGAGGGAACCTTTGTATCAGCATAGTCTTCGTGGTAAAGAAAAAGAGAAAAGACAGAGAAAGGCGATCGTATGCGTGTGGCCCCCGAGAACAAGGAACGCCAAGACTCACCCCTGGAGGGGTAGCGGATGGCTTGGGCTTGGGCTCGCGGGTCAGCACTGCGCACGTGATCACGCCAGGCGAGTAGGAAAGGGACCCGCCACCCACTTGACGCCCGAGGCGACCGGGAAGGCCCACCCTATGGCAATAAATGAATTATCTAGACCAATAGGAGGCAAGCCGAAAAAAACCAAGAGGCACGAAGATACTCTCCCAGCTAGGGTAGGGATAGAGAAAGAACAAAGCTCGAACAATTAAAAATTATTAAATAATCCGGAAATTATTATAAAATCAGTAAAGACAATACTAAAACGTTATGAATGTTGAAAAACTATAGCTCGAAGTTTGATAGTTCTCTGTCAAATGGAAAGGCTTGTATAAATTAATTAATTAATTAATTAATTAAATTCGGAAATTATCAGGAAAGATTTAAAAACATCAACAAAATCAATTATGAAAGAAATCGGTGAATTTTCTGTTCTTTTATGCGAAATTTAAATTCATTTATATATCGATCTGTCAAGATCGACAGCAATCAAGAATCAATAATTATGTTGAAAAATTAGTTGGAAATGCAAGAATGGGAACGTTAATATATAGTACAATAATGATAAGATTATTTTTATAATTATTTTTGGTTTTGTTAATTAATTACTATTTTTCCGGGAATATTTTCACTAATTAAAATTCTAATTTGCGTAAATTTGCACTTAGAGAGTCCATTTAAATTCGAGACACCTTAGTATTGATCCAGGAAGCAAATTATTAACTAACAAACCAAAAATCCGCACCGAGATCGTTAAATAAAAGTTGTAACGAAAAATCGATGGATCGATAGAGAGAACAAGGGAGGCGGGGAAAATCACGCCTAAACTAAGACGCTGCCCCCTCCCATGGCCCATGTGTCATCTTAAGTCAAAGGTATAAAAAGGAGCCCTCTCGGTGCTGGGGATACACACAGTACTCAACATTTTTTCCGGTCAGGGTTATTACCTCTCCGGAGTTCATCGACGACGAACCTTTGACAGTTTTTCTGATTTTCCTTAAAAAAATTTGTCTTCGAAAAAGTTATTTTTTGTGAAGTTGAACTTTTGTTTAGTTCTTTGAAAATTGTATTGTGCTTTGGAGTTTTGCGTTTGTGCTTTAAATAAAAAGCCAACTACTGTGAAAGTTTGTGTGTTCTTCGATAATTATTTGAAAAACCCTTCGATCGCTCGGCAAATTTCCTCGTCACGCCGAGGGTAGTATCGACCAGCGATCCACCGACCAGCCGCAACACCAGCAACCTCTTCAGTTTTATATTCTCCGGATACTTATTTCTTTTTCGGTAAGTCAAATATTTTGTTTTTCCGCCTTATTTGCAATTTCCATCCCTTGTGCAAGTGATCCCTATCCTATTTTGACATGTACGGATATCTCTTTATCCTTTTCACCCTCGTGTTCGGTATAATTTTTTCTATATTCATTAGTCGAGTTACGCGTTCCCTCCAATCGATTCGGATTATCGCGAGTGTCCAAGCTATCGACAGCCCAACTCGTTGTGAGCTATGCCGTCGATCCCATTAATTTTTCCCGGGGAAAAGTTTAATTAATCGTGATCGAGCTATTCCCGTGTTTAGTTAATTTTTCTGTGCGTGTTAATTAAAATGTTCGAGTCACCGGATTCAAGCAAAATAATTGCTATCATCGTGTTTTTCAATTTTTGTTTTTTCGCGATTGTTGTAATTCTCTTTATTCGGATTTCGGAATATCACATCCGGACGGTGAACAATAGATCGATCTCGGTAGTCCCGAATATCGTAACGCGCGTCGAACTACCCCTTTCGCGTTCGGGACCCCGACGAGTATAAATAGATTACAATCGGCTTAAAGATGAATAGTCTTCTGATCGTTTTGATCTTTCTCGTGTTTTGTCTCATAGTCTGTTTGATAGTTGCTACCATTTTGTACATCCAATTCTTGAACTTTTTCCGTCGTATAACCCTTCCGTCGATTCCGGAACTCGAATCCGAAAGTCCCATCGAGCCAACGGAATATTTTTGTCCCTATTGTCAAGACACCCACCCCCTCGGTGAGGTTGCGTGAACTTGCATATATTTCAATACGCGAATGTGCTCTAGCCTCTTCCCGAGCAGTTTCCGCGAGGTTAGGCTCAAAACGAGGCATCCGCGAATCGTAGCTGCTTCGATAACGAGTAAATTCATTAAATTGATTGACCGAGATGAGGCGGCTCCTCATATAAATTCACGGTTCGCGACGTAACAAAAATTGGGGGCTCGTCCGGGATTCACAGAGCCATTCGCGAAAATTAACTTTTCTTTGTTTTATTCGAAACTTTCTTTCTTTTCCTTCCTTCCCATCCCTCAGAGCATGTGTGTGTGTAAATGTGTTTTGTTTGGCATGGTAGATAGCTCGCCCCACCAATGCGAGACCCGTATTATAGTCCGCCCCGTACTATGCGGAAACGTAATTTAGCTCGCCCACTAATGCGAGACGTATGTTGAGAAACATTACTATGATATGTGTCTTTTTTTTGTGTTTTGTATTTTCGCGTATTTTTCAGGGAAGTTAGGATAGTTTTGTGTCCGCGCATAATTTCTATGTGTTTTTCGCGTCTTTTCAGGGAAAATTAGAAAATAATATAGTTTCTGTATTAACAAGTGTTTTTTTTTGGTGTTTTAAACTCGAGATGGTAGAAGAGTCTCAATGTATACCCGATCGAAGGGAACAGTAGATAAAAAAGTGTTGCACGAGTATCCGGAAGAACGGACTCGTAAGCGCAGCAAGCCGAATAAGGGGGAGGAGCAGGGGGACGCGCAAGCCACGCGATCGCCTCGCTCTCGCTCGTGCCCTTCCGACGGCCAAGCTGCATCCATAGGATATACTGATAGGCGCGACTCAAAAACCGAATCTCCGAAAAGTGAATCGTCCGAAGAAACCGACGCGAATTTACAAGTGTCAATTAGTCCGATAAAAACCGTGAAAAGTGCTGAAAATCTCGCGTGCAGTATTCTCGCATCGATAATCGAGCCGTTAGGGAAATTAAAAATAAATTCACCGCGACTAAATATTGAGGAATCCGATAAAATTACTCCCGAAATCGCGAATTTCGAACTTAAATCCGGAAATCAAAATTCTTTGAAAATTAAAGTCTCGTCTTCCGGGGGAGGCAGCGTACCGTCGGGAAGCACTACCTCCACCTCGACCTTTGTGACCGCGAAAACTAGTTTCTCTCCGATCGACGAGAGTTTTCATACGCCTGCTCAATTTTTATCCGCGAAACATAGTTTTTCGTCCAAAACGAAACGTCGGGATATTGGTCTCAGTCCATCCGTAGCTACACCGAAACAGGATAAAATCGCGAAATATCTTGCAACACCGAAATCGAGTCGGAAACGCGACGTTTTAATTACACCGAGAAATTTATTTACGGGAAAAATGGCAAATCCGGATGCAGAGGCGAGACCAGACCCCGCGAGTCTCGGATTTTTGCGTGACGCGATTCGTTTGTTGCCCGAGTTTAACGGGAATCGTGAAAATTTGAGCCGGTATATCGTAGGAGTAGAGCCCTTACTATGGTGGGACCCGCGTGCGAATCACACCTTCTTAGACTCGCGAAAACTAAACTCAGTTCTGCCGTTTGGAATAAAATCTCGAAAATAACGTTCAACAATATCCGGGATTTTGTCGATTATCTTTGTAAAACGTACGATCCGCCGCGTGACGTGTTTCAGCTTACCGGTGAGCTCGGAAGTAGCTTCCAGGAAGATTCGGAAAACGTGGACGATTACGCGGATAGGATTCGTAATCTCGCGGTAAAAATTCTCGAAGCCTATAAACACAAAACGGGAGCATTAGACGAACAGGAACAGGAAAGAATAGAGAAAATGGCCCTTAGTTGTTTCGGAAGAGGGTTGAAACCGAGTATCCGTCGCGAGATGGGCGACGATCGCACACTTAGCGACGCGATTAATCGAGCGCGAGATATCGAGCGAGAACTCGCCGATCTAGATAGACTCAGGAAGGGGAAAAATCCAAAAGATAAGTCTAGCGAGAAGTCCGAAAAATCCGCGAAATCAAGTAAAACCGATAAAACCGCGGAAATAAATTTCGTAGCAACCGAAAATAAATCAGGCAACAAGAATCAAGTAGGAGGTAAACCAGGGATTCCAACGTGCCAGTACTGTGGGAGAAAAGGGCACACTGCGAAGGACTGTTGGGCCGCACAAGCCGTGTCTGGTCAGCAGTCTACAGCCACGTGCCAGATGTGCGAGAAACAGGGCCATATAGCGACGAACTGTCCGCTGTTGGCTCCTGCTCCACAGGTAGCCGTGCCAAGCAATGTTGCAACCCCCGCTGGACACGTTGTTATATGCACTGTGTGCAATAAGAGAGGACATCCGGCTGAAAGATGTTTTTCGAACCCGTGCACGATCTGTGGACGAAAGGGTCACAATCCGGAAAATTGTTTTCAAGCGCAGCAAACTGCCGGAGTGCAGATGCCAGCGGTGAAACAACAAAATCAACCGGTCCAGGTAAGTAGCGGCCAGGCCCAGCCTCCCGCGATCCAATGCTTTGCGTGTCAAGGATGGGGTCATTTCGCGAGAAACTGTCCCTCCCGCAATCCCAGCGGAGGTAACGTGTCGTCGAATGTGCCGATAGCAGCGAGTCCGATGACTTACGCTCAGGCCGCCTCTCCGCAGTATCCTCCGAATATGTGCCGATATTGCAAGACAATCGGACATAAGTTGGAAGACTGCCCCACGCGTATACAGAAGTATGGACGCATCGTGACAGCTCCGGGAAACGCGAACGGCCAGCCGGAATCGGGTGCCCAGGCGGAGGCCACCGCGGAAACGCACCCGACTCTCACCCTGAAGGTAGTGTAGGACAATGCGATCCCGAGGTCGCGACCATTTTTATGGCGTGATACGTCGACGACGTAATTGGTCCAACGATCTTGTTGCAAGGAAAGGAACTATCGGAAACCGTAACTCTTATGTTAGATACAGGCGCGAGTAAGAGCGTGTTAAAGGAAAAATGTATAAACAGCGATTTATACATTAATCGATCTCGAGTTTTGAGACTTAGCGGAATAACAGCGAACGTGGTAGAAACCCTCGGTTCCGTAGATATTTTCGCGCTAGGTAAAGAAACGACTTTTCATCTAGTTCCGAATAGTTTCCCGATTAGACAATCCGGAATATTGTCATCCGAATTTTTCCGCGATAACCAGGCAAAAATAGATTACGAAAATAATTGGCTAGAAGTAAACGGTCAGAAAGTACCGTTCCATACGAGAGAAAGTATAGTTTTTCCACCAGGTGCGAGAAAACTTTTTTATGTCAGGATAAAGAACAGGGAAGCATCAGAGGGATACATACCGACCCTCGATGCCGGTGAGGGAATAACCGTAGAGCAGGGCCTAGTCAAGAACGAGAATGGTAAAGCCTACGTGTATATAACGAACCACCGCGCTCAGAAAGTAGAAATCGAAGTCCCGGTAGTACAGATGTTCCCCTGTTACTTGTCAAAATCCACAATCGATAGAGAAACCGAAAAATCCATGAAAAATCCAGAATCCAAGAAAGAAAGAGATAATTCAGGCTCCAATTCGAATCTAGTCGGAGAGGTTCAAATTGTAAAAGAGAAAGTAATAGAGCCAAAAAGAGTAAAAATCGTGAATCGTGAAAATCGTTGTGTCTATCCAGAGGTAGTAGAAAAGAAAATTCCAAGTCCGGAGAATCCCGTGGAAATTTTTGTCACTGAAGAAGAGTTCGATCCGAAAAATCCAGAAAATCCAGAGAAAGTTGAAGTTGTAAAAAATCCAAAGAGTGTAGAGAGAATTGAAAATCCAGAAAATCCAAGAAATCCAGAAAATCCAGTAGAAAAGAAAGTCTTTGTTGTCGATGAAATTTTTAAGAAAAATTTTGTTTATTCTGAGTCGGAAAAAGCCGTAGAGGATTATTGTGAAAATCCCAAGTCGGAAAAAGCCGTAAAGGATCCAGTAATGAGAAAAGATTTTGTCGTTGAAAAAGATGAATTTTATCCTAATCCAGAGAGTCCCGTAAAGAATACCGGTGAAGAAGAAAAAGTTGTTATCAAGAATTTTGTCGAGAAAAATAGTGTCAATCCAGAAGATTCCGTAAGAAATATTTTGAAAAATAATAGAGCTATTCCCGAAGATCCAGAGAATCCAGAGAAAGATCCAGTAGCGTATACCAGTTGTTCTGTAGGTAGATGTAAATGTGGCAAAAATTCCGGCATTATTGGAGACAACGACGTCTCAATAATAGGAAACCGAACCGAGGATTTTATTTTTGAAAAGAACGCTAGCGGTGGTATGGTACTAGACACTAGCGTATCAAAAAAATATTTTATAGAGAATGGTCCAGAGAATACCGAGTACGTATCCGATAACCAGGTTAGACACGTGATAGTAGAGAAAAACGTTCCGAATCCGAGATTAGTTTGGTGCAATAATCCAGCGGTATATACCCATCGAAGGGCCGCGGATTATTTACCGATATATAATGTCGAAAATCAGCCCGATGAAAAAAACAATTTCCAGCCAGACCGTAGAGAAGAAAATAATCGTGAGAAAAATAAAATCTCGCGACCACGTTACGATCAAAAATTTATTTCATTCATCTTGTATGTTTTGTTGTTTCTTTTTCGTTCCGGCAATACCATAGTAGATTCAATGAATAGCGGAGAAAGCCGAAACAATAGTAGAGTTCAGGAAAAATCCGTTTACACCTGCGTCGAGGGATCGACTCACGTGAAAAGGGCGACCTCGGCTCACGAGTATTTAGAGCCTTTAATAGCAGAGAGATTTCTTGTAGATTACGATTGTTTTTCGTTCGGAGCAACAATGTCGAATGACAATCGAAGCGAACGAGTTATAGAGTTGCTTAGATTAGATCATTTGAATAGAAAAGAGTCAGACTCAATCAAGGAGATGGTATCGAAAACCGCGGATAGATTCCACCTGCCAGGTGAGCCATTGGCCGCCACAGACGTAGTAATGCATAGGATTCTGTCGCGTACTGGTCAGCAGCGTGTCTCTCGGAGAGCACGCCTCAGTCGCGTTACGGCGAGCGTCCGACGCGGTCTCGCTCTCTGAGCAATGTCCCTCGCATTGCGGATGTATAGTTACATTTACTGTGAAATAAACGTATTGAACTATACCTTGATTCCCTTTATTTAAAACACAACAAATGGCGACGAGGAATGAAACGAACCACGCAAAGAGTTTTGTGAAAAGCGAAAAATAAAATAGCAACGAGTGATGAGTGTAGTGTGGACAGAAATCGAAGCGCACGTGGCAACAGGAAAGACTTCGTGGATTTATGAACAGACGAAAGAGGCATTAACTGAAATTTGTGAACATTATGATATCGAAATAGACCCGTCGGCGAACATTGACGAATTACGAAAAACCCTGTCGGAATTTGTTAAAGTGCAAGCAAAGACAATAAAAGAAAAAAAGCGAGAGGATAGATTTCCGGGGCTCACACAATCAACAGCAGGGACAAACGAAAATCCAACGGCTGACGTCATGGCACCAAATATAGGTAAACTCACCGAAACACAACAGATTCACACCACAGACGAATTTCCAGTTAACTCCAAACAGTATCGATTTCCCGAAGTCCATAAAGAAGAGATTAGAAAACAGATAGGAGAATTTTTAGAGGCAGGATTTATTCGCGAATCATCGTCACCATACAATACGCCTGTATGGGTAGTACCTAAAAAACTAGATTCCAAGGGAAACAGAAAGTGGAGAGTCGTTCTCGATTTCAGAGCACCGAACGAGAAAACAATAAGCGACGCTTACCCCCTGCCGAACATTGTAGATATTTTGGATCAGCTCGGGGGAGCTCGTTATTTCTCCGTGTTTGACCTGGCCTCCGGTTTCTATCAGATCCGAATGCACCCAGATGATTGTCACAAGACCGCGTTTACGACACCCTACGGTCATTACGAGTACGTTCGAATGCCGATGGGACTCAAAAACGCGCCGCCAACGTTCCAAAGAGCAATGGACTTGGTATTATCAGGGTTGCAGGGTCGCGAAATGTTCGTATATCTCGACGATATAGTCATTTACGCAAAAACCTTGGAGGAACACAACGAAAAGTGCGAAAAGTTGTTCGATCGGCTAAGAAAGGCAAACATGACGTTACAACCGGATAAATGCGAATTCCTGAAACGGGAAGTAGCTTATCTTGGCCACGTTATCAGCAGAGATGGTCTGAAACTCGATCCGAAAAAAGTAAATGCCGTGAGAGACTTTCCAAGACCGAAAAACGTAGAAGGAATCCGTCAATTTTTAGGACTAACAGGGTATTATCGTAGATTCATTGAAGGTTACGCGAAGTTGGCAAAGCCATTGACGAACCTCTTAAAAATCGATGTTCCTTTTATCTGGGCAGAATCTCAAGAAGATAGTTTCAACGAATTAAAGGAAAGACTTTGTACCGAACCAGTTTTAATTTTTCCAGATTTTTCAAAGCCGTTTATTGTTACTACAGACGCGTCCGGTTACGCAATCGGCGGTATTTTATCCCAGGGAATAATAGGAAAAGATAGGCCAATAGCATACGCCTCACGTACTCTTAACGAAACAGAATCTCGGTATGATACGTATGAAAAAGAAGCCTTAGCGATCGTATACAGCGTTTTGCATTTTCGACCGTACCTTTATGGGAGAAAATTCACCCTGGTCACCGATCATAAACCTTTGACCTGGTTTAAGACCTGTAAGGACGGTAATGCACGCGTCCTTCGTTGGAGACTGAAATTGTCCGAATACGAATACAACGTTGTGTATAAAACAGGGAAAACAAACGTGAACGCTGACGCGTTATCGCGAAATCCAGTCGACACATACTCAAACGAGAGCGACGGAGAAATTTTTGCGACTCAGGCCGATTGCATATTGACCAATTGCGAAATACTAAGATTACTCGAGGAAAACGATATGGAAACCGATGGGGAAAGCGATGAGGAAATCCACGGGGAAGAGGATTATGAAGAGCTATGGAGAGAGCCACTGACCGCTATACAGCTGCTCGAAGTCGACCAAGTGAACGACTCGAGTGTGTCAGTGGGCCAGTCGGCTGACCCTTTAGCTCAACATAGACCCAGGTCAGCGGAGGACCCTCCGCATATCATCGGTATAACTAGAAACCAGGCTAAACAACAACAAAAGGAAATCTCGCAGCCTGACGTTAATCCACCTGTAAAAGAAATTCCGGAACAGGTGAAAGAAACGCCAGAGCGAGCGCTCACCAGAGGACAAGCAAGAAAACAACTTGAAGAAATGATACAGGAAAACGGTAAGGTAGATAAAGCGCCCATCGAAGAATCATCTCCGAAGAAAAATCCATCTAGGAAGAAGATTTCATCTCGAAGATACAAACCTCCATTGAAGAAAAATTCATCTTCGACAATAATTCCACGGAAGATGACAAGGAAGAAACAACAAACGAAGAAAATAGATCCAATCGAATCCGAAGATTCTGCATCCGAGGAAGATGAGAATCAGGTAGGTCCAGACAATGAAGAAGAAATCATGGAAGACAACTTTGAAGATTCGCAAGAAGAAAATTGCGAAAATCCACGAGATAAGGACTACAATCCACAAGAAGACGCATCCGATGAAGATTTAGCGCCCAACCAAGATCCAGCATCCGACATCGAAGAAAATAGCCGAACAGAGAAAAGGAAACCGCAAAAACTCAACTCAGACGAAGAAGAAAACAGCGATGACAACTCTGAAGGAAATGAAATACCCTTGGAAGAACGACTCCGAATAGAAGAAAGACTATCAAAGAATATCGTCGAATCGCGAGATCTTTTCTTTACACGAAAGGATTCGCTCGCCTATTTTGTGAAAACAAATGGAGCACCCTTCGACCACGGATCTCAAAAACTTGTTGACCGTAGAGAAATGCCATACTTCCCTGATCTCGTGCTCGGTCAAGCCAGCGCGGTAAAGAGAGGGAACAGGTATCACGTAGCCCTACCGGTCAGCGACGAGTCCGGAGAAGGTTTGTCGGGAACTCTAGGCCACATTAACAGCTCAATTATTAGCCTTCGAGAAACAATGGAATCGTTAAACGTTCCGAGTGTCAGTATAGCTTTATCGGAGAAAGTGGGTAACGTAACTTGGGGAGAAATAGCTTCGAAATTACGATCAGGATTTAGAGGGAGTCCAGTTAAAGTCATAGTTTGTCACGGAATAATTCGGTATCCGAAAAAAGAAGAGAGACACGAGATTATACGTGGAATGCATAGCTCAGCTGTGGGAGGCCACAGAGGGGTCAGCAAAACGTATAATCGCGTGCGGCAAAACTTCTTTTGGGAGAAAATGAAAACCGATATTCAACATTTTATCCAACAATGTTTACCCTGCCAATTAAAGAAATGCGATAGATTCAAAACAAAACAGCCAAAGTTAATAACAGATACGCCCGGAACGGCTTTTGAGAAAATAGCAATGGATATAGTCGGTCCGATACCGAAAACCCGAAGGCTTAACGAGTACATTCTAACAATTCAAGATCAATTCACGAAATTTTGTATCGCGATCCCTTTACCAAACGCAACAGCAACAACAATAGCTGACGCGTTTGTAAAACATTTTATTTGCATTTTTGGATCTCCCAAAGCAGTACTGACAGACCAAGGCAGTAATTTTCTGAGTGGTTTAATGAAACGTTTAGCGAAAAGATTTCGTATCAAGAAATTGCGTACGACTTCTTTCCATCCCCAGTCCAACGGATCGCTCGAAAGGTCGCACCATGCTCTCGGAGAATATCTGAAGCAATACAATGGTCGAGAATTCGAGTGGGATGAATGGGTGGAATTGGCCATATTCAACTATAATACCAACGTCCACGAGGGAACGAAACACACGCCGTACGAATTGGTCTTCGGAAAATTAGCAAGAACTCCATCAAGCGAAGAAATACATCCTGAAGATCGCCTGCAGACTTACGACAATTATTTAGTTAAAATCATAACTCAGTTGCATGAAATTCGAGCTATTGCGCGCAACAACCTAATAGGAGCGAAGGAAAAGTCGAAGCTCCTCTACGACCGAAGAGTCAATCCGAAAACTTTTAAAACAGGAGAATACGTATTTTTAAAGAAAGGCCCTAAGCCGAAGAAGCTCGAAGATAATTATACAGGACCGCATGAAATAGTGGAGGTGATGGGAAACCATAATGTACGCATAAAAGTTAAGAAAAGGACACAGGTAGTTCACGCCGATCGTTTGAGAGTATCGCATATTACTCCGTCCGAAGACAAAAAGGATTAATTCCGACAAAAACCGATTTTTAGAAGAAAATGGACCGACTCCTGGAAATAATCGCCACACTCAAGGGAGTAATTAGAGGACCAAGGGGGGGGCAATCGAATTGAGGCTGTCGGGTATCTCCAAGAGATACTTCAGCAGGTCCTTGTCAGTCGAGCGACCCCCATCCAGTTGGGATACGAACGATTAAGGATGCTAATGCACAACCTGTCCAAAATGGGTTTAGAGTACACCAATGAAGAGTGCGAAAGCCTCGTGGCCATGTTCCACGAGGAATTTCGCCGCCTCTCATTCACGTACACGGAGTTGGTGTCCGTTATCAAAGGACACCGATATATGGAGGTTTACTTGGAAGAGGAACCTTCCATACATTCCGTCGAGAAGAACGAAGACGAAACTCCGGAGCGCCGCCTTTTAATGCGAATAAAAATCGCAAAGGCATTATTGGATGAGGGTACGAACTGCACAGGGAATGAATTCAGCATGCGACGCATCAGACATTTTTTTTTATTTTTATCTTCTCACCGCATCGACTAACAACGAAGATTTTTTACAGCTTATACAAATGGACCCGAAGCCAACTTCGATTACGGAGCCCCGTGATCAGGAGGAGCGCCCTGACTCCCCATTTTCCGGGTCGGAGGCGTCCACCGCCGACCTGAGAGAATTCATAGAGAGGGAGAGAAAGAGGAAGCGGGAGGATTCCGACGACGGTTCCTCGGAGGAGGAATCTGATTCCTCCGACGGCGAAATTCTCGACGGCCCCGAGTCCCCCGACGTCCCGGAACCCCAGGAGCTCGACGGCCCCGAGTCCCCCGACGTCCCGGAACCCCAAGAGCTCGACGACCCCGTGTCCCCCGCCGCTTCGGAGCCCGAGGCGGTAGAGAGTCCCGACTCCCCAGCGGAGGAGCCACAGGAGCCCCAAAACCCCGAATCCCCTGCCTCGGCGGAAGAATCCGAATCTTCCGACGAGGAAGAACTCGAAAGCCCCGAATCTCCCCCGGATCTATATGAACAAATCTGGACCGAGGATCCAATTGAAACCTTTGAGAAATTTTTGAGAGTCTTAGAAAACTTGAATCGTCCGACATGGAACGAGGTAGAGGATCTGTGCCGAAATTTTGAAACCCTTTTGGATATCGCAAATATAAGTCTGCTTCGCCAAATGACGGGGACCCCCGGCAACTACGCCAGCGTCTGGTGTATGAACACCGTCCCCGAATATGACTGCGATATGCGATACCATAATAAGATTATACTAGAAGTAATTATGTTAAGACTGGCTACTAGAGCCGTCCTAGAAGATTTAAATTTAAGGATATTGGACATTGGACCAATCGGGGAGGAATAATCCCTTGTTCCCCCGGATAATCGTCCCATGGAACAGTACTCTTATTATTACTCTTATTAATATCATTCAGTTAGGTTATTATTAAGTAAGATTGTATATATACCATGAACTTTAAGTAAACCAGTTTTATTTTGAGAAAAAAAAAAAAAAATGTTGAAGTTTGCGTTTCTTTTATTTAATTTCAGCATTTGATAACGGAAAAGAGAAAAAAAAAAAGGAGGACAAAAGGATGGGACAACGTTCAGCAATAGATTTACAAAAATATATGACAACGCGTCAAGTACAACCTCGATACGAATATATTAGGGAGTCATCAACTCTTTGGACCTGTCAAATCACGTGTGGACCTTATGTCGCCCTAGGAATAGATAGATCAAAGAGCGAAGCGAGACAGGCTAGTGTAGCTCGCATGTGAAATATCATCAACGGAACCTACGTTTTCTCATGGTTACAAGACGAAAGACAGGAAATAGTACGCATCAGGGAACAAATAATTTACAAATTAGTAGAGATAATTCATCGGATAGAGAGCCATAAAACTCGTTGGAGCCTTGGCCATTCAATTATTTTTCGGGACGAATTTGAGCGATTATTAGAGACACAGGGAATTTCTTTGAACGAAAATGTGAAACCAGGAACAGCAACCAATATGGTGATATGGGAATTGACCACTACACCAAAGATAGTTATTGCCGAAATAGGAAGGAGGTACAGTACAATCCGATATAAATTGCTTCTTGCCAGTATCAAGGCCTATAAAGGGAAATTGGCGGAAAGCTAAGGAAATATCAGGTACTCCAAAATCACGGACAAAAATCGAGACATTTTCTAAGAAAAAAAAAAATATTTCACAAAACCCTTTTATCAAGATAGAAAGAGAGAGAGAACAATTTTTTTTAATTTAAATTAATCATAATGGAATCAGCTCCTGTCTATTTGTTACGACGCTATATGCAACAACGAAAACTAAGACCGCATTTCCAGTATAATAGCAGTTTGGAAGATTCGTGGATTTGTCACGCTATCTGCGGACCATATAGAGGTCTCGGTATAGGTAACACGAAAAATGTCGCGAAAAATAAAGCTGTCGTCTCCTTATGGGACGATTTAGGAAGCTCTTTTGCACCGTCTTGGTTTGTAGAGGAAGGAGACATAGTCTTTGGAACCGTAGAAAATAGGGAACATGTAATTAGGACACTGACTACCTTAAGCCATAGGGTAATAAACCATAAAAGCGAATGGTCCGAGGGACACTCGCTTCTTTTTCGAGAAGAATTAGTAGCAATGCTAAATTCACAAAGAATAGAACTCACCGAAACAAAAGAAAAGAGTGAAATAGGGATTATCATGATGTGGACAATAGATACGTTACCCGCAATCGTTAGAGCATCTCGCGGTACATTGCAAAGTATCCTGCGATACAATCTGATCCTTGCAATCATAGAATCATATCTCCAACTTTTGGAGAAAGAAAGACTGTAAATTCTGTAAAATATTTGTAAAAATTTATCGGAAACGAAATTTTATTCTAAGTTATATTTTGTTTTAAGAAACATGGAGCGAGGAGATCAACCGGGAGATTCTCGCACTCCGCATCCTATGGTGGCTCTGCGAAAATACTTGCATGTAAGAGGCATAAAACCGCACATTAAGTGTTCGCGAATTAAGCCATCAACTTGGGACTGTCGAATGGCCTGTGGTCCGTACCTGATACACGGAACAGGAAATAGCCGAGGTTCATCAGTACGCGACGCAGCAAAAATTATGTTACGTAGGCTTAAAGCATCAATATCGTACCCGTGGATGGAGCAAAATATACGTTGGAATCCGGAAATAGAAGCATTAGTTTAAAGAGACTTCCTTCGAGAGGTTCTAGACCGGATAGAGAGAGGAATATTCGGGTGTCGTTTTTGGTGGAGTAGAGCAAGTGCCGTCATTTTCCGAGAGGAATTCGAGTGTCTCCTGCACTCGCAAGGGAGAAACCTCGAAGAAAGTATCTACCCAGGACGAACAGAATCTCTGATTGTCTGGGAGATATCGACGGAACCGCGAATAGTCAAAGTTGCGTCAGGACCAACCTATGAGCGAATGCAACTCGACTTACTAATCGACAGTATTATAAGTTTGAGGGAGCGAATGAATATGCTTGAAAGTACTAATAAACCCATAGTATTCTAAGCTACCCCGTAGAGATACTTTTTGTGTCTAAAACCATAAAAAGGAAAAGAGGAAGTATTGAAAAGTAAAAGAAACAAAAAACACAACAAGAAAAGAATTGAAAAAAAAAAAGAGTGAAGAAAAAAATATATATCTATATATATACATATACTAATACTAATATTTTTCTGATAAAATGTTATTTTTCTAAAGAAATAGTTAAGAGTAAAAATTCACTGAATATTAATTAAATGTTAAAATAATTAATAAAACTAGCAAACTTCCTCGCTTATGGATACGGGTAGATAAGGGGGGGGCTTGCACTTAAATATTATCTGTATACAGGAAGAAAAAAGAAGAACCAATGAATTTTCGTCAACCAATCCAGTGGATGTTCCTGCTGATCTGGATATGGAATCGACAAACAGGAGTAAATGGGTTACTAGGATACGAGTGTGGAGGAATGGCATCGAACATCACCACACTATCGCTCTTGGACGTCGAAGAATGTGACATTCCGCCGCCGATCTTAAACGTGACCAACGAGCGTATCCAGTTTCTTCAGATCAACGAATATACAGCAGTTCATGTGCGACAATGTAAAATAGAGATACAACGGACTGTTCTTTATTGTGGCATGCACTCTCACGTTAGTTTCGTGAATGGTGGACAAGCATCGTATATAATGGAAATAACACGAGACGCCTGCGCAGAAGTGCATAGGTATACCACATTCCAGGTAGAACAGGTAAAATTCGCCGGAGTCCGCCCGAATCAAACGCAAAGTTTCCAGGCAACCCTAGCCGGATGGGTAGGAAGAGACGGATCATGCGAAGGCGTTTGGTACTCGGACCCCTTTGGCAGCTGGACTTCGGTCTATGTGGTTGCCGACATAAAAGTGACCCTTCGAGACTACCGTGCGCGAGTGGGACTGAAGAACAATATAGTCTATTTGAAGTCTGGTGTAAGGTGTAAATTGGACCAAGGACATTGTACCGACATAGAGGGTGGACCAACTTTTTGGGATCCCGTCCCTCTGGATAAGTGCGGAGATAAACAATACAGTGTTTTGTACGAAGGTATGGCGCAGAAAAGTGTTGATCAAAACGCAGGAATTTTATACTCACTAACTGCGTCGGACATTACTTTCGCGCTTACCACTTTGCCTCCGATAACAGTGTGTGGACAAGTGTTGATACGAACGGAACATCCGCGACTGTTGATACACGAAGTAACAGAAGCTCAAGGATTCGTGAGTGCAGCTCGAGTGGACGTCACGAACATGGACATATTCGCGTATGTGAATTCAAAATTCGTGTATGTGGAAAGACATATAAAAACCGAGATACAACGATTGTATCATGACGTGATGAACCATAAGTGTAGTCTGGAGAGAGAGATGCTCAAAAATAGGCTGGCTATTGCAACTCAATCTCCGGATGAATTCGCATACCAATTGATGAAAGGACCAGGATACATGGCCGTAATCTCAGGAGAGGTGGTACACGTAATTAAATGCGTGCCCGTCGAGGTTCGAGTACAACACCTACAGGAGTGTTACACTCAACTACCAGTAATTGTGGGAAATGAGACTCAATTTTTGTCACCACGAACGCACGTGTTGATGAAAAGAGGTATGCAGATCAACTGTAACCGTCTCGTGCCGACAATGTACATGATCGAAGGAGAATGGTTCGGTTTGACACCTGGCCCAGTCCGAGTAATCCCTCCGGAAAATATGAAACCGATGACTAAACCGACGTGGAGGTACCGAAACACCCAGTCATTAGCCACCAGTGGGATCTACACCTCTTCTGACCTCGACCAGCTGAGGGATCATGTGATGTTCCCTGCTGAGCAACCCGCCGTCTTAAATACCGTGGCAAGAGGAATGTTGGGTCAACCTGCAGTCTCACAAGGAGGATCGATTGGAAATCTTCTAAAAGGACCGGAATTCAACAAAATTTTGGAATCCGCGTGGAACAGAACATGGGCAAAGTTCATTTCTTTCGGACACATTAGTGCGGGAGTGATCGGAATCTTCATGCTAATTCGTGGAGTCAAACTTTTGATAGATACTATCATACATGGTTACGCATTGCATACCGTGTACGGATGGTCTCTATACCTGGTAGGAGCAGTATGGGACTCTGTGACAAATTTATTGTTGCACCTCAAACGAGGCGTAGAGAAACCCTCTCCACAGAAAGTGACCCCGGAAAATGAGAGTGAGACCGTGCGACTGCCTATGGAACTAATCTCCGTGGTAGAGGACAATAACAAAAAGGGGGATGGTGACAATAATAAAAACAATCCAGCGCCAGTAAAAACAATGGTACCTGCCGCTCGGCTTGATATTGCTCCGACTATCCCTCTCTACCCCAATCTCGGAAGACCGAATTAAAGATCGGCTTTCGGACGTTATTTTGAGTGGTGTGCATATTACATCCCGGTCAACTATCAGCATGAGCACGCGCATGATAACGACATCCTAAGCAAAAAAAAAAAAAAAAAAAAAAAAAAAAAAAAAAAATTAATTTTCTTTAGAAAAAAAAAAATATATATATATTATTTTGATTTGAAAACAACAGACAACATGGTGCCGTATGGATCAGATGTGATCACCCTGAAGCTGGAGCTCAACCAGACATGGCCCGTTGGAGCACCTGCCGGGATCGAGGACGAACTCGAATATTGGCGCGCCCCGGGGGGACTCTACGTGCCTCCCGAGTGGAGACTTCTGGCCCCCGTCGTTGTAAAGGCATGGGTTCGGACCCTGAAGGCGGCCCAACGCCTGAGTCTAGGAGGTCATCTGTACGAAGTCAAGGGCGATACCGCGATACCCGTAGGGCAAAGGCCCGAGCTAATTATGTACGAAGATCGAGAGAACGAATTTGAGTATCTAGAAGACGACGGGATCGAGGAGTATTAGATTCTCGATCCCATTAGGCATTAGAAGCCATAGAAATAATTTTTTTTTTTTATTATGTGTTTTTTTTTTTTTTTTATATATATATATATTATAATCAATTATATATTCTTTGCTTTTTCGGACACGCTATAATAGTGATCCTTACTTAATTTTGAAGAAATATATTAATCATAGTAAATAAGAATAATACGTATTACTTTTTCAATAAAAAAAAAAAAATAAATAAATAAATAAAAAAAAATTTTATAATAATTTTATACTTGAAAAAAAAAAAAGGAGAAGAGTTCCGATATCCATTCACTTGTAGAACTAGAAGCATGTCTAAAACTTTGCACGAATTTAGAAGCCTGTAGAATCAAACACCCTTATTACTCCAAATAGTTGTCCGAATCCAAATCCAAAACCCAAATAAATTCCTATAAAATTTTATACCAAGAACCCGCAAGATCTATTTTGCATCCTTTAAAATAGCTACATTGTATCGAGTCTTTGGTTGGATATTTCCAAATATCCCAAAATTGTTAAAAAATCAAGAAATCATCGTCATCACCAAAGAAGAATTCCCAGAAGAAACCAAAGAAGAAGCCCCAGAAGAAACCAAAGGAGAAACCAAAGAAGAAACTAGAAGAAAAATAATTCCGAAGATGGGAATCACTGTCATCTGGAAGAAACATCAAGGAAAACCAGCTACAACAACGTCGGAAAAAGGCACGTTATTTCCAAACGATTATTATGTCTGCCAAAAATCAACGGATTGTACTTCGTATTATTTTATATTGTTTCAGAAAAGATCCGATTCAAATATCCAGGACAAGCTGACCCAAAAACATTGCATCATTTTCATTGGCCTCTTCCGAGGACGATCGTCGTTCTCCGAAGCGACTCTCGTTTTCCGGGGGAGGTGTTACGTCACGCACTTTCGGGATCTCTTTACGGATTTTCGCGCGGCTCCTCGACCGGACCGAGAAAGGAGCTCAGCTGCACACTCGCGGAGAGGAAAAAGAAGACTGAGGAAAAATGTCTCATAATGCTGTGTGGGTGGGGGAAATTTCGAAGGAGACTCGAAAATCGAGAATTGTTTAAAATTCTTCGAGACCCACCCCACCGAAGCCATTAAAATAATTCTGTCATCGTTCGACAAGACAGTAGTGTAACAAGGCGGGTTCTGAGCCACCGTGTGTGCGTGCACACGTACACGGATCACACGGACGCGCGTACACATAGGCGTCGTAGAGCGCAAATGGTGGGGGGGTTAGCGTGCGTGTGTGTGTGTGTGTGTGTGGGGGGGGGGGGGGGGGGGGGGGGCACACGTGCGTGCGTGCATGCGTGGGTGGGGTCCTCGTGGGCCCCCCAGCTCGGGTCTTCGATGACGCGAAACGCGTCACGTTTTTTCGGGGGCGCCAGCTACGATCCATACGTGGGTAGCACGCGTGTGTGTGGCTGCACACATATGCGGTGTTGCATGAACCAGCGTCTAGAGCATAGTATGGAGCATCTTGGAGAGAGAGACACATCACCCCACACTCAATGTATGAGAAGGAATTATGCTTAAGCTAGTGAATTGAAAGAGATACACACTGCGTGAAATGAATACAGAGGATGTATGTTTTAATCACATGATATCTTTATTTAAATTTTTCTACATATCAGACTTATTTATCCAACTGTTGTGTGAATTATCAAAACCTAACCACTTTATATATAGCTTGTTTCCTTTTTTTTCGAAGTACTTTCTCCACTAGATAAATATCAGCATTTTTGACGTTGGTGAGTTCTTCCTGATAAAAGCCACCTTCAATTGGTTGATTTCGATAGTCCACAAGTTTGTACGTTACAGGATCCGTATTTCGTACTTTATTTATCGTGAAAATTTCCGTAGTCCAATTCGGTGTATAACCTTTTTCAAAAACATGCTTGTTTGCTAATTCGAACTTTATCACCAATTTTGAATTTTATCTGTCGCGAACGATTTACCCGATGGTTTCTATATACACTCGATAGGAGTTTTTTTTCATCTCCAATTGTGACATCTTTTGGCTTCATTTTAATGGTACTATGCTTCGTATCATTGTAACCTGATATTAAATCAGGCAAAATGTCGATCCATTTGTAAGTACCTCGCAAGCTAAATTGCTTCCACATTTGTCCTTTTAGCGTCCGATTAAAACGTTCGCAGATTGACGCTTTCAAGTTACTAAACGTTGAGTAGAGTTGAATATCATAACGTCGTAATAATTGTTTGAAAGTGTGATTATAAAATTCCTTTCCTTGATCAACGTGCAGTTTTTTTGGTATGCGACCCTCTGCAAGTACAGATTGCATAGCATTCGCAGTATCTTTGCCACTTTTACTCTTCATCGGTATAGCCCAGGCGAATTTAGAAAAAATATCGATAACTGTCAGCAAAAATACAAAACCATTGTTGTATTTTGCGTATGCCGACATGTCCACAAGATCAGCTTGCCAGGTCTCATCCAATCCTCGCATATTCACACGACGACGAGGATAATTTTTTCGAGCAGGTCTATGAAGTTCCTCCACTAGTGCAACCTTGTTCTCATTCATTTTTCTAATGTGATCAAACGTGCATCCAAATCCGCGATCACTTGAGCATTCCGTAATGCTAATGCTTGTCTGGTTTTATTGTCCGTCTCCAATCGTTCAAATCGCTCGTTTACAGTTGATTCAAGACCATGAATCAACAACTTATTGTTTTCCTTATTGATTTGCGATCTCTCCAATGCTTTCACTCTGTCTTCAACGTGAGCAATGAGCTGAGAATTGTGAGTTATTAACTCTTGTACTGTCTCAAAGTCAATATGTTGTTTCGTGAAATCATTTTCTATTTTAGATCGTAGAGAATTAATCATCATATCATGATCGTCTATATCATTACGCAAAGAAGCTGTGATGTGATAGACCAAACGAATTTCTTGTTTTACTGTATCTTGCATTACTTGTACCGAGATAGCATCGTTTTGATCTTTCGGGTCTGCGACATTACATAATCTTCTATTGTCCATATCGTATTGACCATCAGCTGTTATCTTGAATCCATTGCCAGGCGGTCCACGAACAACGCTGATACCCTTAATTCCACCTTTACTCGTCAACTGGCGTCCAAATACATCAACACTCATTTTGATAGTCAGAGTAAGACTGAGCTCTAACGATTGTGCACTATTACTAATAAATAATCCCAGCTTCACGCAGTTCTTCAATGATAGAGACTATTTCATTCGAATGACTGAAATTCCCAGCAGTTTGAGAAGCAAGGAGTAATCGCAGTCGATCCACTAGTTCATTCGGATCATCCCAATAAACATAGTCCAATTTACTTCGCTTTTTAGCAATCATATATTCTGGTAAGCCTTTGCCTGATTGCGATGATCTCTTTGGTGTTCTATTTTGTAATCTCTTTACCGGTGAATCGAACATAGGTGCAATTATATTTCTAAATTTAGCGCTTTTACCTTCACGTATTGCATTATCACTGTTGTAATATTTTCTATGTGCATTTGTCATGAGAAGAATTTTACGATAGGTTTCTATATCATGTGCATTCACGAGGGTTTCATTCGGTGTTTTTTTAAAGAGTAATTCAAGCAAACCCTCGCTTTGGTTAAAATTCTTATCATTAATATGAATGTTATTATTTTCGAATGTAATTGGTGAGTCACCAATCATTAAGTGATTTCCTTGTAGCTTGCGTACCCCATACGAAATATCGAGATCTTTTTGAGCCACGCTATTAAACATTTTGAGATAGCGCTGAGTCAAATCATGGACTTTTGAAGGCTCAGCATCTCGTATAGTAGTATTTAATACTTCCCCTTCTTCTTCTTCCGATGAATCTCCATAAGCCGTCGCAAAAGTACGATCGAAAGTGCGATCAAATTGATCCATAGAATCATTATAATTGTGCGTTTCTTCCTTTTTTATAATAGGCTCTTGCTTTACAACCGGTTCTTGTTTTACTGACTGATCAACTAGTTTTTCCAGAGGAGTTACCACAGGCTTAAAAACATCACTCATAATCTTCTCAGTTGAAATCTTTTCCAACTTTAGCGTTTTGTGCTTTTTCCGGATCGCATCACTTGCCTTTGCAATTTGATCCAAGAAGCTTTTTTCTTTGTTAAATTCTGCACTCTGCATCTTGACTCTTTTGAGTTTGAAACCTGAATGCGTTTATTTTGTAGACGACGGTACATTTATAAAACAGTCAAATCCTTTCCTATATCTACATTCATGTAATTCACTGTCCTTGTCAATCACAATAAAACCATATTTATCACACTTCCAGCAGGCGAAACACAAATCCTTAAATTGTGCATATGTCATATCAGTGTTAACATGATCATCATAGATATGCTTTAGATTCATTTAATCTTGTCGAAAAAGCATCAAGAGGTTCGCGTTATCACGCACAAGGTGTTTGGGGGTGCGAGCATACGTTTGACAGAGATAGAAGCAATCGACATCTCGATGTCTGCCCATGCAGAAGAAAGCTCTAATATTGTCTTGCTTCTCACACGCAACATCATCGAAAATCATGATCGAGTTTGGACGTGCATCTTCCGGTCTGATTACTTCTTCATGCTCATTGAAAGGAAAATAATCACCTACTCGTGCTGTATTTAATAGTTATTGTAAAAACTGATATTTTGGTTGATTTAAGGATTTTGAATAAATGTAGATATTTTCGAATCTTAAACCATGCGGGTGTGTTATGAGAGCGAGGAGAACATTAGTCTTGCCGCAATTAGAGGGACCACAAATAATTGCACGCACACTATCCGGCAATAGCTCTCCATGACGTTTCCCCCTCTTCTTTACATTTTGCTGTGCAAGTTCGTCGAAATTTGGAACTGGAAGCTTTATCGAGTGTTCTTTGAATTTCATATTGCAACGTGTTCTGAACCTCAACTCGATTGCAACTAAACAATTGTACATAAATACAATCCTTATAAGACTTTCTTCTCAGCTGAGAATTATCCTCTTGTATGGAACCCAAGTAGCAGAAAAAAAATTTACTCTACAAATATAATACTGCACCCATACTAGTACTCAGTCGAGAATCGTCTTTCGAACGAGTATGATCGTTCATAGAGATATTAAAAGTAGAAATCACGTTAAAAAGAAGGGTAAAGGTGTACTGAGCACGCTTATCAATAAACTTCCGGTTGAGCTTCATCTGCCTGGTTATCAGTATTGTGGACCAGACACGAATTTGTCAAAACGTCTTGCTCGCGGTGATCCAGGAATAAATCCTCTTGACACGGCTTGCAAGGAACACGACATCGCGTACTCGAAAACCCGAGAAAATCCAGCGGCGCGACAAACCTCTGATAAAGTGCTCGCTGAGCAAGCTTGGAAACGAGTTTTCGCTAAAGACGCTAGTCTCGCGGAAAAAGCTGCAGCCTGGAGTGTAGCTAATATAATGAAAGCTAAAAGAAAATTTGGTATGGGGGTGTAAAAATCTCGAAAGGGGATATCACTGAGAAATGTAATCGGTGCGGCTAGAAAATCCATGACGCCGCACAATGATTCTCGTAAGGTCATTAAATCAGCACTCAAGGGTGCGCAGGACGCTGTGAAGAAAGCTGGAGGAAAACGGAAAGTGGTGTTACCTCGAATTCTACCTGTACCAAAAAAGGTTGGCGGCTTCTTACCCTTTCTCATACCCATTTTTGCCGGTCTAAGTGCCACCGGAGCTCTAGCTGGTGGTGCTGCAGGTATCGCAAAAGCAGTAAACGATGCGAGCGCTGCGAAGCAACAATTAAATGAGAGTAAACGTCACAATGAAGCGATGGAAGCCATTGCGTTGGGTAAAGGTCTTTACTTGAAGCCTTATAAGACGGGTATGGGCTTGCATATACAATCTCCAAAAAACGTATAAAGCTACCACACCGAGCACTCACCGATGTCGATATAACAAAGTATGCCAAAGCTATGCGAATTCCACATTTTCGTGGTGTTTACATGAGAAATGCATTGCCTAAAAGTGGACCTCGAAAGAGAGAAGCAGCTATTGTCAATCTCGATGATAAAGATGGTCCGGGTACACACTGGGTTGCATATAAGAAAAATAATAAAGAAATAATTTATTTTGACAGTTTTGGCAACCTTCGACCACCACAAGATTTAATGAAATATTTCGGTGTTGGTAGCACTGTAAAATATAATCATGAAAAATATCAAGACTACGATACAGTAGTATGTGGTCATCTGTGTCTCCGATTTCTCACGGGGCATCTATAAAAAACGATCCATGGTAGATGCAACACCAGTTGAACGTCAACAATCATGGGTGATTCTTTGACATTGACCATATCAGGCACAAACTCGCTACTGGAGGCTTATTATTTTCCACCTATTGAATTATCACCTTTAAAAAATTATACTCTTGGACTCGTGGAATTACTTACCTTCAATTCGATTCCGAATATAGACGTGGGGAACAATAAGTTCTACGCAGGATCGGAAGTAATCACTATACCTACTGGGAGTTATGAAATTGAAGATATTGAGAATTATTTGCAAAATGCATTGTCCAATAAGGGTATTTCCATCAGTTTAAAACCCAACAACAATACTTTATGCAGTGAAATCAAGTGTAATCAACGGATTAATTTCGCATCGAATGATTCGATAGGTCGATTATTGGGGTTCACTCCACGCATTTTGGAAGCTAATATCACGCACAAGTCCGATTTACCAGTGGCAATTCTCAAGGTCAACTCTTTGCGAGTTGAATGCAATATTACAGGGGGTGCTTATATAAATGCTCAACGAGTGCACACTATCCATGAATTTTTTCCGGTCGTTCCACCGGGCTATAAGATCGTTGAGGTGCCGTCGCACGTCATTTACCTTCCGATCACTGTGCAGTCAATAGATCATCTGCAATTGAGACTTGTGGATCAAGACGGAGAATTGGTGAATTTTCGAGGCGAAATTATAACAATAAGATTGCATGTTAAAACAACGTAATGGGTATTGTGTTTAAAACCAAAATCGGTCGAAGCTATAAGAGTGAATCGGCATGCCGCGAGCCAATCAGTCACCGAGCACCTCGCAAGGAGTTAACACGACAAAACGTTCAGTTTTTGCAAAATTTGGGTTTAAAAGTCACGCCAAAAAGAACGAGGAAATAAAAAATAGCATTTGCTGTATTGTTTGCATCATACCATGGAAGAAATCCTAAGCATACAAAAACCAATTGTGTTCGATGAGTCGATCTCACATTATGAGACTCATGCACATCAACCATTTGCATCATCAACATTTAACAACAACGATGAAATTCGAATCTCCGTACAACATCAGGATCTATGTTTGCTACCAAGCAAAAGTTCATTGCATGTGCATGGAAAATTGACGAAAGTCAATGGCACACCCGTCCAAAGTACGAGACTAATTAACAATGCAATCTGTCACCTTTTTGAAGAGATTCGTTATGAGTTGAATGCTGTTGAAATTGATCGATGTAAAAATCTCGGTCTCACAACACTCATGAAGAATTATCTTTCTCAAAGTCCAGGACAAAAATCTCTGATGGAGAACGCTGGTTGGCTCATAGATAACAATGATAATGCTAAAATGACCGATGACAACGGTTACTTTGACCTATCAATACCACTTTATTTTATATTGGGATTCGCTGAGGATTATCAACGAATCATCGTTAATGCGAAGCATGAATTAATTCTCACAAGAACGAACAATGATATTAATGCCATTGTACAAACACCTGCGGCAGAAAATATTGCAGCGGAGCAATTCAAGATTACACTGATGAAAATAGAATGGATGGTACCATACGTCAAGGTATCGGATCAACGAAAAATTCAACTACTCAACTTCATTGCCAAAGATCCATCGATTACCATGAGTTTTCGAACGTGGGAATTGTACGAGTATCCACTGTTACCAGCTACCTCAAAACATGTGTGGGTGGTCAAGACATCAACACAACTAGAAAAACCTCGATACATTGTTGTCAGCTTTCAAACCGCGCGAAAAAATAGTGAAAATAAAAGTGCGAGTGAGTTTGACCATTGCAATATTCGAGATATCAAACTATTTTTGAACTCTCAGTGTTATCCATATGGAAATATGAATTTTGACATTGCGAATAACCAATATGCTCTACTATACGATATGTATGCAAACTTTCAGGCCTCATATTATGGAAAAGAACCCGAACCATTGTTGAGCAAAGCCGATTTTATTAAGTACGCTCCGCTCATTGTCATTGATTGTTCTAAACAAAATGAATTTCTAAAGTCTGGTCCTGTTGATATTCGATTGGAATTCGAATCCGCGAATCCCTTTCCACCTCAAACTTCAGCCTATTGTCTTATTTTGCATGATCGTATAGTTGAATATAATCCAATCAGTGGTGGGGTAAAAAAATTGATATAAAAACGGACTTCACCGAAGATTTTAATTTAGTCTCGGGGGATAGTTGCTCGAAAGTTCATTACTATCATAGAAGAAACTGAAAAAATGGAGTGGGTAGTTGATCTTCAAGGTTTCAAGAGACCCATCGATGAGTTTGTGTTGAAAGAATTTGCAGTTATTCCACTACAAGATAAAACAATACCGTCGCTGGCATTTATATTCCAACCCCCCTCTACTTGGAATAGTCTACCAGCGAAGTACAAGTGCGTAAACTCATGGCTCACACGCAACTTCCATGGACTTCATTGGGACTCCGGTGACATACCATACGCAGCAGCCAAAGGAATTATTTCCAACGTACTCACGCACGCTCGCACAATATACATGAAAGGTGCAGAGAAGAAATTGTGGCTCACAAATTTCATAGGTGAGGACTCAGCGCGTATCGTCAACCTTGAAGATCTGGAGTGTCCATCGTTGAAACAGCTCCGTCGAGAATCACCCCCTTCAGCATACCCTCCGCATCACCATTATCACGGTTCAAAGATGAATTGTGCCGGTGAAAATGTGAAATTGTTGAGAAATTGGATACTCCAACCAGCTGACCGTTTATTGTAAAACTGATTTTTTTAATAAAGAGAAAAAGTGTTTAACTCGATGCAATATATTTTATTGAGTACATACACCCACCCCTCATTTCAAAGTTATTTTACATCCTGCTGCATTCGAAAAATTTTTTTGCTATATGCGCATTGCTTTTTGGAATTAATCCAACCGTCTTTTACAATACAGGGGCAAAGGGGAGATTTCTCAGTGGTATATGTAGAGATTGCAATGTCTGCAGCGATTGGCCAATACCATGGATATTTGTTGATTCTCGTGCTTGTTCTCCTTTGTGAACCGCTTCGCGGAGCAACAATTCCGAGTTCTCGTTTATGCAACCATTTCTCTAGTTCACCGCTTTTAATACCATTCGTACGACTTGCTGCCCATTCCGCTCGTGAACCATGAAATCGCGTATTTAAGAGACGATTTTCATGCTGAAACCATTCATCCTCGGAGTTATCGAACTCTACGTATTTCCGACAATTTATAGCATCGAAAGATCGGCCCCAATTTTTCCAAGTGTTCCTCCAACAAGTTTGGTAATACCGCGTTTTTTCTATTAAATGAAAAAAACAAAAAGTTAATACAGTTCTCACTTTATTATATACATATTATACATATTATACAGTATAGCCCCATGGGAGCGTATCGATATTATTGGAACAAAGAATCCGTTTATCATCATTCCAACTTAATGCTAGTTTTTTCTGTTTGATCGATTCGACTTTGTGCTTTCTACTTCGAATTAAATTTTGATTTTTTACAATATTTTCGTGTTGCAGCAAACATCGCTTATAGTCGTCAAATGTTATAGTTTTCAAGGTCGATGACTTCACTCCTTTTGCTCGTTTTTTTTCAATACCATGAATTGTAAAACAGTACATCTTTGCTCTTAGTCCCACGAATTCTTGTATAATTTCACCGTTCGTTTCATCCTTCATTAAACCTAGAACCTTCTTATTAGCCAAAGGCATACCGTAGACATTGTCAGGAGCGTACTCAGATGTATCAAACTTATTTATATCACGTTTCATAATCGCATATATATCCGGCGCAGTGATGTGATACAGCAAACTGTCTGTGTCTGTGTACATTAACTTCGCACGCTTACCGAATCTACTTTTCATATAATTATAATGAAAATCATAAATGTATATTTTCGATATATCGAGAATACAAGAACCTACGTATATCGGTTTATTAAACTTTATTTGAGTACGTTTCATCTCAATTACGACCATGTTTTCATTGAATATCATACTGCTATGGAAATTTGGTTTGGCGATGAGAGCTCGAGCTCCATACCTTCCATCCCATTTCGTAATGAGCCTTACGTCTCGATATTTTCTTACATTTTCCATCGTCTTACCGAAAACTGCATTATTCATCAGTTTATAAAATTTTTTCTCAAATTCATTATTCGATTTTTGTCGTAGTTCAGTATTCAAAGCAATGTATTTCTGCAACCACGGGGATTGCTGAAACTTCAGGACTCGATAAATTTTTCGCAACACCAAACCCAATTCTAAACCCTGTTTCAAGTTCCGATAATGGATTATGTATTTCTCTTTAGGGTACAGTGTTGTCATTAATTTTTTCTGATGACAGTTTTGCAAAGGGGGTACAAACGACTCCGGACACAAGGGGAGATCTTTGTGGAGCTCGTGAAGTTTTTTGGGGTAGTCTAGATCGACTTCAAGAATATACCCCGTCGGAGAATCATTAGGAATATTGCGAATATCTAAATCTTCGAAATTTTCCTCCCATTCGAAAGAATAGCTCGGTAAAAACGTACTCATCGCAGCACCATACAAATTATTCACATCATAGTACATGAGATACGATTCTTCTGTACTCGTATCAAAGTCGTCCTCCATGTAGCGATTATTCGCTTTTGCATATCGGTTCGAGCATTGAGCAACACCACCTCGAATACCTCGTTCAACAAACAGTAGCATATCAACGTCTGTAAGAAGCTCAAGTTGAACACGCGTGCACTTGAGCATAGCATCGAAAGCAAGCCCCGGGGCAGTGTAATAGTGTAGAGGATCCAAGTCGTACGTGACAGAGCAATTTTTTCGAAAATTTTCGAAAATGTCAGCCAAAAGAAGAACATCTGTTTTTAAATACAAATCCGAATATTCACCGAGCGTTTTTATGTTAAAAGTACGCCACACGTTGCACGCGTGCGAGTACTCAGAGTTTGAAATATCTTCGTTATGCAATTGAGAATAAAATTTTTCTCGTGGAGGTAATTCAGTTTCTTCGAGTTTTTCCCAACTGTCAACAAAATCGTATGGAAAAACACCTTTTCTTGTCAGTAATTCAAATTCCTCTACGCTTTTACAGTGTTTTCGTGTAATTATTTTTTCATCGTTCTTCAAATAGGACGCTAATTTGACAATACTGCTCGGCATAAAACGGAATGAGTCAATGAATCTGAAATGCACGACTGTATCCTTGACACTCGTCGTGAAGGATATGTACTTCTCTTTATTCAGAGGTAACAGTGTTACCGGACCATCGAACCACTTAGCCAGCGCCTCGATTAAAAAGTGTGAATCATATCCGGACAAATTATGAAAGACTACTGGAACCGTACAAGAAGTTTTATAGTTCAGATTGCAATGCTCATGTGCTGCCCCGCGATATTTTCCAGTAAAATGACAGTGATCGCGATGCTTCTTGTGCCATACCTCGATTGGTTCTTCACAAATATGACATGTTTGAGCATTATAATATTCTTCTTTCTGTTCTTCAGTCAATGGTATCATACGTACATTTGATGTTAAATGAACGTGAAGCGATTCCACCAATGCTTTTAATTCGCTCATAAACCACTCAACACATTTTTTACCGCGGTGAATTTTGAATTTTGACATCGTATCATTAAGGTTACACTGTATATAATACGCGATACTGTGAGGGACATGCTTTTGATACGGTGTTGTGTTTTGAGAGTCAAGAGTTACCGTTTTCTCCAAAATACATTCAAGGTCAGCATAGATTGCGAATGGAACAGTAAGATTATACTTATAATTTCGAAATTTCAATATTTTTTCTTTGAGATTCGGCATAATTACTTTGCACTTGTTCATGCTTTCACAATCAGATCTATGTTTGCGCAACGAGTTCTCCGTATTAAAATGACACAAGCATCTGTCACAAATCCAGGTAGCACAGTTATGTTTCGAGATTTGCGAGCTCACTAATCGAGACAGATTACTGATCCAAGCAAAGTGATACACCGGAGTATAATCCTCATCGTTGTTCAAATCGATTTCAGTTTCAAGCGCAAGTAGATGAATCGTGGGCTTATCCGACTTTTGGCTACTTATGTAAAAAGGTACAATTTCATCACGCCCCTCAATCCCATAAACATTTATTGTCAAATTATTGAGTTTTTCAAAAATTGTTATGTCCTTGAAACTTATTGGAAAATCAATTCCCTCACACTGAAGCGCAGATCGAAAGTGTGGATACGAACTTGTGCGATAACGATGACTTGTAGACTCAACTGGGTGAAGAGCTGCCGTTACTGACCAAGCAAAGCAGTATGGATCATCATTGACGATGTTTACGACGGCTTTCTTGAGTTGTATTGCTTTGGGTATTTCGATGTACGTTGAGAGACCTCCGCGCAGTGGTACGTATTTATTGATGTTCACCGTCAAGTTGACGATCTCTGTCATCGACCAACCAGAATCCTTTTCTTGAAAATCTTCAACTTTGCTCAACAGTTTGTCCAACACGCTTTCATTGAACCATGAATGTAAGTCTGTTGATTTGAGAATAACCACATTCTTCGTATTAAAGAATTTTATATCTTCAGCAACGGTATCACTTTTCGCAATGGTATATTTGCAGGCCAATACCACATTGACCTTCAAGCCAGTCTCTCCTTGCAAAATATTTTTTATTCTCCTTACGATGAGTTTCTTTGAATCACACAGAAACTGTTTGAGATTTTTATGACGTAAATTAACGATTACGCCAGTTCGTATTCTCGATGCAAACGCTGTCTCCGAATCTTCCCATCGTACTCTGTCACTTCGCTTTGCGACTCCACTACCACTCTTTCGCAGATCTTTGAATTTTTCCGTGACACATTGTAAAAGTCCTATGGTTGTAAGAAATTTCGTTTTCTCACCTATCGAATCAGACTCTTTCAAGATTTTTCTGAAAAGCTGTATATGTCGATTGGTAGTTTTTATCCAGCGTTGAATTTCAATGGTAGTCGATTTATTTTTTAGTATCTTATAAGCTTGCTCGAAAAGATGGACGAGTTTTTTACACTTATTAGAATCCATCGTTGCGTGAGAAGAACTCAATGTTCTTACGCTACAACGAATGATCCCCCTACGATGGAATTAAGTAATATATAGAAGAACATTTTTTATCCTTCTCCAATCCATATTAAAAAATTTCATTTTCATCCTACTGCATATTCGCGAAGAGGCGGGCTACGCATCGTTACGACTCTATCGAATAGCAGCGTGTGCCCTTTATCATATATATTCTTTTTACGACGAATTAGAGACGAATCACTATACCTCTAATATTTTCCACTACAACCTTCTGAAAAAGCTGTGAAGTGTCAGCGTAGGAGGGCTAGACGAACCAGCGGCACACCGAGTGTGTATCACCGCGTGTGTATCACCGCGTGGGTGTGCAGCAGCCGAGCTAGACGCACTGGCGCCACGCTAAGTGTGTATCGCCGTGTGTGCACGCAGCAGTGTATCACGAGAAGCTCGTACTGCGTTCGCTGTTTATTCTATGACATATACAAGCAACTCGCTCGGGTTACCTATTTAAAACACACTGTTGATACTTTACTTTATGACTTTTTTTCTCTCTCGTATCGATAATGTGGGATGAAGACTATAAAATTTTTATATATATATTTATCCTCGACCGCACGTTCGTGAAGAAATTACAAAGCGACAACGGAGTTCGACGTCTTCCGGTAGACGACGACGAACGGTGTTCATAAAGAGTTCATGGAGCGTTTTGCTCTGTTTATTCCAAGAAACTTTAGGCGAGAGACTCTTTCGGAGTCGATATGTATATTCTACGTTTTATACTTCCCTTCGCCTTATTGTTCGTATGGGGTATACGGATCATTTACAGTATGCCTGCCACACGCTAACATCATAATACTGTCAACGAATCTTTGAGGCTGAGAGCTTTATTTTATTTTTTTCATACAGGGGTATTGTGAGACGTTAGTGATATATATCTCTCTCTATCTAATGCTTAGAATTTGGTAATGCCAACCCATCGAGAGATCAACGTTTCGCCCCAGCGGCACAAGTCATTATCGATCGAGCCATCGTAGCAGCTCAAACTTCTCCGCGTTCCGTGCAAGTCACATCGAAAGTTTTTGGTGTTTTGTGAGGTGTGTGCACCGTGAAATTGGGTGACATTTTCAACGACAAAAGTGTTTAATATGTCAGTTCAGTGGGAAGAAGACGTCGACCTCGATCGTGAGATTGAAAATATATTGCGATCGACGTCGGGGGTGGATTTTAACCCCGAAGAATTTAATTTATTATTGGATTCATCGTCCAACGAATTGCGAGTATTGGGTGCTGAACCGATACAGCCGGATCCAGCATCAATACAGCCGATGCCATCGATTCAACCGGCAACAGCTACGCAACCACCACCACCACCACCGTCGCCACCAATTCAGCCGGCAACAGCTTCGCAACCGCCACCACCACCACCACCGCCGACGTCAGCGATTCCATCGTCGTCGTCGTCGTCGTCGAGTGAGAGGCCACTGCCGCCACTCATTACTATTGAAGAGAAAGATGAGCTACCGCAGGATTTGTCTACGAATCGTCGTCGTCGTGACAAGGGGGGGTCCCGTCGTTGTCGGCGCGGTGGCGTACGAAACGAACCTCGGCCGGATCCTGAGGTGGCGCAACGTCAACCACCAGTGGTGCAGCAACGATCTGTGCTTCGAGCTCCGATGCGGCTGCGTCACATACAGCAACCGCAACAACAACCGCAACAACAACAGCCGCCGCAACAAGCAACAACATTGCAGCAACAACAGCCTCCGGTGCAACAGCAACAACAACAACAACAACAACCGCAACAAGCAACAACATCGCAGCAACAACAGCCTCCGGTGCAACAGCAACAACCGCTGAGACAGCAGCAACCGCCTTCAGCAACCGCAAGCACGGACGTTACCGTACAACAGCTGGTGCAACTCCAGCAACAACAGTACAATCGTCTGACTTCTGGTATGTATTTGTTAAATCAATATATATTGTAACGGGCCCGGGTAATTAAAAATTTCGAAAAATTAACCGGACACCTCGCCACAGTATCTTGACGCCCGTGTAATCTTCCCTTGCCAACACACCGTATGGGCGCCAGGCAGCCAAATCTCCCCGGGTTGCCGCGGGTATAATATTATCTTCCTTCCGTTCTCTACTTGCCGGCTAACAATGGGAAATGGGTACGGGCTTCACGACACGACATAAATGCAAATAAAACTTCTCGAGACCCAAGTTTTCGTATAAAAACAACACGTAGAAGATGAATTTATTTAACAAGAAATGTGAACGTTTTGAGCGAGGCACCGCTCGACTTATCGCGCGAAGTATTCGTGTCCGCCTCGAGGCCGCTCGAGGGGATCACGCACACACATACAACCGGGCCAGACAGTCACGGGTGAGCCACGGACGGCGACCACGTTAAAGAATTACGAATCTGGCACCACGTGCGCCTACCTTGCAATCAATCCTTTCCCTCGTCTCGTCGGAAAATGGCTCGAGCCCGTTGCTGTCTCACTCTTCACGAGCCCGTCGAGGGTCGTCTCTCGCCCTTGCACCGGTAATCTCGGGTCGGCAAGGTGCAGTGCCCACTCCACCTCACTCTCTCTCACACACACGCTCTTACAGTAGTACTTTTTCTACGCCTGACAACTACGCTCTTTTCTATTCTGAGTCTCGCACGAGAGTCATGCTCTCCTGTCGCGATTTCGGCTGCGAGCCTATGGAGGGAGGGGGAACGCTCTCCTTGCTCGCGCGAGGCCTCGAGCCTCGCCGTCGTCGGTCGTTCTCTCTCTCCATCGCTGTTGCCGATTCTTCGCGAATATTTGCCCTGTAACAGAATTTGACAAATCTCTCGGCAGTATCGTACTTTCTGTATTGTTTTCGGCTCGGCGAGACGGTCTAGCGACGTTGCGCGATCTATCGCGGGACTCTCGTGCGTGAATAATCTCGAGGGCGGTATCGCGCCTCGTTACATCCCCCCACTAGGCCCTGTCTACCCTACGCTACGCGAGGTAGACACACGCCGATACCCGATTCTTCACGCTACGCCGCCGTACCGTCACTCCACCGAGCCTGTCATCCCCATCACCAATTCTTCCCATACAAGACAGACAGTAAATCATCACAGAAAATCATAGGCAATAATGTACGCTTTATTGGCTTCTCGTAGTTCGGCCTCTCTTTACAAACGCATGGAACGATTGTCCTCGTCGTCGGACCCGTCGTTCAAAAAAACAAAAAAAAAGAATATATAAAATCAGGAAAACAAAACGATTATTGTCGAACTACTCCGCTCGCTTCCGGGGTTGGGTACGGTGCCAGTAACAAACGTAAGTGAAGTGTTTTTTTTTTTTCGTATGTCACGGGTTACGGCGCTCGCGGCGGCAATCCGGACATGTGGCACGCGTGAATCCCACCCGATAGCATGATACGCAATAATTATGTTTCGCTTCGGACGGTGGACGCGGGCAATCCCGAAGGCCGTGTCCCTCGACGAAACACCTCGGGCACGCCATCTCGGTCGACGAGTCGCGATGTGATTTGTACCGACGCAGATGATTGGCCCGATCCGGCGCCAACTCGCGGCGTAGCCCGTGCGGTCCAGGGCAGCTGGCTGTCGACACACCGAGACGATTACATTTTTGGCAAAAATGTGTGCGTATCGGTTCCGGGCATCTCTTCCACGGGTGCCCGATCTTGCGGCAGTTAAGGCACCCCGCTGGTGCTCGAGCTTTTTCTCCCGGGGCTACTCTCGGTCGTGGTGGCTCTCGACTTGGTCCTGGTTGTGAAATTGGTCGAGCTAACGGTGCCCCTCGGCCTCCGATGACCGTGAATCTGCTTCCGTTGCTGCTGCTCGTCGAGACTAGCTCGAGCCCTGCGACAGCCTCGCACAATGGCAACTCCCATCGCTCGAGCGCCCTTGTTTCGGTGGTTACGCCATCGCGGCGTGTGACGATCTCGGCCGGTGCTTCGGGCGTCGGGGTCGTCGTTACCGTGTTTCCCGCGTCATTTTCGTTCGACACCTCGAGTGTCGATGTCGCAGCTGCGGGTTGTGAGCCACGGTTAGCGGCCTCGTAGCGCCTCTTCGCCTCAGCTCGTACCTCCTCCAACTGTCTTTCCGGCTCCGACGGAAGTTCGCGTCCGCGGTATCGATACGCCGCTTCTACGCGTATCGCAGCGAGCTGTTCGTCTAACTCTAGTGGGCGTCGAGCCGACATCTTTTGACTTTCCTTACAGACATAAAGCGATTACAATTACTCTCCGGTTTAAATTGCTTTGTCTAAGGTACACTTATTCTACGGTGCCTCTCATCGAGCTCTCCGCGCTTGGCATGCAATTTGATAATTTCAAATCTTTCACGTGCCATCGACCCGCGGTCCGGCCTTCGGCATCGGCGAGTTCTACTACATTCGGTGAGACCACTCGCACCACGTCGAACGGGCCCGCATAACGTTTCGCGAATTTCGAAGTTACGTTATTTGCTGCGCTCGATAAGACTCGATAACGCCGATACACTCGGTCTCCGACGTGTAAGGGTACGTCCCTCCGTCGCCGATTGTAATACGCGGCTTGCTTCTCCGAAGCTTCTCGTATTGTTCGCGAAGCTAGATCGCGCAACTCCGCGAGTTTCGTCATTCTCGCTACTCATTTGTCTTTGTCCGGCCCGTCTGGGATATCGTTCTCGGCGATTCGAGTCCAATATCCCGCGGGCTTCGGCTCTCTGCCGAGATTCAAAAACGCCGGGCTCATGCCGAGAGACGAGTGTACCGCCGTATTGTATGCGAATTGAAACTCGGCTATGTGAAGGTCCCAAGTACCGTGATCGGCGGAGACGTAACTCGCGATCATCGTTTTCAAATTTCGGTTAACCCTTTCGACAGGATTCGCCTGCGCGTGGTACGGTGGGGTCGTTACCCGTTCTATTCCGTACTCGTCCGTCAGTCGTTTCACTGTCTGGTTTACGTACTCGGTTCCATTATCAGTCAACAGTCGCCTCGGGGTTCCCCATCGATTTAGCACGCGCACACGGAAAGCTTCGACAATCGTTTTTCCGTTCGCCGTCGACGCGGGTACACACTCAATCCAGCGCGTAAACAAGTCTTCGAAGACGATCAAGTATCGATTCCCGGCTTTCGAACGCGGATAGGGTCCCATTACATCCGATGCAACAGTATCCCATGGTTGGGTGATTACTCGCGGTCCCATCATCCCCATTGGCCGAGCTTGATCCGACTTGTGCATCGCGCACGTCGAACATTTACCCACGTAGCTTTTCACGTCGCGGTACATACCGGGCCAGTAATAAAACTTCGCGAGACGGCGATACGTTCGCTCTACGCCCGGGTGTCCCGATTGTTCGTCATCGTGAGCTTGTCGCAAAATTAACGGCTGTTCTACTGATGGTACGACCAACTTCCACGCGTCTAAATCGTCACCCGTCGCTTCTTTCGTCGCATCCGGGCGATAAAAATATAGCGTGTTACTCTCGATTCGCCATTCCGGAAACTCTCGAGGATTCCGACGTATGGCGTCGAGCCTTTCCGTGTACCAGTCGATTTCGAACGCGTCACCGAGTGAGTCTACGTTAGTTCTCTCGTCCGGCTCGAGGTCGTTAAACATTCGCGACAACGCGTCGGCAGCTTCGTTCTCCGAACCTTTCCGATACTCGATCGTCATATTATACCCCGATAGCTCAAAAGACCATCGCGCGAGTCGCCCTATGGGATCCGCGAGATTGTATAGCCAGCGTAGGCAATTGTGATCGGTCACTACCGTAAATTCGTATCCCTCGAGGTACGGTCTGAATTTACGAACGGCCCAAATTACCGCGAGACATTCTTTTTCCGTCACCGTATATCGCGTTTCGGGTCCCGTCATTACTCTACTCGCGCATTCGATTAACCGTTCCCCTTCTTCGCCCCTTTGCGTCAACACCGCGCCGATCCCTTTATCGCTCGCGTCGGTGTACACTACGAATGGCAGCGAATAATTCGGAAAGGTGAGAATCGCGGCATTTACTATCTCCTCTTTGATAGCCTTAAACGCCGCTTCCTCTACGTCGGTCCATTCCCACGGTACTGTCTTGCTCGTCAGTCTGTTCAACGGTCCTGATACTCTCGAGATATTTTTCAAATGTCTGTGGTACCAATTTACCATACCGTTGAACCTACGTAGTTCTGTCGCGTTTCGCGGACGCGCGTATTCGATAATCGGTCGAATCTTTTCGGGGTCTGGTCTCAAGCCGTCTTGATTCACCAGAAATCCGAGGTACCGTACCTCGTGGCGACAAAATTCGCTTTTGTCGTAATTTAGTATGAGGCCGGCCTCTCGAATAATCCCGAGGATTTTCTCGATCCACTCGAGGTGCTCGTCGAAAGTTCGATTCACGATTATGATATCGTCGAGATACGCGAACGCGTGCGGCTCGAGCGCGGGGCCGATGAGTCGATCCATCAACCTCTGAAACGTCGCCGGCGCGTTGCAAAGCCCGTATGGCATTCGTTTGAATTGAAAGAGCCCTTTCCCCTCGACAATAAACGCGGTAAAATGCTTGCTTTCCTCGGACATCATTATTTGGTGATACGCGGCACTCATATCTAAAGTCGTGATATACACGGCCTCTTGCAACTTGCTGAGAATCGTGTCCATTCGCGGAAGAGGATACGCATCCTTTCGCGTGACTTTATTGAGTTCCCGGTAATCAACACAAAATCGCCATGTCCCGTTTGGCTTCGCTACCATAACAGGCGGACTCGCCCATTCGCTCTGCGAAGGCTCGATTATGTTTGCTGCGAGCATTTTGTCTACCTCCGCGTGTAGTTTCTCGACGACCAAAGGCGAACGTCGGTACATTCGTTGCTTTATCGCTCTGTCTAGTGGCGCGTCGATTACGTGTTTCGTGAGTGCTACGGCAACATTAAAGTCATTCGGCAGCGTCGGTCTGATTTGTTCAAGAAGCCGATCTAAACGCGCTTTTTCGTCTCGAGCGGGTATCTGAATCCCGAAGCATACACCTACCGCCGCGATTTCATCGCTCGTGCGTACTATGGGATGCTCGATTCCCACTCCCCCGATAGTCCACGTTCCTCTGCTGCCGAAAATATCGACCCCGAATGCGCGAATGAAATCCATTCCCAATAGGCATGGCGACTTTAGTTTACGCACTATAATCGCGGGGAACCATTTCTGTACGCCGTCGAGTTCGATCGGGAAGAGTGCTTCGCCGAGTACTCTTTCCGGACTTCCGTTCGCCATAGTTACGTAATCGTTCTTTGTTGGTGGATACGTCTTGTGCGGTAAACCGAGTGTCTCTACGATTACCCCACCGATACGGCCAAATACTGAGACTGTCGCTCCCGTGTCGACCAATGCCTCGAGCAGCCTGCCGCCGATCACCAGTTGCACGAAAACTCTCTCGTGTCCTTTCTCGCGTTGCCACTCCTTTGGAGGCGCGGGAAAGGCCACAAGTAATTCGTGACTCGTTCCACCCAGATCCATTTCTGTCGAAAAATGTACGAGGTTATCATTCTCGTCGCTGCGGTCCCGATCGTCGCTGGCGCGAGTCGCTGCCAAAGCTCGATCGGCTCCACATGTCTCGCCTACCGCGCGAGTTCTCTCATTCTCTTCGCTCGACTCATCCGAGTCGTCGAGCGTCCAAATGCCTACCGGTCCGCGAGTCGATTCGCCTGTCTCTACTTGACTTATAATTTTCTGTGACGGAGAGCTCGATGTACCTGCCTGTATTTGACTACTACCTCTGGGTCTCGAGTTCCCTGCCTGATAAGTTATGTGTCGTGTCGGATTAGGGAATGACTCTAACGGGGGAGGCTTGGCTAACGTGGCGGGTGCGCTGTTTACGTGGGGCTCTGGCTGACCCGCGGTGGCCAGGCCCGATTGTCGTTTTTTGAAAACGCGCAGCCGCAATTTTCCGTCGAAACTCCCTTACGTCCGCAGCCGTGACACAGCTGCACTCGAGCGCTCGAACAATCCCGACCGTAATGTCCTTTTTCGCCGCAATTATAACAAAAAGGCGGTATCCTCTTCGGAAAGTTACCCACGCCTCTCTGATTCGACTCATTTCCGTTGGGTGGGTTCCTCCCCCCACTAGCCGATTGTTGTGGTTGTCGAGTGTTCGTCTGTGGCGCTGTCTCAACCGCGTTGACCGTCGCTTTGGCTCGAGCCTTCTTCCGATTTTTCCTTTTCTTCGAAGTTGTCGATGTGCTTCCTTCGCTCACCTCGTTTATCACGGGCTGTTCCATCGAAACTTCGTTTACGTATCGGAATCCGACCGATTTCCTCGAGGTTTTCGTGTTCGGAGATATCTTCTTTTTCTCCTCGCACGCGAACTCCTTGGCATGGCTTTCGCTGCGACTCGGCGGCGGGCGTCGTGCCTTGGCTCGAGCCCATCGTCGTTCGATCGCTGTTGCGTCGGCAACCAGTTCGGCGTACGTTCGCACGTCTCTCCTCTCGAGTTTCTCCCAATATTCCGGTCGTAGGCCGGAGTACGCGTGGTCTAACTGGCTACGTAAACTCTTCGGTCGACGAAGTCGTCCGAACAATCCTTGCAGACAGATAAGGTAATCCTTTGCCGATTCGAGTTCGCCCTGAGTCCTCTGTCTGATGTCTTCCTTCAGGCCCTCCTGGTCCTGATCGGCTCCGAACCAGGCGCGAAACTCGCGTAGGAAGTCCTTCCATACTGACCATTGTCGACGGTTTGATCGATACCACAGTAAGGCGCGTCCCTTCAATACTTCAGGCAGTACGATCAGCCTATCCTCGTACCGAATGTCAGCGGCGTGAAATTTCTCCCGAAGTTGTTCGACAAATACTTCGCATGCTATCTCGTCGTCTCCGGAATATTTTAACTGCCACTTGCGAGCGATATCTCCGATATCTCGCTCACGTCGACGGCGTGCCGACGATCGGTCGTTTCGTTGAGGCGATCGATCTTCCTCGCTCGTTTCTTCGTCCACTCTTACTCCGTGGCGTCGCCGAGCGGTTCGTCGCTGTGGCTGTTCGTCGCTTTCCGAATCCTCGGTTGACGATTCGCTCGTGCTGGACGATTCGGTGTCGTCCCGAGTGCGTCGATCGCTGCGTCTCGAGCGCGCGTCCCTCCGAGATTTCTCGACTCGCGTCGAGCGTCGTTCCTTCACTTGTGATACCCGAACTTGTGTCGTCGGGCGTTTCGGCCTCGCACGGACTTCTTCTTCACCATCGCTGTCCGTCTGTGTGCCGATTTCCCTTGTCTTAGGCGGGTTCGCGGGACTCTCCTTCATTGCTCTGGTGTTTGTGCGATTCGCGACGCCTTGTAGCGTCCCCCCTGGTACGTCCTCCGGGACTTTTCTCGGGGCCTCGCCTCGGCGTCGCGTCTCGCGTCCCGAACGATCTTCGTACAAGTCCCGCTCTCCTTCCCAATTCGCCGGAATTACCCTCCGACTATCTCGGCGGTCAACCACCGGAACTGTAGCTCGAGCTGAATTCGTTGTCTTCGGTATCGCGCCTGTTGTGTGCTCGACCGGCGTGGTAGGTCTCGAGACGGTTGGTACGCGAATGGGGTTTCCCATCCATTCGCGTAGCCGATTTCTCATGACCGCCGGTACCCCTGATGGATTCAGAAAAATTGCCTGCAACGTTTCTCGCAGCCTCGCGACCGGCATCTCGTCTACCTGAGCTGCGAACACCGCGAAGGGTTCGTCCTCCTCAGGCATTGTGTCTTCCGGGCCCCACGGGATGTTTGGGCATCCGTTCTCCCGGTATTTATGCCGTTTGAGTCGATCGCGTATCTCAACACCGTTGCCCTCGACGCTCGCGTCTGCAGCCCGCAGTAGTTGCCGTACTTCCCGGTCGGTAATGGCGTCAACCCATTGCAACGGGTCTACCGCCTTCTGTTTTGTCTGTACCGTCTTGTCGTGAGTGGTTTTACGGTCAGTCGTTTTCTTCTTCGCCTTCGATCGCGTGTTTACCGCGGCGTTTTCGGCCTCTGGACCTTCGCTTATTGTTTCGCTGCCAACCTCAGTAAGCACTGCGATCTGTGGCTCCTCGTTCGTTGCCATTTTCGGAAAAATTTTTATAATTATTTATTTATTTATTTTTCCCAAAAATGCTTCGACTTTTTACCGATTAGCCGCTCACGAAAATCACGAGCGTTCGCTGCTGTCAACCCTCAAGCGTCCTTTAACGATGTAACCGAGGAATAATTTTCGTCTACGAATTCCCGACTTTTGTTTTTCCGCGAGGATTGTTTCTTTTCGTTCTACACCGAGAATTTGCGAGCTACCGTTTTCGAGAAATTACCGATAATCTTGTCGAATTGATTGCGTCGCTTATTTTTACGCTCGAGCGTGAAATTGATTCTATTCCGCAGAATCCTGTTTCCCCAAACTCGAGAATAATTTTTTTCATTCAACGACGAATTATTTTTTCCGCAAAAATCGCATTCAAAATTCGCGAATTATTTTTCTCAAAACTATTTTTCATCGAACGCGCGAATTATTTTTCTCAAAAACCTGCGTTCGATTTTCCCTTGAACGCGCGGCTTATTTTTCTCGAAAAACCCGCGTTCGATTTTTCATTGAACGCGCGAATTATTTTTCTCAAAAAACCCGTGTTCGATTTTTCATTGAAATCGCGAGTTATTTCTTTCCAAAAAATCCGCGTTCAATTTCTCATACAATATTTCTTTCGAGCTCGCAAACGTCAATCGGTCAATACCATCTCTCTATCGCCGTTCGGTTAACATGTGCGTTATTCTCTTCGCGAATTTGTACCGAGTGAAACGCCAAAAATTTCCGAAAAATATTTATTCCGCGAATATCCGTACCGTCCTCTCTACTCGCAAAACACAAATTTTATTTTACGCAAAAATAATTTTATTCGATTTTGTTTTCGAGTATTCGCGCGAACTATTATTCTTCGTGCGAAGAGATTCTCTGTCTCTCTCGCGTATCGTCGTCTCGCCCGATCCCTCGAGGGTTCGCGCGTCGAGCGAAGTCCGTGGAGTACGCGTGCACTCGATGCCGGTACGCTCGCACGTGACTCGCAATTTTCGCTGCGAACTCTCACTCGAGGACCGTGTTCCCTTCGCTTTGAGAATCACGGGAATATTCGCGTGAATATTTCGATTCCCGTGTTAACGCGTTAACGCTCTTAGAAGCGAGCTATCGTCGAGTTTCGAGCGCGCTTTGTTGACGTTCTTTTGTTTACGTCGCGCGCGGTCGACCGAGACTCGAGCTCGACTCGGCGATCTTCTTACTGCTGACTCTCGCGCGCGTGAGAATTTTATTTTCGATTGAAATTTTTATGCGCCGAGCCCCACGTTGGGCGCCAAAATTGTAACGGGCCCGGGTAATTAAAAATTTCGAAAAATTAACCGGACACCTCGCCACAGTATCTTGACGCCCGTGTAATCTTCCCTTGCCAACACACCGTATGGGCGCCAGGCAGCCAAATCTCCCCGGGTTGCCGCGGGTATAATATTATCTTCCTTCCGTTCTCTACTTGCCGGCTAACAATGGGAAATGGGTACGGGCTTCACGACACGACATAAATGCAAATAAAACTTCTCGAGACCCAAGTTTTCGTATAAAAACAACACGTAGAAGATGAATTTATTTAACAAGAAATGTGAACGTTTTGAGCGAGGCACCGCTCGACTTATCGCGCGAAGTATTCGTGTCCGCCTCGAGGCCGCTCGAGGGGATCACGCACACACATACAACCGGGCCAGACAGTCACGGGTGAGCCACGGACGGCGACCACGTTAAAGAATTACGAATCTGGCACCACGTGCGCCTACCTTGCAATCAATCCTTTCCCTCGTCTCGTCGGAAAATGGCTCGAGCCCGTTGCTGTCTCACTCTTCACGAGCCCGTCGAGGGTCGTCTCTCGCCCTTGCACCGGTAATCTCGGGTCGGCAAGGTGCAGTGCCCACTCCACCTCACTCTCTCTCACACACACGCTCTTACAGTAGTACTTTTTCTACGCCTGACAACTACGCTCTTTTCTATTCTGAGTCTCGCACGAGAGTCATGCTCTCCTGTCGCGATTTCGGCTGCGAGCCTATGGAGGGAGGGGGAACGCTCTCCTTGCTCGCGCGAGGCCTCGAGCCTCGCCGTCGTCGGTCGTTCTCTCTCTCCATCGCTGTTGCCGATTCTTCGCGAATATTTGCCCTGTAACAGAATTTGACAAATCTCTCGGCAGTATCGTACTTTCTGTATTGTTTTCGGCTCGGCGAGACGGTCTAGCGACGTTGCGCGATCTATCGCGGGACTCTCGTGCGTGAATAATCTCGAGGGCGGTATCGCGCCTCGTTACAATATATATATATATATACTAGCGGACCTGCGGGCTCGCGCGCTACGCGCGCTCGCGACTATGGGTTGAAATCGACTGAAATATCTCTCTATGTGATATAGATATCTCACCACCGCCGCCGTGTACAAAAATTGAGAAATTAGAACATTTCTGCTTGCACCCCCCCCCCCCCTCCCAACCGCCGGGAAAATATTCTAAGTCTTTAGAGGGGCCTTGGCCAGAGATATTCTAAGTCCCTAAAGCCTAAGCCCCTTTAGAATATTTTTCTGAATATATATATTTATAGGTGATATAGATATCTCACCACCACCGCCGTGTACAAAAATTGAGATATTAGAACATTTCTGCTTATCCCTCCCCCCCCCCCCCCCTCCCCCTCCCTCTGGGAAAATATTTTAAGTCTTTAATATATGATAAATAATATATAATAGGGACTTAGAATATTTCGGCCCGAGGCCCCCTTAGGGACTTAGAATATTTCGGGCCGAGGCTCCCTTAGGGACTTAGAATATTTTCGCTTGGGCCCCTCCAATGGAGAGGGGAGGGGAGGGAAGGGCGGATAGGGGAAGGGGGGCGGGGAGGGGAGGGGAGGGGAGGGGAGGGGGGGGGGCCTCGATTCTTGTACACGGCGGCGGCGGCGGCGGTGGCGGCGACAGCGGCGTAATCTTTTTATATATATAGAGAGATATAAGAGAAAAAAGTTAAAGAATAATTTAAAATATTTTTTTTTTAATTTCAGATGCTTCTATAGCAGAAGCCTTCAAGCGGGTTTTCATCCCAATCGAGTGGATTCAGCACGTCGTAAAATACGAGATGCTTGAAAGTCTTGCGTCGATGATGAGGAGCATCGACTTTTCGAATCCCGCGAACTTCCGATGCGTGTTGACCATAGGCGACACATCGGCTGAACCGCATTACGAGAATGGCATTTTAGTATTTCGTAAAATCTGATTAGAGTTTTTTTTCAACAAATTTTTTTTTATTTTTTTCCATTTTTTTTATTGAAGCATATATATATATAAATATGTATTCATTTTTCATTTTTTTTATTATTGAAGCATCTATATATATATATATACACAAACATGTATTCATTTTTTTCATTTTTTTCATTATTGAAACATATATATTCATAAATATGTATTCATTTTTTTATTATTGAAACATATATATACACATAAATATGTATTCATTTTTTATTATTATTATTGAATATATATAAATATGTATTAATTTGTTTTGTTATTTCACAATTCAACGAATTCAACCCGATTATACTTTCCCCCCAGAGAACGCAGCGCTAAATTGAAGTTGCGTGATCTTTGCACCATTGTCATGAAGAGGTCTTCATTTTCCATCAAAAATTGGCTTGTTCTCGTAGGTAGAAATATTGCGAAGGTATCCTCGATATCGGCAACCACTTGCTTTCCATATTTCGTAGTAACGAATCTCATGTTCGTAATTTTGTAATCCTTTTGAATATCCAGATCGGCAAGTTTTTTCGTTGGTAGGAATGTTTGCAAGCTGCTGACCTCATTGAGTTTTGATAGATCCATGGTGATCAATCTATTTTTCGATAGTTTAAGAAAAAAATTATATTTTTCAGGATTGTTTTACTTTGATAAAATAATAATTTTAATACATACCTTAGATTTTTTACAAGCGTTAAAAATAATACGTTCGACGTGATCGAGCTTGTACTATACGAATGACTGATTCCAACACTTTTCTGCGCGTTAATTTATAGAGCGAAAATGCTGAGCCTCCTACTCGTTTATCTTCGAATATATAGAAAAATCAATCAGATTGATCGAAGCGCAGTCAAACCTACCACACATGTACATTCCCATTCATGCGACGCTGTATACGTGTGCACCCACACACACACACACAAACACGCTACCCACGTACGGATCGTAGCAGGCGCCTCCGAAAAAACGTGACGCGTTTCGCGTCATCGAAGACTCGAACCGAGGACCCACGAGGAACCACCCACGCATGCACGCACGCACGTGTGCGTCCAAGTGACCCCCACCCACACACGCACACACTACCCAAGTACAGATCGTAGCTGGCGCCCTACGGATCGTGGCTGGCGCCTCGAAAAAAAAAAAACGTGACGCGTTTCGCGTCATCGAAGACCCGAGCTGGGGGGCCCACGAGGACCCCACCCACGCATGCACGCACGCACGTGTGCGTCCATGTGACCCCCGCGTACGTGTGCCCCCCACACACGCACGCTAACCCCCCCACCATTTGCGCTCTACGACGCCTATGTGTACTCGCGTCCGTGTGATCCGTGTACGTGTGCACGCACACACGGTGGCTCAGAACCCGCCTTGTTACACTACTCAAGACCGAGAAATATCAACAACATCCACCCGCTCGAGTTGCTCGAGCATTCCAAGAGGCCCTTATCTGAGAGCGAGAAACCACGGCTCGATCATGAACACCGAGCGCATGGCAGTAACGCAAAGAAAGAAAGGCACCAACACTATCAAGAAGTGCCGGCTCACGTACAAGGGGCCAGCCGACTACCAAGGGATGTGACTGTTGCTAAGGCTCGGCGCGCTTATGCCCGCCGGAGCCCACCAATACTACGAGGCGTCAACGCTCATATACACGAGCGCCCGATGACTTCGCAGCGAGAAAATCAACACCCCGAGCGACGATACCGACGCCTCGGGTCAACTATATGCTTCAGGCCCATTGATGCCGAAAAACTTCCGACTTCCTCCGACGAGTGCAGCACCTCCTGGACAACCCTTACAGCCCCGAAAACGTCCGTTTAAAGAGATTCCCGATAGCTCGCGAATTAACTGATTAACGTCAAATCACGTATGTACGAAAATCTTGGGTCAGGTCATCCTTTACATTATTTTTTATTATATTTTTTATATATTTTTTCGCGTAATTTCCCATTTTTTGCGATTTATAGCCAAAAATGCCCGGTACCTGCGAACTACCTGGGTATTATCCGAGAACCCTTCTGGTCTTTTCCCGTCATAAAAATCACAATTCAAAATTCGAATCGCAAGGCATATTGTTTCTTAAAAATTTATCTTCGTATTACTCATAGACTAAACATCTAGCCAAAAGATCTCACGCCTCAAAAGATTCGATTTCTTTTAAACATTGAACTCCAAGAAGTCATTGAGCAGTTAGGATAAACAGGAGATGATAAAATTTTAGCGTTCAAAAAGAATATCGCATTGCACAGGAAATGTTCACCCAAACTAGCTCGGAGAGACTCTTCTAAACATTTGAGTTGGAATAAATAAAGTCAAGTGGTCTCCGGGTCGAAACAGAGAGATCGTATTGCGTCGCCGATTCATGGCTGACGAAATCGCTACGCTGAAAAAAAGGACAGAGGAGTACACGTGGTTGCTATTCAGCAACGACGGAGGGAACCTTTGTATCAGCATAGTCTTCGTGGTAAAGAAAAAGAGAAAAGACAGAGAAAGGCGATCGTGTGCGTGTGGCCCCCGAGAACAAGGAACGCCAAGACTCACCCCTGGAGGGGTAGCGGATGGCTTGGGCTTGGGCTCGCGGGTCAGCACTGCGCACGTGATCACGCCAGGCGAGTAGGAAAGGGACCCGCCACCCACTTGACGCCCGAGGCGACCGGGAAGGCCCACCCTATGGCAATAAATGAATTATCTAGACCAATAGGAGGCAAGCCGAAAAAAACCAAGAGGCACGAAGATACTCTCCCAGCTAGGGTAGGGATAGAGAAAGAACAAAGCTCGAACAATTAAAAATTATTACATAATCCGGAAATTATTATAAAATCAGTAAAGACAATACTAAAACGTTATGAATGTTGAAAAACTATAGCTCGAAGTTTGATAGTTCTCTGTCAAATGGAAAGGCTTGTATAAATTAATTAATTAATTAATTAATTAAATTCGGAAATTATCAGGAAAGATTTAAAAACATCAACAAAATCAATTATGAAAGAAATCGGTGAATTTTCTGTTCTTTTATGCGAAATTTAAATTCATTTATATATCGATCTGTCAAGATCGACAGCAATCAAGAATCAATAATTATGTTGAAAAATTAGTTGGAAATGCAAGAATGGGAACGTTAATATATAGTACAATAATGATAAGATTATTTTTATAATTATTTTTGGTTTTGTTAATTAATTACTATTTTTCCGGGAATATTTTCACTAATTAAAATTCTAATTTGCGTAAATTTGCACTTAGAGAGTCCATTTAAATTCGAGACACCTTAGTATTGATCCAGGAAGCAAATTATTAACTAACAAACCAAAAATCCGCACCGAGATCGTTAAATAAAAGTTGTAACGAAAAATCGATGGATCGATAGAGAGAACAAGGGAGGCGGGGAAAATCACGCCTAAACTAAGACGCTGCCCCCTCCCATGGCCCATGTGTCATCTTAAGTCAAAGGTATAAAAAGGAGCCCTCTCGGTGCTGGGGATACACACAGTACTCAACATTTTTTCCGGTCAGGGTTATTACCTCTCCGGAGTTCATCGACGACGAACCTTTGACAGTTTTTCTGATTTTCCTTAAAAAAATTTGTCTTCGAAAAAGTTATTTTTTGTGAAGTTGAACTTTTGTTTAGTTCTTTGAAAATTGTATTGTGCTTTGGAGTTTTGCGTTTGTGTTTTAAATAAAAAGCCAACTACTGTGAAAGTTTGTGTGTTCTTCGATAATTATTTGAAAAACCCTTCGATCGCTCGGCAAATTTCCTCGTCACGCCGAGGGTAGTATCGACCAGCGATCCACCGACCAGCCGCAACACCAGCAACCTCTTCAGTTTTATATTCTCCGGATACTTATTTCTTTTTCGGTAAGTCAAATATTTTGTTTTTCCGCCTTATTTGCAATTTCCATCCCTTGTGCAAGTGATCCCTATCCTATTTTGACATGTACGGATATCTCTTTATCCTTTTCACCCTCGTGTTCGGTATAATTTTTTCTATATTCATTAGTCGAGTTACGCGTTCCCTCCAATCGATTCGGATTATCGCGAGTGTCCAAGCTATCGACAGCCCAACTCGTTGTGAGCTATGCCGTCGATCCCATTAATTTTTCCCGGGGAAAAGTTTAATTAATCGTGATCGAGCTATTCCCGTGTTTAGTTAATTTTTCTGTGCGTGTTAATTAAAATGTTCGAGTCACCGGATTCAAGCAAAATAATTGCTATCATCGTGTTTTTCAATTTTTGTTTTTTCGCGATTGTTGTAATTCTCTTTATTCGGATTTCGGAATATCACATCCGGACGGTGAACAATAGATCGATCTCGGTAGTCCCGAATATCGTAACGCGCGTCGAACTACCCCTTTCGCGTTCGGGACCCCGACGAGTATAAATAGATTACAATCGGCTTAAAGATGAATAGTCTTCTGATCGTTTTGATCTTTCTCGTGTTTTGTCTCATAGTCTGTTTGATAGTTGCTACCATTTTGTACATCCAATTCTTGAACTTTTTCCGTCGTATAACCCTTCCGTCGATTCCGGAACTCGAATCCGAAAGTCCCATCGAGCCAACGGAATATTTTTGTCCCTATTGTCAAGACACCCACCCCCTCGGTGAGGTTGCGTGAACTTGCATATATTTCAATACGCGAATGTGCTCTAGCCTCTTCCCGAGCAGTTTCCGCGAGGTTAGGCTCAAAACGAGGCATCCGCGAATCGTAGCTGCTTCGATAACGAGTAAATTCATTAAATTGATTGACCGAGATGAGGCGGCTCCTCATATAAATTCACGGTTCGCGACGTAACATCAGCATCGCCTGGCTACTCCAAGTATAGCATATAGTACTCACGAGGTAACTCAGCCTACATTGAAACTCAAGCTTGAATCATCACCGGCAACTGGTACTGCTGATAAAAACAACAAATGACTGATTAAGCAGGCTACCATTGACCGTGAAAACAAACGAGTAAACGTTACGACACAAAAGTCTCGTCCAGTCGAAACCCCCTTCAGGAGTCTACGCATCCGTCAAAGCCCTAGTCGACACTATTAACAATACGGAAGTATTTACAAATCATATTCGGATTGAGTACGATGAGAATATTGGCGGACTGGTGCGTATAATCCGGATACCCGACAGTTGCATTACAGAGGAGTGTAAATTACCTCATGTGCTATATTTAGACCCTAAACTCTGCAAAGCTTTAGGCTTTGCACCTGGAGCGCTCATGGACGTACATCAGTACAAATGTGTTGCCGAGTATCCAGCAAACCTATCCCTGAGTCTCCCCGACAAATTATTCGTATACACAGATATCTGCGAGAGCTATATAACCGGAGATGTTCAGACACCTTTGCTACGTATCGTACCTCTGGATAACATAAATTACGCTTATGGTTCTACCCAGACAAAATCATTCGCGTCGCCAGTCTATATACCGCTATTACGCACTGAATTCAGTACGATCGACATAGACATAAGGACCGACACCGGTACACCAGTACCATTCCAGAGCGGAACGCTGACGGTTACATTACACTTTAAGCGTATACGCTAAAAATGTATCCTTATGGACCGGTATATTGATCATTACGAATCTCAGGCTGGAGGAGGAATAGACCGAGTCTTTATGGGTGCTCCCTATCAACAGGGCCATGGGCTAAGAAGTTTCCTCCGTGGTTTATTTCGACGAGCTCTGCCTTTGCTAACTCGCGGAGCCCGCTGTTGGTAAAGAAGCGCTACACACAGGCTTGAATATATTAGGTGATGTTGTGCATAACACGCCGTTCAAAGAAGCATTTAAAATACGGCTGGCGGAGAGCGGAAGAAATTTGAAGCGAAAGGCCGATGAAACGTTTGAGAACCTCATGAACGGGTCGGGTTATAAAGTACACAACAGTGGTCAGCGGTATCAGTCGATGTTTGGCCACCCGAGTTCCCACATCGGCGTCCCGGTTCACGCTGCTGTAAAATATACCCGAAAGAGTCGTCTGAAGAAAAAAGTATCGAAGAAACCGAGGAAAAAAACCTCGGCAGCTAAGCAGCGTGGTAGAAAAAAAACCGGAAAATCTAAAAAGACGGAAAAAATGGTTAAACATAAAAAAAGAGAACAGTTGCTGATATATTTGGATAATTATTGTAAGCAGTGAAAAATGTCTTTCCTACACCCTCACTCCTGCGAGTGCTTAAAATCTGAGTTGGATCTATTCACTCTTCCACCAACTCAAACAAGTATAGAATCCTCCCAGGGAATACATTACAAGCCTGTTTTATCGCTAACGGACGACGCTCCTATTGAATTTGTTATACCCGGCCATGGCGGTGAGTACATTGACTTGGCTCATACTATGCTTAGCATACGAGTTAAGCTAGAAAATGGAAGTGGCACACTTAGCGAACACGATAAGGTAGCACCTGTAAACAACCTGCTACATTCATTGTTCAACCAAGTAGACGTGTCATTCAATCAGAAACTTGTATCACCAGCAAATAATGTTTACGCGTACCGAGCATACATAGAAACACTGCTGAACTACAAGGCGTCAACAAAGGCACACCAGCTAAGTTCCAGTATGTGGATAGATGATACATCATCAGAGTTTGACTCTCAACCCGTTTCGACCGAACGTCCAGCCACTGGCGCAGCAGCCGTGCTGAAGAACAAGAGCCTCGCGGCTCGTCAAGCGCTCATGCCGAGCGGAAAAGCTGTGGATCTTCTCGTATATCTACACTCCGATATTTTCAACCAGGAGAAGTTTTTACTCAACGGTGTTGAACTACGTATTCGGCTTATGCGTTCGAGAGATTCTTTTTGTCTTATGGACTCATCAGGGAAAAATTATGAACTACATATTATGGATGCTAGCCTCATTGTTCGCCGTGTCAGGATTAGCCCCAGTATTTTGGTTGCTCATGCTAAAGCCTTAAGTAAAGGAACTGCTAAATACCTTCTTACGCGCGTGGAAGTAAAACCCTTTACCATCCACGCTGGTGTTCATGGTGAGACACCCGATAATGTTATACTCGGTCGAATTCCAAAGCGAATGGTAATTGGCTTTGTCGCAAACAGAGCGTTCAATGGTGATAAAGCATTGAACGCATTCAATTTTCATCACTATCAAGTAAATTTCCTCTCACTGTATGTGGATGGCGTTCAAATTCCCAGCAAACCATTGCAACCTGATTACAATCAGGGGCTTGAAACGCATGCCTATCATACCCTAGTTTCTGGAACAGGGATACTCTGGGATGATGATAACGGCGGTATATCGCAAGAGGCTTATTCTAATGGTAATTGTTTGTACTGCTTCGACCTGACGCCTGATATGTCCGCTGGTAGATCTGGGCACTGGAATCTTGTGCGTCATGGTAGTGTGCGTATCGAGGTACGATTTGGGGATGTCTTACCTAGCACCATAAATTGCATAGTATATTCGGAGTTTGATAATGTTATAGAGATTGACTCGGCTCGGCAAGTAGTCGTAGACTTTTCGGGCTAAGAGTGTGCGCGTGTGAGGACTAGTTTTTAAATAATCTATCATGTAATCATAGCTATAAGAAAAAAGATTTTTATAATAAATAAAAAACAGTACTCCAAGATTATAGTTTATGTTTCTTTATTCAAAAGCCAGCCTGCCGAAAGCGTTCGTCAGCTCCATTATTTCATCATCATCTTCAACATTATTATTCTCCTCTACATTGATCTCCGCCCGCTTATCCTCCTCGGGCTCTGTCACCATCTCCGTGCATCGTCTATTATGACTTGCGTTAGGTACGGTCTCACAAACTCCTGTCTTCGCGCCGCACCCGTTCTGCAATAAATAGTGATACATATGTAAAGATGCAGATTAAAATTATAGACGTTGTTCACTACATGTAATCAATACCTACCCCTGAACGCCGCTGCCTTCGCTTCTCACGCGCTCTGAACTGCCGTCGTCGTATATGCCATATTTTCACACTCGGTTTCGGCTGGCGTTTTCGATTTCCCAGCTAGACTAAAACGTTGCGCCCCCGCTTCTTAAGGTCTTTACTGGACAGCCATCCCCGAATCTTGGTTTGCCCCGCGTGACTCTCTTTAGACTTGGAAGAATTTTCCATATTCGTAGCTAAATCACGTGAAAAGTCTGCTATAGCTGCACTGTCTCTGAGTTGTATATAAAGGTGGTAAAAAAAAAGTGGGGGTAAAAAGTAGTGGGAATGGTTGACAATAGACTTGATTTTTGGAATAGTTTAAATTAAGAGTGGGGGTGTCGACGCCACCCCCGCCAATACTGGTAACCGTTATGTTCAGGGCTCTACGGCAGTCGATCTGTAGTATACTTGGAGTTCTTGGAGAGTTTAGAACTGTTTCTATTCACGTCCGACCGAGAAAAAAGCAGGAGTAAAATGGACTACGTCGTCGATATTCAGGGGTTCTATGATAAGGACGAACATTTTATTGCCAAGGAGGTAGCCGTGCTTACACTCGATAAAACGTTCGCTGGACATTGGATAACCTCTCCAACCCATGTCTTTACGGATCTTCCAAAACAAGTGAGGGCAAAGAATAATTGGGCTACTTGTCATCATCACGGTCTGGAATGGTTCGAGGGCGATGTACCTCTCAGAACGCTGCACGCAAATCTCCGACAGATTACTAGGAGCGCCGGTAATATCTATACGCGGGGTCGTGAGAAAGCGAAATACCTGCAGAACATCACGGCTCGTCAGATTAAAAACCTTGAGGATAGCGATTGTCCGTCATTCCGTGATCTACCGTCCTCGGAAGAAGTCTGTATACATCACGGGCTCTTGTGAAGACCAGAGCTACCCTGCGCATTAAATAACGTTATAAAGCTGAAGGAGTGGATCCGTCGAGACGTAACTCCAACAACGACTGCAGTAAGAACCCTTGCATCACCATCTCTAAAGTCTCCAACAAAACCGCTGAATCTGAAAATAAAAGCGCGGAGTTGTTATTCGCCAAGCATATGAGGTGATTAATACGATCCAGATTGGCCAAGCCTTGGAGGGTTTACACTCAGCGGTGTCCAGGAGCGTTCGCGCAGCAGATCAGCTACCGACTTTATTGACGAGACCGACGGCCCTTGTTGTTAACACCGATGACCACACATAACCTGGGATCCACTGGGTCGCAATTGACATCGATGCCGCGGGCCGCGGATCGTATTTGGATAGTTATGGCATGGCACCGCTTGTACCAAGTCATATCCGCTTCTTGCGGAGAAACTGCACCGTCCACCGCTGGAGCACCCGACAGATTCAAAGCTTCTCTTCAAATGTGTGTGGCTAGTTTTGTATTACGTTCCTTTATCATATGTCTCGCGGCGGATCTATTTTACAATTTACCAGTCTTTTCGCCTCCGACCTTAAACGAAACGAGCGCATCGTCGTTCACTTTTACAAACGTTTAATGAAGAAACTGCGATGTCGTACAAAAACTAGCGACAAACGCTCTGAGAGTTAGTTAACAGGCGGTGGCATTTACGCCAAGAATCGCATTCAGCGATGCTGTTCGCTGGCAAATTTATAAGTTTAATAAGAAAAATTAAAAAAATGTAGTCGTGCGTTGTAAATAAATGAAAAAAATTGACGTCATAAAATTTTTTTTTCACTTACCCATTGGTGTGATTCGTCTATGAGAGAGAGAGAGAGAGAGAGAGAGAGAGAGAGAGAGAGA